>CAWUFW010000688.1:0-600000 GCA_963921515.1 Calotriton arnoldi | reverse complement strand
GATTGGTGGCCTTCACAGGGATGGTGGCCTGCTGGGGTCAGCAGACCACCATGTGTATGTTTGCCTTTTAATAAAGTCAACTTTTTTTTTGTTTTGAATGCAGACTGTTTTCCTTAAAGGAAACAGTGCTGTATTTGAAAAGAAAACATAATTGGTAAAGAAAAATGTTGAGAGTTGCAGGTGGTCCCTTGGACCACTGCATTCTCCCCAACATACCTTTTCTCTGTTTACATTCCCTTCTGCAACTGGCATACCACCCCAGTATGGGAGTCAGTAATTTTTCAGTGTTTTGCGACTAGATTTCGGTCACAAAACATTGCTACATCTCTTCTGATTCAGTATTTGGAAGGGACACCTATAATGCTCTTTCCAACTACCGAATCTGTAAGGGGGGGGCCCACAGTCCTATTTTAGGAGTCAATCTATGGGCTCCCGTTTCCTCCACATCAGCTCTTATGAAATCTGCTAGTTCTACTTTTGTTCCAAGGAGAATATTCTACTTTCAGTAACCAAAAATAAAATATTGACTGATTTCAAGGAAGAAACTAATGAGGTTGGCATAAAATTGTTCTCCTACCCTCACAACTCGCCCATCTCGATGGAAGACAATTGGGCTGCCTGTGACCTAGAGCCATTTCAGTGATTCCAAACTAGCCTTTAACTTCCAAAGAGGATTCAGTGTTAAGCCTCTTCCTCAACTGGTTCTTGTGATACAGAGCAATAGTTTGACACCATTTCTATTCTGTTTAGACTGAAGGTAAATTACATGAACGTCAAGAGATTTATTCCCTTTATCAAACAAAACATTACTTTGTCTTGAGAATAATGGGAGTGAAAAGGGGACTTTGAATAGAGAGGCACACACTGCAAATAAATAGCTTAGAGGCGGCGGGAAAATGTAAGGCATGAATTTAGTGCCTGTGGAAAATGAAATGCTCAACAGTTGTCCTAGCTTCACTGAAGGTAATATAAGCAGCAAATGGACTGGAGCTAGTCTCTCTGAGTACAGGGTCCTGGGATCGGGCACACCCAGTGAATCCTTAATGGCACAACTGCTTCAGCTGCTATTCAGAAGACTTCTGAAAAACAAACTGATCAAACAAGCCTCCACATCATTCTTCATACCATAGAACTAAGTGATGAGGTGAACTCCCTACCATTTCCAAGTGCAATCTCCTATTGGGAAATTGAGTGAGTGCATTAACCTGTTTTATATGCGCAGTTGAATAAAAGGTCCAATGCGGATGATTTTTGATGACTGTTGACCTTGGTTGATTTACAGGTGTCAAATCGCCAAGTTCTCTATTATCTATCTTTTATAAGCAAAGTAACAGTGGGACCAAGTGCTGCTCACTTCAGCTGGCATCATGTGATGCAGGTCATTTGAGAGCATTGTAGCATGCACAAAGGTCAGCCAGGTAGCCCATTCAGTTTTGTAAAAGTCAGCAAGCAAGAGGCACAACACGTAATGAGTCCAAAGTTAATTAGGCTTTTGTAGCCCCACTGGATACATGTGGCAAGTTTCATCAAAACATATTTGTCTACAGTTTATCTACCTGTAATAAATTTTGCATGGCTTTAGATTCCAAAGCAAACATTTTCTATAATCATAATACAGAATTGAATCATTCAGGATTACTTTTTTATAATGGCAATGATAAGTTATTACACCAAATGTGATGTGGTTAGCCACGAGATTTTATTAGCTTCAATTGTTATAGCATGTGCCCGCTTATGTATAGCCCGAGTTTGGATTAACAGCACGAGCCCAAATGTTAATGAAGTCTGGGCCCTACTTAGACAAGTGTATGAAATGGAACTTGCCCTAGCTAAGGCCAGAGGCCTTCGTTAAAATTTAAAAGGGTCTGGTCTATTCTCCAATGGGATTAACGTATTATTGTCGTCTTGTATTTTGTCATTATCCTCCCTTTATTCCAATTCTACAACTGTGTTTTGACTTTCGTGTTCCCCTTGTCTTTTCCTTATCATGTCTTCTGATACTTTATATATTACTTGACTTGAATTATGTTGGTATTTTTATTTCTACATGCTACCCATGTCTTATTTTTTCTTATGTTTCTTCATTTCTGTATTGTGTTATGCTTATGGCTAAATAAATTTAAAAAAGATAAGTTATTACAATAGTTGACTTTTTCTTTCTACCTTGTCCACTCTGACATCCTGCCTACATGGTCACCGAGAAGTGAAAATGGAAGAGGATGAGGAGACCGTAGAAGCCGAGCTTGCTTATGCTATCACTTGTGGCGATAGCAAGGCGAACCTGATTTGGAGCAAGTTTGTGTGTCCTGGAATCAATGTGAAGTGTGTACAGGTGACAATGAAGGACTGTTTTTATGGAAAACATTTTTTTGGGGTGTGGCTGTGAAGGGGCTGTTTTAGGAAACATTTGCAGTGGTTTATAATGGTAAGACTATATTTGGCAAGGGTCTGCGTAACGAAAAGACTGTTGTAAGAAAGGGACTTCTGTGCCCACTGTATGACTTTTGGTGCGGCCAGTTCAGAAGGTTGTCCTTAGAGAGAATTTGCATGAGCATCAGATTGAAAGTTTGTCTTTTGTAAGAGGCTGCCATTGTGTAGATCTGAAGGTTGTCTTTCTGAAGTGGTTGTGATATTTTAGATAAAGCTTACATAAAAGTATAGGCATAAGGCGCTACTGAGTAAGAGTTTTAGGTGGTGGTGTTGGTGTTGGAATGGTCTCCCCTAAGAAGAGGTTGGTAGATGGGTTGAATGAAATAGCTTTTCTTGAAAGAGTTTTCAATAGGTATAGATATGATGTATTGTATTCAATAGAGATGCATTCCCTGGAGGCCATTGTAGTGGTGCTATATGGAAGAGCTGATTTTAGCAAATAGTGTTAGGCAGAAATTATTAGTTAGCAATGCCTGTCAAAAGTGGTTGCAGGTGGACAATTAGAATGGCTATCTAAGGGAAGAATGCATGTTTGGGATGAAAGGATCCACTCTGGGAACTGTTTGTGGAGGACTGTCATAAGATGTTGCTTTGGCATTTAGTAGAAGATATCCATTTGGTAAACGTTTCCTGACATGAGATAGAAGATATCCACTTGGAAAGGGAGCTCTTTTAGCAGAGTCTGAGAGGATACCGACAGTAGAACTATCTGTGGGAATCAGCATGGTCTGGTGTGTTTGTTGTAGTGGGATACAAAGGCTGTCCCTGGAAGTTTGTAGTGGCGAGCTGAAAGTGCTAGCTTGTGAAAGGTTATTGGTTTCAGGGGCTGAAATGCTATCTTTTGAAGAGGTCATGGTGTGGATGTTTAAACTTCAGAGATTGTGGTAGTAGTATAGGGCAGGAGGGATGTTATTCAGAGGATTTCAACGGACTAGAGGGTGAATTGTGCATTATGGAATTGCCTAAAGAGAGTAAAAGTTTGAATTTGAAAGATACAACGGGCTTTCTTTAGGAAGCGTTTGATGTTGTACAATTGAACGGACTGTCTTTAGGACTGGCTTGTCTTGAGTGGGGTTTATGGCCATTCTTAAGGAAGGGTAACTGATTCATGTAAAAAGCTTTCTTTTAGATAAGTTTTAGGGGTAGAGATTAATAAAAATGTATAGTTTACATCAGTTGCTGTGTGTTTTTGGCACCCTTTGGTACTTTTAGATTTTTATATAATGTTTATTAAAAACTATTCATTTTTAAACCCACTCTTCCTTTACTTTTCAGTACAATGATCATCTAATCAGTCCCAAAGAATTTGTCCATAGAGCTGGCAAGTCCACTCTAAAGGACTGGAAGAGGGCTATTCGAATGAACGGAGTGATGCTCAGGTTTGTTGCTTTGCTATTCTCTTACATTCTTTTTATCCCTCTCTTTTTTTCTTTTTCTTTCCCTTGCTTTCTCTTGATCTCCTGTGGAACCGTCCATCACATGATGTGTCTTTGAGGAATTTGATGAAGCGCTCTTTCCTCACTTGGATCATGGAGATATAAGATGTTGGTTTCATTTGCCTAGACACGTTCCACACTTTCCTTATAAGTAGTGTGTTCTTCGAATGTATGTTTCCAAGCTGGCCGCATAACCATGACCCATTCGTGTCTTTGGCTGGAACCAGGGCCAGTCCTTCAGCTTCATAGGTTAAAAGATGAAGTTGTCACTAATGTAAGTACCAACATTCCTAGGGTAGGATATTTTATGACTACCTTTTCAAACCTTATGCTGAAATATAAGCTCCACAGATACCCAAAGCTATCAACCCAAAATAAACTGTCTGTGCGTCCAGGAGAATGATTAGGTATCAAAATATCAACCTACATGTTTTGCTTCTAAAATTGTTTATCCAATTGTTGATGTTGTTGGAGGATTTCATTAACATGAATAAATGAGGTTTATTCCCTCTTTATTCTAAAAGTGCTAAAATTATTATGCTTTTCTAGCATGCTAACTTTTGGAGACATTTTAGAAATTAAACAACCTATTCTAGGTTTGATAAATATCCTCTCAAGCCCAAACAGTTATTAAATGACACCAAGCACAAGGTGGTATTTCTTCAGAGGCAATCCAAATGGTTAGAAATTCTTGCAGTTTACATTCTCCGTGATCCAAAATAAATCGGAATTCAATAACTGTGAAATATTGTTAGACTCTATCACACTCGTTATATATAGCATCTTGGCAGACTGTATGCTATGAGACCAGGGATTAAATCCATCACCCTGAGATTTGTTTAACTAATAATCTTTGTCTGTCTTGTTTCTCTATGTTTTATTCTCACCCTTTGCTAAGAGAAATGAATCTGAGCTCAGAGTCTGACAATCTTCTTCGAGTCTCTGGAACTGTACAGATGTGGTTCTGATAACAATAGATAAAGTGCATTAAAAAGTCAAAAAGCAGACCAAGTCCAAGGCATCAACAACATTCATTCAGATTTGTATTTATCTAATGTTGATATGTGGATTTCTTATCTTTTGCTGTCAAAAACACAATTTTAGCAGGCTCAAAAACACAAGCATCGTCGCTAGGTGCAGAACGAGTATCCATATATAAAACAATCAGCCATTTTTCTCCTGAAAACTGTTACCTGTTCATCTTGATTGACTCTTCTCAGAAAGTGCTTAGCAGATGATTTTATTAAAGCATCTTCATGAATGTATCATAGACCGCAATGTCCTTTCTCCTTACTAGTCTGGTTTTCAGGCAGCAATTAGCACAATCGACCAGGCATTAAAGGAAAGTTTTCTAATTTCCAAATATGTTCAGCTAGGAACAGTCACAATATACATGGAATGTGTGACTTAAAGTCAGCATTTCATAGTGTTCTTCACACAAAACCTTGGGAAGTGCTTCAGAAACTCAAAATTCTTTATATATTTAGGGAGGTGTTCCTGTCGACTACCTTCCTCTGCAATAATGTTGTAGATTCTGGCCAACACCCTATTTTTGCAGCGTGAATCTTTTCTGGATTCACTATGCTGTGCATTATTCCGCCATCTAGTGGTTGGGTCCGGAATTGTAGTATTTCTTCTCTCTCTTTTTTCTTTTTTGCTGTTGGTGGGCGTCGACGACGTAGTACCATTTGGTGTCCTTCTGTGACGTCGACGGGCTTCCTCCGGAAGCTCCCACCTTTGGTAGCCATCTTCAGATTCTTTTTTTCCGCCGTTGGTTCTGGATCGATACGGAGAAGCTCCCAAGATTGGTGAGAAGAATCGTGGAAAATCGGAGAAAAATCGGTAGAACGGTGTCTTCCATTTTCAACTTTAAACCTACGACTACTGCAGTTCGACGAAGGTAAGAAATCAAGAACTTCGTCGACGATCGGAGAATGCGCATGCAGGGGGCTCCCTGGGCGCGGTAATGGACAAGACGCCGTTCAAGTTCTGTAAGAACTGCCACCACAAATACGCTCAAAAGGATCAGCACCCGGTCTGTAACCTGTGCCTGCTGCTGGATCATCAAAGCGACGACTGTAACGCCTGCTCCGTCTTCACCCCGAAGACGTTGAGGGTAAGAGAAAGGCAGCGACGAGCCAATTACAACATGCAAGGCCAAGGACCACCGCCAGCGCTGCGAGACCTGGGCCTCTCCAGTGAGGAGGAAGATAACGTCGCAGAAGGACCTGAAGGCGACGCGGAAAGAGAAGTCTTTGTCGTGGAAGTCGAGAAGAATACTTCGAAGTAGGTAAGAGAGTCGTCGACCTCGAATAAACTAGAAGAGTCTCGAAAATCTGACTCTAGACCCCCAAAGGGATCCTCGGCTTCGAAGCATTCGACGACCGCAGTTGCATCCAAACAAAAACAGACCGTAGGATCCTTGGATAAGGACTCCGGAACGGCAAAGGTCCTCGAAAAAACAAAGACGTCGAAAGACAGTCTGGAAAAGGACGCCTCGGCGTCGAAGAAAGAGAGACCGAAACAAACCTCGACCGGTTCGGCGTCGTCAGCCGAAAAACGGAAAATCTCGACGCCGCAACACACGAGGCTGAGATCGAGAAAAAGAGAAGAAGACTCGAAGCCGAAATGGCGAATTTCCTTCAACGCAAAAAAGACTTCGACGAAAGCTTGAAGCAATTCAAGATACCGCAGAAAACAAGGGAAACGGAAGCCGAAATGGTTGTCGAGGAACCAATACCGCCAAGAACCCCCGAACAGATCGAAGAAGAAGAGGAAGGTTCATTCTTCTTCGGGGAAGACGTCGAGGAAGACGAACAAGCATATGCAGAATCATCGAACTCGGAGAATCAAGAGCTCCAATGGCAAGATCTCGACGCCGAATCACCTGAGGAGGCTGTGGAATCATATCCTTCGAGGCCATCGCCCCCAGATGACATTGGCATGTACAATCAGGTGATTAAAAAGGCTGCAGAAACTTATGGGGTTCAGCTAGAGGAAGAAAAACCTCAGTCATGTTTTTTATTAGAGACTCTGATGCCTACACAATCAAGGAATCAATTCCTACCAATGCTGCCTAGTGTCTTAGACCAGGGGAAAGAGGCATTCAAAGAGCCTGCTACATGCAAGGCTATAACACCAAGAGCAGAGAAAAAATATAAACACTCCTCTAAAGACCCTATATACATCAGGGGATCAGTGCCAGCTGACTCTTATCATTGCCTCAACCGCAAGGAAAAGAGCAAATGTACTTACTACATTGGGACCACCTCCAGACAAGGAAAGCAAGAGGATGGACCTCGTAGGAAGGAAGGTGGAGAGAAGCGCAGCTAATCAGTGGCGCATAGCAAATTCAAATGCATTGCTAAACAGGCATGCGTACCAACATTGGGAGGAGGTAGGAGAACTGTTGCAAAACCTACCGGAACAATTCCAAAAAAGAGCTAGCCACCTGGTGGAAGAGGGTAAAAACATTGCTAATACATGTTTAAAATCAGCCCTTGATGCTGCTGAAATGTCTAGCAGACAAATGGTGATTGGCATAACGGAAAGGAGGAACGCATGGCTTAGAATCTCAGGCTTCAAGCCAGAAGTGCAAAGCAACATCATTAATTCACCATTCAATGGAGAACAATTGTTTGGAACGGTGGTTGATGAAAAGCTAAATCAACTAAAGAAGGACAACGAAACCGCAAGATCCATGAGGGCTCTGCAGTTCAGAGGCATGCGTAGAGGCACACCATCAAGAAGGCCAGCAGGAAGAGGTACACACCAACCTACTACCTCACATCAAGGTTACCAGCAGCCATATCAAGCTGGAAACCAGGGCACACAACAGGGACAGCAACAAAGCTGGCAATATCAAGGAAGAGGATCCTTTCAAGGGCGTCCCCGTGGCAGACAGCCACAAAGAGGGGGACAACAAACCTCTACCAAGTGACTGTACTCACAAGCAGGTACACTCACGAACAACAGCAGTGAGAGTACACACAGAAAAGAAGCAGTTACCAAAACAAGAGAAAACCAGTTTACAATTCCTCCAACATACCACTCCAGTAGGAAGCAGACTAAAACATTTCAAACAAAAGTGGAAAGAAATAACCACAGACAAGTGGATTCTAAACATAATACAGTACGGTTACTGTATAGAGTTAACAAAACAACCTCTGCACAGGAGGCCAAAACAAAGGACACATTCAAAAGAAGAATTCTCACCTAGTCAAGGAGGTGAAAGAACTTCAGGAAAAACATGCAATAGAACATGTACCGCACAGAGAAAAGAACAACGGAGTATATTCAACATACTTCCTAATTCCAAAGGTGGATGGAACTTTATGGCCAATATTAGACCTAAGGTTTCTAAACAAGTTTATAAAAATGCAAAGATTCAAAATGACTACACTACAAGAGGTGTTACCTCAGTTGCAAACGGAAGATTACATGGCAACAATAGACTTAAAGGATGCATATTTACACATCCCAATGAACAGAAAACACAAAACAATGTTGAGATTTGTCGTGAACAAACAACACTACCAGTTCAAAGTACTTGCTTTCGGTCTAAAATCAGCACCAAGGGTGTTCACAAAGTGCCTGGCAGCAGTAGCAGCACATCTCAGAAGGCAAGGAATTCATGTTTACCCCTACTTAGACGACTGGTTAGTAAGAGCAAACTCATACAGCCTATGCAAACAGCATATACAACAAGTGATAGAGACACTAGTTCAACTGGGTTTCTACATACACTGGGAAAAATCATCAATAGAACCGGAACGCAAGAAGGTGTTCTTGGGCGCAGAAATAAACACTGTATTAGGGAAAGCATTCCCCAGCGAGAAAAGGAGATCAGCTCTATTGAAGGAGACTCAACTATAGCAGAAGGGGCATCATCTGACAGTGAGGACAGTGGGGAAATTACTAGGAATGATGGCCTCATGCATTCATTTAGTTCCCAATATTCGTCTGCACATGAGACCATTTCAAGAATGGCTCCAAACACAATGGTCACAAGCTACAGGGAGTTGGGAGGATCTAGTGGTTGTCACAAACAGAGTTCATCAGGAGATGGCATGGTGGAACAGGGCCAACATAGCACAGGGGAGACTTTTCACACCTCCAACTCCAACAGTGACCATAACAACAGATGCATCCCTAGTAGGATGGGGAGCACACATGGACAATCTCAAAGTAAGGGGATTGTGGGCACCACAGGATGCGGTGAAACACATCAATATCTTGGAAATAAAAACTGTGTTCTTAGCCTTAAAAGCCTTTCAGAAAGAGCTATATGGGAAAAGGGTGTTGATACAAACAGACAACACAACAACTATGTTTTACATAAACAAACAAGGAGGGACTCAGTCTGTAGCACTCTCAACTCTAGCACAACAGATTTGGAGATGGGCAATTCCAAAGCAAATAGACATTTTAGCAATACACCTACCAGGGAAGGACAATCTAGAAGCAGACAGACTGAGCAGACAAACAACAGCATCCCACGAGTGGGAACTGAATCAAACAGAAGTGCAAAGAATTTTCAAAAAGTGGGGAACACCACAAATAGACCTATTTGCAACACCCCACAATGCAAAATGCCAAAACTTTGCATCGAGGCGACCTTGCAACCAGTCCCTAGGGAATTCGCTATGGATAGACTGGTCATGGAAATTTGCATACGCTTTTCCCCCAATACCATTACTGAACAAAGTGATCAGCAAATGCAGAATCAGCAAAATGACAATGATTCTCATAGCACCACAATGGGCCAGACAAACGTGGTTCTCGGAACTAATGGAAATCTCACAAGGAACAAGGCACAAACTTCCAAAGAGAAAAGATTTGCTAACAATGCAAAACGGGAAAGTGCTTCATCCAGAACCAGAGAGCTTAGGCCTAGCGGCATGGCTCCTGAGGACTTAGAATTCGCACATCTCAGGCTACCGGAAAGCACAATGGCTGTTCTAAGAGAAGCTAGGAAACCACCAACAACAAGAAAATGTTATACAGCAAAATGGAAAAGGTACACCCAATGGTGTCTTCAAAGGCGTCTTTCAAGAAAGATTACAAAAGAAAGAACAGTGCTAAAATACCTCACACATTTACTAGAAAGTAAATTATGTTTTACATCACTAAAAGTACATTTAGCAGCAATTGTGGCCTATACAAGAGGGGAAAAAGGGAAGAGCTTCTTCACCTCACATGTGGTCAAAAGGTTCCTAGAAGGTGCAAAGAGAATTGCACCACCAAAAATGGTACCTGCACCAACTTGGAATCTGAACATAGTTTTAGCACAAATGATGAGAGCACCTTTCGAACCACTACACAAGGCAACGCTACTAATGCTTACAATAAAGACTGCATTTTTAGTGGCAATAACATCTTAACGTAGAGTTAGTGAATTGCAGGCACTCACACTACAGGAACCCTACTTCCAAATACATAGTAACAGGATTGTCATGAGGACAGATCCGCAATTCATGCCAAAGGTGGTGTCAAGATTTCACATAAATCAGAGTATACAAATACCAAGTTTCTTTCAAAACCCTAAGGACAAAGCGGAAAGAGCTTTGCACACACTTTTTTTTATTTTGTTTATTGATTTTAGTGCACAGATTCAAATCGAGATACACAGGCAAGTATGCAACTTAATGAAATCAGGAAGGTTACAATAACTCCCACAAACACCCCCCCTCCCTCCCAGGCAGAGCAATATCATAATTCCAGAACACTTCGGACAATGCGAAAGATCATCACATGTAAGGTGGGAAGCAATACAGATAAAGGTTCTCATATACAGTCCACATCTATGGGCCAGAAAACATGAACCCACCTATATCAATGTCCCGTAAGGAAACAGCAATTGCCATGCCAGCTAATGAACCCAGTTCCCAGGAGTGCCAAACGCTCATAACAAGCTAGAATGGGACATCAGATATACTGTAAGGGGGGCCCAAAAGTCCTTGGGGCGGGATGACTCAGGCAGCTCTTCTTCATATATCCGAAGCTGGTCCCTGCAGTACAGTAAGTCTCGAAGCCATTTTTTAACAGTGGGTACTACCTTGGCTCCCCAGCACTGCGCGACCGCCCTTTTTGCAAAAAGGGTAGAAATTGCAACTATACGCCTGTTGCAGGGCTTAAGAGGTTTGACGTGGCTCAGCAAGCACATCTCAGGAGTACAGCACACAGGCTCCGACACAACATCCGTAAGCATGGTCGTCACTGCAGTCCAGAATGCAAGCACACCGGGGCACACCCAGGCTACGTGAAGAAAGTCCGCATCAGGAGCTCCACATCTCACACAGTTAGCAGTCTCTCTTAAACCATATTTGTGTAGTTGTAAGGGGGAGTAATATACCTGATGCAAGAATTTAAAATGAATAATTCTGAGGTTACAATTAGCTGTGAGACGGCCCGTGAGCTGACAGCACTCCCTCCAAACCTCCGGTGCAATAGGGGTGCCCAACATCGCTCGCCAACGCACATAAGAGGGGGAATCTTCCTGCTCACGCAGCGAGGCGTTGTAGAGCCTGGTAATTAGACCCCTCCGGGACGCTCCCGAGAGCATCACCTGTAACGCCCACAGTGTGGTGGGTTCGGCAGGATAGTTCGGGTACGCCGCGCGGATAGCTTGTCGGACCCGGACATATGTAAAATTAAACATAAAAGGGCGATCTGCGTCGTTCTGCGCCTCCCGTAAATTTTTTAATTGACCGCCAGTGTATAAGTCGCCCAGTCTGGAGATGCCCGCTGCTGCAAGTTCTCTCCTGGCAGTCGCCTCGCGTGCCGCCGAGATATCAGGATGTGAAGCTAGTGGTACTAGTGGGGCATACAAATAGGAAAGTCGAGCCCGTAGCGCAAGCATTCGCCACCCCCACGCCGTGCACTGCGTGGGGTTGATCTCATTTCGTGGGCCACCTGCTCCACCAGAAAGAGCAACCGCCTGCACCGGAAGAGGAAAAACAGCATCCGACTCAATCGCCACATGAGGCTGAAAGCGCTGGGGAAAGTGCCAATAATGTGCGAATTGTGCCTGCGCACATAAATAGTAAAGGCGAAAGTCAGGGGCCTCAAAACCACCACCGTCAAATGGCAGCACCAGCAGATCCCACCGGCACCGGGGCTTCTTACCACCCCACACAAACGTTAAAAGCGCTGACTGCAGCGTATGGAACAGCGCAACATTCAATTTGATAGGGATGTTAACGAAGAAATACAACAGTTTAGGTAGAAAGACCATCTTCACGACGGCAAGCCTATCCGCTAGCGATAGAGGTAAATGTGCCCATCGCGCAGCCTGTTCAGATATACGTGAAACCGTGCGACCATAGTTCTCAGAGACAACCACAGCCGGATCCCTGTGCACCCAAACTCCAAGATATTTGACAGGGTCAGATGTCCAAGTCAACGGGAAGTCCACCTCCACCTCAGTTGTTTGCGCAGTTAATGGAAACACTACAGATTTTGACCAGTTAATCCCCAGGCCAGAGAATCTTTCAAATTGTACATACTCTCGTAGCAGCGCGGACAGGTGCGTAGCAGGTTCGCGAACATAAAGCAGCATATCATCTGCGTAAAGGGAGACAATTAAAGGCCGCAGCCTGAACCGCAGAGCCGCCGCGGCGTGTTTCTGACGCAGCTTGCAGGCGAGGGGCTCTAGGGCCAGAGAGAAAAGCATAGGGGACAGAGGGCAACCCTGTCTCGTACCCCGTTCAATACTAAACAGTGAGGACACCCACCCATTGACCCGAACGCGAGCCACCGGGCCGCTGTATAGCACCCTAAGCCATTGCAGAAAGAAGGAGGGAAGCCCATCCTACCCAGCACAGCAAACATAAAGGGCCACTGCAGAGAGTCAAAGGCTTTTGCTGCGTCGAGCAACACAGCCACCGCCTGGAAATCAGGTTCAAAATAGTGTGGCGTGGCGAAGAGCGTACGCAAGTTGTGTGTCGTGGAGCGCTCCGTGACGAAGCCAGACTGATCAGGTAACACCAGCAGAGGGACTAGAGGTTGCAACCTGGTAGCTATCACTTTGGCGAGAATCTTTGCGTCAATATTAATGATGGATAGAGGTCGGTATGACCTGCACTGATTCGGGGGCTTATCTGGTTTCTGTAGGGTGACAAGCAGAGCCTCCCGGAGGGAATGCGGCAATGCCCCATTTTCATAGGCCTCTGCATACACAGCTAGGAGCCGAGGGGCCAAGTCCAATGCGTGGGCTTTATAAAATTCGCCAGGCAGCCCATCAGGTCCTGCAGCTTTACAGGTTGGTAAGGACATAATGGCCTCCTTGACATCCTCCACTCCGAATGGTTGTACGAGGTACTCCCGATGTGCATGGGATAACCATCCAAGTGCTACATCGTCAAGGTAGGCATCTATCTCCGCTGCGGATGGCGACTCTCTAGTGGCATAGAGACTTGTATAGAACCGTAATACGGTGTCACAAAGCTCCACCGTCGAATGGCAGGCAATCCCATTTTCATCAAGCAATTCAGCAATATTATCTTGACTGCGCGGTTCCGATATCTTTTGTGCGAGCGAGCGGCCAGGACGGCCACCCTCCCCGTAGTTTCGCGCTATCCTGCGTCTGGAGCAATGTGACAGCTCCTGATCCACCGCATCATTATGTTCCCAAATAAGCTCCCTCATAGCCGCAAGTTTAGCTGTAGAAGGATCGGACTCGAATTCGCGCTCCCGCTGAGAGATGTCAGATGCCAACTTCCGTATTCTACGTCGAATGTCTCGCAGGATACCGGATTGGGCCCCAATACAACATCCCCTTATAGTGACTTTAAAAGCTTCCCAGAGCATGCCCGCGCTGTCAACAGATCCCTCATTTTCCCGAAAATAATTTTTAATTGCCTCAGCGACGGTCTGGTGAAAAACAGGGTCCTTTAGCTCTGAAGGTTGGAGCCTCCATGCAAAGGGCGGTCTCTGGTAGGCCGGGAGCTGCAGTTCAAGAAGTACAGGGGAATGGTCCGACAGAGTACGTGCCTCATGCGACACCGCCGTCGTCCAATTGCAGACCTGCTCCGAGACTAGCCAAAAATCAATGCGGGACCAGGAACCGTGGACCGTGGAAGCAAAAGTGCTCTCCCGGCCAGCTGGATGCCGGGAGCGCCAAATATCATTTAGTTGACCCGTATCCAACAGACCCAACAGCATGTCAGTCGCAAGTTTGGGCCGCAACACACCACTACCCTCCCTATCCATTGCTGCATCCAGGCACAGATTAAAATCCCCCCCCCCCACACAATTGCGGCCGGGGGGAACTGCGATATTCTCCGCCACACATCAGAATAAAATGAGGGGTCATCCACATTCGGACCATAGACATTCACTATCAATACACTCTCACCACCCAAGCGCCCATGTACCATCGCCACTCGCCCGCAGTCATCCGTCTCAGATTTGATCACAGTAAAGGGCACACCCCTTTTTACCAGGATAAGCACACCCCTAGAGTAGCTAGAGAAGGAAGAGGCAACCTTCACACACGACCAGCGTGCACCTATCTTGCCAGCTCAATCCCGGGTCAGATGTGTCTCCTGCAAAAGGGCAATTTGCACACCCACACGATCTAAATATGCAAACACTGATCTGATCTTTTTAGGCGTGTTCAAGCCACGAACATTCCAGGTAAGGAATTTAAGTACAGAAGTCATTGTGGCCGGTCGGCCATAGTGGGACATCGGAAACATGAGAATGGACAATGAACATCAAGAAGAACCAAAAGCAAGTGCCTACCCACACATTAACAGTCTGAGCAATGAACCACAGCATTCTGCCTACCCAACCCCGAACACCTCCACCCCCTGCCCACTTTAGCTTCCCCAACACGCCAAAGCCATCCCAAAGCCCATCCCTTCCACCCCCCCCAATCCCAACAAGCAAAGCACAACTTTGGGGTGCACCCATTAGCGGGGGGCACTGAGTGCTACTAACCTCCAACAGAAAGGGAGGTGGCCGAGCAGGTCTACTAGATGCCAATACAGGAATTTGCACATGTCTGCGGGCACAGATGTAGACGAGTGCAGCGGCCCCAGCTTTAGCAAACACCCCATAAGGACATACATCAAACAAGTCCCTAAGAGTTGCAACAAAGTAGTGCCAATATCAGGGGGACTCCCTCCCGTAACCAGTAACGTAAAGTCCAAGATATCATTAGAACCTAGGGAGAGGAGAACTTCTAAGACAGCAGCGCAGGGAGAGAAAAACGTAGCCAGCATTGAGGCATAATGACACATGTTACATACAGTCAGCAGGTTCCAGTATAGTTGGGCACCCAGCATACAGAATACAATCTAAGAAACCTAGTAGATGTGCCAGTTCGAGAGAGTGTTCAAAGCGCGCTGTTCCTACTCCTCCTCCGGGGCAGTACCAGACTCTTGTCTCCGTCGCTTCAATTGCTTGGCGTGCTCCATCGCGGCCTTGGGAGACGAAAAAATCTTACAGTTACCATTCCCGCCAATGCGGAGACGGGCCGGATAAAGCATGGCGTACGGGACCCCATCTGCCTGCAAGAGCTTTTTGACGGAGCCAAATTCACGGCGGGCCGCTTGTACTGCCACCGTAAAGTCAGGGAAAAAGGAGAGAGCGTTGCCCTGATGTACTATCGGACCATTCTCTCTGGCCAGCCTTAAGATAGTGTCCCGGTCCCTGTAATTGAGGATCCTGGCAATAATGGAGCGGGGCGGAGCCCCCGGGGCCGGGCGGGCAGCCAGTGAGCGGTGGGCTCGCTCCACAATAAACATTCTGGAAAGGTGTTCCGACTCAAAGATCTCCGAAACCAAGCCCTCAATATACGTCTCCATTTTCCCCACATTTGTGGACTCCGGCAGCCCAGTAATACGAATATTACTGCGCCTCGTTCGCGCTTCCAGCTCCTCATTTTTGGCTTGAATTAGGGCTAGTACTTTTTCCATGTTCAGCGCCTTCTCTGCTACGGTGCTCAAGCCATCCTCAGTGTCCGACACCCTCTGCTCCACCTCCCCCATGCGCGCATTTTGTTTCTCCAACTGGGAGGACACGTGGTCAAGGCGGTGGTTAACCGAGGCCATCGTGCCCTCGATGGCTTGTAGAGAGCGTTGCATGGCTAGCAACGTGGTTTCCAGCGTGGGAGGGCCGTCCGCCTGCGCATCCGCCTCCGAATCAGAGGCTGCCTTCTGTGGAGTTTTTGTGGGCTTGCGCAGGTCAAAAGTCAGGCGTGGCTGCGACATCCGTTTTCCCCATGTTACACCAGTGCACCCCCCACAGAGGGTATCAAGGCCAGTGCAGCCCAACCTGCGGTCGAGGTGTAGCCCCCAACGGTGTGCCACCACTACGCAGCAGCCAGCCGCCGGCGCGCCGCCCGGCACCCCAAGTAATTCAGGCAGCTCTGCTGACGCCGCAGAACATAGGCACAGTAGGGGGTTAGGAAGACTGCAGCGTCATTTACCAGGCCTCAAACCTCAGCCAGCATAGGGGACCCTTCCAGCACTAGCCTGCCAAGTGAGTCAAGAGGGAATGGTGACGGGGCTCCAAGATCCCACACTGAGCCAGTGATGTATCCGCTGCAGACTCCCAGGAAGGCCGGTAACCAGCGCAGCCCAATGCGCAGGCAGCAGCAAGCAGACAGCGATCTCGCCCGCGGCTCCTCCGCTACAGAAACAGCCGAGACCCCCTGCGCCAGCCACAGCATGCAGGCCGCAGCCCAGGCCCGGGCCCGCACCCACCTACGCAGCTGGAGCCCAGGCCCAGCCGCGCACCCCACTCACCGCAACCGGCACCGGCAGGCGTCCGATAGCAAAAGGAGCCTCAGCGAATGTCCGCGCCGGGGCCAGCCTCCACAGCGTCGGGCCCCGCAGTCGATCACTCCTCCGCTACACCACCGCACAGCTCCTTCGCTAAGCTCCCGGCGTCCCCAGGGGAGGTCCGCCGCCTCAGCAGTGTCCGGCTCCGGGCGTCGCTAGCCACAGGAGGCAATGTGCCGCAAGGCGGCTGCACAGCGCACCGGCACAGGGAGGCCTATTTCCCAACAGCGGCCGCCATTTTCCAGGTCACAGCGTCCACACCCGGAGTCGCCGCCAGCGCGTGTTCAGCAGCGCCTCGGGTCCAGCAACCTCGCCATATGTTGTCGCCTGGGTTCCGGGAAGCACTCCCGTGATTTGTGGGCCAATTTAACCCGTAAGGCAGCAGATGATGGGCGGATTTCAGCTCGGCCGGGCAGAGCCTCACAGCAGTGCAGCCATTTTGCCGTGCGCCCTCTAGCGCCCCAGCTTTGCACACACTTATCGCAAGAAGAGCAGTCCTGTATTACGTGGAAAAAACTAAAGAATACAGAAAGACGAAGCCGTTATTTGTATCCTTTGCAAAAAGATTTCTTGGAAGACCAGTAACCAAGAGCACAATCGCAAGATGGATAGCACAAGCCATATTATTGTGCCACAAACAAGCAGGACAAACTTTACATGGAGCGCCACGGGCGCATTCAACAAGGAAAAAAGGAGCAACTATTGCATTTCTTGCTAACACTCCAATCCAAGACATTTGCATGGCTGCAACATGGTCTTCAGTACACACATTCACCAAACACTACTGTGTGGACATTCAAATGAACAAAGAAGCACAAGTAGGACAAAAGGTCTTAAAGCATCTATTTACAAACCAAAGTTCATCTTCCACCCAGCCACCGCAAGACTAGCAAACCGCTACAAAGTCTATGCACAGCATAGTGAATCCAGAAAAGATTCACGCTGCAAAACGAATAGTTTCTTACCTGTCGGTGTAGTTTTGCAGCTTGAAGAATTTTCTGGATTCACTAGCGAACCCACACTCCTTTGCAATGGAAGACAACTATAAGGAGGAGAGAAAAAAAGAAGAAAAAAATAAAAATACGAAGATGGCTACCAAAGGTGGGAGCCCGTCAACGTCAGAAGTCCACCAAATGGTACTACGTCGTCGACGCCCACCAACAGCAAAAAAAAAAAATGAGAAGAAATACTACAATTCCGGACCCAACCACTAGATGGCGGAATAATGCACATCATAGTGAATCCAGAAAATTCTTCAAGCTGCAAAACTACACCGACAGGTAAGAAACTATTTGTTTTTGCAAATGAGAAGGGGCTTTTGTCTAAATTCCCTAAACGCTTGGCTAATCTGATCAGGTAATTTGTTGATTTCTGTTGAGCTCTTGGTCTTGTTATTAATAAAACTAAAGCCAAAAATATGGTGTGCTGGATAATTCATTCAACACCAAAATATCTCATTTGGGGCTGACTCAAAAGAGTGTACTTTAGTAACGTGGGGATGTGTTATAGTGGTAATAGTAACAAGCATTTGCAATGCAATAGGTCTCGCATTTACGCGAGTTTGAGCTATTGACATTGCAAATAACAATGCCTTTTATTTTTGTTTTGGTTTTTAAAACATAAATAAAAGGCATTGTCATTTACAATGCCAATAGCTTAAACTCGCGTAAATGCGAGACCTATTGCATTGTAAATGCTTGTTTTGCATGGGGCTGCAGCCTAATGCAAATGAGGGACATACTTCGCCTCTGTGCCTTTGCTGTATTTTAAATGTGAGCACTCGGTCAAAGAGGCTTTCAGGAGGTGTACTGACAGTGCACCAGAAAAAGGTCGCCCCTGCAAGGGGGAAAAGACGTCCCATGGGCCCCCCAGACATCTGTCTACAGGCAAGTGCAGTTGCTCACTACACCCGCCTCTGTTCTCCTTTAGAGTGTAGGCCAAGTGTACTCTGCACTTTAAAAAACAGAGCAGCCGATTTGTGTTTCACTGATGCGCTGCCTGAGGAGAGAGCTCACGTCTTCACTGTCGGCAGAACATTATCTGTAATAGGGTGCACTGTCCCTGTCTGCGCCTGGCACACCCTGTTATAGGTGCACTGTGCGATAAACAGTTACAATACACCCCATTTATATTATGGCCCTAAGTATTCAAAATGCGCTGGATAAAATAGGAAGTTAGAACAGATATCTCAGACAACCCCGGGTGAGCCAGTGTGGGAAAAGAGAGTGGGGAAATAAATACAGGTTTTGGGGAACATAGCAGGCCTCTGAGACATTGCAGGATACAGGAAGGAACGTGAATTTGAGGCACATAATCACGATCCAGTGAATTAATATTTGGGTGGCCCATTTAATAGGACCCCTTAGATATCACTGGGCAAATACATAAATGCACTTTTATGACATTGCAACTAAGGCTCCCAGTTTTCCATACTTACTGATTTTTACAGCTAAAAATAGATATAAATAAACATCTATTTTCCTGCCTGCATTTATTTTGAATATGGGAAAACAAAAATGGGATTGTTTTTGAGTGATTTTAATTGCTGGCAGTCATGAGTGCCAGTCTAATACCTCTGTGAACTGACAGGTAAGTGAACTACAAAAGAGAGAAAGTTTTATAATGAGGCTTTAATGGCTGTAGATGTGGACGTTTGATACTAAAATGTACATTCATATCATTAAAACCTGTCAATGATTCGAGTATCTGTGTATATTTATTGGTTAAATAAATGTGGAACAATGATACAGTCATCCGTTTTTTCACAAATCCCAAACATATATCGATAAACACAGACAAAATTAGCAAAAGGTAAATACAGATAAAATTCATAAATGTGGAAAAACCAGTTCCATAAAACCAGGAGTTCTAAATTTACATGTGTGCCCGAAAACGTACATTTGCACTGCGAATGTTTGTCAATGCAAATAGTGCAGATTGCAACAGTGCAAACTCCACCAATTTGATGGACTTTTTATTCAGCGGTTTTGGAGATGGGAAAATGGGTTTAACTTTGTGGGTATTCACAAACATTGGCATTTGCTTGTAGTCTGCAACAGGGGTTTATCAAATAGGGTCCTGTCAAATATTTCTTGCCCAGGCCCCCAAAATCCCTAAAACAACACTGCTATAACCTCTGCATATTCTCATAAAAACTATGCAAGCTAACTGAAGGTTAGGACGTTCTAGGCAAGATGAGTTTTTGTTTGGAAGCTGAAACTTTCGCAATGCTTTCATATCATACATTCACCATTTACAACATTTTGTACACAAGTGTATTTTGACGTACTCTTCCCTTGTGATTGAGTCCAGTGGCCTAGCAAGACAGCCACTGCACTAATGCAGGTAAGGAAAATGTGTACCCCACACCCGTGTACTGGTTTCGCAGTAAAAATAGAGCTATAAATGGAGTGGCTGGGCCCTGCGCTATTGGTAGCTAACCCCCTGATTGAGTCACAAGCAAGAAAAAGATAAAAAAGGTATGCACTTCCATACCAAACGCCCAGAAGTTACCAGTGCAACATTGCTTCACAGTACTTGTGAGAAAAAAGCCTATGAAACAAACAACAAATCCTTGCATAGACGAGCAAGAATCGTGAAGGTCATTCACCGGGAGCTACGTAGCATTTCCATACCTGCCAACTCACATGGTGCCACCGTGTGACACATGACATCGGCTCCCATCACACTGGTCTCCAGGTGAGGAGCTAATATCATAAGGTGGCAGGGAAAACTAGATGAAAACGCCTGTAAATAGTGGTTTTCCAGCTCATTTTCCGAGGTTTTGAACTGGCGACATCCATTAAGGGGTATGAAAACACGCCAGGACATCGGCACCAGCCTCAGCAAACTTTATTTTTGGGGGAGAGGAGGGGGCTTGGTGGCAGGGGGGGGTTCAAAAGTGCCTCCTAGGTACTACTCTGCACGAGGCCCCACCCCTTCAAGGCCCTGCCCCCTCCTCATACAGTGAGATTGTTCTTCAAGTTGGCAGGTATGCATTACTCTTGTGTAAGAGAAACTTCACGCACCCTTACCCTATAACATCAGATTTTCTACTTTGTGGACAAAACGCAATTATCAGTTTGAGGCTGATAGACAAATGCCGGGGAAACTAAGGCATCGTATTTTTCACTGCGAGTTTTGTGAACATCAAAATATGAACAAAGGTATGCAACGTTAAAGGACACACCAAGGTAACCGTGGTTTACATAACTGTGGTTTACATATTACATATTTTTGTGATCATCTTGCAAATGACCGCAGTTACTAAATAAATATGGTCTTGCTTTTGAGGAGTTGTCAGAGAGGCTCGCAACTTTTCACTTGAAGGGAAAAACAACTGCGGAAAATGTATTTTCAAATGTATTTTCGGCAAATGGTGCAACTGTCTAAGACAAAACAAACAGAACTGTGTAGCTTGAAAAGCAAACCGGGTGCCTCCTGCCACAAACCACACGTCGTGTTAAGCGCGCCATTCCCAATACCACAGCTGCTGTTCCTAATGATAAAGCGTGCTGTGTTTTTCCCACGCGGACAGCTGCCCAGAAGTTGCCGTTTTATATGAACTAATTGTAAATGTTGTCAGATATTCTCAGACCAAAATCTCCACAACATTCCATGTGTTTTTTATGTGATATTTTCACTGGATTTTAGGCTCTGCTCATTGAGATGGATTTTGAGAAGATAGTATGGGAGTATTCATAACAGTTTCCATCGTTTGGTTTGATTTGCACATTTAAGTGTGCATTTTAACCACTTTTCAAAATACGCTTTATTTGTCGCGCCCCGTGTATTTCAGATGGACAGATTGACTGAATTGTGACAACAGCTGTCACGTCTGCAACTACATGGGGGAGATAAGAGCAAAAACAAGACAGCAATAAAAAAAAAGAAGCCCGCGAGCGGTGCGCGCGCGAGAGCGTGCACCATGGCCTATTGCTTGCGGTTACCCGCACAGCCGCCGCGCGCGATAATTGAAAACACATGGCAGCCGTGCGGGTAACCGCACGGAAAAGGCCATTGTGCACGAGCGTGTGGTCAGCTTTTGGAAGCCCCTTACATAAAGTCTCGCAGAGCAACGCATGCGCGCTACTCTAGGCTCGACCTAAAAAGGAAGACCAAGTTGAGAAGGGCACCTAATTTGTGATCCAGTAAACCAATACTATTAAAAAATGGTTCTTCTAAATTTACCTGTGAAGCTGTTTCTTTGGTTCTTAAGGCTTGTCAAGCCAAACCTGTTACAGGTGTCATGTCTGGTTAAGATTGAAAATACATTATTCAGCTACTTTACTAACTGCACTCCTTTTGTTCCTGTGCTAGTGGAAAGTGTGCATAATAATATTACTCCATTAGCTTGTTTGGTTGTCTAAACAATTGACTGAAAATGTTGACCCCTCTGCCTCTGTGATGTCTATAAGCAGGAGTTAATGGGCATGGTGTAAAGCACCTTCACTGATTTACATTTGTGTGTGAAATCCTGACAGCTTTAGGCTATGAACATTTTTGATCATACCCAATAGCAGTCACCATGTGTGTGGATGGCCCCATGCAGTGATCTGTAATAATAGAAAAGTTGGACCCTTGACAATCAAATATACTCTATATAAATTGAGCAATAGCTTCGAAAAATACTGGACGTGGTTGAATCGCATGCTGAAAGGTTTTGAACCTCGAATTTTGCATAGTAATTTTAGTTTTAGTGTGCTTTACTGCAAGATCGCCTTTGGCTGTTAAAAAAATCCCCGTACTGAGTGTTTTATGATTGAATTCTGAAGACTGAAGCTCAGTTTTTTGGTGTTTTGTAAATTATATACTACTTTATAGTGATCTTGGTAATTACCATTTTTATGATACATAGCAACCAGGACTAGACTATGACACTAGCTTTTTTAGCCTGTAGACAATCGGCAGAATTTCCTTTACTCTTCAAAGTAAGTAGATATTTACTGTAAGAATGATAGCGGCATGGAAAGTATGCTATGGATGCCCTTTAATTGTTCCTACTGCAAAAGACGGACTGTTTTCATTTTAGCAAGCTTAATTAGGTCCTACAAATGGTACTGTAGATGTTTATGGAGATGCCCTTTGTAAATCATGAATATGGTTTTTATGTCTGCATTTTCATTTGGGGAGAATGTAGTGTGTTTAATTGTTATTTTGCAATTAATGTTTTATGAGTCCCTTGCTCAAAATCAACAATTAAGCATTTATTGACTGAAATTTGGTACAATGCAAACATTTTAAGGACAGAGCACGTGATACTCCTACTGAGCTAATTTTCTATTCGCTTTCTGACATCAATGAATTGCATCAAATTTGACACGTTATGGACTTCATTACAGCTGACTTCCCTGCACAATGCTAGATGTTTTTCAATAAGTCGTCTGTTTCCGTTCACCTGATCCCCTGTAAAATTCCTTTCCTGAAAGGGCTTCAAAGCTGCTTCCAGATTGCCCAAGGGCTATACAAGAATTATAAATAAAGCTATTTAAATGTGCTAGAAATTTGATGTCTGGGAGTGAATGGAATGTTGCAGGTTCATAATCTACACTAAAGTTCTCAATCAAATCATCGTTCGGATTAAAAGCGCACGACCCTAGATTACTACTCTGATTTTCCTTTTTTCATTCATTGAAGAAAATTCCCCATCATTGTTTCAACAGGTCTTCTGCCCACACAGTAATTTTTGCAAGAAAATTCTGAAATTGAAAATTCCTCTTAAAGAAGTAGACCACATATTCTGCAGTTTTTCAGGAAAAGTACTAAGTGCTCTTTATACTTTGAAGTTGGTAGAAAATACTTTTCATGACCAGTAAATAAAAAACACCAGATTTAGAGTTTGGTAGATACCAGACATCTGCTGAAAAGCTGCCGGTGTCCCATCGGCCTTTAAAGAGTGCATAGAGATAAATGCACTCCAAACAGGGTGGTAGGGACATTTGACACTTTTTGGAAGATGTCCTGCATCCACCAAACTGTAAAGCTACCCCTACATTTTAAAAGCGCCATCCATTGAGTGGTGTATCAATACATCTCAAACCCCAGCTGACCCCCTCAATCAAAGCAATATTCTAGGATGCTTATTGGTGGCGATTGTTTGGGATACAGGACTGTTTTTTCCTCTACACTGGATGGTGCTCTTTAATACTAAAGCCAGCATTTTTGTTCAAAGAAAAATATATTAGTGCTTTAAAACATAAGTATTTTGTTGTGACTTTGATACCTCAGAAAGTGCTCCCTTCTAAAAACTTCTTGCAACATAGCAAGACGTTGAGAACTTGTGACATTTTGTGTGTATTAAAAAGATAATGACCTTTCCATTTTCATCTATGGCTATTAATACTTCTTGCAGACATGAACCATATCTGATCTTATAAAATGCTTGGTGACTGCAACACCTACCAAAGCAATGGGTCACCTTTTTGGCTCTAAAACACACTATTAACAGTTTTTATGGTACAAGTAAAAAACCAATATTAATTAAAAAAATAAACGAATAAAGCTAAATAGAGGGGTACTTACGAAACAATTTGGCAGTGAAGGTATGATTGCAATTCAGAAAGATGAAAAAGCTCATAACATGACCCTTTAAGAGATTTTCAGAATTACTGAAGAGATTAAGCCAAGTTTCATTGTCCAGCACAGTGTTGAGAAGTAATATCTGAAGAAAATTGTTTCCCTAGCGCACTGGCTAGTTGGCGTCTAGCATTTCGTTGCTTATACAAAGACGATCTTCCTGTCAGGCAGGGTCAAAACGAAATTACCTTCCCCACCATTATAAATTTCGTTTCAGAATTTCTTTCTTGGGGGTCGGGTGTGTGATGTTTCAGTACTTCCTACAAGTTGTCTGTTTCTGAGTATTGTCGTTCACTAAGAGGACAAGGACTTGAAAATTTAAAAGGAAGAATGTCGCGCTATTGGCCGTAAAAGATGTTGCCCATGAAGCTCCAGTAGTGCTGTATATAATGCATCTTTGCAGCAGCGTCTTGCTGCGGCGGATGTGCATATGCCTTTTGATGGCACCTGCTAAACCACTGGAGGTATTACAGTGCTATCTGAGGTTACCCATTACTAAAGCCTTCAAACCTGTGCATGGAAGGCATCCTAAAGTGCCTGCTCTTCCAACTGTCTACAGTACAGGTCCTGAGAGTTTTATTGCAGAGGTATGCAGTGCTGTTTTTGAGGGTCCATTGCAGGTATGTCCAGGATCTTGGTTGAGGCATACAATGTTGCACCTGAGTGTGCTCCTGCTTTTCCATTCTTGTGCTGTGATCTTGCAGCACTCTCTGAATGGATGCGATTTGAGTTCTCAACTTTAAAAACCTTTAATAAACTCTTGATGCAGAGGAAAACAAAATTAGGGAGTTTGATTTTTTATATGTTGTTGTCTGGTACACTAAGCCTTTTCCTTTCACTCTCAGGAAGATCATGGACTCGGGGGAGCTGGACTTTTACCAACATTCCAAGGTGTGCTCCAACACATGCCGCAGCACCAAGATCGACCTGTCTGCAGCCCGCGTCTCTCTGAGCAGCCAGTCCTCAACGGAGTATATCCCCATCACTCCTATCTCCACTGAAGGTATGCTATGCTCAAGACCCCTGGTATTATGCTGCAGCAAAACCCCAAATTAGGCTGCAGAGCTTACTAAATTACCCAGTAAGCACCGAAACATTATGCGGCAATTACATAGCACTAGTTTCATTTAAAAATAGCTCTACAAAATAGCTTAGTACATTTCATATTTAGAATGTGTTTGCCTCACTAGGTGGTACTTCAGGATTCAAGGCACAAGACCTTCAAAAGACATTAAGCGTTTCTGATTCTTCTGAAGTCTGACTGCCCTGTTGCATTAGCTTCAGCTTTGAAAACAATGTCTGTGATGTGAGCATGACTTTCTGTTAATAGTTAAAGAAAAAATACTTGGCAAAGAGTCATTCTAGCCACCTTGTTTAAATTACATTTTATATTTGGTTTTTGTGCAGACAAGTCCCCTCCTCGGTCCATCATATGAAGGTGTTTTCAGAGCAGCTTTGTCACCACTATAAATGTCTGGTTACAGCAGTCAGCAGCTGAATGGGATCTTTTGTAAAGGGCCTGCTGCGGAATTGCACTCTGTGTGTTGCAATTTCAATAACGTTTGATGTGTCTGAGATACAAACCAATTTATTCATCAAAATCTAAAAACTATGCCACAGAGGATGGATTATGTAGTGAGGGTGGTAAATTCATATTACACCATGGTTGCATAGTCCTATTTTTTTCCAGGGAGTTTGGCTATTGTCTGCATGCGTTCATCATACCTACCGTTCGTGGTTTCATATAATTTTTCGAATTATTCAATATTTTTCACTTGGATTGTTTTCATGTGTAGATTTGTTTAGAGTTTTAAATTTGAGTTCATAGTAATCATAGGAAAGTCAACTTGGTCTACTATCTGGCATCAAACATGATGTTCTAATCAGTGCCTTAAAAAAAACTATTTGCTTTGAAGTTTGGGCAATTACCTTTATGACATTTTTCTTTCAGCTCCCATGCTACATGGGCACACTTTCCATTCTGTCAATATAAAAGGGAAAGCATTAAAAAACACATACATTTTTTAATGGTGCATTTATATTTTTGTTGCATTATAATCCATCAACAATGAAACCTTACAACATACATTTCATATGAAAAAAGGTCTCTATTCTCTGTCAATCTGTACACCAAAGAGACCCCCTGATTTTAGCGGGTGATTTTAATGTCACATTTGAACCTCTGGGAAGGGAGGCTTTAAGTGAGGAAAGGGAAGTTGATGACCCCTGGCTAGTTCCCCAACTTGACCTGCTACCAATCCGTAAACGGTCCCAAGTGACTTTACAGCTAAATGCCATCACCCTGGGACATGGGCTGAGGGCCACAAATGGGCGGAGCAAGTCAGATAAATTAGGTGCTAACACCTTTATCAGATCTAAGGGTTTAAGCTGCATTGACTGTTTTTTTACTGGATCTGAGGCTATGGCCACTGTTGATAGACATGATCGTTGGCACCACTGTAGACAGTGACCACAACCCATTGTGTATGAGTCTCATATCTCCCTAGGATGAGGCTTTCAATAGGTTTAGAGACCATTTAGCAAGTAGAGAACTCCTCATAGCGAATGATAATCGCCACCTTAAGTGGCGAAAGGTGATTCAGGATGAGGTTAATCTTCAGTTCCTTAACCAGGAACTGACTGAGTGTCTCTTAGACTTTAGGGCCATCCTTGATAATATGGTAGGGTTGGAAGATCTAACACACAGACCCTCCCGATTTTTCATTCAGCTGGCTGGGCATTTTAGGGACTCCTCGCCCCGCCCGAAGTTCAATCCGCAGGTATCTCCCCAGACTGCCTGGTTCATCCAAGAATGTAGACAGCTAAGACGGCAACTGGTTCTTGCCATTAGAACTCACTCAACTAATTTAGTAAGAGACCTGAGAAGGTCCTTAAAAAAAGCACAAGATAGAGCTAAAAGGGAGTGAGATGAGCACAGGTGGAGGTGAATTGGATATGCCTGTGCCTGCAAAGATTCTAAACTGTTTTGGCTTCTTGTGACCGGGGGGGCGTTTGCTAGGAAACCCTCTCATCCAGCTAGTAATATTGCAATCTCGAACTGGTATGACCACTTTAAGCTTCTGTACACAGGCACATCGGACATAGACTCAGGAATATTCCAGCCCGATCACCCATTGATTTATTCTAAGGAGCTCTTCACCAGCTGTGAAATCCAGGCCTCTATTGATTCAATCGCACAAGCTAAGCCCCCCGGCCCGGATGGTATTCCTGGGGATTTGTTCTTGTACGATATCGACAACTGGGCGGCATATATTGGACGTAGAGATCAGGGTTTTTTGAACTGATTGGATGCTTGGAGTAGGGCTAAGATTGGCTGTAAGGTCCTGATCTCCTATTGGTTCTAGCGTTTAGGGCTAGTGTTGTGATTGGATAGTATTAGGGCTAGGGTTCCCATTGGCTGACGGGGTCACCTGATTACTAGGGGTATCAAAGGCCAGGGTTAGGGCGTCTCAGCCCGGGCGTCGAGGCTAAGGGCAGAGAGGACAAGGGTGAGTGCCTGTTTGAGCCTGTTCGAGGCGGGCCAGGGCCAGGAATGCTGCCCATCTTCCCATTGATTAATGTGTCTATTACTTTTCTCCTGAAAAAGCATATCTAATGCACTACCCTATTTTTCATCCGCTACCTCTATCAATATCTTTAATCTGCATATACTTACCTCCTTTATGCATCTATATACTCTCAATGTACTTATGGATCTATATATTTATCACTTTCTTCTAATTTAGCATTTCCAATGCACTACCCTATTTCTCAGCCTATACTTCTCTCAATATATCTTCTAGCCCAACTTTCTGACTCATCTCAAACTTCTTTCGACTACTCTTCCAATGCACTACCCTATCTCCCACCCTATACATCTATCACTATATCCTCTACACCCACTCTCTCATTAATCGCAAACCCCATACCACTACTATGTTCCCCAAAATAACCCTTTCTTGACTCTCTCCTACTCTACCCCTCCTTGCATCTTCTGACACCTCCTTTACTGTACCAATGCCCAAGACAAACCTTTCTAAACTCTTCCCTCTGACTCTTCCCCTCCAAAAACCCTTTTTACTCATCAAAAAGCCTCCTCCTACTGCTATGACCTACAAAAAGAAATCCTTCACTCTTCTATCCCACAACTATCCTTTTCAATCAAAATAACAGACTAGCATGTTCACTTCACTAATTCCATATTCCACTATACTAATTCACCACTAATCCTTTATGGGTTCCAGAGTAGCGTGCTACTCGCCAACAAAGCGCTTCAACACCCACCAGGGGTAACAGGCGCTATATGAATGCAAACCTTTCTTCCCCTTCTATCCCTCCACTATTCTTCTCACTCCAAATAACTGACTAATATCCACCACTCAAATTACTTTAAAAAAAAAAAAGCAATTCAACACCCCATCAGGGGTTAGAAGCGCTATATATATGCAAACCTTTTTCCCTCTTCTATACCTCCGCTATCCTTCTGAATCCAAATAACTGACTAACATATCCACCACTTAAAATTTACTTGCATGTTTCACTATACTAATTCAACACTAATCCTCTATGGGTCCCGGAGTAGCGTGCTACTCGCCGAAAAAGCGCTTCGACGCCTCGTCAGGGGTAGTAAGCGCTATACAAATGCAATTACAATACAATACAATATGGATTCTAGCCAATGCCATTGCAGGGCGTGCCCCAGTACCCCAGTCCTGGAAGGGCGCTGAGGTAATCCCTATTTTTAAAAAAGGTGCTAAATCCTCCGCAAGTAACTATAGACCAATTAGCCTTATTGACTCAATCCAAAAAGTTGTGAGTAGAGCGCTACTGGCTAAGATATTGGCATGGACTGAGGAGAGCAACATTTTATCTTCATACCAAGTAAGCTTTAGAACCAACATGGGTATAATTGATGAGGTGTTCCGTTTCTTTTTACTCTGCTGGAAGGCTGTGATTATAGGCCAGGGGAGTTTATACGTGGCCTTCATAGACCTCAAGACTGCTTTTGACCTCGTCCCTAGACAAAAATTGTGGCAATGCCTCTCAGATATGGGGATGCCGCATGAGTTACTGTCCTTGGACAACTCGCCTTCATGCGGCGAACTTTGCCAAAGTCCACTGGGGCGACCAAGGACAGCTTACTGATTCAATAGACGTAAGTAGGGGCGTCCGCCAAGGGTGTGTCTTGGCCCCCACACTCTTCTCTCTTTACATAAACAATGTTGTGCAATATCTGCAGCGGGACCCCTCCAGACGCACCAATGCTGGGGAGAGAAAAGGTCGTAACGCTGCTGTTTGCGGATGACACCCTGCTCCTCCTACTCCTGGGGGGCTACAGAAATTGCTCACATGATTTAATACTTTCTGCAACATGCGTGGTCTGGAAATCAATACCTCTAAAACAAAATTTCTACAACTAACCCCCATAAGTCATATAAGGGCAGACCAGCTCTGGGCGGTACCCTGTAGGAGAGAGTTAACACTTTCGATCATCTGGGAATCATTGTAGCTGATAGTATGTCTTGGAAGCCCCAAGTAGCTAAATCTATCTTGAGGCTCTCTCAAATAGCTGGGGCACTGAGCAAAGAACAAGGATCTTCCCATAGTAAACCAGTGGCGGGGTCCCTCCAAATATATATATCCAAAGCGGTGAGCGCAGCCCTTTATGGTGCAGAGCTGTGGGGTTTCGAAAGGTTGGACGACCTCCTCAGAGTTGAGAACAAATTCCTGAGGAGTATAATCCAGCTTCCCCAGAGTACACCACTCCATCCCTTAAGGCTTGACTTGGGTAAGAAAAAGATTGCCGATAAGGCTATGCTACACCCACTGCTGTTTTGGCAGAGGATTTGGTCCACCCTAGAGCTATTCCCCTATGCTAAGGCCCTAGATGAAGTTATCTCCCTAGAGAAGCAGAATAAGCTAGGGTGCTTAAGGAACATCAAACTTCTATTAGCCAATATAGGGCTAGAGTATCTGTGGGGAAATAGGGATCCAGCCTCATTCCCAAGTAAAGACCAAATAAAATTGAAGTATTGGGGCTGGGTCGCCCAGACAGCAACAACTAAGTCAAACGAAGGTCGGCTCAGTTTAGAATTCACAGATTATAAATCCATCCCCTCCTAGAACCTTATCTAGATACTATCCAGATCCCTTTGGATAGGAAGCTATATATGCAGTTGAGGTTCGGCACGCTTCCCCTAAATGCACGTACTAGCTCATGGTGTAATTCCACGGCGACACCATGGTCTTGCCCTCTCTGCACTACTACACTAGAATCCCCTGCTCATGAATTATTTGCCTGCCCTGCTTATATTTGATCCACAATACAGTGGCTGACACCTTTATGTAAACAACTGGGGACGCGCGACCATGTGCACGCGCACCATACTTAGATCCAACACTAGAGAAGTGATAATTTGTGCAGTAGCCTATTTTTTGGGCTATGTGTGGGGCATAAGGAGGAGACTGCTGAACAGAAGACGAGAATGATTACTATCCATCTTATCTGTCTCTAAACCAATCTAATGCTCCTGCCTTCAGTTTCCTTATGATGAATATATATCTAGGGACGAGATGATTTTTAGGCCATGTAGTGGACACAGCCTGAAGCCTCTGCCTCTTTGAGGCATAGCCGTATGGACGGAAGCAGTCTTGGGTCGCCCAGTACGTGAATAATAATGCAAGTTTATACCCCCGGGCCTAGTGATGAGAATATGATGTATTAGCTATTTTCTTAATTCTTTACATATGGAATGAATTGTATCCTTTTAGCATGTTGCGTACCCTAGGCTGCATCTTAAACTTTTTAATCAGTAGTGTAGGAGTAAATTGCACAGGGCACTATTATGGTTTTATGACAGATTAATGTTTGCTGCTGCGGATGGTTAGATTATGTTTTTATTGTACCAAAACGATTACAGGTTTTTAATATGTGTTGGTCTTTTAAAAAATGCTTTTATGGTTTTTAACCGAAATAAAGCTAATGAATGAATGATATCTACATCTTATAACATATTTTATTGTGTGGGTGTTGAAAAGCAATACAGCAAATACCTTCAGATCATCAAGGGAAAGATCACTACTAGTTCAAAGTTCTATGCCATAAGTGTTTACTCATCTGTGTTTCCAAATTTCAAAGGAAGTAAAGTTCTGAGATCTCAAGCTTTCCCAGATCAGGTGTTATATGTACAGTGTTAACTGGTTTTGAGCTCTCAATACGTTCTATTCTAGTACTTTTTTTAAAAACCGGCTTTCACTGACTTCTACTAATAGTAAGATGTTCAGCTAAATTTGTTAGTCTAGGCTTATATTGCCAGCAACATGAAGGTATCAATCCATGTAAGTAATCTTTCTTGCAGGGACCCTTTACTTCACCAAGAAGAATCTATTTGATGTATAACCCTTAAGATGATTTCCATTAGCGGAGTAGATAGTCGGGGACCATTTAATTCACCAAGAAGAATGAAATTCATGTACCGCCTTTAGAGGTTTTTCATTGACTATTATAATTAGTCAGTGAGGAAACCATCCATGTGGAACACTCTTCCACCGATGTGGAAATACACAATCCATTGACCTCAAGGTTCAAGCCTAACACTTGGTTCTGTAGAATGGCCTCTACCTAGCTCTTCCCATTCTTAGTCCTTTTCTTTTGGTGATTAGCACACTTTATACATTTCAATATGCATAACTAAAATGAACACAGAATATTTGATCATAGAAGCCTGACTTTTGAAAATTTGCATTATAATGTCCCACAACATTTTATGTTCTTGGTTAAGGGAATCTCCAGCAAGTATTTTTTTATTTAAATCATTCCATACATCAGATCTCATTTAAACAAACAATTACATTTTCTAAACTCCAAAGTGAAAAGGCTTAGATGCAAATAATGTCTCTGATGGCAAGTGAGACAAGCTATTTTCTGTAGTAAGAGGAGAGTTCCGACTGGCTCCTGAACTGAAGCAGGAAGCCAGCCTTCTAGTGTAGACAACATACCTATAGAAGTGAGCAAATCCACATTCTTAAAGAGCTAACAAAGTGAAGATAGATCAACTTCAGCAATAGGTCTGCAACACAGTCACAGATGGAGACTTGGCAGCACAAGCGGGTAAAGCACTATAACGTAACAATACCTTGTTAGGTTGAAGACATTTACCTATTATGTTGCAAGACTTTTACTTTTAATCTGTGCCCCTAACGAGACAGGAGTAAGGATCAAAAAAGAGGTCAGTGGAGAAAACCTTTGCAATAGGCATTCAACCAAGTAGTTGAAACCGGATTAATGTTAAATGGATCAGTAGCACAATCTTAATGTACAAGGCCAAGATAACTACATTTTGCCATCCTGCAGAGCTGCTTTCAGAGCGCAATCAAAGATGAGGTGTCCCTCTGTCAATCTAATGGGCAAAGGCACCTTCCGTTGAGCATTGCATGCTTCATAGGCCATGTTCCAGTCTCTTGACTAGAACTGACAAGAGCATGCATTGGTGGGACCCAATGACATCACCTTATAGTCTCTGTTTAGTTTCTTACACAAAGTTGCCATGCTTGTGCCTCTGCCCAAGCCCCCTCGAATATCACCCAGAAAATGTTATTGGCTGTCCGTCTTAAAACAGTCACTGGGATTGAAGAAGGGGAACTCTTGTTAATGAAGATCTGAATTTGGATATGGATGTGACACAAGATTGAGCTCCTGCTCGTATTGATTCTATTTGTTTTGCTTCTAATAGAGTACTTGAGGTTTTGGCTTCCCTACAGTTGATTAGATATTAAAGACCAGCACCCGCAGTTAAAAACAATGTTTACCGGGGGCGTGGCTAGCGGCCGAGGGAAATGGTCGCTTGCTGAAGCGGCTCCACAGCCCACGCCGTATTAATCCGATTATAGATCCGTAGACAGCACTGAAACTTCCCCCAAACAAAAGGGAACGTTTCCTAAGCCAGTCCTCAACAAAGGAATCGCTGCGAGGCTAATGGGGAGGACCGGAGCAACATAGGCAGAGTGATCCAGGGCAAATCGAAAATGGCGGCCCGGAGCGAGCGGCTCGGACGGCGGTGGGAGTGAACTCCACAATGAATCCGCCTTGAACTACGCGACACTAGCCGGAAGGAGAGGTAGCGGCAACCTCCGAAGCTTCAGCCCTGATCGGCGCTGGACGTCACCGGCTGCGTTCGGAGACGCGGCGTCTGGACTGCGGGAGGAGCCGACCGTCTTCGGCCTGCCCGATCTGGGTCCCTGGCCGGGGGCCTCTCCGGAATAGAGCGGGTGAAATCGAGCAGTGCGAGGCCTCCGACGGAGCCAGGTGAGGAGTTGCAGGCAGGGTGTGGCGGAGGGCGGAAGAGCGCGCCTGCCCACCAGACTGAGACCCAGGCAGCCAGTGAGGGAGCAAAATCGAGCCCCCGGCCTTGCGGCCTATCATCGGGGGTGGCTCATCCGACTCAGACCCAGTGGGTGAATGCGCCAGGAAAAAATACACCAGCTAGCGTCTTGCTCCCTCCCCGAAAACGCGGGCGCAACATCTGTACCTCCAGGCGAGATGGGAGCACCCCGATAACCCGCAGTAACACAGCCTTAGCGGGAACTTGGGGATAACAGAGCGGCCAGGGGAGAAACAAAGCAGAGCCCGGGCCTTGCGGCCTAACAGCGAGGGCCGGATCCTGTCAGGCGTACCCTCAGAGCAGCTAAGGCAAGAGTGGCCCCACAGGGGGTGCGCCTGCCCCAGATCCCATTTACTCTCTGGTGCCCTGGACTGTGGACGATACATCTGGCCCCCAGGGCGAGAGGGCGGTGTCTGAGTGGCCCACGGCAACACAGCCTTGGCGGGACACTAGAGAAACCGTTGTAGCCCTGATCACCATGAACCCTTGCGTAACCGGCCCTACCATCTTCTGGGCACACAGATAGAGGTATACCAACGCTCCACCCACTCCTCTAATAATTGTGGAAAAGAGTCGCGGAGGACCGCCGCGAGGGCCCCAATCGACCGCCTAGCCTGCGAGCTGCACCTTGAAAATAGATAGGCCTCCCACATTCCGGTGACGGCCGAGACGGGGGGGTCCCCCGAAGTTATCCCATGGCTACTACCAGAGGTCCCAAAATTCAGGTCCAGAAACAACTTGATAAGTTTGCCTGGACGAAGAAAAATGAGGAGGGCAACCAGACATCTGGCGAAGATCCTAAAACATCGCAACAGTGTTCCCAGGCCAAATCTCCCACTCTGGAGGATATCATGGAGGCCATAGCAGGAGTGCGAACGTCCTTGGAATCGCGCATAGATTCCGTGAATGTAGAGGTGACCCTTTTGAGAGCAGACCTACGGAAGATGGACTCTCGAGTCCGGGAAGTTGAAACCACTACAACAACTCTGGTAGCAGACACCTCAGTCCTACAAACCCAAGTCACACAACTACAACACCAACAAAAAAGGATGGAGGACCTCCTCGACGAATATGAAGGAAGGGCCAGAAGAAATAACATCCGCATCCTCGGCGTACCGGAACGAATGGAGGGACCCACAACTGACCTCTTCGTCGAGGATCTCATACTTAATAAACTCCAACCCAAGCGTCTCTCCAATTATTTCTCCATAGAGCGCGCCCACAGGGTTCCCGGCGGGCGCCCAAGGCCCAAGGCTCCTCCACGTCCACTGATCGCGAGGATTTTTAACTTCAGAGACAGAGACGTGATTTTACAAACTGCCAGGACTGGACCTCCCCTGAAATTAGACAATGCAAATATCACTTTTTTCCCGGACTACACGGTCAAGGTGCAAGCCCAAAGACGAAGCTTCACAACCATAAAGAAAGCGCTCCGGGATAAAAACATCAAGTATTCCATGTTATTCCCGGCCAAACTACGAATAGAATCCGACGGAAAGACTTGGTTCTTCCTGTCCCCGGAGGAGGCCTGGGACTGGATAGAGGGCTGGCGTAGAGCGGGCAAACACCTAGACGGCCGGAATAATGGAGGCGCTGGTGGAGGCAGACGCCAGCCCCCTGTCACGGGAGAGGGAAGATCAGAAGGAGATTTGGAGGACACACACTGACCCAATCTATAGGGCTGCAGGGCCTCTCATGACCGATGGACCTACGCCCACTGAACTGAGTCCTGTAATGCCAAGAACGACCGAATAAGAAAACAACGACTCAGCTATCGACGGAGGGACCTCCGAAACCCAGCGTACTGGGGATAAATGTGACACTGTTATCAAAACACCTATAGGACTGGACTGTAATGTTAGTCATAACTAAAATATCATTGAAAGCGGGAGGGACGGCGAGGACTGGTTGCGGTTAGCCAGGCACCTCACGAATGGGAGGGAGGGCGACAGGCACTCTGCCTTGTTGGGGGGTGGATAGTTCAAAATCCACTGGCAGGGGGGCGGGGAGGGGGTACAGGGGGGGGAGGGGGTTAGTTGGGGTTTTAATGGTTTGATTTTGTTGCACAGCACACACAACGCAGTGGGGTATCTCAGGCTTGAGAGGCCAAGAAACAACGTTTGGGGGACATCAGCAGCTATGGAAGGGAGGGATCTCCCAAAGCAACCAGATCGCTTACATCACCCTGTCCTCAAATCCGGCACCGCAAGCTCCAACTCTTGGCTAAGAGCTACAGACTCGTCGCCTCGTAACACGTGCCATGACTCATACAACACATAGGAAGCTGTCCGTACTGACGTGGAACGTCAATGGACTGGGAAGTAAAATCAAAAGGGGGATAGTCCTGCAATATCTTAAACGTCATTCCCCAGATCTGGTGTTACTACAGGAAACCCATTTAGTGGGCAATAGCTGCAAGGCACTCCACCGATGGGGGTACAAACTGGTGGCCCACGCTGGTTTTACATCCGGCTCTAGAGGCACTGGAATCCTTATGCGTAAGAACTTAGCCCTTACCCCAACTCGTGTACAGACCGACCCGCAGGGTCGGTTCGCAATACTGGAGGCCACCTGGGAAGGGAAACATCTCAACATAATCTCAGCCTATCTCCCACCAGCCCTAGGCAAACTAGCACTACAAGAACTGGGACAGATACTTATAGCTCTCCCTCTGGGCACGCTGGTTCTGGGGGAGACTTTAACATGACTATGGACGACAAGGTCGACAGACACCCTCATACAATTTCTCCCAGACGCCCCACACCACTAGCAAACTTTGCTCACGCCATGGGAATTACAGACTTGTGGCGATCACTGAACCCAAAGCAAATTCACTTCACGCACTATTCTAATGCACACAATAGCATGTCCCGAATTGACTATTTTTTTACCCTCCTCTCTGACGTAGGGAACTTTAGATGTCTTCAGGGCCTCCCCAGGGGAATATCCGACCACTCTCCCCTTGTAGTGGACCTCACCTTTTACAAACCCGTGGACCGGGGACCCATAATTATTAACCCATGGCTGCTCACTATTCCTGACATCAAAGAGGACCTGACCGCCCATACAGATCACTACTTTACTGAAAATCTTGGATCGGTGGACTCAGCGAATACCATTTGGGAGGCTTACAAGGCGGTCATTAAGGGCCGGGCGTTGGGTTTGAAGATAGGGTACCTGCGGAACCAAAACGAACAGCTGCATCAGAAGGAGAGTGAAGTGCTCCTTTTAGAGGCGGAACATAATACTTCCCCTACTGTTGATACGGCCCAAAAACTCCGCAATAAACAACTAGAATACAGGGAACTAGCAAGAGAGAAAGCCCAAGCAAGGCTATTTCAAACTAGACACAGGGTTTATGAGCACGGTGAAAGGGCCGGGAAAATGCTAGCATGGCTAGAGAAACGAGATCAAGAATCGCGGTGGGTCCCGGAAATCATATTGGGAGATGGGACATCAGTTACAGATCCTCAAGAGGTGGCTGATACGTTTGCGAACCACCTAGAAGATATATACACTTCTAAAACCTCGTATTCGTTTGAGGAATCCCGCCAGCTTTTAGAGGAAATGGCCCTGCCACGACTGTCAGATGCCGACAGGGAAGCCTTAGATGCTGATATCACGGCAGAAGAGGTTTGTGGAGCTATTTTCGCTCTGAACTCAGGAAAAGCGATGGGACCCAACGGGATTCCCATTGAATTCCTGAAAGGGTTGGCTCTTAAGGTTGCTCCTCACCTCAAAAACATGTATGAGGAAAGCAAAGAAAGGGGAATCCTTCCCTTAGACCAAAGGCTAGCTAATATTGTTGTCATCCGCAAGCCGGGCAAACCAGGGACTACTTGTGGGTCATACCGACCCATCTCACTAATTAGCTCGGAGGCTAAGGTGCTGGCTAAACTCTTAGCATCCCGACTAACAGCTGTACTCCCATCTTTGGTCCATGAGGACCAGTCAGGCTTTATACCTGGTCGAAATACCGCCCTAAATATTCGACGGGTCCATAATGTTCTGGGCAGACAGCCCTACCTGCGCGAAAACGCGGTCATACTCTCTTTAGATGCCACCATGGCGTTTGATTCAATAGAGTGGCCATATCTGTTTGAGGTGTTGGCTCGACTGGGCTTTGGCCCCAATTTTAGACGGTGGGTAACACTACTATACACAGACCTGCTAGGACAGGTAAGGGTAAATAATCACACCTCCCGCACATTCGCCTTGCATAGAGGCACCAGACAGGGCTGTCCCTTGTCCCCCTTGCTGTTTGCCCTCACTCTTGAACCATTGGCCCACTGGATAAGACAAGATGTTGTAATAAGGGGACTAAAATGGAGTGAGGACATAGAAGATAAAATCTCATTATATGCTGATGACATCCTTATATATCTGGCATCCCCTCGAACTTCCCTAAACAGACTGTTTGATGTTATCACGAACTTTGGCAAATATGCAGGCTACTCTGTCAACTGGTCAAAATCAGTCTTATATGTGCTCCACGGCCCTCCACCTCGCCTGCCTGGGGGTTACTCAGTCCAGTGCACATCGACAGGCTTTAAATATCTGGGCATCTTCATCACCTCAGACCCTAAACTGTTTTATGACCGCAACCTCCTGGGCCCCTTGCAGCGGCTACAGGATGATGTGCGACATTGGCGATCGCTGCCCCTATCTCTCCTTGGCAGGGCAGCTCTATTTAAAATGCTCTCTTTGCCCAGATTTTTGTATGTCCTTCAGAATAGCCCCTTTCCCGTAACAGATCATTACTTTACAGCCATAGAAAGTGAACTCCGCACCCTACTCTGGGACGGGAAAGCCCCGCGGATCGCCCTCCAGAAACTTACCAAGAGCTGGTACGACGGAGGAATTGCCCTTCCTGATCTCCGTCTTTACTACTGGGCCTCTCAATTGGTACCAGTTAACCAATGGATTCATGGCCCCCAACAAACCCGGCCTTTCACTTAGAAAAATACCAAACAGGCCGAGAAGGATATATGGGAGCCCTCTATAGCAAACTCCGAAGGGGCCGTTACCTTGGACCCATGTCGCAAACAGTGGCGGTCTGGCACCAGGCTAACAGACGTCTGGGGTGGGCGGACAAGTTCACCAAGGCTACTCCGTTGTGGTCTTCACAGAGACTGGGGTCGCTCTGCTTTCACAAAGGATTTGATAGGTGGGACACTATCGGAATCACTACATTGGGGGACCTGGTGGATAAGGGGGAACTCCTCACATTTACTGACTTGCAAACCAAATATACACTCGCACAAGGAGAGATCTTCCGATACATACAAATCCGACACGCCATTCTTACCACTGTCCCTGACCTCTCTACCTTACCCGACGCATCCCCTTTAGAAGACCGATTACTCATAGACCCACTCAGGACCAAAGCTGTATCTAGCACATACCGTAAACTCTGCAATAATTTACCAGACACCCTTCAGGTTTTGAGAACGCGCTGGCAGGCAGACTTAAGGGAATTGGACGATGACGAATGGCAGGCCGCCTTGATGTCCCCTAGGGAAATAGCTGTGAACCATCGGTTCCGCCTCATACAATTGAAAATACTCCATAGGACATACCTGTCGGGCACCCTATTGGCGAAAATAGGTAGCAGAAGCGAGGCACTATGCCTGAGGGGATGCGGACGGGAGGGCTCCTTTTACCACATCCTCTGGGACTGTCCTCTCATTCGCCCTTTTTGGGAAAGAACCACTACTAAGATGAAAGATACGCTGGGCAAACAAATTCAGCTGTCGCCAAAAACAGGGATCCTCAATGTGTGGCAACCTACTGACCTCACGGAAATCGAACAGCAGTGGGTGGCGTTGGGGTACCTATTAGTAAAAAGGGCAGTGGCCATGTCCTGGGGATCCAACACACCACCATTCACGATAAGTTGGGTAGCAGAAATGGACAGATGTATGATCATGGAGAAAGAAGTTTACAAGAGGAGGGGCTGCCCTAAGAAATGGGATAGAAAATGGGGAGGATGGAACGCTTATCGGGGTGAAATCTGTACTTCTCCCACAGAGGAGATGGCAATGAGACGAACAAATGCTGAGAACCTGTACTGCCCTAATATGTGATGGATTTGACATTGACGTAATATGTTGTTTTAATCATATACCCTACGATCGTATTGCTATGTGGATATTGTGCTTTATTTTCAATAAAAAGTTTAAAAAAAAAAAAAAAAAAACAATGTTTACCTTTTATTCTATTCTTGTACAGCATATTGAAGGTTTATTCATTGTTTGGTGAATGCGTGCAATATTCCTTTACTTGATATAAGTACCTTCCTCAGGTAGTGTCTTGATTGCTGTAACAGAAGAACGCAGGGTGTGGATTTGCTTATGATGCATGTAGGAAAGAGCCTCTTTTACACAAGGACACCCCCACTTTTTGCCTGGTATTTGATGTGATTTCGACTCCAGTGCCAGGTCTCTTTCCCAAAACTGTGAGATTGTACCCCAATTGGAAATACCTTTGTCACTCCCTGTAAGTCGCTAGTAAGTGGTACCCCTGGTATCTAGGGAAAGGAGGCTAAAGAAGGCCCTTAAGGGCTGCAGCACAAATTGTGCCATTCTAAAGGACCCCTCACCAAACACATACAGACTGCCACTGCAAGCTGCACGTCTTTGTGCAGACAAAAGTGAAAACATGACATGGCACATATCCCTGTGTGCCACGTCTACAAACACTGCATGCGGCATAGGTAAGTCACCCCTACAGCTGGCCTTATGGCCCTAAGGCAGGGTGCACTATACTACATGTGAGGTCCTATCTGCACGAGCAGAAACACCCCTGTACTGGTTCGCTGTATTGCTGCCAGTATAAGTGAACAGGGAAGCCAATTTGAGTACATGTGCTGGACTCTGGTAAAAACTAGTTCCTCTGAAAATAGGGATGCTTAGTATCAAACATCTCGTATCTGATAGAGACATCTTGCCGCAGATTCCTTACCGTAGAATTTCCCAGGCGTCTGGCTGGATCCGGAAGACTTTTTCTTGAGCAATACCCTTGCGTGCTGGTAGGTGGCATCGGGCAGCTCCGCGTGATGTCGTCGGCATTGTCCGTGCCGGAAGTGACGTCCGCGTGACATAAGCGCCACCTCGGCTAGTGCAAATCCGTGAAGAGGGCTACTCTCTGTCACTTTTTGACAGGCTTTTTTTGATGTTTGTTGACGATTTTTGGTGTGTAAGTTTTTTCCTCTGTGTCAAAGAAAACTTCTGTATTCAAACCGTGTGGCACCTGCCATCGCACTATGTCGTTGAAGGACCCACACTTAATTTGTCTCTGGTACCTGGAGCGTGACCTCGACTCGAAGTTGTGCTGCGACTGCCGGGGGTTCACTATCAACTTGCTGAAGTCACACCTGACTCCCTCTCAGACACTCCCTTTCATTGGAGCTGTTCTGGACATGGTGCAGTTGCGGGCTTATCCTCCTGAAATGGGAGTCCAGGATATTCGATTTATGATACTTATATTTCAGCTTCTACCCTGGGTTTCGGTGAGACTGACTCTGAAGCTGCTGGGCCTCATGGCCTCCTGCATCCTGCTAGTGACACATGCCCATTGGCATATGCGGGCTCTGCAGTGGGACCTGAAGTTCCAGTAGGCGCAACATCAGCATCTCCAGATCTCGGAGGGCGCTGCAAAAAGATCTGCAGTAGTGGCTGACAGACCGCGATTGGGTCAGCGACAGACACCTCTCCCTTACCCAACCAGATCTGACGGTAGTGACAGACACTTCACTCCTGGGATGGGGTGGCCATCTGGGAAAGGTGGAGATCATCGGACTCCGGTGGAATCCGGACTCCATATCAACCTGTTGGAGATTTGTGCAATCCGATTGGCATTGAGAGCTTTTTTACCCTCCATCAAGGGAAGGCTGGTGCAGGTGTTCATGGGCAACACCTCGACCATGGTGTACTGCGACAAACAGGGCGCGGTTGGTTTTTGGACCCTCTGTCAAGAAGTTCTGCACCTCTGGACATGGCTAAAACGTCCGGGCATTCCCCTGATGGTTTAACAGATAGACGATTCTCTGAATGCCAGCGCAGATGAACTCAGCCAAAGATGCCTAGCGGATCACGAATGACGTCTCCAACCAGAGGTGGTGCAATGTCTCTTTCAGCAGTTCTGTTCGCCACTGCCAAGAATGCACAATGTCAGTAGCTGTGCGTGTTGGAGTATCCAAGGCGGCTCTCGCTTAGAGAAGCTTTTCATCTCGAGTGGATCTTCGGCATCCTGTACTCCTTTCTGTCGATACCACTCCTGCCCAGTGTTCTCATGAAGACCAGTAATGGCTGGACCCCAAGTCATCCTTGTGGCTTTGGACTGAGCCTGGAGAGTATAGTATCCCGAGCTGTTGAGCATGTCCATCGATCCTCTGATCAGGCTGACCCTTTGAGAGGATCTTCTGTCACAACATCAGAGGAGGTTCCTTCACCTGAACCTGTCAGTGCTCCGCCTTCTTGCTTGGAAATTGAGTGGCAACGGTTGACAGCTTTTGACCTCCCCCCCCCAGCAGTCTGTAATGTTATCTTGGCAGCTCGCCGTCCTCCACCAAGACGATATATGCCGGCTATTGTAACAAGTCTGTGGCATAGTGTACAGCCAAACAGGTTCACCCTTTATCTGCACCCCTTTTTCAAGTTCTTTTGTTCAACCTTACCCTGGCCCAGAAGGGCTCTGCTTTGGGCATGCTAAAGGGTTATTTATCTGCTATTCCCCCCCCCCTTTCTGCACCTGCCAGATCAGCCTTCCCTCTTCAAGTCCCCTATTGTAAATCACTTCCTTAAAGGTCTGCAGCACGTTTCCCCCAGCTCGCTTCGTTATGCCTCAAAGGGACCTTAACTTGATTCTTACCTTTCTAATGTATGCTACTTTTGAGTAGCTTCATACCTGCCCTCTTAGGCTCCTCACCAACCAGACGGCCTATCTGGTGGCAATTACATCTTTCCGGAGGGTCAGTGAATTCAGGCGCTGTCATCTCAGTCTTCGTACATCTCTTTTTTGCCAGACAAACTGGCCCTTCGAACTTGAGCATCCTTCTTGCCAAAGGTGGTCACCCAGTTCCATGTAGGCTAGTCCATCACCTTGCCTACCTTTTACGCTCCTCCTCACTCCTTTAAGGAAGAGGAGAGACACCCCGGCTGGACCCAAACAGAGCATTGTCGTTCTACCTTGACCGCAGAAAACCGTTCCGGGTGGACGATCATCTCTTCGTGGGGTATGGCGGAGCCAAGAAAGGGAAGGCCTTGCAGAAACTAACCCTCTCCCGGTGGATTGTGCTCTGCATTAAGATCTGCTACACACTGGCCAAGAAGCAGGGGAGCTCCTCCGCAATGGCGGAGGAGCGTCGCCCTACTGGCTCAGAGCCAGCAGCTAAAAAATAAAACGATATTTCAATATTGTTGTATTTTTAAGCAGCTGGTTCAGCCAGCAGGTGTAGAGAGGGGCAGGGCCGGGGCATGGGAGGGGAGAGGAGGAGTGCTATGTGCACTCTCTAAGTGAGCATGTATGTTTGGCAGGCCGTCTCAGGCCAGCCAAACACACATGCTCACTTAGGTTTCTCTAACCCGGCTGTATTGAACAGCCTGGCTGGAGAAACCCCACAGACTCCCTGAGCAGAGCGTCTTTTCAGCCCCCTCAGGCCAGTACCCGCGCTGCTCTCAAAGCAGGAGAGCAGCGCGGGGATTGGACAGGGAGTCTGTGACGTAGTCCCAGTGTCTGCTGGGACAAGTAAGAACCAATGACCGAGGTGCGACGCAGTAGGCGGCTGGCAGCAGGTAAGTTAACATTTTTATTATTATTAAACTCCCTCCCCTCCAACCCTGTGCTCCCCCTCATGCGCTCCTCCGCCCTCCCACTTTTTCAATGTGGCAGCTGCTGCTGCCAAACCCCCGAGGGCATGCATGCTCATTCCACCAGAGCAAAGGTTGCAACCACTGCGTTAGCATGTGGAGTTCCGGTACTGGACACTGTCAGGCAGGAACATGGGACTCACTGCACACGTTCACCAAGCACTACTGCCTGGACAGTCAGGTCCATCAGGACAGGCACTTTGCCTGTTGGGTCCTGCTGGTCTTTCTGGTCTAAATCGAGTACGCAGACCCTCCTCCGGGGAGGTATTGCCTGGGTATCAATTCTAAGGTAAGGCAGCTAGAAGTCTCTAGCAGATGAACAAGTTACTTACCTTTGGTAACACCTAATTTGGTAGAGACTCTATCTAGCCGCAAATTCCTTACGGACCCACCCAACCTCCCTGTTCTGCGAACTGATTTTTAGGTACAACACTAATCTCTATTCAATGCCCTAGTTCCTCACACCAGTGTTCAGTGTTCTTTGTAGCTCCGTGCTTCTGGCTTGGAAAGTCGCATCAAGAAACTGACATCTGCGCACTGGGGGAGGTGGGGTGCCTAAATAGGCACTGCGCACGTCACTTCCGGCACGGACGACACCATTTGGAGCCGAATGACGCCTCCTACCAGCGCGCAGGAGTATTGCTCAACAAACATATTTGGATCCAGTTTGACGCCCGAGGACAATTCCAAGGTAAGGAATCTGTGGCTAGATAGGGGAAACAACCTTTACTACGCATGCATTACATCGCATGCCATTAGATCGCAGTCTTTACAACGCAAGTCGTTACAACGACTTGCGCTGGAGGGCGCTATAGGACAAGGAATAGTTTAATTTACTATCCAACACCTTCCCTACTGTACGTAGGCTGGAGTTGGAATAGTAAATTTAACTACTCCTAAGTCCAGCGCCCTCCAACGAAAGTCGTTGTAACGACTTGCGTGGTAAAAACCGCGATCTAATAGCATGCGATGTGAATGCATGCGTTGTATAATCATACATTCGCTAGATAGAGTCTCTACAAGATAAGGCGTTACAGAAGGGAAGTAACCTGTTCTTCCCTTAGTTAGACACTAGGGGCCACATGTATCAACCTATTTTGCATTCACAAACGGTGCGACTCGCTAAATTCTGCCGTTTGTGAATGCAAAATAGCCTTTCAAGATGTATGAAAGGCTTTGGCAGTGCATTTTAGGTAATCACAATTTTTTGCGATTACCTAAAATTAAGACTACTAATAGGGAATCGCAATTTGCGATTCTCCAAGCACATGTACCAAGCATTTTCTAAATGCTAAGTTTGCATTTAAGAAATGCTATTATCATCGACTCCAGGTCGATGGTAACCATGTGCAATTTTTGAATATGCAAAAAAAAAAAAATGAATTTTTCAAATTGCCATGTAGCACACACCTGGCCCTAGGGCACGTGTGCGCTTTACATGTGCAAATTTTTTTCGGGGGTGCTTCAGGTGGGTCTTACCAATTAGGTAATCGCAAATTAGCTAATGCAAAACCATTCGCACCTATGGGCCTTTAGACCCACAGGAACAAATGGAGTGGAATTACCTAATAGCGATTACCTATTTACTGAATCGCTATTTGGTAATATTAAGAAATCGCGAAATCTTAAGAAATTCCTTACATACATCGCATCTAAATGCTATCTAGCTAGTATCAAACATGGTTTTGAAAAAGAAAGAATACAATAATTTTTCCTGGCCTTGCATCACAAGCTGTAAGGGGATCCGGTCAGGGCAATGGGTGAAACAGTACGGAGATCTAGTTTGTTCTGTATGTGAAGACCTGTCTAGCAGTCTTCAAGTAAGACGAGGTAGGTTCTGTATGTGTCATACAGCCTCCAATAGGAGATGTTGTTTGATCATATATGTAGGCCGTATAGGACCCTGTTCGGTTTCTGCACAATATTTACACTGACTGCATTGTGTTACTGGGTGCTGCCTCCGGCAAGTATGACAAATATGAAGAAGAGTTCCTATTCTCCAAGCATTATGGTATAACGTTGACAGTACATTTTCTGATCTACGCACCTAGAATCACTGAGTGAACCATTATATCTTCTTTTATGTGGGATGCCCTTTAGGCTGTATCTTATACTTTCTTGACAGCCACACCTCAAGTAGTACCAATGTACCAGAAAATGCTGATGAGGTGACCGAATTGTCATTAAGGAGTAAATTTCAGTGGCAAGAATCATTCAAGAACCTCTTCGGGATTTGCATTAGGAGCTTTTCGATCATCAGAAAAGCCTGTTTAGGCTTCCACTTCCACATTCAGTCCACTTTAGACCCTTTCAAGAATGTTACCTATAATAGCCAACGAGAACAGGAGTTGTGTTATATCCCACTGTTCTCGTTTGGGAGGCATGATATCGAAATCCTAGACATTGAGGAAGACAAAACCATTAGAGGGATCACCATTGATTCACTTCATGGAGAATTATGTTTACAAGAAGTGATTTTTCAATATTTTATGGCCTGAAACAAGCATGTAGTCGGACCCATATGTGCTTTTCTGATCGGAATAATTCTAAAATCCTTACAGTTCCAAAGCATGACAGAAATCATGATCATGGGAAGTCAAGAATGTACAGCAACTAATTGAACTCGGAGTGAATACGAAAGAGGCAGCCTTTGTTACCTGTTTTTTTTTTCTTTTACAGTGAATGGATCTCCAGCAACCATCACCATAGAAACATGCGAAGATTCAAGTGAGTGGGCAACAGCTATTGCAGGTAAGAACTGCACAGGGCAGAACAGGTGCATTGTTACTAGTGGTGTCTACAAATTTGTGTCAGTTGCTTCTCAACCGCACTGTTCACTTGTTCCACCCAATAAGGATTCACTGTCTTAAAGTGCCCTGTTATCTTAAGAGAATGAGAGCAAATTGACCACAATGTGGATGATGAGAAATGTCAGTGAATAACACTGAGCTCATATTTGACCTTTCAGTATATTCAAGGTTTGCTTTGCTTAAATGATTGAGAAAGATATCTACTATTATAAACAAGTTAAGTATTTATTTTTTCTCTGTATTTAATTATTCTACACATACTATTTAATATATTGTGTACCAGAAAGCTGTGCAATATTAAATATAAGTGCTGCTTCAAAAACAGTTAACAACAGTAAATCTCCATCGATAGCTACATAATTGGAACAATGGTTATGTTAAAAAAAACTTTGCAGTTGATGGGAAACTGGGGATAACCGGGGGTGCTCCTGGTTCGCATGATGCTGAGAAGTTTTTGCCCCAGACGCTCGCCGTGGCCCAGGTGTGGAGGACAGCCACCTCGTTCCTGGGTTGGAGGGAGAGGCCCACTGAAATGACCCCACTGTGGTGGAGTGATTCCCTTAGTCAAGTGCGGAGGTTACAGGGCTTCGGGCCATGGAACCTCATAGGCATATCCACGGTGGGCGACGTGTGGAAAGACGGAAACATGCTTACCTGGGCGGAAATGATGGCCCAATACGAACTAGACCCCACTGAAGTCTTCCGATATATGCAACTTTGCCATGCCCTCAGAGCGCACATCCCAAATCGCACCTCCGTCCCGGAATCCTCGCCGCTAGAGGACAGAGTCCTCTCGGACGCGTTACCCAAAAAAACTGTCTCGCTCATTTACAAGAAATTACTCAACAACTCTCCAAACATCCTCACCAGACTTAGGACTAAATGGGAAGGAGACATTGGAGATTGTGAGGACTGGGAGTGGGAGGAGGCGCTGGGAGCTTTTCGGGAGGTGGCCATTAACACAGGGTGTCACCTGGTCCACCTACGGATTCTACATCGCTCATATTACTCCCGTACTGCGGTCCGGGATATGGGCCACTGTCGGACGGACTTCTGCCTTCGGGTTGTGATGAAAGGGGCACCTTCTTCGATACTCTGTGGTCCTGTCCAGTGGTGAAAACCTATTAGCTGGATTTGCAGTGGATCATGGGGAAGGTCATGGGAATGGCACCCCCGGACACGGCGAAGATATGCCTTCTACACATATGGGGGGACCATCCACTGCTAAGATATAGCAAATTGTGGCTCTCACTGGGCCTTGTGGTAGCCAAGCAAAACATTGCACGTTTATGAGGCGTAATAGAGGCTCCAACGGTGGTGGGGTCGGAAGGAGATATGGACTGGTGTATGGCAAATGAAAAGTCGAAATATCTGGGCAGGGGTTGTCTACGCAAATGGGAGCGGGTCTGGGCCAGATGGCGCTCCCACAGAGGTTTGAATACTGGCTCTGGTTTGGACCACATTGACCACGACGAGGGCTCCCCCTAATACAGTGGAAGGCTCCAGATAAGGTGTGGGCTTTACTTAATCTCTTGAAGTCATGATGTTTTATGTGTCTCACTTGTAGGGGATCCCACCCCAGAGTTGGCACACAAAATTGGTATGCGATGTACTTGCTGCTCTATCTCTGTTGTTTTAAAATGAAAATTAAAGATTCTTAAAAAAAAACTTTGCAATTACTCTAGAAGTAAAGTTAATAAATTTCGAGCTGCTATCAGGTGAGTAAAAGGTAGGCAAAACTCAGTCGGAAGTTGATTCCTAAAGAAAAACACAAAGCTAGTGCAGGCCACTGATATGTGTAAGTTATGTCATTTATAACTGTAGAACTGCATGGCTTCTCATGTCTTATGCTGTCCACCAGATGATTTGGAGACCCCAATTGAATGTCTTTATACAAAAACAACAAACACAAAAATGCTCCTGAAGTAACCATTTAGAATAACGAGTTATGAGAATTCAGAAAGTGTTGGTATCAAAAGAATGCAATCTACTTATAGAAATGAATGAAGTATAAAAACCACTGTAGAAATTAATAACAACATACCCTTTGTCAAATGAAATGCAACATACTCTATTCAGTTTCAGTTTTTCAATGCTAAATATTTTCTAATACTAATATAAATATATTTCTCTTCCAGGGGATACTCATCAATAGTCATAAGCACTGAATTATCCCCGCCCATCTGCGGGATCCCGGAGCATATAGAAATATACATATATATATGAGTATGTTGGGAGATCACAAGTGCATAGCACTTCCGCGACATACATATATACATGTATATAAATACATAAATATGCAGCCTAACAAATTCCAATAAGGCAAAATGCCAAAATTACAAAGGTTTTCCCTGTACAGACAATCTCCTATATACACTCTGTAATAGAGAACATACACTGTAATAGTGTTATGCAAGAAAAACCTTTATTTTCAGAAAAGAAAACATGTAATAGCAGGCAGTTGGCCCATAGGCTGCATAGCTGAATAAATATCACCGTACAGTAAAACACTGGCACCTTGCCTTTAAGGCTTCCAAGAACTTGGACACTTTGCCTTTAAGGCCTCCAGGAGACCCTCTGCTCCCATCATGCACCACAGGTGACAGTTAGGTCAGTTCTTTTTCCGGCTCCTTCTATGAGGATCCTGGAGCTTGAGCTCGACAGTTTTTCTGACTTTTCTGTCAGGAATTGTTTTCTTTTTTGGTTTTTTGCGATTTTCCTGTGCTGGCAGTGTTTTATTATCATTCTCTGACAAAATTTCAAACTTTTTCTGTCAGAATGCCAGCTCTTTTTCGAAAATGTCCATCCTGTGGAAAGAAGATGGCCATCTCTGATCCACACTCTGTGTGTATCGCCTGTCTTCCTTCCAGTCACAAGCCTGACACTTGTTACCATTGTAGTAAGTTTTCTACGAGGACTCTTCGCGACAGGGAGAGGATTCGCCTTCAGGCTGTGATCGAGAGAGGAAAAACCCGGCTGGGAAGTGGCCTTGCGTGTCAAGAGCCCTCCTCTCTTCAAGAACATCGACGCCAGCATCATTCTGCCTCTTCAACATCAAGGAAACGGCAGATTCCGGACTGTTCACCGTCGACGTCGTTGCCGCCGTCGAAGAAGCGACCGACACAATCTCCGACGTCGAGACGGCGTGAGTCTCCGTCGTCGAGAAAGGTATTGACGTCGAAGCATGCTACCTCGGGCTCGAGGTATAGCCATGGCAAAGACCGATCGACGTCAAAACATCCATCGACGTCGAGACATCCGTCGACGTCAAGGCACTCTCCGTCACCTCCCCGTAGGTCGACGTCGAGAAGTTTGCCGACGGCAAGGGTGCCGCGAGACCAGTCGGCGTCGAAGACGGCGAGGCTATTGACGTCGAGGAGGCGAGTGCGTTCGACGTCGAAGTCCCTGAGTAGACGGTCGACGTCGAGGACACCTTTGAGGGAGGTGAGGTCGCCGTCGAGGGCAGCGAAGTCCTTAACTCCTCCTAGACATCATCCCACGTCAAGGGAGAAGTCGACGTCGAGGGAAAAACAAAGGTCGACGTCGAGGCGCTCGACGTCGAGAGCTAAAGAGCCTGCTGTTGCCTCGGATGAGGTTAGAGCTGCATCTCTATCGTCAAAATCGGGATCTTCTCCAGGACTGCATATTGTCCAGATCTCCCCAGAAGGCTCTCCGGTGGTTGGTGAAGATGCACGGCGCAGGAAGCCTAGGGCCCTCAGTAGCCCGGGGTCTGATTTTTCCCGTACCTATTCTCCTTCACGCTTGTCCAGGGATTCTCCTTCCCCTAAAACGCCTAGAAGATCAAGATCACCGACTGTGTTTTCTTCCAGAAGGAGGACTCCAAGCAGATCACGATCTTCACATGCTCTCCATGCTAGATCAAGGGACAGATCTCGCTCTTATCATTCTTCTCCGAAGAGAAGGCGGCATAGGTCTCCCACCCGGTCTTCTTCCACCAGGTCCTCTATCAGAGACTATTCTCCAACTTTGACAGCTACACCTCCGTCAAGAGTTTCTCCAATCGATGACCTCAGCACTTTTAGTGAAGTTCTCTGTAGAGGAGCGAATAAGCTGAACATTTCTATGTATGTCCCTACTGTTACCTCCTCGGTGATTTTTGAGACTCTTCATCATCGCTCCTCGACTCGGCCTTTGCTTCCTCTTGTCCCAGGCCTTCTCGAACCTGCTATGCAAACTTTTTTGACACCGGCAACGGTGGGAGCTGTTCCTTCCCGAATAGCCAAAAAGTACAAGGCTCCGGACCAAGATCCGTTGTTCCTTAGATCGGATCCTCCTCCGGATTCCATCATTGTGGCGGCGGCTAGAAAGACGCACTCAGCTATGTCTTCCTCCTCAGCGCCTCCGGATAAGGATAGTAAACTGATGGATTCTTTAGGTAGAAGGATGTGCAACACTTCAGCTTCTATCATGAAGGTCTCCAGTTCCTCCGCTCTGCTGGGGAGGTATGATAGATCCTTGTGGGATTCACTGGGACGTTTTGCAGACAAACTCCCAAAAGAGGACCAGCAAGACTTTAGAGAAATTCTACAAGAGGGAGGTCTAGTGGCTAATCAGGTGATTAGTGCTTCCGCTGACTCATCTGATCTGGCTGCCCACGGATACTCCCATGGTATCTGTTCGAGGCGTTCTGCTTGGTTACGCTTGACTGGCCTCAAACCCGATGTCCAGCGGAAGATAACCAACCTGCCTTTCAACGGGTCTTCTCTCTCGGGCCGCATGCGGACGAAGAAATGGCAAAGATGAAAGCAGAGCTGGACACGGTGAAAGCTGTGGGTCTCGAAAAACGGAAGGAATTCCGTAGGCGCTCCCGTCCCTATGATAAACGCCCGTTCCAACAGAGGGTTCAAACCCCTCAATGGTCGGCTCAGGGTCAGCAGCAGCAGAGGTCTCACTTCCACCAACGGAGACCAGGAAGAGGAAGAGGGACCAATAGACAGCAGGCCTCTACCTCAAAGCAACCATCAAAACAATGAGGGAGTGCTTCCTCTAGACACGTGTTCCACTCCGGTAGGAGGAAGTATCGCATTACATCTGGAGGAGTGGAGAAACATAACCATCGACAAATGGGTGTTGAACATTGTTCAAGATGGATACTTGCTACGGTTCAAGATCCCACCTCCTTCGGTTCCTCCAGAAGGACGAGTCCGCTTGTGTCATCACATTTTACACGAGGAGGTAAACGGTCTTCTACAGAAAAAAGCCATAGAATACGTCCCTGTTCATCAGAGGCGCCAGGGAATATACTCTCGATATTTCCTGGTCAGAAAAAAAGGTCCGACAGTAGAATTCAGACCAATTCTGGACTTGCGCATCTTGAACAAATACATCCGCAAAGAGAAATTTCGAATGCTTGCCCTTCACCAGATCTTTCCCCATCTACATCAAGGAGACTGGATGTGCTCCATAGATCTGCAGGACGCTTATTTCCACATTCCAGTGTCCAGAAAACATCGAAAATTTCTCCGTTTTCAGGTTGCTCTACGTCACTTCCAGTTCCGAGTCCTACCTTTCGGACTGAAGTCAGCCCCACGGACTTTTTCAAAGTGCATGGCAGTGGTGGCAGCTTTTCTCCGCAGACACAAAATATTTGTTTACCCGTATCTGGACGACTGGCTTCTGAAGAGTGCAACTCCTTCCCTGCTTCAGTCTCATCTCTCCTACAGTCTCCAGTTAATGAACAAGTTGGGTCTACGAGTCAATTTCAAAAATCGATTCTCAATCCGACCCAGAACATTCACTACCTAGGGTCGTCGCTGGACACCGCGGAAGCAAGCGTGTGTCCTTCGGCGGAGAGGTTTTCATCAATCAGGATCAAATGCAGAGAACTCCTGCGGATTCGCCACCCAACAGTCCGACAAGTGTCCTCTCTCCTGGGTTCGATGGCTTCATGCATCTTCATAGTTCCCAATGCCAGATTGCACATGCGTCCCCTGCAGCAAGCTCTGGAGGACCAGTGGGTGCAAGCTTCGGGCAGCTGGGAGGATCGGATCACTCTACCCCAGTCTGCCAGGGACTCCATTGTGTGGTGGACAAGGCGATCACATCTAATGAAAGGTGTTCCCTTCCATCAAGAGACTCCGACTCAAACTATAGTGACAGACGCCTCCCTGCAAGGTTGGGGCTCTCATATGAATCACCTTCAAGTGCAAGGGCTATGGTCGGACAAAGAAAAGGGATACCATATCAATTTTCTGGAGTTGAGGGCTGTCCAACTAGCCCTAAAATCCTTCTTTCCTTCTCTTCAGTCCAACTCCCTCTTGATTCAGACAGACAACACCACGACGATGTTTTATCTGAACAAGCAGGGAGGCACCAGGTCCAGAATTCTGTCTCAGGAGGCACAAGCCATTTGGAAGTGGCTTCTGGCACGGCATCTCACCATCACGGCTGTCCATGTGCCGGGCGTCCTAAATGTACAGGCGGACTTCCTAAGCAGAGAGTTCGTAGAAGCGCACGACTGGGTGCTAAACACTGAAGTGGCTCAGGATATCTTTCAAAGATGGGGTGTGCCGGACATAGACTTGTTCGCAGATGCAACAAACGCCAAATGCCCCGTCTACGCGTCCAGGTATCACCAACCAGGTTCAAGCGGGAATGCTCTGTTGATAAAATGGTCTCAGAGCTTACTCTACGCTTTTCCTCCACTGCCTCTCATTCCAGCAGTGATCACGAAGTTCTACAAGTCCAACTCCAGGATGATTCTGATCGCTCCGGAGTGGCCACGCCAGTGGTGGTATCCGGATCTTCTACAACTTTCCGAAGTTCCGCAACAGAGATTGCCTTGTCGTCCGGACCTACTATCCAAGAGCCAGGGGAGAGTGTTTCACCCCAACCTTCCTTCCCTCAGGCTGACAGCATGGCTCCTGAAGTCTTGCAGTATGGTCACTTAGACTTGCCAGCGGACTGTATGAACATACTTAAGGAAGCGAAAAGACCTTCTACCAGGGTTTCCTACGCTTTCAAGTGGAAACGTTTTTACTTATGGTGTTTGAATAATGGTCATGACCCAGTTAGAGGGCAGGAACAGGTCATTTTGCCGTATCTCTTACACCTGGCTAAGTCGGGCCTGCAGTTTACATCTATCAAGGTACACTTAGCAGCAATAACGGCATATAGAAAATCACCTTCACAGGTTTCTTTTTCAAAATGCCAGTGGTGAAAGATTTTCTTGAAGGGTTAAAAAGGTATACCCACCAGTACGAGCCCCTTCTCCTCCTTGGGAGCTCAATGTGGTCCTTACCAAACTGATGGGCGCACCTTTTGAACCAATACACAAGTCCTCTTTGCAGCACTTGTCTTGGAAAGTGGCTTTTTTGGTTGCTATCACGTCGGCTCGTAGAGTCAGCGAGATACAAGCATTATGTTGTAAGGAACCCTACACTGTTTTTCACTCAAATAGGGTAGTTCTCAGAACTCATCCAAGTTTTCTGCCAAAAGTGGTTTCAGATTTCCACATTAATCAGGTTATCACTTTGCCTACCTTCTTCTCTAATCCTTCTACACCTCCTGAAAGGGCCTTACACTCGTTAGACCTTAAGAGGGTGTTGAAGTTTTATCTGGATAAGACCAAGGTAATAAGAAAGACGGACCGCTTGTTTGTCAACTACGGCCCCATTAATACAGGATTGGCATCCTCTAAAAGGTCTATTTCAAGATGGATAGTCTCCTGCATATCTCTAGCCTATCAATTAGCTAATAAGTCTCTTCAGGGAAGGCCTAAAGCGCATTCAACCAGAGGAAAGGCCTCTACTACGGCCCTCCTCAGGAACGTCCCTATAGCAGAAATCTGCAAAGCAGCTACATGGCGGTCTGTTCATACTTTCTCTCGCCATTACTGTTTAGATTCAGATGCTCAGGAGGATGCCCAAGTGGGACAAGCCTCACTGAGGAATTTATTTGCTTAATGTCATGTTAAGATGATCTGTTTTTTAATACTATTTGCTCGTCCGCGAGGTAGTGGGTATGGGCTTGCTACTCTATTCAGTGCTTATGACTATTGATGAGTATCCCCTGGAAGAGAAGGATTAGTTACTTACCTGTAATCCTAGTTCTCTTCCAGGGGTATACTCATCAAAGTCATAAGCAACCCTCCCGCCTCCCCGGACGAGCATTTTTAGTAATTGTTACAAGTTAGTACACCGTGCAAAAAGAACTGACCTAACTGTCACCTGTGGTGCATGATGGGAGCAGAGGGTCTCCTGGAGGCCTTAAAGGCAAAGTGTCCAAGTTCTTGGAAGCCTTAAAGGCAAGGTGCCAGTGTTTTACTGTACGGTGATATTTATTCAGCTATGCAGCCTATGGGCCAACTGCCTGCTATTACATGTTTTCTTTTCTGAAAATAAAGGTTTTTCTTGCATAACACTATTACAGTGTATGTTCTCTATTACAGAGTGTATATAGGAGATTGTCTGTACAGGGAAAACCTTTGTAATTTTGGCATTTTGCCTTATTGGAATTTGTTAGGCTGCATATTTATGTATTTATATACATGTATATATGTATGTCGCGGAAGTGCTATGCACTTGTGATCTCCCAACATACTCATATATATATGTATATTTCTATATGCTCCGGGATCCCGCAGATGGGCGGGGATAATTCAGTGCTTATGACTTTGATGAGTATACCCCTGGAAGAGAACTAGGATTACAGGTAAGTAACTAATCCATCTATACCAGTGTGGTATATATATATATATATATATATATATATATATATCGGTCCTGAACGGATTCCGGAAATGGTAGAGGGCTGTTTTTACTGCAAAAAATGAAATTCAGCAACCTGGAGTGTCCTGAACCTTTTCTTGAATAAGAGAAAAGCTGTCGTTATATATATATATATATCACCACACACTGACATATGCCAAAAGGTTAATAAAAGCAGAGTCCATCAAAATTAGTGTAACAAATCAGTGTAATTCTGCCTGAAAAGGAAGAGCATCCAAAAAGTATCTTGTCTTATACAATGCTGGCACTCTAAAATGATACAAAAATAATGCACAATTAACGTAGACACTTCGGACTCCTGTTACATCTGTATGTGGTATCATCTTCAGGACCTTGTGTCAAGATGAAAAAATGGCCAACTCCTGACACTAAAATCCATGATTTGCTGCTACATATTACAACAATTTGGTAGACAGCAGTAGCTAATGCAACACAATAAACTGAAGACTTGGCTAACTACTCTGAATTATCTTGGGGAAATGGCCTGCCATATAGGATCAGTCATAAATGTCAATCACTTTATTAAGCAGGCTGTAGAAAGAACCCAACACTACAAAATAGTACAAACAGATACTGACCTGCAGCCACCATTCAAGCAGTCAACACCTTGAATCTCTGCTTTCAAGGTTTGAGTGTAAGGTTAAAAGACAAATGCCACAATTTCTCAAGTCAAATCTTGTGATTGTGACCACTATGCAGAAGTACAAAGAAAAAGATAATTGGCCTGTATACTGCATAGTGGTATTGAATCGGAAAGTCTTTCATTCTTGCACATCCAGAATTGTGCATCTATGTGATAAATTATAATCATTACAACACCACTTACATATGTATTCATACCTCTGTTGTAATCACATCTAAGCGCTGTGATAGACTAATGGTTTTGCCTGGACTCAAATTTGTAGCCTGCTAATTACGTGAAGGGCTATGTTTTATAATATGCCCCTTATCCTGGGCTGCATCATATTACATAAAAATGTTCTCTCCCAGCATCATGAACACATAGATGCACTACTGACAGTGCAGCATCGAGATGCTGACCAGCAGATTCAAACCCCAAGTTAGTCTTTCAGTGCACAAAACTACCAGTTCGTTTTTCAGTGCACAACTTGAGGGATCAGGGTTTCCCTCTCAGGAGGGTGCAATGTGTGACTACACCTGCACTTGGGGGATGCCTTAGGCAATACTTAGGACCTCAGTGCAGCCTCAGCCTCAAAAGGGGTGCCCTCGGGGGAGGGGGTGAATGACTGTGCACTACTTCATATGTGGTGTACAACCAGTGCACCTCCCTAAGACCTATTTGTCTTGTTCTTGTGTTTATAGCACAGCACAGGCACGGGGCAAAGGCATTCCCTCATATGGACTGAGCTATGGCCATGGGCCTATGTAATGGAGGGAGCACTTCTTTTCTGATTAATCGGGTGAAATAGTGCACCATAGCAGTCCAAATTACAGAAGTGGCTGTACAGATGTCTTTCCCCTTAAACAGAAATTACTCACATTTTGGTGCCTTCCTGCTCTGTGTTGAATGAGGTCATAACATAATTAAAAGCCTAAACTTGTACTGCATGGACACTGCACCTCCTCACATTTACATCAACCATATATCTTATTTTTATGAATGAGGAAGGATTACTTGTTGTAATCCTAGATCATCATCATCATAGGTGTTATCTGTGAATTCAGAAATAATATAAAGTCCCTGCTTAGGCTTGGGTTTCCAAAACAAAGTTGCATTTATCAAAAAGATCTCATGAAGAAAACAGGTCTATGGGAGGCAGCAACTTTGGTTGAAAATCCCACTTTAAATCCCATCAAATCAAAAAACAAAAAAGGAAAATATTACAAATAGATGTTCCCTCTAGTGCACAGAATATCGAGTTATAAATGTCGACATACACAAATATCGAGTTGGAAATATCGTGATGCAGAAATATCGACAGCAAGAATATCGTGGTCAAGAATATCGACTTGGAGGTAAGAAATATCGTTTTTGAAAATATCAGTCATTAATATCGTTTGCAAAAATATAGTTGTTTAAAATATCGATGTTTTAATTAGTGTTATGTATTTTAGTATGTATTTTAAAAGTATGTGAACTATTTTTTTCTATAAGTATTGCTTTTGTTTTTTAATATATGTATTAAATCTTTAGTAGTTAGTAATTTTATTTTAATTAAATTTCGCATTTTTAGTTCTGTAGCGGGTTGTGGGTTTATAGGGGAATAGGGTGGGAAGTAATTTAATTACAATACATTAATTATTATTTTTTATTTATTAGTATTTATTAAATTCAGATTTTATAGTGTTAATTGTGGGAATTAATTTATTATGAATTGGTTGTTAATTATTAATTAATGAATTGGAAATTATGTTAATTGTGTCATTTTTTTAGGAGCGGGTTGTGGGTTTATAGGGGAATAAGGTGGGAAGTAATTTAATTATAATAAATTGATTAATATTTTTTATTTATTAATATTTATTTAATTTATATTTTATAGTGTTAATTGTGGAATTTATTTAATAATTATTTAAGAATTGCTTGTTAATTATTAATTATGTTAATTGTATTATTTTTTTAGGAGCGGGTGGTGGGGTTTATAGGGGAATAGGGTGGGAAGTAATTTATTTATAATTAATAATTATTTGTTAATGCTAATTAATTAAAATTTAAATATGGCAATTGTGTAATTTTAGATGTGAGTTGTGAGGTTTATAGTGGTAAAGGGTGGGAAGTATTATCTTTTAAATTAATTAATAAGTTGTTAATTGATATTAATTTATTAATGTTAAGTTAGTTAAGGAAATTGTGTAATGACTTTTAGGTGTGGGTTGTGGTGTTTATTGGGGTAGAGGGTGGAAAGTTATTTATGTTTAATTAATTAATAATTAGTTGATCATTAATAATTCATCAATTCATAAATATTTATGGTAATTGTTTATTTTTATTTTGTGTGTGTTTTGCTTTTATAGGGGTAATGTTTGGGGAGTAAATTAATTTTTATCTGTTTTAATTTGTTTTTTAATTAATTATATTTTTTAATTGATAATTAATTATGTTAACTATGGAGGTAAATTTTTTAAAATTTAGATGTGTGTTGTGAATTGTATGGTGTTATAGGGTAGGAAAGAAAAAGAGTACATTTATGCAATAATTAATGTTTTTGATTATAAATAATTGCCATTAAAAATAGTTTTGTTTGTAAATTATTTTTACATTTTTAAAAAAAAATCTTTCTACGTATTTGTTAGATCTTTTTAACATTATAATATGTTTTTATCTTTTGTAATTTTTTTATATTTTTATATGTTTTCTTTTTTTGTTTTTTTAAATCTTTTGTGTTGTAGTTGATTTTTTGTTTGTTTTAAATTAAGAAATGAATCCAATGGGAATATAATTTTTTTACCCCTCTGCTATCCAACACTTTCCCTACTGTTGCACTCACTGGAGTGGGAATAGTCATTTTTACCCCTCCGCTATCCAACACTTTCCTTACTGTTGCACTCACTGGAGTGGGAATAGTAGTTTTTACCCCTCCGCTATCCAACACTTTCCTTACTGTTGCACTCACTGGAGTGGGAATATTAATTTTTACTCCTCCGCTATCCAACACTTTCCCTACTGTTGCACTCAATGGAGTGCAAAATTTAACTTTAAAGACTATTAAATATTTTTATATTTTAATTTAAAATATATTTTTTTTATAAGATTTTATGTTATAGGTGTATGTATATATATATATATATATATATAAAATGTAAAAATAAATTAAAATGAATTATTTGTTTTAAAGTAAATATATATCTATATATTACATTTTATATATGTGTTTATTTTTTTTAAATTACATTTATTTCTTATATTTGTTAAAATGTATATTAAATCCAAATAATTTTTTTGAAGTTAATTTTATTATTTAATATATTTAACATTATTTTTTACATATATAAAAAAATCAATATTTTGTACATCGATATTTCCCCCGATATTTTTATACTTACCATTATAAATATAGGATGACGATATTTTTAACATCGATATTTATGACTCGATATTTGTGTATGGGGATATTTTGGGCGTCGATATTCTATCAGTGAACCGTTCCCTCTTTATCGTAAGACTACTCCTTTAACCCTTTGACTGCAGGGGTGTTTGTACAAGGTCTATGCATACATTTAAAATAGTGTGCAAATATTGGAGAGATGCTTCCCTTGAAATTTGCACCTCTTGACCATGGCCTACATTAACTTACCACAAGGGCAGACTGGGTACACCTTTTTAATGACTTATATATACACACGAGAAGAGCAGTCAAGAAGTTAAGGATTCTAGAAGCTCCTGTATCAGAATGCTCACCAGTGTCAGGTAGACCATTTTGACTGGAAGATCGAAGTAATGACCTAATAAATTGATTTCCCGCAATCCTGATTAAAATAGGAGTGTTGGGGTGGCTTATTAAATGGTGAATCACGGTTCCATGTTCTTCTCCATTGTGGGATTGTGAATTTCATTCATAAGCATTGGAATAGGGTATCAAATGCAGGCCTCTACTCCAAAGAATAAAAGGAGTAACTATAAAAGTACCTGGCATGCAAGCAAGTTGCACTTAGCGGCATGGCCCATCAATGTGCCTTTTTTTAGAGTCAGAGGCGATAGGTCCTATTAAAGGTGTGGACTGATTTCAAGAGGCCATTTGCAAATCTTAGTAGTTGCAATATTTCCCCTGAGGCCACTTTGCATTTGTTGAATGGACCCTGGGTTTTCCAAGGATGTGTTTAGTGCCCTTTTGAAAATATTTAGGTACACTATGGATCTGGTTATCAGATATTTTAGAAATGCCAAACCAGTACAGAGAGACCCATCATTTAAAATTGCTGTTACGCTTGTTTATATCTTTAGTCTAGTCATTGTATTAAGATCCATTGACATGGAAAGTATGAAGAAAAGTTTTCTGGGGTGAATTAATATTGGAAGAAAGAAAGCAGTAAAACGGTGTATCCCAGTATCATTAGGAGAGAGTTTTAACTAGGAGGAGAACCTTTATTAAGGCCATATAGGAAACCTTGAATCACTGGGATATTTGAAAAATACCAATAATGGCTTTCTGTTACATTCAGTAATAGCAAATGTATTTTAAAATAAGAAAATAAATTGAAAGTCCGGTAAAGCCAAATACCGACAATTGGATAGTACTCTTTTTCTGATTTTTTTTGTTTTGTTTTATTTTTAATTTTTTGGGGGCAGGGGGATCGGTCTGCTTATCCATGGTCAAAAGGCAGAATCTCTTTCATGGAAGGCGTCTAATGTTCTTGTTGATGGGCTTGTGGAATATCCACATAGTCAGAAGGATAACAATATGTTATGTTATGCAGAGTTGTAGAGCGCTCTATGAACCAGGAAGGTATCCTGGCACTGAGCAGGTGTGAGTCTAGCCAAACCTAGGGCCTTGTGGTATTACTTGAAAAGTTAGGTCTTGAGATTCTTGCGGAATTCAAGAAGTGAGGAGGAGGCCCTTATGAGTAGCGGCAGGTCATTTAATGCTTTCAGAGAGATGTAGGACAAGGCTCGTCCGCCAAATCTGGTTTTCTGTATGATTGGGATGCGTGCAGGTAGGAGGTGTCTGGAAGCTTTGTGAAAGCAGATATAATTGTTGAGGTATGCTGGGCTGGTGGTATGTAGTACCCTGAAAGTGTGGATAATGAGTCTGAAATGGTGTTTATGCATGGGGAGCCAATGGAACTCCTTCAGGTGTGGTGTGATGTGATTGTGGCGTGGGAGGTTAAGAGTGATTCTGGCTGCCAAGTTTTGAATGGTCTGCAGTCTTCTGGTAAGTTTTTTGTTGATCCCTGCATGGAGAGTGTTCTCATAGTCCAGCTTGCTTGTGATGGTTTTCTTGTGCTGATCGGGAGCCATTTGAAAAACTTCCTCGGCATCTTCAGAATATGGAAGCATGAGGTGGTGACGGCATTGACTTGGGTGGTCATGCCGAGTTTGTTGTTGATGACGATCCTGAGGTTCTTGGTGTGGATGTTCGTCCTAATTTTGTTGACCACCAGATGAAATCTTCCCAAAGATCACGATTTTGATCTTGTTGGTGTTCAGCTTCAGGCAGTTGGTCTTCATCCAGTGTGCAGTTTTAGTCTTTCAGTCATGACTAAATTTTAGTCATGTGCTTGATCCAGGCACTGGGTGTCTTGCCTATTAAGGAGTGAATGAGTTGTGTGTCGGCGTAGGAAAGGACCTTACTGGTGGTATTGATGAATTAAAGCACAGCAGTGGAGGAAAGTGCTGTAGGATCTTGCATGACACACTGCATAAGAGATTTGGCCAGCATGAAATCTGCCAGTAATGTTCTTATGGGGTGGGATGGTGGGAAAGGGCACTGCACACCACCACTGTTATGGCCAGCTTTGAGCTACCATCTTCGTGTGTGCTGTTTCTCTACTTCTGGATAAAGGAATAGCTGGAAAGCATAGAGGTATATTCCTTACCGGACTATAAAAATGATAGAAGACTTGGAGTTGTGTTCTAAGTTTCTGGATGCCACTACTTTGCCTCTTTTGTTTTGGTGGCAATGATGAGCGGCAACACTCTTTGTTCATAGAAGACATCTCTGTGCATTTCCTGAGTCAGCACCCACTTGTGCTCCTCTAAGAGATACATTCTTATGTCATCTCAAAGGATATTCTGAAGCCCAAAAAATGGACTGCAGTGACCTAAGGTCGTGAGAAGTATATGTTTTGAGTGTTCTTCATGATTGGCTTGGATTTCATACTTACTGGAACACATTTAAAGTCAGTTAATTTAGTCTCCCTACAGCAACATATGTAAGTGTTCCAAACCTGCTCTGGTCAGCGACTTCCCCTTCACTGACAGTTGACCATGGTACGCTCCATAACACTGCTGTACAGCTTCTACAAAAGAGACAGTGGGGAAGAGACTTCTTGATGCAAATCCCCTTCATTATGTTCCTACTATGGCATCACCAAGGTAAAAACTGATCCTAAATGCCTTTTTGATGACAAAATTGATCTTCTGGGCATTTTCAAAGAGATCTCTTATGAAATCTCTCATCCAAGAGGCTTAATACACTTGACACCATGGGGCACAAAAGTGAGGAGATACATCCGGGTGTTGCATGAAGAAGTTTCCGAGATGATGACGTTTTCTGAAGACAGTCTGTACTTCAAAGATACACGTAAGCAAAATTCCTGTCCAAAATTGCACCAAAGAAGAGGCTGATTTCAACTGGCATGTAGTCAACTTTTTGTAGTTCTTTTGGAGCCCTAGATTGAGGAGACTATTGGTTGCACCTATAGATTTTGCAGCTCTGTCAAACAAGTGTTGTATTTGATCAGCCTGTCCTCCTTGCACAATAAACATATGATTTCTGGAACCTCAGAAAAGCTGATACCACTGCCATGGACTTGAAGATGGCATGTGTGACAGACCTTAAGCCGTAAAAAAACAGAACTTTAAGTTGGCAGTATTGCTTGTTCACCCTGAAACAGAAAATCTAAACAAATTTCCCAATTATTGTGATGTGGAAACTGTGTCCTAAAAATCTGTTGCTCACATCCCACCCTCCTGTTGCAACTGCAGATGGATTTAGAGGATCACCAGCAACCAGAATTTCCGCTTTTCACCCATATGTTTGCTGTTTGTAAGGCATAATATTGGTGGAGATTACTAAATGGACCTTTTCCTTGAGGGACACCTTAAAGCCGGTCTTGAACACGATGGTGTCTCTTGTATGGCGAAGATTGCCTCTCGTGCGTAATCTGTCTCTACAAAGTCAGCTTCTACAAGGTCAGCTGTCCTAAGTCTGTAGAGCATATACCCATGGACATCCCTCTGGTATTAGAAGAGCCACAATAAGCTAGATTTATGGTAGTAGGTGCTATAGGACACTCTATATGATGAGGCAGAGGCTGGCCATCTGGGGCTAATCATGCTCTGAAAAAATGAATGTTTGTGGTTGTACTTTTTCCCCTTGTTGAAGCTGATCTCAGTGAGGAGCATTCACTTGAGCCTCATATTGAAGTAAACTTTGACATTGAAACTCTTGTTGCTAAAACCCTTGATGCTGAAGAGGATTCTAGTGACTAAAGGCATCTCAAGCAATTTTAGGACATTGAGTGACACCAAAACACTGCTTCAAAAGCTTCTATGCATTGAAAAATAGCCGAAGTAAGAAAAAGCATGGGAAAGTGAACTGCTTAACTGACACTGCTAGTGCTTTTTAGGACACTGAAGCTTCTTGATTTAAATTTTGTTCTACTCTGTAATTTTTTATATCTTTTCTCTGATTTTGTAGAGCGTAAGCTATCATCCAAAAGGGTATACTTGTGTTAATAAATCTAGCTAAGAAGCCTAGATCTAGGTGAAAAGTAAGCACTCAGTGAGAAAAACCATGTGTTAAGTGTCACACAGAGTGAAAGCTCGTTCTGCAATAGTGTGTGGGGAAGAGCGTTCTAATGTTTGACTGCTAAGACTGAAAATGAGTGCCCTCCAGCCCTTGAAAGATGACATTTGGGAACAGTAAGAAGGCTTGGTGACATGGATCTAAGTTTTCTTGTAGGGGCTACTTGTGAAATTATGAGTGTTATTGCAGAGGGCCTAGATTGTGATAGACTTGATTTACAAGACAGAGAGATTTGAACAGAATCGCTTTAAATCTAGGAAGTCAGTGGAGTGATGACATGCAAGTGGATAGGTATGCATGCCAAGGAAGGAAGAACCAGATTAAAGACTTTCTTCGGACACTCACCTGTTTAAGGCAAGCTAGTAGCATTTTATGGTTTACTGTATCAAAGCCGCTGAGAGGTCAGGTTGAATAGAGCTGCTGAATGCCCTTGTGCACCAATAATCTAAAGTCTTAAAGCTCTGAAATTAAGTTTGTGTCTGTGCTATGAAGCGGGCGGAAACCTCATTGTACGAGGTCAGGAAGAGAGTTCATTTCCAAAATAGGAAGTGGTGATTAACTGATTCTTTTCAGGATTTTAACAGGAACAGGGATCAAAGTACATTGAACAGTAGTTCCTCAATATATTGGGATCAGCCAATGGTTTCTTCAATAAATGAAGAACCAGGGCTTTATTCCATCAAGAGGGAACAAAATCTTCTCTGAGGGATAAATCACATAGATTACTGAGCACTTGAGCTGCAGAATCTGTAACAGATTGTAGAGTTGAGACAGAGCAGAGCTGCGGAGTCGGTGACAGAATGTAGAATTGCAGCAGAGCTGGGATCAAAGGGAGAGCACGATTTAGTGGTGCAGATATGTTTTTTGCTAGTACCAAATCGTATTAAACTAATTTTGGTGCATTAAGTGATCAGTGTCATAATTCGGATGTTGTAAAAGGTAATCCATTTTCCTCCATTATGTTTTTTCCATGAGAGGTTAAAGCGGGCTTTTAGTCAAATGTATGTTATAGCACAAAATATTTAATAAGAAGTGACTTTTCAAAGATAAACCTTTCTGTTCTACAGGCTTGTCACTTTAGGAGATCATTTAAAATAATGTTAATTCTGAGATTAGGCACCCACATGTATGAGTATCAGACGTTCTCATAATAGAGAAGTACTGTAAGAATTGCTGCTCCAGTGATACCCACCGTCCATATCCAACTTGAACTGGCTTGGTCTGCACGCAAAAGAACCATGCAAAGCAGAATAGTGCAGTGCATTTGAATGATTGTCCATCGTTATACTTTCATAGCAAAAACACAATTTGTTATGGGCGGGTGATGTAGAGAACTGAGTTTTTGTTGCAGTTACCCCCCAATTGTTGCCCCCTATTTAGCTACTAGATGCTGATTTTCGACTCTGACAGTGCACTGTGGCCTGCTAACTAGACCTCAGTGCCAGTGCTCCTTACCTAAAAACAAGGTGTTGTCTAATTGTGTTACACTTGGCAAACGATTTTAGCACTCCTGTAAGTCACTAGTAAATGGTACTCCAGGTACCCAGGGCAGGGATGCTAAAGAGAGTCCCTAACGGCTGCAGCATATCTTATGCCACCTTAAGGGACCCACATATAAATTCCAGACAGACTGCCATTGCAGGCTGCGTGACATGGTGCAAACCGTGAGTGAAAACACGACATGACACACTCCTATGTGTCATGCCAAAGTCATTGCAACTAATATATGTAAGTTTCCCTTACAGCAGGCCTTTAAGCCCTAAGGCAGGGTGCATTATACTTTATGTAAGGACAAGAGGAGCTACTCCCTTCAGCTGTAGGCACCAAAAAACAAAGACCCGGTACACAGACTAGCCGCCTTTGGAGTCTACCGATGCAGCAGCTGCCCAAGAAGAGGTATCATGTGCTCCTACCAGTCAGATCTGCCCTCCGTCCAAGTGTGGGGACGCTAGGATCGACCGGAGCCGCACAGCACCAATCCCTGGGGTACTGAACCCCTCGCAGCATCCAAGGCTTTTTGTGCCCAGACCGGACACCAACACAGAGGAAGACCAACCTGCACGTCGAAGGACCTCCGGACCAGTGAAATCCACATCGATAGTGACCCAGCTGTCCTGTTTGCCCCTCTGCAGCAGCCACAAAGACCAAGAGTGAAGCTGTGATCTCAGACACCCGACGTCTCAAAGCACCTATGCACCGCGCTCCAGAGCCTGAGTCAAAGAGAAGTGACATTGCCAATGGGGTCCCCAGACCCACAAAAGCCAAGCCCACGCTTGGGTTTGCCCAGACTCGACTTCCAGTCACCGTCTGCAGCCCCTTTCTGCAGGCCCCCTCCAAACGCGAGAGACTGCCGGAATTCGACGTCAAAAGACACCAATGCATCCGAGCCCCACAGCCCAAAGAGAAGTGGACCAAAGGAGTCCCCACGTGCCCGAGGATCTCAAGGGTCAAGCGGACTGTTGTCCCATTGAAGTGAATGGGGACACCTGATGCACCTGGCCACCCCAGAGCTGCCCGAGGTGACCTGTTGGTGTGGCTTTGAACCTTGCCCCCTACTTGCCTCAAATCCAGAAGAAGAGTCTCGTAAGTCGCTGACAAGTGTCAGAATGCAATACATGTCTTTCCTCCATAGGTTAACATTGCCGATCCAGAAAATGCAGTGTCCATTTCAGAAAACTGTAAAAGTTCATAACTCAAAGTACTTACCTGATTCCGATGATCTTGGTATCTAAATATATATAAAAGTATCTAACCAACCCCCTTTTTAAAAACACCCCACACATGTCATCACATGACCCGGACGAAGGCCTCTGGCCGAAACGCGTAGGTCGTCTTTTTGTTTTCTGATGCACCCTGCACTTTGCATGCTCACACTGGAGAAATAATGAAAATGAGAAAAGAAAAATGAACAAAAAGTGAACAACATTAACTTGCCTGGGCTTGCTGATGTAAGTGCTGCCTTTCTGTGACCCTCTGGGACTTTGACGTAAATCATCGAGGGTTTACACGGAAAACTCCTGTCCATATATAAAAGTATGTGTAACTTTTATAAATTGGTGTTGGATTTCTTTATTGAGTGTGTGTCTCATTTACTGCCTTTGTGTGTGTGTGTAATAAATGCTTAGCACTACCCTCTGATATGCCTAGCTACTTGCTTACACTACCACAAAAGAGAGCATTTGGGGTGTCATTTGTTCCTCTGTAATTCTTTCGGGGTTTGCCAGGACTCTTTCTACAGTATACCTCTTTTTGGTATACCACATAAAGAGCCAGCTTCCTACAGGTGATATTGAGCCTTGCATTCAGAAAACATTGTTCATTGGCTGTAGCATACATTATGTCCCTTAAAATGATGTAACTAAGCAAGCTGAAATCCTCATGGATAATAAGTTTGGCCTGCAACGGACATGTAGTCCAGGTATTGTCAACGGTGCTCTTGAATGAGGAATGACTTGCGGTTTAAGCCTACAAATTCCAAAGGAAATATTGATCGATCTTGATTGGCACCATGGAATAAAAATCCGTACAAGAAAAAATGGAGTGCTTGTCACCAGGGTAAAAATCTAAAAACATTGAACTTGGCAATGAATTGCAGACTCAGACAACCTGAATCACATGGATTGAGCTACTTAATTCTTATTTAGAGGAATGTTCTACTACTCGCAGAAGGGAAGGATTTTTAATAAAATATTTTTGCGCTACATGTTGTCTTTCAAAATCCCATTTGTCTTCCACTGTAATAGTTTTTGTTTATTGTATAAAAACATCAAGTTGTTTTGACTAAGAGTATGCAGGACTGATGTGAGAAGCTGGCCTGGTGTATGATGTCCACTAATGTAAGTGGGCACCCTGCACCAGTCCAGACAACCCTTATGGTGTTTTTAGAGGTTTTAGACAACCTTAGAAGGTTCTCTAAGTGGTAGCTGTGGCGAGCAGCCTTCAGGCTTAGTCCAGAAGGAGTGTATAGCAGCTTGTTTTACCAGAATGCGATCTTATAGTATAGATTAAGCGAAAAAGAACCACACAAGGTAGTTATAAAAATATGTATTTATTATATAATACTCCCTAACACGTTTAGATATCTCCTACCCGAAGGTAATCACAATGCACACAATACTTTGCAAAGAAACACAGTAAATAGCACAGAATACACAGTGGACCCCATGGGGGTCCAAACCATATACTAAGAAAGTGGTATAAGAACCATGACTCGGGTCAAGGCAAGGTCGAGAGAACGTAGAAGTGATGAGGACCCAAGGAACCACCCAAGGTGAGTAGATAGGGACCCAACGGAGAGTGTGCAGTGTGGGAACACGACCGCGTGTAAGTCGCGGTTGGATGTTTAAAGATTAAGGACCCTTCCCAGTGGACCCTGAAGAAACCCCGTGGAAGACAGAAGGTTGGAGAGCCATCCCACCCATGGATACCCTAGTACCCACGTTACCTACACCAGGGAAACCGGGTGCATAGGTGTGAAGTGGTGTCGGAAACCGCCGTCAAACCCAATGGAGGACTTCAGGAAAGTGCCGCTGCTGAAGAAGAAGAAAGTGTCTGGTGGAATCCGAAGGAGGATTCTAGTAGAGAGGTACCTGCAAGCAGCGGGGACAGAGTCTATGTCACTCAGGAGTGACCAGGAGATCTGGAAGACGAATGCCCACGAACGTCGGAAGTTGCAAGAGAGTTGACGAGGACCTTGACTCTGCAGCTGTGAGGACGAGGCAACGCTGAGGAAGACCAAGAGCCGTCCACGAGCTGTCCCACGTTGGACGTTGAATGCCGAGAGGTCGGTGTCCGGCGGGAGCACCAACAAGCCTTGGCAAATGCAACCCACGCCGAAATCAAAGAAGGTGCAATGTCGGGACCAGCAAGGTCTAGGGGACTCACAACAAGCAGGGGGGTCAGGGCAGGCCGCAAGCAATCCGGGGAGTCCAAAAGAAACTACGCGGTGACCCTCAAATGGACCCACAGGCCGGAGGCACAGGAGTCGCGAGAGGACCTCAAGCAGCTCACCAAAGGATGCAGGCCACGATGCAACACGATGCGGTGTGGCTGAAGGTTCTGGTCACTGGACGTGGTCGAGGTTGGGGCTACTTGGAGCCCGAAGGTCTTCTCGGAAGGAAGCCAACAAGCCTTTGGAACTGCAAGTTGACGCGGTACACAGGGGTTCGGTTATTGCAACCCCCATGAGGGATACTGGCCTCAAACCTGGTGAGAGGGCAGGGCAGGCCTCGGAAGCTGTGGAAAACCACCAGCTGTGCTGCAGAACCTTTCAGAGTCCGGAGGAGTTCAGGATCAGCAGACCGGTCGACTTAGTTGCGGTGCCTGCGAATGCAGGGAAGTGACTCCTTCACTTCAAGGGAGATTCCTTCAGGTGTCTTTGATGCCCACAGGCTTTGGAAGGTTCCTGTATGGTGCACAGACAATGCAGCAGACTGGAAGGGAGAGGAAGTCGAGCCCAAACGAAGTCCAGCGAAGTCCAGAGTGCCCAGACGGTAGAAGAAGAAGTGGTGTCTGATCTGAATCTTGTTCCACGACGAATCTACGGACCCACCCACAGGTAAGCCCTTAAGTACCCTAAGGAAAGGGTTGGGACGATTCAGGGGACCCTCCCAGGGGAGGGTCTGGACACTGGGGAGGTTACTCTCATGTCCTTTGTCCAGTTTCCGGCCAGAGCGGGAGCCAACGGCTCCCAGAGCTGGTTTGAACTGAACTATGCATGGGGACACCAAATGTGCCCCTCATGCAGACTGAGTGGCGCTGGCAAGCACACCCACCCTGCCCCAATACACTAAATCCTTTCTGGGAGGTGGTCACACCTCCCTGTGACAGGATGCCTGTTGTTCTGCCTTCCCCTCCTCAAGCTTGGATCAGCAGCAGGAGGGCAGAATCTTGCCTCTGGTCGGCAGCAACCATTTTGTGCTGTCTGGGTCAAGAAGGCTGGTACCGGGAACGCTGAGAGCCTAACGGAGGGCTCTTCCATTGCTTGGAATCATACCTCCCACACCGTTTACGGTGTGGGGGTATGATTCCAACATGTTTGATACCAAACATGATAGGATTCGTTGCAGCCAGTTTCGAGATGGTCATCGCGCAATTGCGCGATGCCCCTCTATATTCTATATGGCTGCTTCACTTACAACCCGGGAGATTGGACTCCGTAGGCTGTAGGGGTGTGCATGCAGGGGCATCCTCACACTTAGAACCAAGCACTCTGCCTTCAGGATTGATAAGGCCTGCTATAGGGGTGACTTATAGGTTTTAAGTGCAGTGACCCCAGATATAAGAAACATATATCTGCAGTAAGTGGTGCTAGCACAAGCTTACACAGGCTGCAATGGCAGGCCTGTAGTTCCATTTTGAATGGTCTCCTATGGGTGGCATGCTGCATGCTACAGCCCATGGGGGACCTCTAGGGTGCCCCAGTATCCAATCTGGGATGTACTTAAGTACTGAACATACCAATTTAAGGGAGAAAGCAGATAGACTGGGGTCCTGATTAGCAGGATCCCAGTCACACTAGTCAATACTAGCTTAGCACAAGGCAAAAAGTGGAGGATTACCATGCAGAAGGATCCTACCTTCCTACATAACCCCCCGTGCCCCCAAACGAAAGGAGATGAGGCTAACCTTGCCCAGTTGAGTCTGTATTTCCTAAGCTGTCATATAAGGAAGGCCCTGCCCTAGCATAGATACACCTGTCTTATGGTCCACTGAGAAGTTGCTCCCCAGTAGGGTCTTGGATCCTCTCAAAAGTTTTCGGTGTGTACCTGTCACCTATTTAATCCATGAAAGAGGCTGGTGGGGTGTCTGACCAGGGAAGTGAGGCCCTAACAAGGTGGGTATCAACTTCCTCAGGGCACTGGCCACGATAGAGGCCTTTTTCTCTATGACTGACTTGTATCTATCCCTAGGGATCAACCTCTGGCTGCCTGTAGTTTTTGGTTGATCCTATCTGGTTGGAACAATGGAGGGCCAGTGAAGGTTTGGGACAGCCTTGTCCCAGGTTTTTCTTTGCCCAACAGAGTCCAACTGGGGGATGTCACTGGCTAAGTGTAGGAGGGATCCCTCAGATTGCTGAGTATTACCCACCTGACTAGTACTACTAGGCTGGGGGTCCCTAATCCGTGGATGAGGGGACTCCTCTTGGCAGTGGGCCCTGTGGGATTCACTGACATCCCTGGCCTCTGCAGCCCTAGGCTGGCTGAGTCCTGGTAGAGAGGGGCAGGATACCTGCTCCAGACTGGGTACCTCCTTTGAAAGTTCCCCTGCCCTCAGGGGCTCTGCCATGACAGGCCTGACCTCCTCTGGGGCAGTTTCTTCACAGGGGGTGGGATCAGTTCCCTGAGGCGGCTGACCCTCACCTAAACTCTGGGGGGAGAAAGACTTTTCTTCCTCCCTTGTGCTCTCTGAGGGAGCAGAGTGGACCATTCTTTCAGGCTTCACTGCTCCTGAATTTTCCTGTGGCTGGACTGGGACCCTAAGGGTCTCAGCAACCTGCTCAGGTAGGCCTATAATTTTTAAATGGGCCTTCAGCTCTACTTCAGCCCAAGCTGAAGTTTCTAAATCATTTCCCAAGAGGCAATCTACAGGCAAGTTTGGGGACACTGCAACCCTTTTAGGGCCAGTGACCTCTCCCCTGCTGAGATTGACTATGGCCATGGGATCAGTTCTAACACTATCAGTGTTGGTCACCAAGTACTGGTACTCCGGTAGAAGCTGAAGGGGGGACACTAGTTTTCCTGTCACCAAGGTGACACTAACCCCTGTATCTCTACAGGCTATAGCTTTCTGACCATTGATCAGAGGCTCCTGTCTGTACTTGCCCAAGGTATTGGGACTTACAGTAAAAGTGGCAAAACCCATGCCACCATCACAGACTAAGGTGGCCTGTGTGGGGGATCTGACTAGGCCAGTATCCACCTCAGTACCCCATGAAAACCCAACTAAACTGTTGGGTGCACTACTACCACCTGTGGTACTACTACTTGTCCCTCTATATTGTATATGGCTGCTTCACTTACAACCCAGGAGAATGGACTCCGTAGGCTGTAGGGGTGTCCTGCTCATGCAGGGACATCCTCACACTTAGAACCAAGCACCCTGCCTCCAGGATTGATAAGGCCTGCTATAGGGGTGACTTATAGGTTTTAAGTGCAGTGAACCTAGAGACAGGAAACCTATATCTGCAGTAAGTGGTGCTAGCACCAGCTTACACAGGCTGCAATGGCAAGCCTGTAGTTCCATTTTGAATGGTCTCCCATGGGTGGCATAATGCATGCTTCAGCCCATAGGGGACCTCTGGGGTACCTATGCCCTGGGTACCTTAGTACCATATACTAGGGACTGATAAGGGTACCCCAGTATCCAATCTGGGATGTACCAAAGTACTGAACATACCAATTTAAGGGAGAAAGCAGATAGACTGGGGTCCTGATTAGCAAGATCCCAGTCAGACTAGTCAATACTAGCTTAGCACCAGGCAAAAAGTGGGGGTAACCATGCAGAAGGATCCTACCTTCCTACAACTGACACTTCAGCCCTTTTTGTGGGATGATCGTAAGACGCCCTATCGTATAATTACATGTTGTCATTATGTTAATTGTAAATTCACCACTGTCACTCTAGAAGTAACCCTGGGCGTAGTTCGCGTAGTAGCGCTACGCGTAGCTACGCGAAGTGCACTTCGCGCTACGTGTAGCACTACGCGAACTGCGTAGTGCGGTAGGAAATGCTGTTCGCAATGATTGCACAGTGCCGGATGCTTGTCCGCACTGTGCAATCATTGCAAACGGCATCTTGCACAGTGCAAGCGGTCGTTTTCTGCCGCTCGAGGAGATTTGTACTCGAGCTGCAGTTTTCTCAACGCGGACTGGTAGTTTCTCATCGCGAGCGGTCGCGAGCATACGCGACCACTCGCAATGAGAAACCTGACCTCTCCGCGTTGAGAATCTCGCCGGGAGGTTTATTTCCACGCTCGCGATCGGCAACTTGATGTTGCTGATCGCGAACGAGGAAAAAGTCTCGCCGGGATGTCATTTTGCTCGCTCGCGGTCGCCAACTTGACGTTGAGGACCGCGAGCAAGCAAAAAATGCCCGCTACGCTACGCGTTTTTGCACTGTGCTACGTGCAATTCGCGTAGCGCGTAGTTGCACAAACTACGCAAGCGTAGCGTAGTTTTCCGCCCAGGCCTATCTAGAAGGCAATCAAGAAGTTGTCCAGGAAGTTGTTGCAGCCTACCTTCATGCTGCGTCTTTTCTATTGCACATATTCCAGTATTTGACATCCCAGTATTAGGAGCGGGCAAGATGTCTCTGTGAATTAACACACACTGCTGACACAAAATATTCTCTGGGGCCGAAGTTAGAATCGTAATAGTAACACACGTTTTGCTCAGTAATTAGAAAAGGCAGAAGTGTGGTATGAACGATATGTAGAAAACAAATATTATTAATATGAGAAGATCTGAATCTGATGTGCCAGAGTGTAGTGGCTTATTAGAAAGCCAAATTTGCATCAGATACATGAACTATTGCAGTGTTACATTATTGAACATTTTCCTATGGACATAACATGGATTTTAATGTTGAAATTGTATAAGACCAGTCAGCACATTGTAGTATCTACATGCAGGCACATTCCTGTCATGGCCATCCATTCACCAAAATGTTATTGATAACAGAAGTGCACCTTTATCTCCTCCCCGCAGCCCCCTACCTTGCAAAACCTCCCATCTGGAGGACACGTCCCTCAATGAAATAACAAGAATGTTCTACCTTAAGTCCCTCCACAGCCTCCTCTTAAAGTCATGCTTTCTGCTTTTGATATTGTATTCATTTTCCAAGAGAAGTGTCAGATGGACCAATGGTAAACAAGGGGGAGCAGCTCCTATCCCTACTAATTGGCATCAAAGAATATTATGCAGTTTGTTGCTACGTAAAATATTGTAAATATCTATTTTAACTGTCTGGCTAGGATTCATATCTCTGCCTCAAAGAGGTAACAATTTTAGTGTGTTTGGTTTTCTTGCTACCTTGTTATAGCTTGTCACCTCTACTCAGTCACTGAGTTTATCTTCATTTTCCTTGCTGTCCAGATGATACCTTCAACTTCTGGCAAGGTCTGAGGGATGCAGGCCTGCTCGATGAGGTGATCCAGGAGTTACACCAGGAACTTTTGGAAACTATAAAGGGGATTCAGTTGCGGCTACAGGACCCACCCCTGCAGATCCAGGGTAAGAAACTGAAGTACAAGGGCGGTACAGATGTTCGATTGGGAACTGGCTCCCCATCCATACCAAGGTAGCTAAGGAAAAGTGTGAGTTATCATTCTTACAGGTTATTACTTTCAGAGCATGTGCCCTCTCACATTTTGGCTGTGCAACAAATCAGATTTTTTCTTACTTCGCACAGAGCACCCATCCTAATTCTTAACAATATGGATTCCATTTGTGGGGTAGCATGAAGATATCTGCCCTTATATTGATGCATAACTGACAACACTGTGCTTGCTGGATGCATAGGATTTGTCTCCTCCTTCTCCTTTATCTAGCAGCAGCTTTTGATATCGTTGACCAATGAGGCATTGATTAACATTCTTTGTACGTACGTGCTTGTGACTGAGTACTGTGTCCTCCTTTCTAGAGCTTAATAACCAATTTTTCCAGGTTGGATTCTCCATGACTAATCACCTACACATGATGTGCAGAGTACTACATAATTTGACCTTAGCACCTAGTCTAATAACTAGGACAAGCATCTCAATCCATTTGACATTCATTTATACCTTTGAATGTTTTCAGTGGCCGGAGGGACTGTCTCTGAGTCATAGATGACTGGATGTCCACTCACACTTTAAAACTAAATCCCATACAATTAAGTGTTTCCTTATTTCTTCCTCGTCTTTATCCACTATGGATTGGCATTTGGTTCTGTGTTCCTAGCCTCACATCTCCATTGGTGTCATCTGTTAGATCACTGAGCTTCTGATTGAATTTCTAAACTTAAAACAAAAATCACATTTATGCACTTTCTAAATCTTGTTTTTTCTTCTGCTGATTCTGAAGAAAATAAATCCTTTTCTATGTTCTTCAGACTTTTGGTTTGCAGTGCTAGCTTTAGTTTTTTCTCGATTATACTGTGCAAATTAACCTATGGTTGGCTTATCAGCTTTTTTTCTTGGACGCCTCTTAAGTGCATACTCCTTACACTCAGACATCACCCCACATAAGCAATGGGAGCACCACAATTTTGCTAGATGTAGTTATAGATGTTTTGGTGGTGGCGTTTCAGGCTTTACATTTTAGGTTGACACCTATTATTCTGCCTCTTATTTCTTAGGAGTGCCTCATTTAGTCTATCATCTTGGTAACAAAGGGGTACCCAAGTACCAGAGTTTGGTCTGGAATCCCTGCAACTGTATACCTTGCCAACCTTTCAAACATTTTGCAAGAATTAAACTCTTGCCAATAACCGGCGACAGGAATGCTTCTAAAGTGTCATGAACCTAGTACTAAAGAGCTTTAAAAATGTTTGGGGTAATGTCTTAACCCTACTAGGTGCTAGCACCTTCTGTTTTTTTTTATGTATAACTTGATTTTAATTCCTATATTTTTACAGACCTATTAATAAACACCTATTCATTTTCTAAAGTAAAACACTGAGTGAACTTTGATGACCTCTCTATCCTGAGAGAGTCAAGGGGATGAAGGGTGTAAATTGGCTATTCAAGTTAAGTGCACCGGTTTTGTGGCCTCGGAACACAGATGTTAATAAACAGTACCCAACCTGGATACTTTTTAGTGACTACTGACTGTCCCATTATCCCAAGAATAGGCCTTATACATATTATTTGTCACTTGCTTTAAAACGTTTAGGGCCAGATGAGCAAAGGGTTTTAACATTTGCAAACCCTCCGAATCAGTAAACCAGAGGGTTTGCAAATGCTAAAACTCTTATTCTAATGTACTAAATGCATTCAGTGATTCAAAAAAGTATTTCCGAATTATTAAATGTGTTTAGAAATGGATACTGAATTAGTATTTGGAACAGGCGTGTTGTAGGCATCCCTTCCAAGTGCCGAATCAGTATGCTATGTATCAATGTTTTCAAACAAAATTCTGTCGCCCAACACTGATATTTTACTTTGTGACCTACCTCATTAATATTCATGAGGTTGGTTGAACTTCGACCCAATATGAGTCAGTATTTCGCAAACCAACCTATTAGTACATAGGTTGGTTTGTAAAATACCACGGTGGTCGCAAAAAAACAGGTCACAAATTGCTACTAGTATTTTGCAACCAGTGTTTAATAAGTCTGACCCTTACCCTTTCAGTAGGAGCCCTACCCGTTAAGGCATTTTTCTTCATTTGGGCAAAACTCATGTGTGAAGGAACTAATTGCTAGAAGTATTCATTCATTCATTTCACCATTTCTTCCATTTTCCTTTTTGTTGACTAAACATTTTACTACATCATGTGGAGATGAGAGGAGCAAAGTGAGAGAAGAGGGAGTTAAGGTTGGGAGTAGGTCAGTCAACCCACTTTGAGGCTAGTCTTCAAGGCTTTTGAAGTGTTATATCTGATAGAGACTTCTAGCTGCAGATTCCTTTCTTTAGAATTATCCCCAGGCATCAGACTGGATCTGGAAATTTGTGAGCAGTACCCCTGCGCGCCAATAGGTGGCATCGATCAGCTCCCCGTGGCGTTGTCCTAGCAGGAAGTGACATGCGCATGGCCTATATAGGCGCCACCCCAGCACACTAATGTCAGTTCTTTTGTTTCCGCGTCAGCCTTTTCTCGACTTTTGTCGAAACCTTTTTGAGAAGTTTTTCTCCTGGTATGGCAGGAATGTCATCTAGGAAGGCTGGCTTCAAGCCCTGCGGTGCCGATCAATGACGGACCCTCACCATGTTTGCCTCTGGTGCCTGAAGCGCGACCATGCCGTTAAGACCTGCATCGACTGTCGCACGATGAATCCAAAGGCCTTGAGGGAACAGTCCCTCAAGCTCCTGAAGCCTCGATGTGTGATTCCGCGACGGTCTCAATCCTGGGTGAGAGGAAGGTCTTGGGATCAGCAGCGGAGCTCCAAGTTTTCGTCGCACTCTAAGTCGTCGGATCACTCTGGTAAGTCCCACTCCTAGAAGAAGAGAAAGAAGTTGAAGCGGTCTTCGACTTCACCTCGTCCGTGGTCCGACAAGATAAGGGAGCGTCGTCATTTGAGGCCTGGCTCTGCGGTTGAGCCAGCACCTGGGTCGGCTCCACGCTTCCCTGAGTTTCCAGGAGCCGGAGCGACCTCCGTTCAACTTCACGATTTTTATGAGGCCTTGCGCCTCATGCCTTTGGGCCCTGCGGGTTCAGGATGGGCCCCTACTGGTTACCCAGTCCTGCACACACTTGCGGCTCTGGCACCAATCAGGCTCCTTGTATCTACGGATGGATCCGGACTGGCACCGGTCGTACCACCGTGACCTTCTGTGGCGCCGGTACCAATGCCGATGCTTCTGGTGCCGCCATCCCCATTCTGATCCTGACACGGAGCTGGCGGTACGTCGTCCGATGCCGCCCAGAGGCATGCTTTCCAGGCCGGAGCCTGAGCCCTATTCCTGTGGGCTAGGATGAGGGGAGGATTGGGAGGGCTCACTGGACCCTGAGGAACACCAGCCTTTAGATCCCTAAATAGACTGATGTGAGGACTTGGCGTAGGCCAATGGACTGGACATTTCTCCAGATACTGGCATTCTTTCTCCCCCTACCATGGCTATGGAGGAAGGAGCGTCTTTTGCAATGGTGGTGAGAAAGGCGGCTGAAGTCCTGGACCTTAGCTTGCCCTCTGTGACAGTCAGGACTAACTTCTTGACAGAGGTGCTTCAGCTGGGAGTGACCCCCTCAGAACTTCTTGTCCCATTTATTGAAGCCTTTACTGACGTCCTGCTTGGGACTTGGTCCAAGCCCAGCACAAGGGCTCCTGTGAACAGGACGATTGCCCGCTGCCACCGCCCCGCCCCAGGGGACCCCAATTTTCTCACACAACACCCCACCCCGGAGAGCTTGGTGGTCCAAGTCTCTACCTCTCATGTAAATCCTTGCTCATTCGCTACCGCCTCTCCAGATATGGAATCCAAGAGGCTTGACACCTTATGGAAGAAGATGCTTTCTTCCACCAGCCTGGCACTGCAGCCTGTGAACACTGCATGCTTTTTGGGCTGTTACTCCCATGCTCTATGGGACTTGGTTGCGCAGGTGCTGCCCATTGTCCGGGAGAAGGAAGGGCCATACTCTACCAAGTTGTGGCCGACGGGAGAGATGCAGCTATGTTCACGATCAGATGTGGACTGGATACTATCGACTCGCTAGGCAGAGTGGTTTAATTAACAGCGGCCTTACAGCGCCACACCTGGCTGACGACAACTGTCTTTTCAGGGGATGTCCAAGCATCTCTTATGGACATGCCCTTTGATGGCTCCCGTCTCTTCGGAGACAAGGCGGATTCAGCGCTGAAGCGCTTTAAGTACAGCAGGGCTACGGCCAGGTCCTTGGTCCTTTCTATGGCCCCTCACCACCCCCAACCTGCCTTTCGCTCCTTTTGTGGCACCAGAAGGGGCTTCCAGACGTGTCTATACCTGCCCAGCCACCACAACGTGCAAGCTTCCCAGGCTCTGTGTGGCTGAGGACACGGTACCCACAGGCCTCGTGAGTTGGGCGGTCAGAGATCGGTCCAGTCTACCCCTCTCCCCCGGCAGCCGCAGCCGCCCATCATGTGTACCCAGTGGGAGGCAGATACGCCATCATCTGCCCCACTGACTTCTATAACATCAGACCGGTGGGTTCTGCAGATTGTCAGCAGAGGCTCCTCCCTCCCATTCGAAACTACCCCTCCACCCTTGCCACCTGCTTGTGACAGGCTGACGGAGGACCATCTTACCTTGCTCCGCCTGGAAGGGATGGCTCTCTTGGCCAAGGGAGCCATAGAGAGGGTGCCGACACCTGAAGCATGTTGTGGTTGCCGTTCCCACTCCTTTTTGGTGCCCAAGAAGGACGGAGGCCTTCATCCTATCCTAGACCTGAGCTGTCTCAATTTATTCCTCAAGAAGGAGAAGTTCAAAATGCTCAAGCTCTCTCAAGTCTTGCCTGCCCTGGACCCCGGAGACTGGATGGTAGCGTTGGACTCGCAGGACACATACTTCCACATTCCCGTCCTGCCTGCTCACAGGTGTTACCTGCGTTTCACGGCGGGCCACAAGCAATTTCAGTTTGCTGTGCTCCCCTTTGCCCATAACAGCGCTCCTCGGGTGCTCACCAAGGTGGTTGCAGCACATCTGCGGAGATCAGCGGTGCCAGTCTTCCCCTATCTCGATGACGGGCTTGCCCCAGGCTGTTATCACCCATCTCCAGACTACAGCGGACCTCTTGCATTCACTGGGGTTCACTATCAACATGCCGAAGTCACACCTGACTCCCTCTCAGACGCTCCCATTCATCTGAGCTTTTCTGGACACGGTGCAGTTTTGGGCTTACCCTCCTGAACTGAATGTCAAGGTTATTCGGGCTATGATACCGATGTTTCAGCCTCTAGGCTGGTTTTCGGTGAGGCTGACTTTGAGGCAGCTGAACCTCATGACCTCCTGCATCCTGCTTGTGACACAGGGCCGCTGGCATATGTAGGCTCTGCAGTGGAACCTGAAATTTCAGTGGGCGCAGAATCAGGGAAATCTCTCCGACATGGTCCAGATCTCGGAGGGAAACTGCACAAGACGTACAGTGGTGGTTAATGAACCACGAATGGGTCAGCAGCAGACCCCTCTCCCTTTCCCAACCAGATATGACAGTAGTGACAGATGCGTCACTCCTGGCATGGGCTGCCCATCTGGGAGAGGTGGAGATCAGAGGACTCTGGTCTTTGGCAGAATCCAGACTCCACATCTACCTTCTGAAGCTCCAGGTGATCCGGCTGGCATTGAAAGCCTTTCTACCCTCCATCAAGGGAAGACTAGTACGGGTGATCACAGACAACACCACCACTATGTGGTACTTAAACAAACAGGACAGGGTGGGGCTTTGTCAAGAGGCCCTGCATCTCTGGACATCGCTTGAACAGCAGGGCATATCCCTGGTGGTTCAACTTCTGGCCGGCTCTCTGAATGGCATGGAAGACAAACTCAGCCGAAGATGCGTAGCCGATCACGAATGGTATCTCCATCTGCAGGTGGTGCAAGGTCTTTTTCAGCAGTGGGGAGAGCCTTGGTTAGATCTGTTCGCCACTGCCGAGAATGTGCAATGTCAGCAGGTCTGCGTGCTGGAGTTTCCAAGGCAGCTTTCACTCAGAGATACTTTTCATCTTGAGTGGAGCTCAGGCCTCCAGTGCGGCTTTCCGCCCATACTACTGATGCCCAGAGTTTTCAAGATCAAGAATGACCAGGCCCAAATCAATCTTGTGGCTCTGGACTGGGCTCAGAGAGTTTGGTACCCGGAGCTGTTAAGCTTCGCCATCGGTCCTCTGACCAGGCTGCCCCTTCGGGAGGATCTTCTGTCACAGCAGCAGGGGAGGGTTCTCCGCCCAAACCTGTCAAAGCTTCGCCTTCTTGCGTGGAGATTGAGCGGCGCCAGTTGACATCTTTCGACCTTTCAGCCGAATTCTGCAATGTTTTTCCGGCAGCCAGGCGTTTCTCCACCAAAACTATACGCCTGACGTTGGGTCAAGTTTGTGGCAAGGTGTGCATAGAAACAGGTTGGCCCTCTTTCTGCTCCCCTCTCAGGTTCTTCTGTTTATTCTTTCTCTTGCCCAGCAGGTTTTTTTCTCTGGGCACTGTTGAGGGCTACCTTTCTGCTAGACCAGCTTTTTTGCGGTTGCCTGACTAACCTTCTCTCTTCCAATACCCTATTGTAAGTAGGTTCTTGAAAGGTTTGCAGCATATGTTTCCTCCTTCTCCCTTCATTATGCCTCAGAGGGACCTTAATCTATTCCTGACGTTCCGGAAGTGCGCTGCCTTTGAGCCCTTGCACAACCATCCTCTCAGACTCCTTACCAACAAGACGGCCTTCCTGGTGGCAAGAACATCTGCCCAGAGGGTCAGGGGATCTTCAGGCTTTGTCATCCAAGCCTCAATACTTGAACATCTACCCAGACAAGCCGGTTCTACAAACTAGAGCTTCCTTTCTGCCAAAAGTCATCTTTCCCTTTCATGTAGGCCGGTCCATCACCCTTCCTAATTTTTACGCTCCGCCACATCCCTCTAAAGAGGAGCGACTTCATCAACTGGTTACAAAAAGAGCATTGTTGTTCTACCTTGATTGCACGAGTGAGTTCCGGGTGGATGACTAACTCTTTGTGGGGTATGTCAGAGCGAAGAAGGGAAAGGCCATGCAAAAGTGGACCACCTCCAGGTGGATCGTGCACTGCAATAAAATCTGCTTCACATTGGCCCTTAGCAACCCCCTGAGGGCTTGCGGGCTCATTCCACAAGAGCCAAGGCTGCGACCACTGCGTTACCACGCGAAGCCCCTGTCCTGGACATCTGCCAGGCAGCCACGTGGTCCTCTCTACATGCGTTCTTAAAACACGACTGCCTGGACAGTCAGGTCTTGTCTGGATGGGCACTTTGCCTGTTCGGTCCTGCAGGACTTTTTTGGTGGGACCCACCTCCGGGAAGGTATTGCTTGGGTATCTATTCTAAGGTAAGGACTCTTCGACTAGAAGTCTCTATCAGATAAACAAGCTACTTACATTCGGTAACTCCCTATCTGGTGGAGCCTCTATCTAGCTGCAGATTCCTTACTGACCCACCCACCCTCCCTGCTCTGCAAACAGATTTGTAGGGACAGGGCTTTCCCATATCAGGGCCCTAGTTTTCCATACCAGTGGTCAGTGTTCTTCGTGGCTCCGCGCCCCAGGTGTGGAAAGTCGCAAAAAGAAACTGATGTCAACACGCTGGAATGGTGCCTATATAGGCTTCCACACACGTCACTTCTGCCGCTGAGGCCGACGCCACGCAGAGCTGATCGAGGCCACCTACCGGCGTGCACAGGTACTTCTCACAAAAAATTTCCAGATCCAGTCTGACGCCTGGAGATAGTTCTTAGGTAAGGAATCTGCGACTAGATAGGCTCTACCAGATAAGGCATTACAGAAGGTAAGTAACTTGTTCTACACCGACTATGATACCCGCCTTTGGAAGGAAATCTGTAGCCTATGGATTGAGAGTACTTCGGTGAATAGATGTTTCTTTCTTAGCCTTAAGAAGAAATAATTTCTGTGCATGACTGTCTAGCCTCGGTATTAAACGGTCTCTTCATATATTATTTTTTTTAAGATGCTATCTTGCTGAACAACATAGTACAGAACTTTGGTATGCTGGATTTGGTCAAGAAAGTGTTGGCAGGGCACAAAAGCCAAATGGATCGCTCAAGGGAGCAGTATACAAGGGATTTGGCAGGTTTGTTTCATTTAGTGTCATATTTGGAATCTTCTATTGGTCTGGTTCTAATCGAGCTCTAATTTGTTTGTAAATGTCTGCGTACTCTTTTGTGTCTACTTGCATGTCTGTGTAAATTGTATACCTTTTTATGTAATTTATTACAGTGATCTCAATCATCTATTGCTAAATGCACCACACTTTCTTGCCTAATGGACATTGTCAGGCAATATATTTATGAAAAATAGGGTGCACTTTTGTTAAGCCATTTTCCATTTTTTTTGTTTGGGAAAGTTTCCAACTGGAATTCACATGTAAAATTGTACTTTTAGGTACCTCCTTCACCAACTATTACAATAGGGACCATTTTTTTCTGAACTTACCAAAATGAAAGCTAGCATACTTATGTATCTTGTCAGCCTTAACTACAGAGGTGCAAATACTGCCTATATCATATATATATATTACGGAGCAGCTCTTTCTGTTTCCATCTTGCTCCCTTACCCCTAATCGTATTTCTTCATATTTCCTACCTACAGTGGGGTCATCGTTTTTCACCTACAGCCCTATAAAAATGCTTATGAAGTCCAGCACTGAAGCCTAGACAGAGATTTTGTCAGGCAGTAAAATTACTGCCCTATCTTTTAACAGTTAGGCTTAGCTTGTTTTTTCCTCCTGTAACATACATGCAACCAGCATTAGAGCTTAAGTGAAACATTGTGACTGATGTAACTTTAAATTGAGCTCCACCACTTGAGCTTGAAATGTTTAACTCAGTAAGAACAAAAGGCTGCTAATTTTGTTCTTGTTTCCTCTGAATGTTGTTTAAGGGACTTAGAAGAGCCTCTTTTTCTCTTATATGAGCTCTTCAAAATTGACACATGCTTGATTTACATCCTTTTCACTGCAGATATTTATAAAACTTGTAATTTTTCTTTTAGGGAAAATTCTTTTTTCTCACCATTCTCTGTGACTAAAGTGTGTGACTTTGATTTCACACTTTGTAAACCTCATGCTACATTCCAAAACGTTATACTTTACCTGGAATATAAAGGAGCCTATTTACAAACTGCACTTTGTTGTATGTTTAATTGTACTTCAAAAGTATTTCTCAGATTCTGCAAAATGCTACTCACAAACCTAAGTTGGGAGACCTCAGCTTCCAGCTCTCCTCTCTTTTTATGTGCAGCACTCAACCAACATGGCGGAGATTTCCACACATGTAAAGATACTATTGCTATAATACTATGTAAATTTGGGTAGGGCCACAGAAGCGGTAGAAAAGGGGAATGACTACCAAATAGGAGGAGATTAGGGAGGGGTATGGAGGGGCGTATGAAGTGTGTGAGGAGGGGTTTGAGAGGGACATGCAAATACAAACACCCACCCCACAAAATAGTAAGAACATTGCGAACTAAAAATTTTAAAAAATGAATAATGTAATAATATTACCTACAATTTTTTTTAAATTTTTTATTTTATTAAAGGCTTTTTATTAAACCAAAAAAGAAAACCGCATACAAACACAAACAAAAAACCATAAGTTTACAAAGGCACTTGCTATTCTTACAGTTCCATTCTCGCCAAATGTTCAGAAGGCAACTCAGTGTACAGACTTATCGTTATATAATCAAGTTATCACACTTTACACATTGGTATTCAGTGTTCCAGCATGATGAGATTGTAAGTACGATGTTAATGGTTCCCAATAGTCTCTAGGTTTAGATCTCGTAGGCAGTTCTTCCTCATAAGTCTGTAGTGTGTCCCTGCAATAGGTCATGTCCCGCAGCCATTGTTCACACGTGGGACTGTTCTTGCCATTCCAGTATATAGATATCCGTCGCTTCGCTAACAGGAGAGCAATTACACAGAATTTACGCTTGGTCGATCGTAAATTTGACACTAGACTCAATAAGCACACTCGGATTGTGCAGTCTATTCTGGTCCCTAACATCGCGCTCAATAGGCCAGTTATCTGTTCCCAGTATCCTCTAACCTGTGGGCAATACCACGCTAAATGTATAAAATCAGCATCCTCGGCTTTACATCTTTTGCAACATGCATCAGTACGGAGCCCACATTTCTTCAGTTTAACCGGTGTATGGTATGTTTGGTGGATGTATTTATAATGTATAATTCGCAAATTACCGTTCGGGGTGAGCATGTCTGTTAGTGCACAGCATGTGGCCCATTCCTCGTCGACCAGGGGCGTCTCCAGAACATTTGACCATTTGTCCTGTGCTTTTTGTGTAGCACCTGCTATATCAGACTGTAACAGCCCATAAAGTCTGGTCACCAAATGTATATTGTGTGGAGTAGTTATAATCATTTGCAACGCTTGAAGTGTTTCCGGCTCCCTAGGAAAGGTTGGATACAAGTCTTTAATTGCCCTGCTTAGTCTATGATAAGCAAATTTAAAAAGAAATTCTGATTACTTATGTAATCTAGGTCATTAAGCTCTATAAAAACTCCATCTTTATATAAGTCTTCCATCACGTCTATTCCAGCCTGTTGCAGCAGGGTCATACTCATTTTTTCTTGAGTTACTGATAGGGCTGGATGGTGCGGCAGGGGCAATGCTGGAGCATAGAGTGGTACCTTATGTGCCAATTTCCCCATTCTCTGCCAGGCCAAATTCGTAGTTCGAATAGTGTTTATTTCTTGTTTCGGTACATGTATGCGGGAGTGTGGCAAAATGTGTTGGAGTGGTAATGGGTGGGCGTCTCCATCTTCTACTGCCATATGAGGTATGTATCTCACTGGATGATACCAGTAGTGCGCATATTGTGCTTGCGCACAAAGGTAATATAGTAGGAAGTCAGGAACTTTAAATCCCCCCTTAGCATAAGGCAAGGTTAATGCCTGCAATTCAATGCGTGCTTGTTTACCAGCCCAAATGAGGCGGGTTACACACGCTTTCAGACTCTTAAACACAGCCTTTGGTGGGGTTATGGGGATGTTATTGAAGAGGTAGAGGAATTTAGGAAGTATGACCATCTTTACCAGAGCTATTCTATCCGCCAGTGACAATGGCAAATGCAGCCATCTTTCCACGGACTCCTCTATTGTACTAATGCAGTGCCATAATTGGCCCTTATAACCACTGCGGGATCTTTGTGATACCAAACTCCCAGATATTTGACGGGGTCTCGCTGCCATTCTAATGGATACTCTACTGGGTGTGGCGCCGTAACGTCTGTTAAGGGAATTATGGTGGATTTGCTCCAGTTTATTTGAAGGCCCGAGTGTCTACTAAATTTTATGTATTCGCGTAATATGGGTGAGAGATTCATATGCGGTTCACGAACATAGAGGACCATGTCGTCTGCGTATAATGAGATATTTATAGGCCGTTGAGGGAATTGCAAGGCTGCGGTTTTGTGGTGCTGTCTGATCTTACAAGCTAGCGGTTCCAACGCAATAGCGAACAACAAAGGGGAGAGAGGACATCCCTGTCTTGTGCCCCGTGTGATGCGTATTGTTTCAGACACACATTTATTTATCTTGATGCGCGCCACAGGTTGCGCATATAGTATTTTGATCCATTGCAGTAATATCGGGGGCATGCCCATTTTTTGTAGTACTGTAAAGAGATATGGCCATTCAACTGAGTCAAACGCCTTAGCGGCATCTAATAAGATCTGGATTAAGTTGGTGGGATAATGCAAAGAGGGTTCGCAGATTATGAGCTGTGGACCGATGCGGGATAAATCCCGATTGATCCGGCAGGACAATAGTTTCCATGAGGGGCTGGAGGCGTTTGGCAATAAGCTTAGCCAATATCTTGGTGTCTGTATTTATTAGAGACAATGGGCGATAGGATTCACAAAGTTCAGGGTCTTTATCTGGTTTTAAGAGGGCTATAATCATGGCTTCCCTAAGTGTCGGTGGGAGGATCTGTTTTTCATACGCGTCTCCGTACATGTTTACTAGATGGGGTGCTAGGAGGTCTGTGAATGCTTTGTAAAATTCACCTGTGAACCCATCCGGGCCTGGTGCTTTCCCATTGGGTAGGGTCTTAATTACCTCAGTGATTTCTTCAATGGTGATGGGTTGTGCTAGATATTCCCGTTGGGCATCTGATAACCAGGCTATTGCAACATCTTCCAAATACTCGAGTATTTCAGGCGGGTCAGCTGTGTTTCGGGTGGTATACATTTCCCCATATGTTGTCGTGAAAGCCGACATGATACTCCGCATATCATACTGCGGAGTGCCCTGTGTATCCCGAATTTTAATTACCGTGTGTGGGGTATGTTCTTGGGAGATTTTACGTGTTAATACTCGCCCTGCCCTGCCACCTTCCCCATATGTCCTTGCTACTTGTCGTTTCGATATGTATTTGATTTCGCTATCTGCAAATTCTTGATATTCTGATAGTGCTTCTCGAATTTTGCCCAAAGTAGCCTTGTGCCGGGTTGCTACATAGTCCTACTCTAAAATTTTTAGCTTGTCTTCACATTTGGTAAGTTGGTTACGTATATCCTTTAATATGCCCGTGTTTGTGCTGATGCACACTCCTCGTATTGTGGCCTTAAAGGCTTCCCACAGCACGCCAGCATCATCTACTGAGTTCTGGTTTAATTGAAAGTATTCTGTGATGGCGCATCGTATAGCATCATTATAAGGTGAGTCTAATAAGGCTTTGGCATTGAAACGCCAGATGAACGGCGGCGGTACATACTCGGGGATATTTAATGAAAGCATAATCGGATTGTGGTCCGACAGTGTTTTTGGTAAGTGCTGTATTTTGCTTATCCATGTGCTAGCTGCTGTGGTCGACAACCAATAATCTATGCGTGACCAGCTATTATGTATGGAGGAGCTGTGGGTAGCTACCCTAGTTTGAAGATTACGCAGTCTCCACACATCTGTCATGGCGAATTCCCCCATGCTATCTCGTACTGCCCGAACCGCTTTAGTATGAGGTTCCTAATTATACCTGAACGGTCAAGGGTATCATTAAGGGCTAGGTTGAAATCACCTCCCCACAGTGTTTCCATCTCAGGCAGTTCTCTCAATTTTGACCTGATATCGTTAAAAAATTCAGGGTCATCTATGTTAGGTCCATATATATTTACTAGCCGAAGGTGCTGACCTCTAAGTATCCCTGTGACTATGACATATCGACCTCGGTCATCTGTGATTGTTTGGTTTACAATAAATTGTACTCCCTTCTTTATTAGGATTAGCACTCCTCTCGAGTAGGACGAGTACGAGGATACAATAGTATGTTCGGCCCACCTACGTCCTAACCCACATTTGGACGTTTTGGCTAAATGTGTTTCCTGTAACAGGGCTATATCTATGTGGTGTCTATCGAGGAACGCGAACACCTGGCGTATTTTTTTAGGATTATTCAAACCTCGTACGTTCCAAGTCAGCATATTAACTTGAGATTGCATTACTGTACTACCCATCCTGGTACATGATTTATCATACACAGCACTTTGTATATCGTCCAATACCCTATATACAATTGGTGGTAGTCTCTAATCGGTTGTACACATACATTTCTGTTGAGTTCGTTCTCGCCTACATTGTGCCATACATGCAAGTGCCTGAAAAAAACTACTACATTAAACAGTTCCCAAATCCCCCCACCCACATTGGCAACCCAATCCTGCCAAAGACACCACTGGGTCAACAAGAAAACCATTAGTCCAACTGTTGCGGGGTATACCCACGGGGGGCCGCTGAGCGCACGCCTTTGCATCCGCGGGAGCGGATGTGGTCAGGTATCTTCTATACAAGAAGGACCATTGAAAAATAAAAAAAGCTTTTGTACTGCGAGATCAGATATCAATAAACAGTGACCTAAAGTACTGTAGCATTGCTCAAATGTAAGACACAGGGAGGTAACGCATATTTTCCAATTTGCTGTTTGTTCAAGAACTAGTGCCAGCATCTCACATAATCTAAAGCCACTATCAACATTATAATAGCTAACATGGAGGCCCTTGGATAAGACCCGTTATAGCACAAAATACCAACATGGCACTCTATAACATGCTCACTGAGCTTTTACATAAGAGCATCTTGTGCTCTCCGCACCAGCTTCAGTATATATTATACCTTTTACCGTGTCATCTCTCAGTATCAGTCTGAGTCTGGAGCAGTAGAAGAGTGGCCTGGCTTTTTATGTTTTGTTATCAGTGTCTTGACAAAGTCATGCGCCGCTTTAGGCGTAGTCAATATTTTAGTGTGGCCATCATGTGTCACACGTAGTCTCGCTGGATATAGCATAGCATACTCCACACCCATGTCACGCAATTTCTTTTTCATAGGCGCAAAATCCTTTCGAGCCGCCTGTACTGCCATCGTGAAATCCGGATAGAATGATATGTTATTACCGTGATGATTAATTTGTTGCTTTTCCCTTGCCAGTCGTAGTATCGTATCTCTATCTCTGTAATTAAGTATTCGGGCAATGATGGGTCTCGCCGGGGCTCCTGGGATCGGCTTCGGTGCGAGTGATCTGTGTGCGCGTTCCACTATAAACACGGGTGAGAATGCAGCAGCGCCAAAGATGTCGCGCACCATATCTTCAACAAAGGATTCCATTTTCCCTGTGTTGGCACTTTCTGGAATACCCGTGATGCGTACGTTATTACGTCTCGAGCGTGCTTCCAAATCTTCGTTTTTGTTTTTTATAACTTCCAGCACCCTTTCCATCTCCAGGCATTGACGCGTGGTAGCGCTAGACTCATCTTCCACCGCAGATATACGCAGCTCCGCATCATTCAGCCGTTCACCCTGCTTATCAAGTTTAGCCGCCATATTGTCCACTCTACTAGTAAGAGTGTCAATTTTGCTGTCAATAGCCTGCAGACTGCGTTGTATAGCTTGTAGGGTGTCTTCCATTGGCGTCTTTTTGGTACTGCTGGCGTCCAGTTCAGTATCAGAATGTGCAGACATGGTTCTGGGCGTGCGGCGCGTGTCAAAAGGACAGCTTAGGTTGTTGCTTGTCGGGTTTGCCCATTGTAGCCCCTTGTTTAATAGTATGCGGGCCAAGTAGCACTGACCAGCCGCTTAGGATATATTCGTCTGTTTATTTGGCGAGGACCACAACACAGTCGTTATTTTTTGTCGTAAAAGTCTATATCCCTAGGGATTTCTTGCTTATATAGTTAGGTTTAGTTACTGAGCGGTAAGCGCAATCGTGTTGGTTGACAGATAAGGGCTATTAAGTCGGTTGGACAATTGCCTGTGTCCCGCAGCCACCTACCGTGCACAACTTGTACACCCTTATGTTAGGCGTGTTGTACTCCGGTGCGCCAGTCACCCTTGTTTTCACCGCATAGTTCAGGCAGCAGCCCAGATCCGTGAGTGTCACAGTGTAGGTATCTTCGCAGGGATTATTATCGATTATGCACTGCCACCTAGCATGTCTGAGGTGAACTGCAGTCTCCCAGCTCACGCACAAATCCACATCCCAAGCAGATACGTGCTGTCTAGGACTGGAGGCTCCAGTGGCGATGTCTGTGCGGGCTATCCTCGACGTCAGCAACACGAGGAGTGTCCCACCCCACCCCTGAAAGTTTATGGTGTGCCACACGGTAATTACAGGTTCACAGCAGTCCACGCCTCTTTGTTTATGTTATTACTCGGGGGGGGGGGGGAGAGGAGAGATCCCGCCGATCACCCACACCACTCACGCAGCAATTGCACTTACAGTGCCGGCGGGGCTCTCCGATATCCCAGCGGGTCCTTAACACCCCCTCCTCAGCTCCGGAGCCGCCGTCGTCACAACGGTGCCCCTCACCGCGCCAGCGATTCTGATGAGCGTTCAAGCGGCAGACTCTCCCCCCGCACCACAGGCAATCGGAGGACCCCTGCCCGCTCCAGCAAGTATTTCTGAGGCGCGTGATGGCAGACACTGCCGTAGCTCCGTCGCGTACACTCTGGGCCGCTATCTGGTCAAGCACGCCGCCATTTTGTGCCGTCACAGTGCTCCGGCAGCCCTTTGTCTTCGCTCGGTCTCCCCAGGCGTCACACGGTCTCCACACCTCCACAATAGCATTGTTGTGTAGCGCCGACCTTCCGCTACTTGTTTCTATAATTTTCTCGCTTCTGGGTCCAGTTGGTCCGCAGTTATTGTAGGATATTTTCCCTGACCACCGGAGCGGCACTAAGGTGCAGCCATTCCGTCGCGCGCCCTCTAGCGCCCTCCCCTACAATATTTTTGAATTGACTATAACGTAATATTAAAATATAAATATATATATATTTAATGTTATAGTCAATTTAAAAGTGTTTTATTTATTAAATACATTGATTTAAAAAATGTTTTTATATAGAACTTATAATTACAAAATTAAAATCAATCGGGCAAATCAATTTAAAAAATACAGAATAATTACTATACATAGAAGGGATAGTGAGGGTGGGATTTTTAAAGATATTTTAAATATGAATGATAAATTAATATATTTTATTTATTTAATTAGTTATAAAACATAGTAATTAAAATAGTTAACATTTTGTGACTTTTTTTAAATTCTAGGTTAATAATAATTTTAAGTTAATTTATATTTTTGTTTTACATTAAAATATTTATTTATTTTTGATAAATAATAAACATTATTATTTTTCCTCTGCCTATGTGTCAAAAGTTAGCAGTGCTAACTTTCCCTCGCTAATCCTGCCTAGCAGGCTATACCACCTTTTCTAAGGAAGGTAAGACATGGCGGTTTGCATTTGGTAGTAAATATTTACTCTAGAATGGTGAATATGAAAAAATTTAAATTTACTCCTAAGTGCAGTAGTAGGTTTGCACATGAGTAAAACTATATGTGTAAATTTACCTTTGTGATTAGGACCCTTCATGTTTTGTATGAATTACAACTTCATTTAAAAAACTTCTATCATATGTTATCCTCTCAGTAGAAGACGTGCCCTATGAACACTAATCTTTCCATTCATTACCTTATTCATTGATTTTTTTTTTTTTTTAATATCAGCAGATAGGATGATAGCTCTAGAGTTTTTCCCACTGCAAAGAAAACAGCTTTTGACGGTGTTTTTTGAGAAGGCCCTATTAACATATGTTTTAGAGGAGTCTTAAGGTGATCAGTTTTACCCAACTAACACACTGAAACCTAGATTGTGTTTCCTCCAGTTCACAGGCAAAAATAGGTCAAGCCTCTTTGTCGTTCTAGACCTATAAGAATATTTGTGCATTTTTGTCACTATTTTATCCTGCATTTTAAAAATTCCCTATTTTGCCCATCACCCAGCCCCCGATATAATCTTGCTATTATATCTGGTTTATGAATATCGATGAAGATCCCATGACAGAGAAGGAAATGTTATATACCTGTATTCCTATTTCTCCATCATGGGTATCTCCATTAACCTCATATCAATGCCCCCTCCTACAGTCAGTAGAAGGTATATTAAAATATTGATTTAGATCTTAGCCCTTACTCAGGGCCAACTTTCTTGCAGCACTATGCATTATTTTGCACTGCAAGCAGCCTGCACCTTTGCACAGCAAAGGTTTTATGAATCATTCACTGCACACAGTGAGTCACAAACCGACTGCCTCATAAATTGCTTCTGGGCTAGTTGCGCACAATTGTGAATGCTGGGACCAGGGCCTTCACCGTCATTTAATACTAGCATTGTGCCATCATTGCAACCCTGTATCTTCAAGGGGAAATAGTCACAATACCCTTAAGAGGGGCACATTGCAAATGGGACTTCAGTGAAATATGCAGTAGTCCATTGCACCACAGTTCACTCTTCCTAGGAGGGACACAAAGAATTTGTGCATAATCTTCCAAGTCTCAATGAGAAATTATTACCCTTTTGCTGACCCTTCCCTTCATGACTCACAAGGACTTGCAGTGCAATCTGCAGTGGCAGCTGTGCATTTTGTGTATTGTGAATTGGTATATTGCATTTGGAAAGTAGACGGGCTGACTGTGTGAGTCTTTTGTGAATTACATTTGTTAACTTGGCCACTTATCTGTTGCTTTCTTGTGTGTCAAAATGAAAAGACAAAGACTGTCACTGCACTGCGTTTCGTGATGCTTCAGGAGCCTGATGCCTTAAAGGGTCAGAATCAAATTTAAGTTCAGTTTCCTAGTAGTTCCAGAAACTAAAAGAGTGTTTAACCTGATAAATGGTTGATCGTTCCTTATAATTTTGCTTGCAGTATTGAAAAGACAGTAAATTTTGACTTCTTGAAAGACAATTTTCTCTTTGAAACAAGCTCGTTTTGGATCTCGTGCAAGGGTGGGTGAGTTCAGTGTTTAGAAATGTAATGAAGATTCGTATAAAGGTAGACTAAGATTATAGGTATCCAATTTCCCATTTTACCTCTCTGGCATAGTGGACCATGAGCACAGAGGCATTTGTAGGTTAGACATTTTGCAGGTCCCTGAAATGTTATTTACTCTTGTGTACCTAAATTATATATAACTGTGAAACCTTCTGCAGCACCTTCCTGAATAAGAACAATTTGAAATGTATATAAAAATATCCAGAAATGTCACATTCCGAATAGTCTAAAGGATTAATTGTTATTTCTTTGCAGAAACTGGCCAAAGCTTTACTTTTGCCACATCCACATGCCCTTGGTATCCTGTCTTCTAGTTGACCTCTGTGACTTACAGCAGATTGTTGCCCTCAACACAAAACTTCCATTTTGCCTGCACTCATTTGCTCTTGATGTTCTCTTTGCAGCGCTCGAACAGCAGTGTGACGAACACCGGCGGCGGGCTAAGGAACTGAAAAACAAGTCTCAGCACCTCAACAACGTACTCATGACTTTAACACCAGTGAGCATGCCCGCGCCTGTGAAAAGGCCCAGGCTCACCAGGGCCACCTCTGGACCTGCTGCGATGACCTCGCAGCTCTCTAACCAGTCAGCACAGTTCACCCTGGCACAGGGTTTGCCCATCTCTCAGATCACCAACATCCCTCTCAGTAAAGTGATGTCGGCCATTCCTTCTTCCATGCTCAGCAAGGGCTGCAGCCAGGTAAGCTCGCCAGCCTCCCCGTTGATGGGAGGATACACAGTGCTTGCATCGTCAGGCTCTGGCTTCCCTAACACATTAGAAATCCACCCAGATTCCTCTAACCTCACAGTACTAAGCACAGCAGCCATGCAGGATGGCAGCACGGTGGTCAAGGTAATAAGCCCCTATCAGCTGCTCAACCTGTCGGGACTTGGTACGACCATTCAGAACCTTTCACAAATTACATCTGGAGGAAATACAATTGTGGCAATGCCTTGCAACTCCATGGATGGTACCACAACAGTAGATGAACATACCGCAACCTTTGAGGTGACCACACTGACAGAAGAGCAGGAACAGAAGTGAATCTGGAGGAACTTAGAACCAGGACTCACCCGGAAATGTCTTCCTCCAGGGCCAACAGGGTCGGAGTTGCCCTTTCTCTGTCTGTACTGAACAGTACAGTTTCCTTGAAGGAGCCAAGACAGGCCAGGCTTTCAGGTGGGATGGCAAAAAATGGGAAAGGAGAAAGATGAACCAAAGAGCAAGGACAATGCTATAAAAGGAGCAAAACTAGCAGGCAGAGGCTTGTGAAAAGTCTACATTCAATGTTTCCTCCACTGTCTACTTCGTTTTCAACTGTGGCTGGTTCTTTGCTCTATGTTCTGTCTATGCATGCCTTCAGATGAGACCTCATTGAAGAAGAAAGAATTCTTGTGGTAATGTTTTTGAACTACAAAAGAAAACAAAGGTCGAAGTGAAAACTATGCATTAGTATGGGATAATGAGGCCTTAATGTGAACTGTGCCTTGAACACTGGACTTTTATGGTTTAGACAAGGGGTGGTAGGCAGTGGAGTGATCTGAATCGTTGAGAAAGGGCAGCTTGGAGTCGCAGCTCGGGTGGGGGATGCATTTATTTGTTGAAGCAAATAGGTAGGTTGAAAGTAATGGCTTGCAAGGTGGCCTAGTTGAGCTGGGGCAGTGGATGCTGAAGCTGAGCATCGAGGATGAGGTATTTAAAAGAATGTGGGAAAATTGAAGGAAGCGCTGCATGGATGTAACATCAAGAAGGAAGAGCGAGTGGTGTTTAAAAGAAGGGTGTGAAAGTTGGTTGCGAAAAGAAATTCTCCGATTTGTTCACAGATGTGAACAAAGGAAGACTAACTTATGCTGGGCTTGAAGTTTCTGAAGTAAGGTAGCCTTCGTACTAAGGTGATACGTGAAAGCGATTCGCTAGCAACAAAACATGTTCCACATTGAGGTGAGGGCAAGAAGGCAGGTTCGAGACTGAAGCTAGGGAATTAAGGACCACTCAAGAATAACATAAGGGCAAACAGAATGGTTGAAGAGTAAAGTGACTGCAGGCTGTACTTACTTGAGGAGAAGGAAGGCAGACTCTTGAAGTAATGATAAAATGGGAAACTTCATGCTCAGGTGATTGGAAGCAAATAACACAAACTTCCAGCTCTGTTAAACAGAGCTACTGTATTTATTCTGTGTATAGTTTATTTTTTGTTTGTTTGGTTTTATACTTTTGGTCTCTTCGAGGCATGCTGCATTTAAACATGCTGCTCTTATGGAGGGTGAATCTAAATTAAAATGGGCTGAGTCAGGGTATTGGGAAGACTGGCATTACTACATAATATGCAGCCTTGATATGGCAGTATGGCTCAGAAGAACAGAACATTTATTTGACTGGACAGCTGGATATCGGCTCATTGGGCCCCAGTGTATAGCAAGATACAGCAGAGTAGGGTTTGGTTGATACCTGGACCCAGGACTGTGGTGCAGAGTTGGCAAATGTTACAGCAGTGTAGAATTGAGATTAGAGTTGGGTACCTCAATGACGTGTTGGTGGACAATTGGTCAAACTACACATGGCGGAGTTCTTATGTGGCTATGTGTGATCTGGTACAGAGTTGTTCATTAAGGAACACAGTGGCAAGGCCTCCTTCATATCTGGGAACCTTTAGTGTGGTGTAGTTGTGGCAGCTGTGTATGGAAATGTAGGGGCTGAGTTGTTCGCTGGAAACTAGCATAGTACTTGTTAACTTTGGGAACAGTCAGGCCCATCAGACCAGGGGCTGGGTTGTTTGTTGCATACAGTAATGTGAGGCCAACTTCCTAGTGGTTCATGGTAATGTGGCAACGTGTGTACATCTGGGTGTAGACATGTACGGCTGAATGGGCAGTTAGACACAAGAGGGTGGGACCACGTTGAGTACACCACAGTCTGGAAGACAAGCACTTGATTACGAGGCAGTGACATTGCGATGCAGGCGCATATCGAAAAGGGTGCGATGTCAGAAGTGGGCAACAGATGTTTTAACACCCGAGTGCATCATTTCGAACAAAGCCAATGACCGTGGAGGTTCTGTGACTGGCATACGGAGAATGAACAGAGATTAATTGTTTGTTTGACCACAGTCCTGCTTTGCAGTCCCTCTCACCTGTACTTTATGTGCTTAAGTCCTCTCTGTTCGTTTACTTTCATCTTTTTGACCTTATCCCGTGCACTTGCTGCTGGAAAGACATTAGTTGCACAAAAATAAAGCAAGGCAGTAGCTAATTGTGTTTGTTGTCTGTTTCGTTATTAATGGAATGCCAGTGGATTTTACTAATATTAGCCCAATAATCACAGTCCCAGGACTGTTGCCTACGACTTACAGAGGACACACTAGTGTTCAAGTTATTCCCACCAAGGTCATCAGCGTAACCTGTGCCTATTACTGAGTTCATGGGCCTTGCGTATTCAATTTCCATAGCACTCTGGGTGAAGAATCTTTCACTTTGGCTCAAAAAAGACATATAAAGAGTGCTACTTTGTTTACATGTGATAAAGTCTTTGTAACTGTGCTGGGCTTCTCAAAACGAAAGCTGTAACTTCAAACGTTTTGAGGTCTGATGTATGAATCATTTTGTGCTGCCAAACCCTGCAACTGGCAAAATTACAGACTTTCTTTGCCACCACAGTGTTTTGAGATGTACTATGTAACTTTTGGGAGTAGGGAAAGCTTTTCTAACTGGCTAACGAGGATCTGTAACCCTTTCCAAATAAAATTGTGTGGTCCTGAAAGGGTCATCCTTCTTTCCTAATTGGGAGTTGCAATGAAATGTACCAGTGCTTTGCGACCACAATTGTGGTCACAAACCCATTGATCAGTTACCGACCCCCAAGTTGGGAATGGTAACTGGAATCGTATCAAGCGGATTCAGGGAGAGCAGAGAGGAGTTCAGAGGATCACTTAATATTCCCTCTGTCTTCCCCGCATGTCAATATTTTAAAAGCAGTACTTGTCCCCTTGAGGGACATGTGCTGCTTTTTAAAAGCATTGAAATGCAGGCAATGCAAGTACAGGATTGGAACTCTGCTGTTCCTCACAAAATGCAACCTTGCCTCATTAATGTTCAATTTGCAGGAGTTTCTGCAAAACTCTCTAAATATTCACTTTGTGATGCAAACGTCACATTGCAAAATGTAGTACAGTTCGCAAACCAGTTCAGACCCTGGGAGCTCAAGTAAGACCATCTCTTGATGGGACTAGGCCTGCCTTCTAACCACGCATCATCAACCATGCCCACCAAATTCCTACTTTTTTCACCCAAGCTGTAGTGAGCTTCTGTATTAACTTCAAGTTTTTTTGGTTGGTGCATTCTTCTTTTGCTGCCTGCACTTCCTGAAAGGGTGCTTTTTCAATTTGGAGGTTTGGAGTAAGCCAAGACCTTTTCTTTCTAAATAAAATATATAATATACATTCGCTTTGGGTCGGCCCCCTTCAGCTGTTGGCTTCTTTAGCTTAAGACCCTTCAGCGACTTGCTTCATACATTGTCAGTCAGATCTTGGATCAGCCCACAGGAGTTTTTTAGTCTCACCTTCTTTCCATAGCATATTTGAATCCTTCAGACTCTATTAAGATGGTTAAAGAGATATTTTACATCTGGAAAGTACTGTCAATTCTCACACTTATTGTCACATGCATTTTATTTATAAAACAATCCTTTTTTTTTTTCTTCACAGTAGCATCCATTTTCCAGATGCGCTTGTAAGTGGTTGAGTGTGCGGCTCCCGCAGTCTGCGTGTCTGCTCCTTCCAAATGTGGTGGCCATCTTGCAACAATAGTGTTCATTGTTAATATTGTACATAGTTTTGCCATTTCAAGATGGCCACCACATTTTGTTGAGTGAGTGAACTGGTGTGTCGGTGCTCCCTGGAGGACCATTGTATCTGATAGGGCCTACAAATAGTCTCATTAAACCCTTCACTGGAGATAAAAGTATCTAAAAGAAATGATGCTGTGCATTTCAAACCGGTAAACAACAAGCAATGATACTCTTCCATCGAGACTACAGTAAGGTATGTGCCAGAGCAAGCAATAGAACAATGTGTGTTTAATTAAAGACACTTAATCCTGTGAAGAGGAAGGAAACTGAGATAACTCAGTGTTCAAGGAACACAACGAGGAGTGTTTGAAGAACAGCGAGTCTCTATGGGCTACATGTGTTTCAACGAAGAATACAGTAAATCTGTACAGATCATGGCATTATGCATGTTCTCAAAATCATATCTCAAGTACTAACATGGTTCAAGTAGCATATGTCAGGCCACTGAAATAAAAGTTCTGTTGTCTAAAGTTTTATTCTATGCTCTTCACAACATTTTGAGCCTCTTTAAGTACAGGGAATGTGATATTCAAGTCCTCACACTGCCATCAGAGTATATAGAAAGTAAACCTCACATCCTCCCAATAATGGCTGTGAAACCCTCTGGTTTTCACACCAGCAGATTTCCCATTTATAGGCCATACTACAGGATATGGGGAATTGCTTCGCAGCTGCCTGACACTTTTTCTTTTTTTTTGTGACTGACATGCTGAAATCATCACTTATGGAGCGAAAGTAGAAGAAGCCTTTCTACTCCCTCTCTCTTCATTGTGCTCAGTGTTTAGGGGTAAAGCTCAGTCCCCCAAGCACTGACCCCAATGGGAGGGATAATGCTGGAAAGGGGAGGTTCTGCCGTTTTCAGTGGTATCTCCCAGTAGATCCTTGGATGAGGACGATCCACAAACAAGGAACCACTCACTAAACACCAGGGAGATGAAAGGGGTAACCCTTTCCAAGGCATGGGCAATTGCTCCATCCACCTAGGTTGCCCAGACATGGGTCCCTTGCTCACTTTGTCACTGGATTCAAGCTAGCCTGGCTGATGAGGGGTGTTACCACAAAACCGGTCCCAGGAAGCTTGTTTTCGGTCCAGGGAAGACCTGGCTTGGGAGCTTGGGCTGGACTGCTCCCATGAGGAAGAGGGTCAAGACTGGTTTGCATATGGCTGGGTCTGAAATGGGGTGGCGAAGTGAGCTAAAGAATGATAATGAATTCAACCCAGATCTGTGACTGGGGGTGAGTGTCTGAAAAGTTTCAGTGCTCCATCCATCATCTCCTTGTGTTTGCTTTGTTCGACCTAGGCACCCAACAGTATTTCTGCCCTGCTGGGGTGGGCATATTGGAGTCTACAAGCTACTCACCCCAGGAATGCAGAAGGCCTACTACATACCAGGGCTTTCTTTCATAGAAAAAAGAATCGGGTGGGGGCTAGCCCGGCTTTCTTTGTCACTTGCCCCCATCCCTGGAGCCCAGACAGTCTTTCTGCCACCCCGCGACCGGGTGGGGGCAGCAGTTTGGGGGATTTACCTTCAATCTGCCTTCTTTTGAAGGCAGAAAGCACACTAGGCTTGATTTCGTATTTTCTTTATATAAAGAATAGGGTGGTGGCCTATTCAAGCTGTTATTGAACTGCATGCCTCAACCATGGAACAAAATCAGTCTTTCTGCCTTCCCCCCACCCTGACGTTTACTTTCTGTCTATGTTCCTCAAGGGGGTAGAAAGCACATTTGACACTAGGAGCCGTATTACAGAAGGTGTCCAGTGGCCCAACGGCCATTTGCATGCACTGCTCACGTCACGTCCCGTGGGCACTTCGGTATGAGAGAAAGCCTGCTGATGCTTCAGTAGTCTCTTCTATAATATGGATCACAATGGCACACATCTTGCACAGGCACAATCACAAGGGGACATTCACTCATGTTCATTGCCGGTTAGCCACATGTAAATGAGGGAATGTTGCACCCATGTCAGATTACAGATGCGGGTACTGAGGCACAAAACCTGTCAGAAATGGAACAGACTGTATTTCTGACCCCAGGGGTAGGCAGAATTGGGAATTTACCTCCTCTCTGTTTATCCATATGTCAAAGTTACGACCAAAGAAATCCCAATTTCTTCCAATTGCCATGGGGAATGGCTACAGGATTTGGACTTCGAGTCATTCGGCACCCAGGGAACCATACCAAAGTCTGGGTATTTCTGAAACCTACAGAGGATCCATGAGGTTGTGGAATGCATGGATACCAGTCCATTAGCTTAGCCAGAATGCCTAATTAACATCAGAAATAAGCCTAAAACAATTTCATCTCTCATTCCACAGTAGATGACTGCAACGTTTCGGCCCAGGTCCACTGGCACCCAGGGAACCATACAAGCCTTCGGTACTTCTCAAACCTAGACACCCTCAGGAATCTCTGGGTGCACTGGCTTCCGTGGAACAACATTTTGTTACTCAGAATTCCCTGCTGATGTTAAATATATGCCTAAACGCTCTATTTCTCTTCTTTTCCAGTGCAAAATTTCAGCCTGCGTTGGGCTGTCACCCAGGTTCTCCCTGGGCATTTCTGAAATTTAGAGACTGAGTGGAATACTGGGTCATGTGATATGCTTGGATAGCAGCACGTTTTCTTTCCCAGATGCCCTGTGAACCTCATAGAATGCGTCTAAAATACTATTTTTCACTTATCTATGTGACAGAAATTTCTGGCAATTCCAGTTGCTAACACTTCTCCCAATTAAGACTTTGACTCTCTTGTGTGGTGGACATAATACAGGTCATAAGAACGAACCGAAACTGTAACCTTGTGAAGATACTTAGACAGTACATTGACTTCACACAGTCCCAAGTTTTAAATAGCATCTGTCCAAGGTGAATGACCCACCCACATAAATGTGGTACCGTTTTTATTGAGAAAAGTGTGGGAATGCTGGATGGAAGGACTTTTATCAATCCCAACAGATTCCACAACTTTCCCTCGCAGAAAAGTGAGCAAGTTCTGTGATTTTTGCCAAAGTGTGATATTTGCTGGGCATTCTGGATAAGAAAAAGGAATAGGAATCTCATAAGCTACAAAATGCTAGCATCCCCAGGATATCTACTTTTCAAAAATGCTCGTGGGTTTCCTTGGGTGGAGTCTAGTGCCGGGCCCAAATTCAGTGACTTCCCACATGGCTAATATGATTAAAGTTCAATGGAAACCCCATGATGCCTGCACATTGCATTTTTGGGCCTCTCTTTTCATGAGTTATAGACCCACCGACACAAGTGAGGGACCGTTTTTATCAGTGAAGTGTGGGAATGCTGAGAGGTAGAACTTTGTCAATCCCTGCAGATTCTGTAACTATCCTTCTCAGAATGTTTTGGAAAATCTTTTATTCTGATAGGGATTTGTAACTGCAGATTCCTCACCTTAGAAGATTCCCCAGGCCTCAGACTGGATCTGGAAAATCTCGAGCAGTATCTCTGCACACCAGTAGGTGTCGTCTGGCAGCTCCGCATGCACGTCGTTCTTGTCGGAAGTGACGTGCGCAGGTCCATTATAGGCGCCACCCCGGCATGCTAACATCAGTTCCTTTCTTTCACACCAACAGCGCTGATCCGAAGAGCTACCTTTGTAATTTGTTTACCACTTTTTTGACCATTTTGTCGACTATTTTGATCTATTCTCCCATTGTTTGAGGGACCTGTCCCCCCAACAAACCCATGGCATTTAAACTGTGTGAGGAATGTTACAGACAGATGTCTGTCTCTAACCCACACTTGGTCAGCCTGTGGTTCCTGGGGTCGAACTACAACCCCCAAGGACTGTGCCATCTGCAAGTCAATGCATCCAAAGTCAATACGTGAAGAAGCACTGAAGCTTCTGGAAACACGGCAGAACAAGGCTCCACGTCGATCCCGAGAGATCTCGAACATGTTCTCAGAGCCATTTCTGCAGACTATCATCATCCCACTCTAATTCGTCGAAGTCGGGTACCTCGAAGAAGCGCAAGAATAAGTTAAAGCACTCTTTGGCTTGCCCTAGCAAGCACCAAGCTTCTAGGCCCCCTCCCACAGTCCACCCACAGAGCCGGTGGCGAAGTCTGCTCCGTGCTTCTTTGAGCACCATGGAGTTGGAGCGACCCCTGCCAAACTTAAGGAGTTCTATGATGCCATGCACTTCATCTTTAGACCAACAACTCCGTCTGGAGCGACCCATGAATCCAAGAGGTTGGGGTACCACTGGTGAGTTTGCCCCCTCTTCTGGGTCTGGACTGACACAGGTGCCAATCCCAGTCCCCTCAACGCTGTTTCCGGCACCACTGATGCCACTGGAAGAGGTACTTATCCTCCTCTCCAGCTCAGAGATGGTGCCACCTCGAGGAAGTTCGTCCTTGACACCAGCTCTGCCCCGACCTTGTCAAGCCACCCTGAACTTGCTACCCCTGGACCGACCAATTTTTTCAGAGGGGGGTATGAGGAAGAGGGCTATGGCTTTCTGGAGGATGACTCCTAGCAGGAGGAAAACTTGTAGGAGGATCTGGACGATGCCAGTGGTTTGGACTCCTCCCCAGACTCTGGAATGGCTTGTCTCTTAGGCTCTGCCACGGACGAGGGGGCATATTTTGTTGTGGTGATGTGAACGGCGGCAGGGGTCCTTGGCCAACAGCCTCTTTCGAGGTCAAGACAAATGTCTAGATGGAGGTGCTTCAACCGGGGACAAGCTCTGCAGAGCCCTTTAATGAAGACCCTTCACTGAGGTTCTTCAGGTTGCTTAAGCCATACCTGTCCCTGGAGACCGGAACTTCTTCTCCCAGCATCCCTCCCCCAAGAGGTTGGTGATGAGTCTCAACGGCCAAACTTTAAAGAGAGTTGGGTCATTGCCAGATCCTTAAGACTCTGCTTGGGTTCCTGACAACAACAGTGCTTTCGCCCCTTCCGTGGCCATGGTCGGGACTCCCACGGGCATCCGCAATTCAAACCTTAACGCCCAGGACAGCAAGCTTACCAGTCCTTTCGTGGCTGTGGGCACAGCTCCCACAGAGAAGTCGGAGCCCACACACAGTGTACTGTCCAGTTCCCGCCCCTCTAGCATCCGCAGTTCCAACTTTCTCCTTAAGCCCCGAAGCTTCCCAGTTATTTTGTGGCTGGGGACGTGGCTCCCACAGATGCAGAACCCACACATCGCGTACTGTCAGGTTCTGGCCCGTCCAGAGGCTGCAGCCTCCAAACCTCTTTTATGGGTCCTCAACACAGCACTTCTATCCTAGTGACAGGATCAGGCCCCACCTGCCCCAATGGGAAGCAATAACCTGCGACAAGCGGGTGCGCTAAATTGTGTAGTGGGTTATGCCCTTCCATTTCTGGAAGTCCCACCATCCTTGACACCATCTTCAGAACGGCTGATGGAGAACCATCTCTTCTTGCTCCGTCAGGAAGTGCAAACTCTGTTGGCCAAAGGAGTTACTGATGGAGCAGGGTAAATATAAAAATTTTAACCTCCTAATATTTTCGTACAATATTAATAAACATGTTCGTTCAAGTAAATAACCAACAATGTATGTAAAGGGTTAATGGTAACACGCAATTCAGTGTGCAAAGTAATGGACTTATAATTGTTTACGTTTCTAACATAACATAATATTTTGCGTACTAAAATAATAATAAAATGCATGATTTGTGCTTTAAAATAAAATGTGTGGTTGCAAAATAAAGTGATGGGAAGTAAGGGACAGCTTTATATGTTGCTTCTGCTAGGTAATACCTAATTGGGGTACGTAGAAAGACGGGAGGGAAACGAAAGGGTTTATATTTCTTTGTTTTAATAACATTTTGTTTATCTTTGAAAATAGTGCGCTTAGGCCTGCCGAGCAGCAATATAAAATGGCCGCGAGTTACTAGAGTGCGCATGAACGGATGAGACCATGTGATAGAGGAGAGAGGCTGTGGAAAAAGGATGATCACGTGCTGATGCCGAGAGGCTAAGATGAAAGTATGGTCAAGGCTGCTGTGACCCTTCTGAGCAGATATGTGCCAAGATGATCAGCAAGAAGCGTGAGAAGCCTGGTTGAATCAATAGAAGGAACTGTGTTATACAAAATGTAGCAGAAAAAGATACAATTTGGACTGATCGAAACGGATGAGCAAGTGCATGAACTGTGGGAAACGATGCTTGCATGGACATTCCACACGGAACTGGTTAAGACCAGGAAGTTTGATTAAAATGTATAGGGACCTGAGTTTTTGACCAATGAGAATGAATCGCGCCATGTAAGAAGAAACATTTTATGCTGTAAGCTAGAATTAGGGTATAAGAAGACCTACTCTTGGTGGGAGTGGTTAGTATGCTGGAGTAGATGCTTCGGGATGCTGCGGGAGATGCTGAAGAAGTTAGATGCTGTAGATGGGAGAGTTTGCGGTTGCTGATGCTGACGAGCTGATGCTGCTGTTGTTATTTTCCTTTTCCAGTTGAGTATAAGATGCTGCTTTAGGAGAACTTTTATTTTTAGATTTTTATTAGAATAATTAGGATTTCCCAGAGAGATAGATAGTTTGATCTATAGAGTTCTTAGTATGATAACCTCAATTTTCCGTCTAATAAAAGTGCCATGCAATTTCAAACTATTCTTATATTGATGATAAATGCAATGATCTGAATAATAAGATTAATCTCAAATTTCCTGCATTCAAAACTTTATATAAACTTTGTTATTCTTTAAACAAATGACTCAGTGATTTTTCTTTAGTATAATGACTAATAATGAAATGGTAAAGAGTTCATTGTGATTAAGCTGGTCTTAATCACCATCAACTGATTCCTACTAGTTGGTCCATCGACCAATGAGCGGAATACCTTAAAAGCAAATGAGAATTATTGTGTCATTATAAAAGAGGTATCCCGTCTCCTTCCAGCGAATCGTTTTTCTCCTAGGTTTCATGACGGAGGAAATCCAGGGAACAAATGAGTAAGTGAATATATATGCGGTGTTATGGGCCCCACCGTCATATGGATATAGTGTGTGTTTTAGAGAAATAATTGCACCTGGATGACCAAAGCATAATAGGAGAAATTATTTTTATTGTTAGCGCTGGATCAGATTTCTTGGTAGCAGAGTTATGGTTACTATAGATTAGTTTGGTGATTATTGATTTATGATTATAGATTATTGATAAGTTTATGTCGAACACTTTTTGTTGAGTCGCGTTATGTTATATGTAAGTTTTCACGCTTCCGGGAAGTAGGAAGTGGAACACGTGTGACAAGAGAAGTCGCATGGAATTTTACACTGTCTGAGTTCATTTTTGGTAATAACACAGGTTGTGTTATATTAGGGACATTTTGTGTATAAAAGGTGTGTAAGTGAAATAGTGATCGGTTTTCTTGTGAAACTCTGGCCTTAATTCTCAGGAGCAGTATAGTCTCCACATGTGTTTTATCCCCAGAGAAACGGGTTTACTGATTGCTTGAAAGAAGGGTAAGGTAGAGGGAAGTGCTACTTTATCGACGAAACTGAAAATTCTGTGGTAGGGTAGAGGTAAGCGCTGCCTACTGGAAAATACAGAATTCTTGTGTGAATAGTCAAAGCTATCTTTTCGGTTTAGCGAATCAGACAATGGAAATGTGGATAAAATGTTGTAACTAACAAGAATTGTTGAAAAAGAAATTGCCGATAAATTTTGTAAAGGAGGGGTCAAGAGCAAAGTGACGTAGACAAAAGCTGCGCTGGGATTGGACAGTGCGCCAGTCACATGAGAACAGGAGCAAAGTGACGTAGACAAAAGCCGCGCTGGGATTGGACAGTGCGCCGTAGACAGAAAACGCTGTGATTGGAGTGTTGGTGTGAGTCGCGCTAGCATTGGTTGAAATAACGCATAGGGAACAGTATTAAATTGCGGATTGTTTTAAGGAGAAAAAGGTTGTGAATCATGTCGTACTATGAGTATGGAAAAGAGAAAACGTCTTGGATGTCGAAAGTTAAGAACTTCTTTAAGAAGGACAAAAAGGTAGTGACTAGAGAGGGACAAATAATTCCTCCGCCGAAATCACCAGCTTCACATATGATGCTGAAATATGGATATCATACATGCATATGGTTAGAAAATTGGACAAAATACACCAAGAACGATGGGGCATTGGCTTTTCCTGAGAATGGTTCATTTAATGTAGCTGTATTACGGAACTTGAGAGAAAAGATGGTAATGTTAGAACCTAGACCTAGACCGACACAGTTTGAAGCTTTAGCGGAATGGGAAGATGAGATGTATGAGAGAGAGAGATTCAGAGGATTAAAGAATCATGAGTTTATACCCGGAAGGTTGTGGGGAATAAATCATGAGGACAGAGTAAAGCGTTGGAGATATGCTAACATGGCAGGAGGTTTGTTTCCAGCTTTTGCGGTTGAGGAAGAAGCAAAGAGAAAGTGTGCCGAGAAAAAGAAGCATGTAGTGGTAGAAAAGTATGTGTATGGTGGTAGTGAAACAGATGACGAATTGCTGGAAGATATTTTAAACAGAAACCCACCTCCATACCAACAGACTTCTGTGGTAGTGACACCTAATGCACCGCAAATGGAAACTGGGAGGAATAAAAAACCCGAACGAAGAAATGAAATAAATAGGTCACAAGAAACATTTAAAACTTCACAAAATGAAGAGACAGAAAGTGACAATGCAAATGAACTGGCAAAAACGACAAAAGAATTGACTGAGAAAATAAGAGAATTGACAAAGAATATGGAAGCTGTAACTGTACCAGTAACGATAGGTCCAGTAATGCCAATTTTTGAGAATCAGAAAATAAATGAACATTCTTTGGTGATTCCCATGAATTCACATTTGCAAAGAAAAAGAGAAGGGATGGAACTAAATAATGAAGGTGCACACAATTTGGCTAGTACGTATAGACCAAGCCCACCTACAAATTTGACGATAAATGAGAATGAGATTAGGAGAATGCCTATGGTGACAGAGTCTGTATCAGGAACACCAGAAAGAAGCAGTGATTGGATAGAATTAAATAGTACGCCTGTAGGTCCGACTCCAGAAGAATTAAATGAATGGTTGAAAGCACTAAAAGCAAAAGAACCGGAAGAAAAACCATTAGATGTAATTAGGTTGAAAATAGACATGGAAGAGTTGATTTTGGGAACAATTGGAACAGAAAAACTAAAAAATTACCAGGATGATGAGATTATGTTTTTGTGCAAAAGTCTTACTTGGAGAGCTAGAAATTTACATGACAAATTGGAAGAGATTGCAGGTGAACTAGGAGTAGAATTTGTGAAAGTGAGGACGTTGCAGAAACCGTACAGAGTAGATTTTTGTGAAAAAGACATAGAGAATTTGAACACATCAGGAAGACTGACCCAAATAAAAGAGCTGATTGTCTTATTAAGAAAATGGGGTGATGTGGATAGATGGAGAAAGAGGAATGAGAAAACAACAGATAAAGCATCTTTGGCTTTTGCAGTGACAGATAGGGAACCAGTTGCTAGGGAATACCCGATGAGAGAAACACCAGGTGGTAGTTATGTGCATGTTCCGTGGACCAGACAGGATATACTGTCATTTACAAATGACTTCCCAAAATTGAGAGAGAAACCAGTAGAATGGTACAGACAAGTGGAGAGATTTGTTAAGGTGTCAAAAGTGCTGTGGATAGATCTAGATGGATTGTTTGATATAGTGGTGCCTGCTGATTTGTGGACAGAATGTAAGATTACCATTGATTGGCCAACTGTAGAATATCCAAGGGATGCCAAAACAGGAGCGCCAGGTCCAGAAGTGATGAGGAAGTATGATCAAGTAGTTACCTTTTTGAAGAATAAAATTCCCCCAAAAGAAACAGATTGGGTAAAAATAGACAGAACAACACAGGAAAGCAAAGAATCAGTGCACGCGTACTATGAGAGATTGTTGTTGGTTTTCAAACAGTATAGTGGTTATGAGACACTAAGTGAGAAGGACATGAGTCATTTTGTATATAGGTTTGTGTATGGATTAACACCAGAGATAAGTGAAAGGATTAAGCAGCACTTGATAGGATGGCAGAATAGCACAGTAGATGAAGTTTTGAGATATGCTAAGTATTGCAGTGATGAAATTGAGAGTAAACAGCGTAAATTGAAAGAGAAAGCCATGTGGGCACAGGTGAAAGTTGCAGAGAAACAAGAAGCTCAATTGAATAATACTAGCAGTGAAACAGGACAGTTTAAATCCCGACCTAATATAGGTAAAGGAAAAGGACAAATGAGCATAGATGAGGCGAAGAAAAAGTGGCCATGCCACAACTGCGGAAAGCTAGGGCATTGGAGAAACGAGTGTAAATTTCCTCCAAAACCTAATGTGGAAAATCAATCATTAAATTCACAGGTGCAGAGTGAGGTAGTTACTCAACAAGGTCAGGTGCCACAACCACCACTTCCCAAGAGTGCTAACCAACAGAAATACAGTGCAGAAACAGGATTCTACGGAGGAGAACAGGTAAAACAGTTGTCACGTGCAGCTGAAATTTCACAATATTGGTTACGACAGAATGAAGATGAGTCGTATGAAAGTTCATGACGGTGTCTAAAAGAGAGGGAAGAGTGCGTGCTCGGCGCAACTCTAGAGGTAGATCAGTCAGGTCCATTTGTGGATGGAGAAGTGAATGGTGCAAATGTAACATTCCTGGTTGACACTGGAGCTCCCCGTTCTACTGTTAGGTCAGTGGAAATTCCAAATCTTCCTCTCTCAGGTGAACATATACAAGTGGTTGGAGTTTCCAATCAGCAAATTGAAACGCCTCTTACTAGATTAGTAAAGGTAAGAATTGGTCCATTTAGTGAAATGCACCGATTTGTGGTAGTCCCGTGAACCTTTTAGGACGCGATTTATTGTGCAAAATGAACTGCACAATTTATTGTACTCCAGACGGAATTGCATTTCAGACTCCGGATGAGGATGTGCTGTATAAAATGACAATGGTAAATTTAGAACCAGAAGTAAATGGTTTGTTTCCTGTATTTGATGCAGAGAAAATCCCAAATGAGTTGAAAAGGACAGTGAAAGAAGAAGTGTGGGACTTGACAGGAGAAGATGTAGGATTAATGAAAGGAGTAGATCCCGTTAAAATAACAGTAAAAGAAGGAACGAGTTACCCAAATACGCCACAATATAAATTGACTCCAGAAATAATTGAAGGAATAACGCCAGTAATAAATAAAATGATTGAACAAGGGATTCTAAAAGAAATCATGAGCAGTCCATGTAATTCGCCAATAATGGGACTGAGAAAGCCAAACGGAACATATAGAATCGTACAGGATTTAAGAAAGGTAAACAAAATTGTTGTGCCTTGTTGCCCAATAGTACCGAACCCTGCTGTGATTCTATACCAGATTCCCCGCGAAGCGGAATGGTACACAGTAATTGATTTATGTCATGCATTTTTCTCTATTCCACTGCATCCAGATAGCCAGCCAATTTTTGCGTTTAGGTTTGGAGAGCGTATTTTGTTATGGTGCCGAATTCCTCAAGGGTACACAGAAAGTCCCTCAATCTTTAATCAGATCCTAAAGAAATCATTGGAAGATTTAAGAATGCCAGAAAATATTGATGACCTACTGGTGGCATCAAAAACGAAAGAAGCATGTGTCAATGATACAATTGCTTTGCTGAATCATTTAGCAAAAAGAGGACATAAAGTGTCCCCTTCAAAATTGCAGTTTTGTCAAAAAGAAGTCCAGTATTTAGGGCATAAAATTGAGAAAGGAGTACGAAAGGTAACGACAGAAAGAATAAAAATGATTCAAGGAATGAGAGCTCCAATGACACAAAGAGAGGTAAGAATGTTTTTGGGAATGGTTGGATATTGTCGACAATGGATAAGCGGTTTTTCACTAATTGCTAAACCATTGCAGAAACTGACAAAGAAGGATGTTAAAGATCCTTTTGAAATGAATGATGAAGAAATGAAAGCATTCAGAGAGTTGAAAAAGAAATTATGTGAGGCTCCAGCATTGGGAATGCCTGACTATGAGAAAGATTTTGAGCTGTATTGCAGTGAAAGAGATGGATGTGCATTTTCAGTTTTGGTGCAGAGACATGGAACTATGAAAAGACCAATTGCATATTTCTCAGCTGTTTTAGACCCCGTAGCGAAAGCGTTGCCTGGATGTTTGAAAGCGGTTGCTGCTACTTGTGTGAGTCTGGAACAGAGTGAAGGCATAGTAATGGGGTATCCATTGAGAGTGTATGTTCCCCATTCTGTGGAAATTCTTTTGACAAGAACGAAAACCCAATACATGACACATAGTCGGCTGACTAGGTATGAAAAAGTAATTTTGAGTGCAGATAATGTGACCATTGACAGATGTATGAATGTGAATCCTTCAACATCATTGCCAGATGAAGAGAATGTGATTGAAATGGATGAAGTAGATCACGATTGTCTGAATGTGCTCGAATACTGTACAAAACCAAGAGCTGATATACGAGATGAGCCTTTGAGAGAATCAGATTATATTCTGTTTGTGGATGGCTCATGTTTGAGAACGAGTGATGGAGTTCTAAGTGCAGCATATGCAGTTTGCACAGTAGCAACTGTATTGGAAGCATCTTGTCTGAAAGGTGTACGGTCTGCCCAAGTTGCAGAATTAGTAGCTCTGATTCAAGCATGTAAGTTGGGAAGAAATGTACGAGTTACGATTATGACTGACAGCCAGTACGGCTTTGGGGTCGTGCATGATTTTGGTCAGATTTGGTCACAAAGGGGTTTCTTGACGTCTGCAGGGACGCCTATCAGAAATGGAGATTTTGTGAAAAAGTTGCTTGAGGCGATACAGCTGCCTAAACAGATTGCTGTCGTGAAGTGCAATGCACATAAAAATGGGGAAGACTACATTACTGTTGGCAACAAATATGCTGACGAAATGGCACAGTACTGTGCAAAGAATGTGGTTTCTTTGAATAAATGTCGCGAAAGAGAGCATATTTCTTGTCCTTTGCTTTTTACTAACTCTATTGAAACATGGGATGAGGTGAGACAGTTACAAGAAGCTGCAGAGGACGAAGAAAAAGATAATTGGCTAAAAGCAGGATGTAGAAAACATGAAGAAACTGATGTATGGGTTTACAGGGATGAGAGACCAGTTATGCCTGATAGCATGATTTCTGACATGGCACGGATGTACCATGGGCAAGCCCATATTGGGAGAGATTCAATGATCAGACTTTTTAGACAAACATGGTATAATCCAAAATTCAGAGCCATAGCTGAAAGTCTTTGTCAGAGATGTCTTATTTGTCAACAGTTAAATCCAGGAAGGAAGACAGTAGTGAGTCTAGGAAGAATAGGGCGAGAAGGGGGTCCTTTCACCAGAATGCAGATGGACTTTATTGAAATGCCACCTTGCAGCAGATTGAGGTATGTTCTAGTGGTCGTCTGTTTGTTTTCCCGTTGGGTGGAGGCATATCCAACAAGAAGGAATGACAGTATAACAGTAGCAAAACTTTTGCTGCGAGAATTCATTCCAAGGTATGGTTTTCCAGTCACGATTGAAACAGATAGAGGAACATATTTCCAGAACGAATTAGTTAAACTGATTTCTGAAGCACTTAGTATTAAACAGAAACTGCATTGTGCATACAGACCAGAGGCTTCTGGAATAGTAGAGCAAGTAAATGGAACGATCAAGAACAGGTTAGGAAAAATGTGTCAAGCTACAGGACTCAAATGGCCAGATGCACTGCCATTAGTTCTGATGACAATCAGAAGTATTCCGGAAAGGAAGACTGGACTCAGTCCACATGAGATAATCATGGGACGAGCAATGAGACCAGCACAAGTACCTGTCAACAAGCTACTGACTATAACTGATGATCTAGTACTGGATTATTGCAAAGGATTGGCTGATGTGGTGCGTTCTGTGTTTCATCAGGTTGGACCGGATGCGACCACTCTTGAAAGAAAACCAGCTCACGACTTGAATCCAGGAGATTGGGTTCGAATAAAAGTCCACCGGAGAAGAAACTGTTTGGTTCCTCGCTGGGACGAACCACGACAAGTGATCCTAGTGACGACCACCGCAGTCAAGTGTGCAGGAGTGAAACACTGGGTACATGCCAGCCACACCATCAGAGTTCCAGAACCTAAAGATCGACATGTGAATCGGCATCTGGAAATATCAGATAACAGTTCAGCATCAGAAAGAGAAGAGGAGACAAACAGGGTGCCAGAACCTGAAGATCGACCTGTAAGTCGACATCTGGAAGACCCAACTACAAGTGCAACGATAGAAGAAGAGGAAATAGAAGAAATAGCTGAAGTTCCAGAATTTGAAGATCGACCTGTAAGTCGACATCTGGAAATATCTGACACCAGTTCAGAATCTGATACAGAACATTCAGAAGGTGAAGAAATTCTAAAAAGAAAGTGGAATTTTGAAAGCATAAGAGAAGAAACTGAGCCAGAAGATAGTGACAGTGAACAACCAAGTACAAGTTGTGGTAAAATTCCTTCGAAGATAATATTAATAGATGAAGAAGGGAGAGTTTCGAACCAAAAGTTAGGAAAGTCGGAAAAACCCAGAGGAGCAGTAGGGACAGATAGTCAAACACAAGAACAGGGAAATTTAGAAGCAGATAGAGAAACTGACACAAATTCGGAAGAACCTCGAGGAGGGACAGAAATAGGTGAACGAAGGAAGATAAGAAAAGAACCACAAGTAGATGAAAGCGAAATTATAAGCTTTAAAATAAGAGGAAATAACGAAAGGATTGAAACAGAATCAGAAGAAAGTGGAGAAGAAAGAAATGAAAAAATAGAGACAAGAAAGAGAAATTGGAAAACAGAAAGAGAAGAAAAAGGAAGTGAAGCAAAAAGGCCAAGAAAAGGAGACAATTGGCCCAACGAAGTAAGAAAATTAAGATACAGAATCATAAAATTGGATGGGAAAAGTGCTGAACAAGTGAATGAAATAACAAGTCAAAAAGAGCAAGGAAAACAAGGTGGAAAACACTTGCAGAAAACGAAAAGAATAAAGAAAGTAAATCAAAAGTACAGATCCCCTGAATGGTTGTATCGTGCTTTGACTAGTCATAAAGAAGAGAAGAACAAAGAAGAATTGAACACTCACGAAAACCAAGAACAAAGAAACTTGATGGGAGAAAGTGAAGTGCAACAAACCTGAAGCAACAAACCTGAAGAAGTTTAGATAGTTTACCGGATTTGACAAAACACTGAACTGACAAATTTACCGGATGTGACAGAGAAAGAATTCTGAAAAAGAATTAAACGAAAGTACCAAGCAAAGACAAAATATTGAAAGTACAGAGTGGCAAGCAAGTCATTTCTGAGGTGTAGTGACACAATTTTCTAGAAAACAAGTAAATAAGGTTAGAAGACAAAATGGAGAATACTAGAGATAGAAAGTGTAGATGTGAGTTTTTAAGTAGATGGTGCAAGATGTGCTGTTTTTGTACAGGTTTATTAATAACAGTATGGGTGGTTTTAGCAAGAACTATTCCAATTAGTTTAGCTGTAGTAGAAAAGTCTAATAACACTGAGAAAGAAAAAGGAGCTAACACTCAAGAGCCAGTTATTTTGAAAAGTAGTGCAGAATTACATAAGGATAAATCAATAACAGATTTTTCAAAGAATGTTTTTACTAAATTATTGTTTGAGTACGTAGAAACAATGGATGTAAGAGATTGCTATGTTTGTATGCAGTTGCCTGCATCTGTAGCAGAGGGTGTGACTTCATCATCACCTCCCTTTGACGTATGGAATAACATGTAGTGTATTAGCAAGCTTATTTTATAAAACAGGTAGGTTAGAATATTATTACACTGATGTAGATAAGATTTTTGCTAAAGTTTCTGTAGTTCCCGAGCTTAACAAAATAAAAGAGGGAAAGACGTTTGGTGAATATTTCTTAGAAAATAAGATTTTAACATCAGATAATATATTTAGGTACAACCTTACCTGTGAGTTAAAGAAGGAAGAAAAGGTATTTTTAGAAATGGTTGAAGAGCGAAGAGTGAAATTTGAAAGAAAAGTGATAGAAGAGACAAAAACACCTCTTTGGGCGTTTGAGGAAGACCATCATGACAAGAAAAAGACAAATGCAGCTATGACTCTGGATTGGCCCCAACAGGGAAGGTTATGCATTAGAAGAAATAAGACAAGATATGATAATTATTTTGTGGGTTCCAGCAATTGCCATGACAATTACCAAATTTTAGGTGGATGGGGATTCAAAGGGGAAAAGATCCAATATTTCCAGGGATTTATTATGTTTGTGGGAATAGGGCTTATTATAGGTTGCCGGACCATTGGTATGGGTCATGCTACTTAGGCCTGGTCTTTCCAAAGATTTTTCATGTGGATAGAAAAGAAAAAGGAACACACAAAATGATAAATACCTTTACACGTAGAAAAAGGGAAAGTTTTTCAGAAATAGTAGGTGATATTTTTGGTGCATTGATACCAGCAGTGGGAATATCTTTGAATGCATTTAGAATTCGGAAATTATCCACAGTGGTAGATCGTTTATCTACAGATACTGCTGGAGGGTTCTTAATGGTAAATACCGAGATGGTTGCCATGAGAGCTATGGTGATGCAAAATCGTCTTGCCCTTGACATTCTTTTGGCAAAAGAGGGCAGAGTCTGTGGAATGCTGAAAGTCCAACATTGTTGCACTTACATTCCAGATAAAAGCGAAAATATACAGAAGTATATAACAAATATTACAAATTTGCACAAAGAACTTGTTCCACTGGAGGTTGAAAGTGTGTGGGAAAACTTGGTAAAGGGTTTTCTTCTGTAACAAATTGGTTAACAAGAATGAGTGGATTAATAATAGGGAAAGTTATAATAATAGCAACCATGTTAATAATAATAATATTAGTACTGAAGCTTGCGGTAACATGTATAAAGAAAAGAAGAAAGCAGAATAAGATAGAAAAAGAAAACATGATAAACAAGGAAAGAGAGAGAAATAGGTGAAATAGAGTTAGAAGAAATAAAAGAGAACATGTACAAGAAAACGAAGAAACAAGTTGAAAGGGATACAGATGTTTAAACTAACAAAAGCAAATGGATAAAAGATATATGCTGTCTGAGAAAATTGTATAACTTGGGTTTTTGTGGTGATATTAAAAATCACCAAAGGGGGGAGTTGATGGAGCAGGGTAAATATAAAATTTTTAACCTCCTAATATTTTCGTACAATATTAATAAACATGTTCGTTCAAGTAAATAACCAACAATGTATGTAAAGGGTTAATGGTAACACGCAATTCAGTGTGCAAAGTAATGGACTTGTAATTGTTTACGTTTCTAACATAACATAATATTTTGCGTACTAAAATAATAAAATGCATGATTTGTGCTTTAAAATAAAATGTGTGGTTGCAAAATAAAGTGATGGTAAGTAAGGGACAGCTTTATATGTTGCTTCTGCTAGGTAATACCTAATTGGGGTACGTAGAAAGACGGGAGGGAAACGAAAGGGTTTATATTTCTTTGTTTTAATAACATTTTGTTTATCTTTGAAAATAGTGCGCTTAGGCCTGCCGAGCAGCAATATAAAATGGCCGCGAGTTACTAGAGTGCGCATGAACGGATGAGACCATGTGATAGAGGAGAGAGGCTGTGGAAAAAGGATGATCACGTGCTGATGCCGAGAGGCTAAGATGAAAGTATGGTCAAGGCTGCTGTGACCCTTCTGAGCAGATATGTGCCAAGATGATCAGCAAGAAGCGTGAGAAGCCTGGTTGAATCAATAGAAGGAACTGTGTTATACAAAATGTAGCAGAAAAAGATACAATTTGGACTGATCGAAACGGATGAGCAAGTGCATGAACTGTGGGAAACGATGCTTGCATGGACATTCCACACGGAACTGGTTAAGACCAGGAAGTTTGATTAAAATGTATAGGGACCTGAGTTTTTGACCAATGAGAATGAATCGCGCCATGTAAGAAGAAACATTTTATGCTGTAAGCTAGAATTAGGGTATAAGAAGACCTACTCTTGGTGGGAGTGGTTAGTATGCTGGAGTAGATGCTTCGGGATGCTGCGGGAGATGCTGAAGAAGTTAGATGCTGTAGATGGGAGAGTTTGCGGTTGCTGATGCTGACGAGCTGATGCTGCTGTTGTTATTTTCCTTTTCCAGTTGAGTATAAGATGCTGCTTTAGGAGAACTTTTATTTTTAGATTTTTATTAGAATAATTAGGATTTCCCAGAGAGATAGATAGTTTGATCTATAGAGTTCTTAGTATGATAACCTCAATTTTCCGTCTAATAAAAGTGCCATGCAATTTCAAACTATTCTTATATTGATGATAAATGCAATGATCTGAATAATAAGATTAATCTCAAATTTCCTGCATTCAAAACTTTATATAAACTTTGTTATTCTTTAAACAAATGACTCAGTGATTTTTCTTTAGTATAATGACTAATAATGAAATGGTAAAGAGTTCATTGTGATTAAGCTGGTCTTAATCACCATCAACTGATTCCTACTAGTTGGTCCATCGACCAATGAGCGGAATACCTTAAAAGCAAATGAGAATTATTGTGTCATTATAAAAGAGGTATCCCGTCTCCTTCCAGCGAATCGTTTTTCTCCTAGGTTTCATGACGGAGGAAATCCAGGGAACAAATGAGTAAGTGAATATATATGCGGTGTTATGGGCCCCACCGTCATATGGATATAGTGTGTGTTTTAGAGAAATAATTGCACCTGGATGACCAAAGCATAATAGGAGAAATTATTTTTATTGTTAGCGCTGGATCACTACCTAGAGGGTACCAGCATCAGAAGTAGGTTGTGATTGTTATTCCCTCTACTTTCTGGTGTTGAAAAAGGATGGAGGCCTTTGTACTGTATTAGACATTAGCCATTGAAACGCCTTCATTCAGAAAGGGAAATTCAGGATGCTCACTTTGCCTAAGGTTCTGTGTGCTTTGGATCCTGGAGACTGGATGGGAGCGTTGGACCTCCAGGACAAGTATTTCCACATTTCTGTCCTGCAGGCCCACAGGTGTTAGCTGTGGTTCACGGAGGGCCAGGAGTATTTACAGTTTGCTGTGCTCCCTTTTGGCCTCAAAAGTGCCTCTCGCATGTTCACAAAAATGATTGCGGTGATTGCGGCTCATCTGTGGAGGTCAGGGGTTCCAGGCTTCTCCTATCTCGACAACCAGCTATGCTATGGAATACGGGCTTGCCCCAGGTAGTCGTCACCCACCTCCAGCCTATGGTGAACCTTCTGCACACGCTGAAGTTCCATAAATCTGCTGAGCTGCGAGTGAATCGCTTGGCGTCAGAGGCTTTCCTCCCATTCATCAACGGAAGGCTGGCGAAGGTGGTCACGGACAACACTACTGCCATGTGGTATTGCAACAGGCAGGGCAGGGTGAGTTCGACCCTGTGTCAGGAGACTCTGCATCTCTGGACTTGGTTGGAGTTTTAGGACATCTTCTTGGCCATGCAGCACCTGGTGGGACCTCTAAATGCCAGGGCGGATGAGTTCAGCTGTCAATGACTTGTGTATCACAAATGGCGTCTGCATCAGAAGGTGGCACAATATCTATTCCGAAAATGGGGTGAAACTTGGCTTGATCTATTCTCCACTGCCGGGAACGCACAATGTCAGCACTTTTGTGTGTTCAAGTTTCCAAAGCAACTCTCACTCAGAGATGGGTTCAGCTTAGTCTGGAACCCGGGACTCCTGTAGGCTTTTCCACCGCTCCTCTCCATGTTTCCAAGAAGATGAGGACCAACCGGGCCCAAGTCATCCTGGTGGCCCCAGATTGGGCATGGAGAATTTAGTATCCCGAACTCCTGAGCATGAGCATCTGTCTTTTGATCAGGCTGTCCTTTCAGGAGGACCTCCTGTCACAGCACCGGGGCAGGGTTCTGCACCCGAACCAGTGCACACTTCACCTTCATATATAGAACTTAAGCAGCAGCAGTTGAATGCCTTTAATCTTCCTCCCGAGAATTGTGATGTCATCTTGGCAGCCAGGTGTCCCTCAACGAAAAGTGTATACGCCTGCCATTGGGACAAATTTGTGACTTGGTGCTCCTCCTATCTCGTTGATCCACTTTCAGCTCCCTTGTCGGAGATTTTGTTGTTTGTGCTGTCATTAGCCTGGCAAGGCCTTGCCTTGGGCACCATTAAAGGAGATCTTTCTGCCATCTCAGCTTTTTTTGGTTGTCAGATCAGCCTTCGCTGTTTAAGTCACTTTTTGTGATCCGTTTACTTAAGGGCTTGCAATATCTGTTTTCGCCTACCCCTTTTGTCATGTCCAAATAGGATCTTAATTTGTTTCTGACTTTCCTTGTGTCTTCCCCATTCGAGCCCCTACAGAGCTGTCCATTAGGCTTCTGGCTCTTAAGAGCTAGAATATTTTCTTAGTAGTCATTACACCAGCCAGGAGGGTTAGTGAGCTTCAAACTTTTTCAGTTAATCCTCCATACATCAGCTTCGACCCGTAAAACTGGTTCTTCAGACTTGTGCCTCCTTTCTACTGAAGGTGGTGACCCCATTCCACGTCGGCCAAAACATCACCCTGCCGGCATTTTTTGCTCCCACCCATCATTCTAAGGAAGAGGAGAGGTTCCTTCGTCTGGATCCATAAGAGCTCTGTCCTTTTACATTGACCATACCAAAGACCACTGGGTGAACGATCAACTCTTTATCGGTATCACAGGAGCGATAAAAAGACAGAGCTGTGCAGATTCGAAGCATCTCTCGATGGATTGTACTTTGCTTTAAGATCTGTTGAGCACCAGCTAAGCAGCAATGTCTTGAGGGCCAATTCCACCAGGGCCAAGGCTGCTGCTCTGCGTTAGCATGCGGTGTAGCTGTCCTGGACATCTGCCAAGCTGCTACGTGAGTGTCACTCCACGCATTCACAAAGCACTACTGCTTGGACAGTGGGGTCCGCCAAGACAGGCATTTTTCCTGTTTGGTCCTCTGGGGAGGTATTACTTGTGCATCTATCCTAAGGTGAGAAATCTGCAGTTAGAAGTCTGTATCAGAAGAACATGTCACTTACCTTCGGTAAATCTTTTTCTGACTGCAGATTCCTTACCGACCCCCTCATGCTCCCCGCTCTGCTGTTAGATAGTGTCTCTACCATAAAAACGCGTTACCAAAGGTAAGTGACTTGTCCTTTTAGGAAAAGTTTCACATTTGCAGGGCGTTCTGGGTATTAAAAGCCACACCACCCTGGACTCTCCTTCGTGTCTAGCACAGAAATGTCTTTGGTTGGTAGGTTTCCCTGGGTGTCGGGAAACCTACCAACCAAAGACATTTCTGTGCTAGACACAGTTACCCACATCACCAGAATGACTTAAGTTTGAAGGAAAACTCTTTGTTTCCATGTTGTATTTTGTGGACTCTCCTGTCACGGGTGATAGGCCCATCCACATAAATGGGGTACCATTTTTATAAAGAGAAGTGTGGGAACACCCACTAGTCAGAAAGGCATTTTTAGGAAAAGAAACCCATCATCCCTTCAACAGCACCTTTCCATTTTTCCTCAATAAAACCAGACAATATTTTGGTTGTTTCTTGGTTCCCCTCCATGGGAATCCAACAATGCTAAATATGTTTAGGATCTCCAACATCTGGGAAAAAAGCACACACTTTTAGGCAAAAACATTATGAAGGCGCGCGTGAACTGCCCCAGTTATTAGCTCAGCACTGGAGGTGGGGGTTTGGGGAAGTTGAAGTCTCCGCCCTTAAGGGGTTAAGAAATATTAACCTGTTGACTAGGAAAGTATCTAAGAATAAAGAGCCCTCTACTGTTCTAAGCCATTTAATTAAAGGACAACCTATCATTGTAGGTAGACTGCAGTACTACAATGTCAGTGGCAACCTCTGTGAAGATATTGAACTAAAATGAAATCCATTGAAAATTATGAAAGGGTATGACAGTGCTAGATGTTATGAATGATGTAGGAGACTATGCCTCTTCTTTAAGGAATCCTTCAAAGAATAAGGCAGGGTCCACAGCTTGGCCCGAAACTATTAGGAAGAATCGCCTTGTGATATCGTGAGACCTCTCATTCCCATAATGTCATTGGAAATTATGTGCGATATATGCCACCAGCCTTTAGCTGGCATTAAACAGCAACACTATTATAATGAGATACTGCAGTAATTATTGTCTCTAATTAAATAGGGCCTCACATGTATATTTAGTACCATACCTAGATGTAACTCCACACTTTTTTCCTTTAATCATTTTTGAGTGAAGATATACACCTAGGTGTAGACCTGCATTTGTTCACACACTCAAATCAGGGGAAGCCTCCTACAACAACATTTACGAGGGTAAAGTTACTACTAGTGACCTTGCACATGTGGATGGAGATCTCTGCCACCCTGGCAGAGTTTTTCCATGGCAAAGTATATGGAAAATTATTAAAGTTTAGAAAATATACTTTAAATATTAAATGTACAATATATATGCAAATTTATTTCAAATGTTTATTAGGCTAGCGATAAAACATATTACAGCACATTAGCTCATAAAATTAAATGTCTATTGTACAATTAGCTTAAATATATTCATTTAATGTATAAATAATTTTTAAACACCAATTTAAAAATAATCAAACCCTCACTAGTATCTTTTTTTTAATAGGTACTACATTTTGTTAAGTTATGTGGTAATTTAATTTAAATTATTTAGAATTGTTAATAAAAGTTTAAGGCCCCAATTTAATATTTGGCAGGCGGAGTAATCTCCGTTGACCTGGCGGAGGAATTAACGCCAGCCAAGCCGAGACTACTCCGCCTGTCTAATTTAGAAATGACTGTCAAGCCGTCGGTTATTTCTAAAGCATTGGCTGGAACTGCCGTCGCAGTGGTGCCTGTCAGTGCTTTTTTAAAATTTGAGGCATGACTCTGTCAACATTCAGAGTCGTCTATCAAGCAATTTTAATTTTTTATTTTCAGAGCTGCATTTTCTTTTTTTGCTAAAGGAGTTATCTCCCATGGTGAGGGGGGGCACTAGACAGTTTTCGCTGCCCCTTATCGCCAGTGTTGTCCTGGCGGTGACGGACAGTGAAAGCTGACCTGTATGTCTGCCCATCTAAATTAGGTGGAGGGGACATACAGGTCAACTTCCGACATCCCCTACTCTGTCAGGACGTCGGAGGGGTGTAACACTGAGTAGTCTCCACCGTGATTACTTCAATGCCCACCCGCATCTAAATTCGGCAGACAGATCATTATCTTGGAGTAAGGATCCTCAGACAGGCGACAGAGTATCCTTATTGGCAAGATATAAATCAGGCCCCATTTATTTTGTTTACATTTATTATTACCTTTTAAAATACCTGTAAGTGGGCATGTGTGGTGCTTAACTTATTCCAAGGCTATCCAGGAGGACATGTACACCTGTTATGACGCCTTTCTCTCTCTAGTAATTTTAGAAGTGTAGTTTGTGAATGGCAATGAACTTACTCGTTTGTGGGTTGTGTTTGTATTAGCATGGCCTTCCCTGAATGCCTCCTTAAATTCCCCTAAACCACTCCCATTTAATAGTAAGTATTCCCCATTTTCCAGCTACTCCCCCTTGTCCCGCTCACATTTACTACAAAAACCTATACCACAGAAATGATAAGAGGCGGCGGTCTCTACCCGTAGGTTTACGAGTAGCATTTGTAGTATGTGAGTAGTACTACTGTAGTTCTACCTTGGGTACTACATAATGCAGTTTGTGAACAGACCCCATACCGTGTAGCAGCAATGACACGACTCGTTCACCAAACTTTTTACTGCCCCCCTGTCATTCCTGCCAATATTTATTCACTATTAATCAGTCATTGGAATGGTGAGCAATATAAATTATTGATCGCTTTGTGAGATAACACTCACTGCTGATATTTGTAGTCCTACTGTGGGCTGCAGTTCATAGTTTCAAATTGTGGCTAGAACAACTGAGTGTTTCCTCCTTCTGAGGGAGTCCAGTTTTATGAAGCATTTACTGAAATTGCAACAAATTACTCCCAGCCTTCCATTTATTCTTGCTACCCATCTAAAGAAAATAGAGGATTTAGCCAGCTACAGAACCTTGATGTTTTGGGTGAGATTGTGGTGAGCCCCTGAGTTGGCCAGTTATAGAAATGGCTTACAAGAAATCATGAACCTGGAAAAGGACTACATCCTTCCATCGCTACACCACGTCATATCTTGGATGAAGGTCTTGGGGCATGAAATTCTCTGCGTAACCTCTCCTCTATCAATAGGGTGACCAGAGAAAACCTGAAGGGTGCTTATTTGGCATTTGTACCGGAGCAATGGCACAGGTGTGTGAAAAGAGATAGCCTTACCAGTAGATTTCTGGCTATCAAGCCTGTCCCCTCCTTTGAACCCTATGTGAACGAAATCCTTCCCCACCAGACTAAAAGCCTGTACATTAAATTCAGGTTTGGGAATTAATAAGTTTACACTCAAATGAAAGCACAGTCAATATGATCACTGAACCTGTAAGATGTGTACCAACCTTGTAGAGTGTAGACCAGGTGCTATTTTGCTGTCTGGGGTATAAAGCAGCAAGAAGAAAGTGGATAAGACCACTGTGTATCGATTGGACACCAGACATCAGGCTGCTTAGAAAGTCTTTTTGTCTGATACCTGCACACCAGTTGTTTTCGGTCTGTCCACATTTTTATATGCTGTATGGCTTTTAAGGAAGAGAGAAGGGCTTTTTTTATACTATGCAGGCTAATTATAATTGTTCTCGAATAATGAATTTCTGATACATTTTGTGCATATTTTATTTAACAAGTAATTGACTTGATTTTACTTGTATTATATTGTTTTTATGTATGTAATGTGTTCTTTGGGGTTATCCCCAAAATGAACATGATGAATCATTTGTTCAAGGGAATAGACAATGTCTGAATGTCTATTTTTGTCAGGATGATATCCTTGACGTTGGAGCAAAGAGAAACTGAGCCTATCCTACTTTGGGATAAGTATTAAGGATTTTGAAAGAGGCTGGTCTTTCTTTACACCATGACAAATGCCATTTCCTATTGGAAAAAAATAGATTACTTTGGGGTACACAATATCTGGGCTAGGTGTTAAGCCAAAGGAAGACCTATTAAAATCTATAAGATTAGCACGTTAACCCCAAGGGAAGCACCAACTACGATCATTTATGGGCTTGATCAAGTATTACTCAATTTGTGGAAACGTTGCTGAGGAGACTGAATTCCTAAGGGAACTGTTGAGGAAAAGAAAAGAGTTTAAAAGGAGTGAATGTGAAGAAAAACACTTTGAGAAGATCAAGCAGGAAATTTCCAATGGAAAATTTTTGTGCCCTTTTGACTTTACTTCTGAAAGTATTTAAACTGTTGATGCCAATGTTCACTTGTTGGTAGTGATTCTTTCGCAGATGAGAGGAGGGTTAGAAAAACCAATTCTCTTTGCATCATGGTCATTGAATGCCACAGACCATAATTATTCTGTGACAGAAAAGGCCACATAGGTTGCAGCTTGGGCAGCATAATACTTCCAAACATATCTGTCAGGAGTTACTTTTAAGTTGAAGACAGATCTTAAGTTACTAGTAAAGATATTGCAGCTAGGCGAGGCAGTAAAAGTTTAACAAGGTTGGAAAGGTTTACATAGAGGTTGGAGGAATTTCGGTACAAGGTGTAGTACGAGGCGGGTTGGAAAAATGTACCAACTGATTCTTTATCTAAAATGGTACTAAGGTGAGAGGATGGCAAAGTGAAACTGGTAAGAGAGATTCTGACAGATTGTGTGGTGACGAGTGTAGGGGATGTGCTGAAGGCCAAAAATGGAGCAGTGCTATGCGAAGTAATAAAATGCATAAAGTCAGGTTGGAAGAGAGAGGGTGATTTGAGCACCAACATGAGATGTTTTTGTAAGCTGAAAGATTAAATAAGTGTAGGAGACTCTGAAGATCTGTTCCTGAGAGCAGAAGGGCATGTGTCCTGGCGAGAGGTGAGGAGAAGGTTGATAGAATTGGCACATGAGGTATATTTTGGAGAAATGTTGACGAAGAACGATTGCAAGAGACGTTCTGATGGCCAGGATTGGATGAAGATATGAGAGAATTAGTGGTGATATGTAGTTTGAGGAGTGAGAAGAAGTTTAAGGTGAGAGGTAGTCCAAGTGGGGAGTTTTAGGTTTCAGGGAAACCATGCCAGAAAATTTGTTTGGATTTTATAGATCCTGTGGAGTACTTAAGAGTCTGAACGATTTGCAATAATTTTAGGGGATGTTGCATCTAGGTGGTTGGAGTTAGAGTATATAAGGGATGTAACCACAAAAGCCCCGATAAGGGTGCTTCAGCAGATATTCCGTAAAGCGGGATCACCTTATTATCTTGTCACTGGCAATTCAACGCAGTTGACCTCACACTGTTTGCAAAGATTTTTCAGGGTGCATTGGAGTGAAGCATGTTAGAACCTTGCTAAACAACTCACAGGCCGATGATATAGTGGAGAGGGCAAATCCCTTGATCAAGAGTACAATACAAGTGGCTGTTAGTGGACACATGGGTGTACGAGAGTTTTTGCATATCGTATTACACAAAATGGCACCATGTGTAAGGCTCCATTTAGAGTTATGAGAGATAGAGAACCAAAGACAAAGATGTTCCACTGGTGAGCATCTGAAAAGAATACCATGGAGGTAAAGAGGACAGGGCCAGGTAATTGTTGGTGTTACAACCAACAGATTGGGTGAAAATCTATTCATGGAGGAAAAGTGAAGGGGTAAATACATTTTCGTGTCTAATGGAAGACGAAAAGGTGTATGAGCAGCATGTAGTGTTGAAAAACGGTCACAAGTAGAACAGGAAGAGAGTTGCCCATTTATGTAGGAAAAGCGGAAGAGTGTTGAAGGAGGCTGGAGCATAGGAGGGTTTCAGGGTGGTAGTAGGAATGGGTTGTATTAGCTTCATGATGATGAGGGATGAAGAGCTATTGAGATATTTGCAACACTCATCCAGAGCAGTAGCGAATGGTGACGAAATGGGTGGTGGTGATGTGAGCCGGACAGATAATGCGAGTAAGACTGAATGATACAGCAAGCGACACGAGCCAATTTGATTGCAGGGCTATGTTCTGATGTAAGGTCCTGGTTAAATTTTTCTTTGTGCATTCCTTATTTAACAGTTATATACTGTTGTATGTAAATCATTTTGTGCAGTCTCTCTTCTTCCTTCTTTCCTTATTATCCCTTCCTTTTGGTCTTCATTTAGACTTCATATGTTTTCTTTTGTTGTTTTGGGTAAAGAAGGTAGATATGTTATACTGCTGTATGCAATTCATGTTGGCTGGTGCATCTGTCAGAACCTCTGTATGTTATCACCCAGAGGGAACAATATGGTGTCACTGTGTTCTGGAGGTTCTTGTCAGTTATCTCAGGCCAAACACAGGGGACTCCACGGTTTAGCTGGGCATGTCTTATAAAGAAGATTTAGTCTACTATATTGTGAGAAAGACTGTACTTCAGTTTCCCCTGAAAGTCTTTTATTTGTGGATCCTGGACTACAGGCATTTTGACCTCTGGCAGTGGTTATCTGTTAAACTGCTTCCTATTGCCTGCACCCTTTTCTCAACATGGAAATCAAATGTATTGTTGAATTGGCATTTTGTATATTTTTGTAAGTCTGCTGTAAAATGTGCATAAATAGGGCTGGTGGCCTAAACTTCAAAATCTCAATGTGAATCCAGAGAAAATGTCCCTGCAATCACATTTTGGACAATCTTTTAAATTAGCTTAAGAGCAAAGTGGCAGCTCAGATTGGGCCTGTGGGTCACAAGTAACGTCGGCTTTATCTACAAACATTATTTCCAGCTGCCTAGTTCTTAAATCTGAAATGTAAGTACTACCCACCATTACATGTACATCAGTGACATGAGTTTACTTGATAACTTACGAGTGGCTGCAAACTTTCACAAGTGTGTAGGTTTTCATACATCCTCTCCTCCCAGAAGAGATGACTAGCTGCCACAGGCGCTCCATCCCAGATCAAATCTGCCGGGAGGTATGTTTATATACATCCCGAACTTCAAGAGAACGGACATTGCAGACAGAGGGGGGGAGGGGGGGAGGAGCTGAGGGGAATACCAAAATATTTGCAATCTTCCTTTTTCAATTTCTGTTTATTCATGTACAGATGACCTTCAGCTTTACATTACAGCTCTCAATCAAACACCCTAGAATCTCCCACACCATATATTTGTTATCCATAATTGTATCACTAAATTCCCCATGTACATCGCATTATTCTTGAAAAACAGACCACAACCTTACACATCTTCTGCATTATAAACACAAAAGAACTCAAAACATCATATATTCAATAATATGTTTAATAATGGAAGCCAATGCCTGAAAAAGTATAAGAAAACACTAATAATAAAACTAACATATTCTGTAAACCAGAATTACCCCAGACCTAACACTACCTTTCCATTCTCCAAGAGTAGCGCATTGTTTTTCACATCTGTGGCCTAAAACACTTACTCTCACCTTTTCTCACCCAGTTTTTCTTACCACAACCCAATCTACCACTTCTAAAAGTATATGTTTCACTCCCTTCCTGACATTGCAATTTCTTTTGTGTGCCGTTTGCTTATCAGTCAATTACCTTTTCACCATATCTCTATCCACCATCGCTTGTTCTTTCTGATCGCCACGTAGGGGACTCTTTCATAACAGGCTCTGTTCCTTTGAGAGGGATGAAACAAGATAGTCCAGTAACAGAGCAAGAAGTCACTCTATGAGCCCAAATCAGTTTCGCCAATTCCCTTCTTTATAGAAAACCACGCACTAGTAACTGTTAATCCTCTCAACAAGGCCATTGGAATAAGGTCGACCACCGATACCCTTTCATGTTTAAGTTCCACCTCTCTTAGAAGCTTACACATTTCACTCTAAATAAACTGCACTACATTATCAGGTACAATTTGTTTAGGTATATCCTCCTTAAGGAATGCCTTTTTTTAAAAACTTGTAGTATTGGTAGTTGTTACCTGGTCCATAATCTTCACCACAAACCACTTGGTATGATAATTTACCAGAATTAAAATGAATCGATCTCTTACACCCAATCTACTCACAGGTCTTTAAAAAAAATGCCAGATTCTCTCAGGGTTAATGCGGTATCCCTACACTTTTCATTGATGGTGGATGACATTCTTTGCACAAGTATGACACTCATTCACAGTTTTTTCCACTTCTTCATCCACTTTCAGCCATCAGAAAGATTGTCTCACTCTACTTTTGGTGATATTGCTTCCCTAGTGAGCAATTCCAATCACTTCGTCCTTAAGACTTCTTGGAGGTACAATTTGATTACACCTTAACAATTTTTCTCCCTTCTAGCCTCAATTCATCCCTCACATTTAAGAACAATGTAACAACAGTCTCCAAACCCTCTACTTTCCTCCATCCATCTCTCATTTGCTCTATCATCTTCTCTCAATACTTCTCTCCACTTTCCTTCCTGAAGAGCTAACTCTTACTCAACCTGCATCAGTTGATTCCAATAGAACCTTGTCATTAACTACTTGTAACCTAGATAGGTAATCCATCACTAAATTCCTTAGATCGTTCACATATTCTCCCTCAAAGGTATACTCTAGAACTGCTAACGATCATTTTGAGATCCTTGGAATCAATCCTCCTACCACACTTAAATAAATGCAGTAAGGGCTTGTGATCTGTCCTCGTGGTAGAAGTCAACGCCCACAAGAAATACTTGAAATGTTTAATTCCCCAGCAACATGCAATAGCTTCCTTTTCTATCAATGAGTATGAGTTATCCACCCCTTGCTGTCTCCTTAAGGCAAGTCCAATATATTTTTCTAGACCTTCACGCCTCTGTCAGTACTGCACTCAGCGCTTCACTACTGGGATGATTAGTTAAATAGGTTTTTTCCTTACATCAAAATGCCCCAAAATTGGTGCCTTCACATGCACATCTTCAATCTAACATGCATCTTCTCATTCATCATTCCACTTAAATTAAAAAAAAAAAATTCATTAGATGCATCATAGGTTCCACTGCAACACTGTTGACAAATATTCTGATAAACCCAAAAAAAGATTTTAGCAGTTTTTTAGTGCCAGGTCTTGGTGCTTTTTCTACTGTCTTCATGATACATTTCTTTGGTTTACTTCCACCTTCTGCTAGCTCATGTCCTACATATGACAATTTTTCCTTTTTCAACTGACATTTTCCCTTCCTTATTGTCATCCCGTGTTTTTCTATGCTTCTTATAACCTCTATTAAGATACTATCATGTTCTTCTGGTGTTTTCCCCACAATCAGTATGTCATCCTGAAAACAGAGTACTTGTTTCAATCTTTCAGATATCTTCTACATCATTCTTTGAAAAACAGCTAAAGCGGATGCTAGCCCAAACTGCATTTTTCAGTATCAGAATACCCCTAGTGGTGTCACAAAGAACGTGAGGGCTCGAAAATCCTCATGCAGGTTGATTTGGTGATCTGCTGAGGACATGTTTAGAACATGTCTAGAACACTGAACACTTTGCCTCCCACCATAACATGTAGCATTTCCGATATGTTTGGGAGAGTTTTTATTTAGTCCATTTAAGAATAAGTGCTTTTATTTAGTCCATGTAAGTCGATGCACAGCCTAATCTTTCCCTCATCCTTAGGTGCGACCAGTAGCGGCGCCAACCACTCTGACTACTCTATCAGCTCTATTATTCCCCCAGACAATAGCTTATCCATCTCCTTTTGCACTTGTTCCCTCATCAGATATCATATTGCCCTCACCTTGTGCACTACTGGCAAAGCATAATTTCAAAAATATATATATTTACAATGCACTCAAAAGTCCTAGTTTCTCAACAAAAAAACATTGGGAAAGATTTCTACCAATTTTTTGCCTGCAATGTGTTCTTGTGAGAATTCATATATTCTTGCTCTAGTGCTATAACTGTTTGTTTCCACAGTAATTAATGTTTATCAGCATTGAGATTCAGTATGATGATTCTCTGTTATAAAAACTCATGTTAATACACCAGTCTGCTTGAATCGTATTTCCATCCACTTCATGCCAATGATAATAATTCTTTTTCCACCATAGACTATTGACTCGAGTCACTTAACTTTCCACTCAGGTACTCCTCCTATATATTCGCAGCCACAAGGTATATAAAATTCCAGAGTCCACTGGTACTTTTACTTTCTTATCTCCAATTCCCACCACACAATGTGGTTTCTCAATTTTGTTGTGGCTCTCTTTCCTTATATCAACAGTGTCTATTTCCTCTTGGATTGTCCCACATTTTTCCATCTCTTCTACCAAAAGTATAACTTCTTGTATACTTTCACATATATCTTCTACCTTTTTAATTCCCTGTACCTTTGTTTTTGTTCTGGACACTTTGCCACAATTTCTACATACCATGTTACAGATTTCACACATTGGACTTGATCGTGTATACCCAGGTGCCCTGCAATGATAAAATGGTATTGCTCTTTTGTCATTTTCCTTACATCTGTTGAATATCCTCTGATTTTCACTTTTACTTTTTCTCTCATCATTTCTCTTCCTTTCGGAAAGTCAATTTCTTTAAACTATACAACTGTATGTTCCATTCCCCTAGCTATTTGAATTGAGCCTTACAAATCTGGATTTTTCATAAGTAGTTTCACTTTTTTATTTGTGCATCTTACAATTTGGTCTCTAATCAAGGAGTCACATAATTCTCATAATTTACAGAACATTGGTAATCCTCTCAAGACTTCCACATAGTTTTTACATCTTCGTTCGATCTTTGCGTTCATGAAAGGAACTAATGTTGCTCAAATACTGCATTTACCTTTGCTGTAAAATCTCGTTTTAACATTCTGAGCGACATATAGAGGCTATTTGATTCACTTTCTTCCATTTCCAGTGACATTTCTGGAAAATCATTGTAAATATTTCTGCTTTCTATGTCCAAATGATGCAAAAGTATTTTTGGCCTTCTTACACCGCCGATTTTATCAACCCCAGTGTCTAACATGTCTGTTAAGTATATCTTCTTCCACTTCTTCCAGGGGATGGATGGTACACTTGGGTTGCCAGGAAAGTAGGGGTTGTGCCATTCCATGTTCTTCCATGCCTGTGATTTAATATGTAAATTAACAAAGTAAAATAACAATCTAGTACAACAAATACCAAAATAAAATAACTAAATGCCATATTAATCTAAAATATCTGGTTATTATGTTTATAGTAGCTGGGATGCAATATTAAGTTTCAGAGAAAAATTTGTTTTAAAAAGAATTTTATTTCCAAAATATGTTGCCCACCCACGAGCAGATTGAGACCGGCAAGCCAAGAGTTCATCAGCAGCTGACCAGAGCCAATCTCTGACGAACCCTCAGGGCTGCAGTTCTAACTCCAGAATATGGAACACAATTATAACACAACAGTGAGTAAATATGTGACAGCACATTTCTACTCAGAAAGCATTAACAAAAGTATCAACACACAGGGCATTAATTAACAACCAGTAAGTATACAACATGGCTTTCCTTTCCCTCTTTTCCTTTCACTTCTAAGTGGTCTCCAAATTGCAGTTTCCAACTCAGCAAAGTTTTATGGGAATTTAGCAGGGTTATAATTACAAATACTGCTAATTTGTTTTATTATAAGGATTTATTTTACATTTTCCTAATCATGTTCCCAACTTCTTTAAAAACACCTTATGTTTACAGGTGCTCTGTGCGGACAGTCTTTCCGCAGTGCAGTAATACTTTTCTTTCTGTCATTGCACTGGCTTGTATGATTTGTGACACTCATGCATCCTCTTGTGATCCACGTGCTGTTTAGGTCGAGCCTGAGTCAGCGCGCATGCGCTGCTCTGCGAGGCTTCTTGTAAGTACTCTCAACTACTCCGTGTGGGTCTGACTCCTCCCACACATAGGATTGGCTGTTGCGTGTGTCTTTCACTAATGAAAGCACGCAAATGGCTAAAGGCGGGTGCATGTCCCACCTTCTTTTTTTAATGCTCACTCCCACGGCGTTTTGCTCTCGGGTGCGAGCAGCGGCGCGCAGGGTGGCAGCTGCATTCCTCGTGTGTCAGGTTACACACAACGTGCTGTGCTTTCGCTTTTTTCTCCGCCCATCCGCTCGTACCCTTTTGTTGAACCGAGCATATGCCCTCCGACCTGGCAAGTGGCAGATATTTCTGGCTGGCTTTCTTCCCTTTCCCTAGTGGGGGCTCCCTCACAGGCAGTAACTGTCAGGGCTGGTTTACATTTAATGGCCGGTGCATCCCGGAGAAATGGGGTCACACCTCACCCTCCTGCTGACCCTGCATCCTGTGCTGCCTGCCCCCTGGCATCGGAGAATTATGTGAAGGTGACAAACGTTGCCGCTGTGTGAATTCTCAAAGCCTCCCTCATTCACAAGCCGTTACCAGTGGGATTCTCATTAAGTGGCCCCTGCCGGGGGCTGTCAGAACAAAAGTAATCCTATAAACTCAGTCCCTTAACAGACCCTCGCAGAAACACTGAATGTGCACAAAGGCAACAAAGCAGCAATCGAGGTTTTAAAAGACGTCATTGGAATGTATTCGTCATGGCACAAACACGTCTCCGCGTTTCCAGGCGGGCCATTCGTTAGCGTTGCATGTCTGAGCCGAGGCATGGATACATTCATGAAGCAGCAGAGATTCTAACTCAACACGTGTGTATTTTGTAAACCGTGTATCTATATAGCGCTTCACTGACATGTCGCCAAAAGTCGCTTCGCAGTGCTAGATGTTCATGCTGGGAATCGCGGGGCGATGCCGGGTGCATGCAGTGTACATGCAGGTTTCTTTCTGCAGTAGATTCAAGCAACCTCCATGGTGTGAAGCCCGGATACTCTGCCCTGCTTTAGCTTGGTGTCTCCAGGCATCGAACATTTAAAGCACTTTCCATAATCTATCACCTAAGATTGTTATCTGTCCCAATGCCTGCAACACAAGCTGCGCCGTGCTGCCACCAATTTCATGTTCATGTTTTTTTTATATTCCAATTTTGTTTTTTTCCAATTTTATTTAGAGCGATCTTGACCCTAAGGTATTGGAGAATGTTGTAAATTAATGCATCCACCCCAGCGTCTCAAGTCCCTGCTGCTCAGCCAGTATGTGAGATCATGTAGAATGTTGAGAGTGTTTGGGTTGGATTGAGGTCAGTTGAAGATATGGGCCGAGCAGCAAGAATGCTGCTCCTGGTGGGGCTTAGCTATCTACTCACTTGTAACTAAGATCTAATAAACCTTTTTCTTTTACAACCTACACTACTGGCTACAGGACTTCGTTTACAGCAGAGCACTTGATTTGACATGAGCACCAGTTACATTACAAAAGGTCACATTCATTTTTCTGCACAACAGCATCACTGTTGGCTTCAGGTTGGGAACCTCGCAGAGTTTATTTATTGATTACTGCTCACTACTTCATGGAGGGAGTCTTGCGCTGCTTAATTTGATGTAATATCCGATCTCGATAAAGCGTCTGCTGCTATCACATAAAGGAAACCACTTAATTAAGATCATATTGCTTGCAATTATCTTTGTTTTAAACCGACGTCAGTTCTAAGCGCTTTCTTCAATGCACTTACCCAGTCATTTTCTGATTGTTCCAGGGATGAATCGTAGGGTGGGTAGAAACGTGTCACCAAAATATGTCAGGTTGAACACCAAAAACTTCACAATCCTCTGTTTCATTACTGGTTACTCAGGCACAGATGAACTTCAGCTCTATGTTACAGCTCTCAACTGACCACCCTTAGAATTTCCCACTCCCAAAATTCTTTATCCATAGTTGCGTCAGTAAATTCCCCATGTACGTCACAGCATTCTTAAACAAGCTTTTGCAATGCAATAGGTCTCGCATTTGCGAGAGTTTGAACTATTTGCATTGTAAATGACAATGCCTTTAATTATGTGTTTTGAAAACCTAAAAGTGGTACGTAAACACGCACTTTGTACTTATAATCCTTGCTTACGAGAAGCAAGGCTGGCAGTAACTGCGTCTTTTACTGCCAGCCTTCCTTCTCGTAAGTAAGGACTATAAGTACAAAGTGTGTGTTTACGCACCACTTGCAGGTTTTCAAAACATATAAATAAAAGGCATTGTCATTTACAATGCCAATAGCTCAAACTCTCGCAAATGTGAGACCTATTGCATTGCAAATGCTTTTTCTGAGAGAAGAGCGCACAGACAGCCTCTTTTAGAATCTAGCTGCTGCACGCTGCTGTTTAGTGGAATTATAATGAATCACAGCATCCATCCAACCATACCCTCCCCTTCATCCAGCTATTTTCCAAAAGGTCACATAAACCTCTTGAGCTCCTACCTTCGTGGTACAGGGTTCTGCCATCCGCCAGAGTCTAGGAGCGCTTATATCAAACTAATACCTCAAGTAAACTGACCACATAAAACTGAATGGGGATTCGCATACTACAACACTTAAAAGGGAGTCTATTTAGTGTGTGTACGCCGTGAGAGCAGCTGGTTTCAGCACTAGCAGCAACAGCCCAATCTAGGTATATAAAGTGATTTATTGTTGAAAGGCAGAGCTGCATATTAGAACACTCCGCTGTCCTGCTTTGCGGGCTGCACGCTCCTCAGGGGTACCATCAGGCCAAATGTCTTTGTAAACCAGGGAAGCAGACAGTTTAAGTGATTTTTTTAGGGTTCCCTCACCAAATATTGGGGGGTTGATTTGGCATCATTGTGAGTCAATCCTCTTTTCTCACATGTGCCTATCAGCCACATTCTCTTCAGATTTGAGTAGTTGCAACCTCCTACCCTCGTCCCCATCGCACTTCAGAGTCCGCCCCCCGTGTGAGAAAGTGCTGAGCTGGGGAATCTGTGAAGAGGGCACAGTTTGTCACTTTCACTTGTGACTGCAATGCGATCCTAGCACATTTTGGGAGACATCGTTGTAAAAGAACTGACCGTAACTGGAAATACGGCCCCCTCTAAAATGAAAGCCAGCATTGGAGGAGACAAGCACCAGTCGAGGGCTATTAAAATGCCACTGGCTCTCGTCTGCGCCTGGACGGCAGAGAGTGCGGGTCACCGGCTCTGGTGCCCTCGAGTCGAAGGTCGGGGACACGTCGCACGCGCTGACTGATAGTGTGTTACTAACTGTTGTGGATCTGAGGGGCAGCGATTCACGCACAAAGAAGGAGGAGTGTGGGTGGCCTGTGACTCTGGGCTCCTGGGTGTGCACGCTGTACACTGTGGATGCCCCGCCGTCAGTTTAATGAGATACGCTATACAGCTTCACTTTCTAATCTCGCACCCGGGGTGGATTGACTGAGTACTACATAAGAAATAAGAACAAAATATATACTGCAGCAAACAGATCCCCGACCTTTAGCTGCCTCAGGAAAAGCGGCTTATAGAAAACGAAATAAATAATGTAGCTGGTGCTCATGTAAAGCGCTCCAAAACCTTCAGGTCCAGTTCGCGCTATAGAAAGCTAAAAAAAAAAAGCGCCGGTCCCGCGGGGAGCGCTGGCTGCAAGACGCGTTCATGTGACTGCGCGCCCCTGCCCTCTCCTTCAGGAGATGCGAGGCACAGGGCTGTCGGGGATAAGCATTGTTCTGACGCTGCTTGTTTAACCAGCACGTGGGTTTAAGACCACTGTCCGCCTTTCAAGCTGTTCAACTTGCGACTGACAAAACATAGTGCCTTCCGACTAATAAAGGAGACAGTATATCGCCGCAAGTAAAAGATCCAGTCCTGATGGGCCGTCCCAAAAGGAGACAGGGCGGTAACAAGGAGGGACTAAGAAGCCTCATTTTCAATCGGAAGTCAGCATTTACTGTGGACGATGACGCCAGCCAATGAAAAAGATGGGCGGGGCTTCCACTCCACTTCTAAAACATACCCTACTACAATATGCCTCGCAAAGCGAGCAGCGCATGCTTGCTGCAACGCTAGGCGAGACCTAAAAACACTAGACCGCAACTCTACAAATAGCTATGTTTCCCATGTGGGAAAAGTAGATTTGCCCCGAAGGATGGGATTCTTCTGTGATCCTCGGGGGTCTGGAGGGTTCAGGGTGTATTTGAGGAACAGTGGGATATGAAAAGTACAGGAGCATGAGCAGGGAGGTGCGGATAGGCACAAACAGGGCATAAGGAGGGGGGTGAAAGCAGGGAGGAACAAAGACAAAAGGTGGAGGACTAGTGTGGCACTAACAATTACAGGTTGACAGGGCAAAATGTAATCTACTCCAAGGATATATGTGGTGTGTGAATAGACATAGGTATGTAAATAGAAACAGACATACATACAAAAATACGACATTAAATAAAAGGAAGTGTGGTCAAAATAATACGCTGCATGCAAAAAACATGGCCTTGTAAAAGGTATGTTTTCAAAGTTGATTTTTGCAAAAGATGTTTTGTAAAACAATGTTATCCTGTTTTACAAACTGGGACCTTAGATAGTGAAGTTATCCTTCTAGTTAAATCGATCTTATAGGCTGTGCTGTGTCCTGCTTTTCATGTGCATAAATGTGCACTCCCGGAATCAGCACGGAAGAGCAATGCCAGAGTGTTTCATATTTATTGATGTTCCATCACGAAAAAGTAGGTTGACACCTAGAAGTGCGCAGGTGAGATATCCGTGCTCCTGATGGTATGTGTGTGTTCTATCATATGTGCATTTATCATTCATTTGCAGGGCACATTCTGCTGTAGCTTTGGTGACAAAGTTTAAAGGCCTTTTCAGTCTAGGTGACCAGGCTGCAAGAAGCTGCTTTAAAGATGTCACATGTTCCATTAGTGTAGAGGTCTTCAAACTGTGGGGCCGTGGATATGTCACGGGGGGCGGTGCAAATGGGTCTGCAATTATATGTAAATGAAGATAGCCTGGAAGCAGGAAAGGGGCATTTCTAGACTCTCTTCATTTACATGCAGCAGTTAAAGCCTGTAAAAAAGTGTGAGGACGGTACTAGTGAGTGGCATGGGCCAGGGTCAGTGAGTGTGAAGTCGAAGTCAAAGCCATAGCTAAAAAGAAGAAAAAAATCTGCGTTTTATTTTCTTTTCACCTTCAGGTAACTGCATATAAAACATGCACACACCTCAAATAAAGAATAAATGCAAGTTAAACTAATCAAAGGGAAATATACTCTTTTACCTTATGGAGCCTCAGTTTGCTAATGTGATCATTGCCGATGTCTTCATGTGTGACCAGAGAGTCACAGAATTGAATCCTGATTGGTGCAGTGAGGAATAGTGACTTGTTTATAGTACTATGAGGTCCCAGTCTGTGACAGAAAGCACTATGAATGTTGTTATTTTAAAATTGTATTACACTGTATAAAACAGGCTGCTGCAAATTACTGTTTAAGATAAAACAAGTGCTTTAAAAATATACATTTTAGTGATAAGCATTCAGACTATATCAAGTGGAAATATTTTTATGTGTCCATTAAAAGGTTGCACTCCTTTTAATAGACACATATATTACCTCTCAAAAAGAATATAGATTTGTCACCATGAAGCTGAGTGACTCCATTAATTATAAGCTGTACTGACTCAAAAGCAGCCTTTATATTTGGTGATTAACCATTGCACACATTTACATTTCTTTCAGGTAGCTGGCACCAGTGGTGGCTGGTGACATTTGAAAGTGGTGAGGCGTAAACTTTCTGTCGGAGTGCACCGTGATTGTATTTTCCCACAAGAAAGTAGTATTTTAGCTCCCATGTACTGTGACACGCATCACAAAGCACAATTGCAGATACTAATCTTTCCCTCTTGCAGTATTTGTAAATGATGTGTTGTGTGTTAAGATGTGCTGCGAAGCTTATCTACTTTGGCAATTTCAGCGCATTGTCATAAGCCGGACTTGCAGCTGCTGATGCAATGAGAGATGTGTATGTCTTGAGAAAGTTCGACATGTAAGTCGTGGCTCGCGCGCGGGGGGGGGGTGCCGGGGGAGTTTAGAAAATGATAATCCTACCTGAGCAGGTCCGCCGTCCGCGCGCGCAGGATTGGCTTAGGGCACGGTTACCTCTCGCCCGCCTGCCCATTAGGAGACCGAGGTTTGAGCCTTTGCTCAACCCTCGCCCTCCTAATGGGCATGCGCAAGCCAGTGCAAACACAAGTGCGCATGACTGGGCACGGCGCGAAAATTCGCTGCCCTTCCCCACTCATGCGCACTCGTGCTGCCTGCTGCCCCTGGTCCCTCTGACAATCATGTCAGTCAACATGACGCAGGACCGCCCACCCCCTTCAGACTCTGAAGGGGGTGGGCGGTCCGACGTCATGCTGACTGACATGATTGTCAGTTCTCCCTCGGCGTCTTTGAACTTAAGTAAACTGATTCAGTTTACTTAGGTTCAAAGACGCCGAGGGAGCTGCGGGCGGGGGGGCTACGCCCCAATGGACGCACCGCCCCTGGCTGGCACCATAGAGAGGAGGCATGTTTCTTCTTTAGTTCTCTACTATCTATTTCAAAGCACAGGATCTCCCCATGCCCCTGCCCCATCCTCTGTGAGTGGGCCTGGGACCCCAGTTATGGCAGTCTTACTATGAAAAAGAACATGGGGTGCATTTTCCATGCTAGCATTAGGGTCCAGGTCATCATTGTTGCGCACGCAACATGACCAAAGAAAAAAAGGGGCGTGGAGGGGGGGCTAAATGTGCTTTTTTGTTGTTTTTTACTCAAAGCAGCAGAAAGCATGCTTTGGGTGTCTGGCCTAGAAGTAATGGCCTTGTTGAGTGGGCAGAGTAGACAGCCTGCTTCGCAGAGCTGTAGGTATCGTTGGTGCTGCAGTTACAGTGTATACTTGCTGTGCCAGTGTTTCTTTGCGCCTCGGAGCAATGGCCCACGGGAGGGGAAAAATGAGGCAGAGGAGACACCTTGATGTGGGCATCAGAGGGGGGGAGGGACGCTGAGAGATGGAAGAGAGAATGATGATGAGAGATGGTAGAGAGAGGGATGGTTTGAGATGGGAACCATGTTGTTAACAAGCATCAGAGGCAACAGCAAGGCAGTACCTATCATTAGTGAAACCGGTGCAGACCACTGCATCACAGTTATTAATGTTTGTTAGACCTGGCATCCTTGGCCTGGTTTTCCCCTGGCTTTTTGCCTCTGCCGCATGTGTTTTTTCTGTGTGATGGATTTCGTTTTTGCTGGTCTAGATGCTTTGGGCACTTTGCCACTGCTGATCAGTGCCAAAGTGCAAGTGTTCCTTCTGTAAATTGTGATTATGGATTGGTGTTTCAATGATTGGTTTGTTGACTTACTGCTAAGTCTCTAGTACAGTGCACTGTGTGTGCCCAGGGCCTGTAAGTCAAATGCTGCTAATGGGCCTGCAGCACTGATTGTGCCACCCACACAAGCAGCCTTTTAAAAGGGTCTCAGACCTGTCACTGCAGTGTCTGCGCGCAGTTTCTACTGCCATGTCAACCTGGCAAGTGCACCCACTTGCCAGGCCCTAACCTTTCCTTTTTTATATGTAAGACACCCCTAAAGTAGTCCCTGTGGGGAGGGTGTAGTGTATGTGAAAGGTAGGACATGTACCTGTGTATGTGACATGTCCTGATAGAGAAATACAGTGTATTTTGTTTTTCACTATTGAAAGGCTATCTGTCCCATAGGATAGAATGGGGATACTTTATAACATCTTACAAGTATAACTTCCCATGGGGACATGATAGAAAGTTGGAGTTTAGTACGCCTGAACTCAGAATATAAAAATGCATCTTTTAGTAAAGATGATTTTTATATTGTGTGTTTTATAATACCACTTTTAGAAAGTAGTTATTTTCTTGCTTAGCCATCCTGTGTGCCTCTGCTAGTTTTTGGATTGACTGTCTGGCTTTGGAGTGACAGGGGCTGGGGATATGCATTCACTGTAGACAGCCACTGGGGGGTTGAGGTGTGTCCTGCCTTTCCTGGATGAGTCAGGGCTGGGCTGAATAGACCTGGGCTGCATTTAGAGTAGTGGGAGGAGATTTCCTTGCACCTGAATGGGCCTGGTCTGCCTTTCACAATGCTGTCTCCACCTCCTGCCGGGAAGCTGGACCAGAGAGGACAGAATTGGTTTTGACTGAGCACAGAGCCTCTTTACCACAAGAGAACAAAGAGCAATTGAGTATAACTATAGGGGCCCAGACCCCAGGACTTTAGATTACTTCTGGACTCAAGAGGACACTCTGCCAAGGAGAAGAGCTGGTAAAACTGAAGGAGGAGTATTGCCCCTTTGCTGTGTGCTGTGTAGGGTTAGCCTGCAGAGGCTGTTTCTGCCAAGGACAGAATCAAGACTTTGCTGTGTGCTGTGTATCCTGCTTGAAGAAGATATCCAAGGGCTTGGTGTAGAGCTTGCCTCCTATTCTGAAGTCTCAGGGATAAAAAGACTTCATTTCCTCTGTCCTCTTGCACCTAGAACTGCTGTTTCAGCTGCCACAGAGGGAAATAGCAACCCCGACGCCAGTGAGCGACGCCGCAACCTGCAACGAAGCCGTGGGCACCGCTCGCGAAATGCACGATGCACCGCCCCAACTTATGCCGCAGCCCCAATGCTTGCCGACGCCTGTGCTTCATCATCGCGGAGCTGATAGCTGACGTGGGTGACCTCCCGAATCCATTGATCCTGCATAGTCGTAAGGAGCCGACGCCTCAACGTCACCTCCCCAGCAACAGTAGGGAACCGATGCCTCACCTCCCCTGCATCGCAGTAAAGAACCGACGCCTCACCTCCCCTGTGGTCGTAAGGAACAGACGCCCCCCGGCGCCAACGAAGCATCACGTCCCAGACGCCGTGCACCATCTTTGTTTTCATCGTTTACCAAGGTACTGTTCTTTGGGGTCCATGTGACGCCGTGCAACTTGCAGTCGGCGCCGTACTTTGGCATTTTCATCATCCATGACGTCGTAATAGCCCCAGGTGGAGCTATTTGGTGCTACAAGCGTTATTTTTTTTATAAATAACCTATTTTTGATGATATCTTGATATATGTATGATGGATGGATTTTTGTCATTTTGGTCATGTTTTGTTTAGATAAAGATTTCCTATTTTTTAGGTCTTGCCCTGAGCCAGCGCTTGCGCTGCCCTGGGCGAGACATTTTGTCAGTGGGGCTTTAAAAATACGACCACATCTTTTTGGCTGGCCTAGAGCGTGCGGGTACGCGCACAGTAACGCGCATTCCTCGCATCGCTCCAGGCGCCATGTGGCTTTCATCTCACTTGCTCGAGGCGCTCCATGCGCCATCTGGCTTTCATCAAAGAATTCTACGGCTGAACAGGCAGGAGGGGCCGGACAAGGACACATTGGCTTTTTTTGTTTAATTTAAAGTTTATTCAATTCTACGGCTGAGCAAGCAGGAGAGGCCGGACAAGGACACATTGGCTTTTTTTTGTTTAATTTAAAGTTTATTCTCACTGATTCCTTGACTTTTTTTTAAAAAAAGTTCATTCTCTGTGAAGGCAACATTGGCTATTTTTTTTCGGCATTTATATCTTCAGTCTCTCTTGATCCCCCCACTTTTTTATACACTTTCTCTGTCTTTCACTATTTCCACACTCTCTCATTCTCTCTCTTCACCACAGCATCTCTCAGTCTCAGCACCACCACAGCACCACTCAGCACCACCACACCACCACTCAGCACAACCACAGCATCACTCAGCATCTCCACAGCACCACCCGAACATCACTCAGCACCAGCACAGCACCACCACAGCATCACTCAGCACCACCACAGCACCACTCAGCACCACCACAGCATCACTCAGCACCACCACACCACCACTCAGCACTACCACAGCACCACCCCACCATCACTCAGCACCAGCACAGTACCACCACAGCATCACTCAGCTCCACCACAGCTCCACCACAGCATCACTCAGCACCACCACAGCACCACCACAGCATCACTCAGCACCACCACAGCATCATTAAGCACAACAGCATCACTAAGCACCACCACAACACCACTCGGCACCACCACAGCATCACTCAGCACCACCACAGCATCACTCAGCACCACCACAGCACCACCCCAGCATCACTCAGCACCAACACAGCACCACCACAGCATCACTCTGCAACACCACAGCATCACTCAGCACCACCACAGCACCACTCAGCACCACCACAGCACCACCACAGCATCACTAAGCATCTCCACAGCATCACTCAGCACCACCACAGTATCAGTAATCACCACAACAGCATCACTCAGCACCACCACAGCACCACCACAGCACCACCCCAGCACCACCCCAACATCACTCAGCACCACCACAGCATCACTCAGCACCACCACAGCACCACAACAGCATCACTCTGCACCACCACAGCACCACTCAGCACCACCACAGCATCACTCAGCACCACCACACCACCACTCAGCACCACCACAGCACCACCCCAGCATCACTCAGCACCAGCACAGTACCACCATAGCATCACTCAGCACCACCACAGCATCACTCAGCACCACAACAGCATCAGTAAGCACAACAACAGCATCACTATGCACCACCACAACACCACTCAGCACCACCACATCACTCAGCACCACCACAGCATCACTCAGCACCAACACAGCATCACTCAGCAACACCACAGCATCACTCAGCACCACTACAGCACCACTACGCACCACCACAGCATCACTCAGCATCTCCACAGCATCACTCAGCACCACCACAGCACCACCCCAGCATCACTCAGCACCACCACAGCACCACTACGCACCACCACAGCATCACTCAGCATCTCCACAGCATCACTCAGCATCTCCACAGCACCACCCCAACATCACTCAGCACCGGCACAGCACCACCACAGCATCACTCAGCACCACCACAGCATCACTCAGCACCACCACAGCACCACTCAGCACCACCACAGCATCACTCAGCACCACCACTCAGCACCACCCCAGCATCACTCAGCACCAGCACAGTACGACCACAGCATCACTCAGCTCCACCACAGCATCACTCAGCACCACCACAGCATCAGTAAGCACAACAGCATCACTAAGCACCACCACAACACCACTCAGCACCACCACAGCATCACTCAGCACCACCCCAGCATCACTCAGCACCAACACAGCACCACCACAGCATCACTCAGCAACACCACAGCATTACTCCGCACCACCACAGCACCACTCAGCACTACCACAGCATCACTAAGCATCTCCACAGCATCACTCAGCACCACCACAGTATCAGTAATCACCACCACAGCATCACTAAGCACCACCACAGCACCACAACAGCATCACTCAGCACCACCTCAGCACCACCCCAGCACCACCCCAACACCACCCCAACATCACTCAGCACCAGCACAGCACCACCACAGCATCACTCAGCACCACCACAGCATCACTCAGCACCACCACAGCACCACAACAGCATCACTCTGCACCACCACAGCACCACTCAGCACCACCACAGCATCACTCAGCACCACCACAGCATCACTCAGCACCACCACAGCATCACTCAGCACCACCACACCACCACTCAGCACCACCCTAGCATCACTCAGCACCAGCACAGTACCACCACAGCACCACCATAGCATCACCACAGCACCACCATAGCATCACTCAGCACCACCACAGCATCACTCAGCACCACCACAGCATCAGTAAGCACAACAGCATCACTAAACACCACCACAACACCAATCAGCACCACCCCAGCATCACTCAGCACCAACACAGCATCACTCAGCAACACCACAGCAACACTCAGCACCACCACAGCACCACTACGCACCACCACAGCATCACTCAGCATCTCCACAGCATCACTCAGCACCACCACAGCACCACCCCAGCATCACTCAGCACCAGCACAGCACCACCACAACACCACTCAGCAACACCACAGCATCACTCAGCACCACCACAGCACCACCCCAGCATCACTCAGCACCACCCCAGCATCACTCAGCACCACCCCAGCATCACTCAGCACCACCACAGCACCACTCAGCACCACCACAGCACCACTCAGCACCACCACAGCACCACTCAGCACCACCACAGCAACACTCAGCACCACCACGGCACCACCACAGCATCACTAGGCACCACCACAGCATCACTCGGCACCACCACAGCATCACTCGGCACCACCCCAGCATCACTCGGCACCACCCCAGCATCACTCAACACCACCACTGCATCACTCAGCACCACCACAGCATCACTCAGCACCACCACAGCATCACTCAGCACCACCACAGCATCACTCAGCACCACCACAGCATCACTCAGCACCACCACACCACCACTCAGCACCACCCTAGCATCACTCAGCACCAGCACAGTACCACCACAGCACCACCATAGCATCACCACAGCACCACCATAGCATCACTCAGCACCACCACAGCATCACTCAGCACCACCACAGCATCAGTAAGCACAACAGCATCACTAAACACCACCACAACACCAATCAGCACCACCCCAGCATCACTCAGCACCAACACAGCATCACTCAGCAACACCACAGCATCACTCAGCACCACCACAGCACCACTACGCACCACCACAGCATCACTCAGCATCTCCACAGCATCACTCAGCACCACCACAGCACCACCCCAGCATCACTCAGCACCAGCACAGCACCACCACAGCACCACTCAGCAACACCACAGCATCACTCAGCACCACCACAGCACCACCCCAGCATCACTCAGCACCACCCCAGCACCACTCAGCACCACCCCAGCATCACTCAGCACCACCACAGCACCACTCAGCACCACCACAGCACCACTCAGCACCACCACAGCACCACTCAGCACCACCACAGCACCACTCAGCACCACCACAGCACCACTCAGCACCACCACAGCAACACTCAGCACCACCATGGCACCACCACAGCATCACTAGGCACCACCACAGCATCACTCGGCACCACCACAGCATCACTCGGCACCACCCCAGCATCACTCAACACCACCACTGCATCACTCAGCACCACCACAGCATCACTCAGCATCTCCACAGCACTACCCCAACATCACTCAGCACCACCACAGCATCACTCAGCACCACCACAGCATCACTCAGCACCACCACAGCATCACTCAGCACCACCACAGCATCACTCAGCACCACCACAGCATCACTCAGCACCACCACACCACCACTCAGCACCACCACACCACCACTCAGCACCACCACAGCATCACTCAGCACCACCACAGCACCACTCAGCACCACCACAGCACCACCACAGCACCACCCCAGCATCACTCAGCACCAGCACAGCACCACCACAGCATCACTCAGCTCCACCACAGCACCACCACAGCATCACTCAGCACCACCACAGCACCACCACAGCATCACTCAGCACCACCACAGCACCACCACAGCATCACTCAGCAGCACCACAGCATCACTCAGCAGCACCACAGCATCAGTAAGCACAACAGCATCACCAAGCACCACCACAACACCACTCAGCACCACCACAGCATCACTCAACAGCACCACAGCACCACCCCAGCATCACTCAGCACCAACACAGCACCACCACAGCATCACTCTGCAACACCACAGCATCACTCTGCAACACCACAGCATCACTCTGCAACACCACAGCATCACTCTGCAACACCACAGCATCACTCTGCAATACCACAGCATCACTAAGCATCTACACAGCATCACTCTGCAACACCACAGCATCACTAAGCATCTACACAGCATCACTCAGCACCACCACAGTATCAGTAATCACCACCACAGCATCACTAAGCACCACCACAGCACCACAACAGCATCACTCAGCACCACCACAGCACCACCCCAGCACCACCCCAACATCACCCCAACATCACTCAGCACCAGCACAGCACCACCACAGCATCACTCAGCACCACCACAGCACCACAACAGCATCACTCTGCACCACAACAGCACCACTCAGCACCACCACAGCATCACTCAGCACCACCACATCACACTCAGCACCACCACAGCACCACCCCAGCATCACTCAGCACCAGCACAGTACCACCACAGCATCACTCAGCACCACCACAGCACCACCATAGCATCACTCAGCACCACCACAGCACAACCACAGCATCACTCAGCACTACCACAGCATCAGGAAGCACAACAACAGCATCAGGAAGCACCACCACAACACCACTCAGCATCACCACAGCATCACTCAGCATCACCACAGCATCACTCAGCACCACCACAGCACCACCACAGCACCACAACAGCATCACTCTGCACCACCACAGCATCACTCAGCATCACCACAGCATCACTCAGCATCACCACAGCATCACTCAGCATCACCACAGCATCACTCCGCATCACTACAGCATCACTCAGCACCACCACAGCACCACAACAGCATCACTCTGCACCACCACAGCACCACTCTGCAACACCACAGCATCACTCTGCAACACCACAGCATCACTAAGCATCTACACAGCATCACTCTGCAACACCACAGCATCACTAAGCATCGACACAGCATCACTCAGCACCACCACAGTATCAGTAATCACCACCACAGCATCACTAAGCACCACCACAGCACCACAACAGCATCACTCAGCACCACCACAGCACCACCCCAGCACCACCCCAACATCACTCAGCACCAGCACAGCACCACCACAGCATCACTCAGCACCACCACAGCACCACAACAGCATCACTCTGCACCACAACAGCACCACTCAGCACCACCACAGCATCACTCAGCACCACCACATCACACTCAGCACCACCACAGCACCACCCCAGCATCACTCAGCACCAGCACAGTACCACCACAGCATCACTCAGCACCACCACAGCACCACCATAGCATCACTCAGCACCACCACAGCACAACCACAGCATCACTCAGCACTACCACAGCATCAGGAAGCACAACAACAGCATCACTTAGCACCACCACAACACCACTCAGCATCACCACAGCATCACTCAGCATCACCACAGCATCACTCAGCACCACCACAGCACCACCACAGCACCACAACAGCATCACTCTGCACCACCACAGCATCACTCAGCATCACCTCAGCATCACTCAGCATCACCACAGCATCACTCAGCATCACCACAGCATCACTCAGCATCACTACAGCATCACTCAGCACCACCACAGCACCACAACAGCATCACTCTGCACCACCACAGCACCACAACAGCATCACTCTGCACCACCACAGCACCACTCAGCACCACCACAGCATCACTCAGCACCACCACACCACCACTCAGCACCAGCAGGCATTGGCATAGCCAATAGGTCTCGCTTTTGGGACCTTATAAGTATTTAGTTATGCAGCACAATATCCTTGGTGCAATAACATCAACTGTTGCATGGCTAAAAACGTATAAGGTCCCAAAGGCGAGACCTATTGGCTATGCCAATGCTTGTCTAAACTGGTGTGGTGTTCATTTGTAGTGTTTTCACTGTATTACTGTATGTGTGCACAAATGCTTTACACACTGCCTCTGAGATAAGCCTGTCTGCTCGTGCCAAGCTACCAAGGGGGTGAGCAGGGGTTGTCTAAGGGCGTAACTCCATTACCCTGACTAGAAGCAAGGGTCCCTACTTGGACAAAGGTGCAATCCATTGCCAACTAGAGACCCACATTTCTAACAATGTTTTACAATAAAAACTGGGCATGGGGGCTAATTTTCCTTGCCAGCATTAAGGCACTAGTTGGCGCCCTTGGCACAAAAAAGGGGGCAGCATGTAGTAGCTAATTTTCTTTCAGAAAGAGACAATACTTGTTTTGAGATTGAAGTGATGGTCGGGTATGGTGGGGAAGGAGTGAAGGAAGAGGAGATAGTCTGCTTCTGAGGGCTTCTGTCATCGTTGGTGCATCAGGTGGAGAGTGCATTGGGGCCCACAGCACCCCAATTATGGGCAGTAGTGTCTTTGGTCACTTCTGTTCTTGTTTGATGATGTTGCTTTTTTATAAGTCCCACATTTAGTGTGGATTACGAACTACAGGAAAAGCACCCCTGAAATAAGCTCATGATCCCCGCCCACTGTGATCATCACTCCCCCTCCCCAAATCCTTGCCATATAGTTTTGGAGTGAGGCCCAACTTCAAAACATTTTGCTTAGGAGGGGCTCAGAGCAAAAGATTTTGACGACCTCTGCATTAGTGTCTTATACTAGCATACACCTTAAAATGCGAGGAAAGAGAAAATAATTTTATTTGATATTCTTTGCACTCCTAAACCCTGCATTAGAAGTTGGAAAGGGGGACGACGGCCAGTGTTGGGGAAAAAGGCCTTTCGTGGGGACTTTATTTTGACATTTGGCTTCATTTTTTTAGCATGCTGGTCTATGCTGTATTTGTCCTAGCCATCGGCCTTGAGGCTCATGATCCTGAGTGGCTCTGTGTGATTTTGGTGTGTTCATACTAGATTCTGTTGTACTGAGACGTACCCAAACTGTGTCTCCACCCATTGTTAAAGATGGCTACTGCCCCATTCTAGACTATGAGGAGACTGGATGTGGGTGGCAGCTGATGCAATATACCAGGAGCGTAGACATTTTACCAGGTATCCCTTGGAGAGACATATACCCACACTTTTGTTAAAAATACATACAGTTCCCATGTTGGAGGCCCTTCGCCTCCTCCTCAGTATGTGCTCTGTGAATGTATTAAATGTAGTATTTTTGTGACCATGTGTAGTAGGAGTGGTTTTCTGTGAAAGAAAATTGTAGTCTGCTCTAGGACTATTCTAGTTATGCGAATGTGGTTAGTACCTTCTCTATACGTATGTGCACTTACTGCAGCAGCCACTTCATAATATCACCTAGGCCCTTCCCTCTTTTTGTGTATCTTGATGCTATGGGTATAAAACAAGTGGCATTGGTCTTACTTTCTCAGCTACCTTGAGAGTAAGTCAACCTGAGCATTGTCACAAGGCTAAAACTAAACTGAGGGTACATATCAATGCATATACCTGAATCCATGGACACCAAAAGCATATTATAAGCTCATAAACCGCTAATGAAGTGTCTTCATCAACAACAATACTTTTACACCCTTATGCAAGTTGTGTGAAAACACTTAAATATGCACTACTTATCTAACCTCTATAGAGCAATACTATATATAGACACAGTTGAACACAAAAAATCAACTACCAACCTGCATTCATAGTTTAATACAAGTAAAACATGAACTAAATATGCATTTTAATGTTAAAGTGCATCAGCTTAATTAAATGCATGTAAATAAACAGCTTTCCTAAAGGGATAGTTGGCCTAAGTGAATTATAAACTGACCTAAATCTAATATGCATAAATTAAGACTGAGTTGATATACACTTGCCTTAAATTCTGTTGATGAAGATAACTATTGATTTTCCCTTACTTTGCTCAGGCCTGTTGGTTGTTTCTTGTGTTTTAATACTGAACCATTAACATCGTTTGTTTGTCATTTGAATGTCAGTTATACTGTAGATATATATAGCTTCTTTGTTTGGGTACATTAACTGCATTGTAAAACATTCTGTTCTGTGACTTTCAGATATGATCTTTAGCTTCTGTGCACACTTGAAAAATATCTTTCAGACATTTCCTACATAAATAAACAGAGCACTCTGGAATATTCACTATGCAGACTCTTTAAAAAGAGTATAGTGTCACTGATTAGAAAATGCAATTATTTTCTTTACGGGGCATTCAGAAATGGATTTTTAAAATTAAATCTACTTTTCTCTTGTCGCCTTGGAGTTTCCCTTGGTTCTTTACATGAATGTTGACTCTCTGGTCTTGGTTAGCAAGGGAGGCCAAGCGAGGCCAAGCGAGGCAGCCACTGTGCTGGCACACGCCTTCGCGTTTAGTGTTCACTGGTCACAGGGCAAGCAAGGTACACTGTTTTCCTTCAACCTGAGACGGAAAACCTTATCTTAATTAAAATGTAAACATCATCATCATATTCTTTATTTCGGCACAATGGCCATAAAAGAGCATGTTAAAACATAGTACATAAAAAGAATAAGGCAGTAAAAATACTTGTAAAAATCTCTCAATTCATAGGAGCCTACATACAAAGCTGATATATTACATATCATATAAGCCCGTTTGCACAATTAAAACAATGACAGGATAAGTTTGCAATTATAAAAGTTTAAAATAACCACATTAGATATGACCCTATCCATCAGCTAGGCATTCTTATCTGTCTAAGCCTTCACATATACATCAAAAACCGAGAGACAGCAAAAACAATACATTGTCTAGTATCACTTCTTAAAATTCTGTACGCTGTTCTATTATCCCTAAAACCCAGGTTGCGGCAAACAGGTACGACCCACTTCCTTCTAATACCTTGATATGTCGGACAGAAGAATACAACATGCTGGCCATTTCCACGACCTGGGGGCAGAATGGACAAGAGCTGTCAGAATCACGTGGATCATGTTTCTATTTGGCTGTGAAGGACCAATAAACAAAATCCCCATGCGAAATCTGATATATAAGGACTTTGCGGGGGGGGGAGGGGGAATTCAATCTCGTCCAAGAACACTTCCAGAAGATAATCAACTTTAAACTCCATAAGGGAGGCAGAAGAGATCCAGGCCTAGGAGAATGTAGAATTAAGTTGTGGATATGGCGCCAATAGGTGCATTTTAATTCTGACTTTGAGACTGTGGTGCTCATACCCAATCTAGCCAAATCGATTTTTCATAGTCTGGAGCCATGCAATCTTACGGGCCCCTAGCTGCCCCAGGCCATCTTCTAAGGCCCTGCGGAATGTCATAAACTCTGGGACTACCCAGAGTCTCCATCAATACAACAGTGGTCTTAGCCCAGCTATGTCATTAATGCGTCTGAGGCCATAGTCTAACTGTAAGGGGACAAGCGGGGGGCTGGTTGGTAGACTGCTTAAGCTCCTCATAAAACGATTTTCTATAAGCTCTAGAGGTCTAGTATCTTGGAACCCCCATAATTCTCCTCTGTACAAAGTAGCCCTAAGGGCCAAGCATTTATAGATTTCAAGGGCTGGTGTTATCGGACAGAAGAAAGAGCCCCATTGGACCCTCAGAATGCCCCCACAGTGTTGCTCTAATTTGAGCCCATGCTTTTGAACATGTGGTGACTATTCAAAGCGTTCAGTGAACTTAATCCCCAGGTAGTCAAACACCTGAACTTTCTTCAGCGCTACACCACTAATAGTCGGATTAGGACGAGATGTTGGATAGGGGTTAAAAACCATGTATTTAGTCTTGCTGAGCTTAATCTCCAGTCCCCTCCGCCCCCCCCTGCCTTCAGAACGTCCCAAAACAATCCAGAACTTTCTGGATCCCCTTAGAGGATTTAGATAGCGAAAGTGTATTATCTGCCAACAGTAGGGACGGGATCTTAGCCCTGGCAAGACACGGGGCATCACCCTCACATTTCTCGAGCTGAGATACCAAATCATTAATGTAAAGAAGAAATGTAAACAATCCCAGTCAGGATCATTCGTGATTCGCTTCTTCCGGTGTCGATGGTCCTCTCCTTCTTACTTCTCTCAGCCCCACAAATGAGGGCTTCTATTCCTGACCCAGGAGTAAACAATGAAAACTTAGATCATACCAGAGACCTACCAGACTTTCAAAAACCTAAGATAAATGAGTTCCTACTGCTGATCCAATGGAATTAATTAAATCAACTGGCAGCCTATAAAAATGAATGTCAATCGGGCTTTTCAAATACATAATATTTGGCAATGACTAAATTGCATCATGAACTATAGCTTCTAAATATATAAATTAGCGTGTTATGAAAATTAATATTTAAATTATGCAGTAGCAGACACTATTCCTTTTGAAGTATTAATGCAGTTGTAAATCATGAATTTACTACATACTGTCATATGTAGGGCAATTTGTACTACATACTTACTCCTGCCTACCCCCTTCTAATTTAAACCTGACTTACCTCTCATTCCAAACTCTATCTTCTGGTCAATCGCAGATCAATGTCTAAGAACAGCTGCCGTGTACATGACATCACAGATCATCAACAAACTATTTTTTTTAATCACCGATACCTCGTTTGAGATGATGCTGCACCGATGGCTCATTTAGTGACCCTGGCCAGCTACATAATTTCCCTCCAGAATAAACCATGCACGATAGCTGGAGACCTTTGTCCACATTGGCAACTCTGGATTCTTACTTTCCCAGGATCCAAATCACCTGAATGTTAAACGCTTTTCATAAGATGTTATGTTTCACCTCTGATCTGACTCTCCATTCTACTAATCTACTTACCTCCTTTCTCCCTCCACCCCTACCTTCCTTTATACCTTCTGCAAGGCCATTTCATCCATGGAGTTTCACCTCCGCTCTCTCATTCTCTGTGGTTTCAACAACTTACTAGATCTTAAAGTCTGCAGCAGGGCATACTATATACACCCCTCAGTAGTACAAAATATATCCGCCCCCTTATTGGAATCTCTTAACCTCTACCTTCTCATACAGCTGGGCCAAGATGCCATTCTCCAAGCAGAAAGACTTAGGGGCCCATTACGATGGCGGGCGGAAGCACAACCGCCGTGCTGGCGGATGCAAAAAGCACCAGTTACCGCCGGCACGCAGCAGTCCACACGCCCGCCCAATTACGATGCGAAAAGCAGGCCAAACACCGCCGGCAAGCCAGCAACACCGTCCGCCATCAAAGTGCGCCCGCACACGTAGCGGCGCAGCCCAACTGACACACACCGTCCGACGAAACACGTCCCGCCCGGCGCATAAATTACGATGCCGCAAACAAACGGCTCCCACGGCAAAGAGACACCGCACGTGAAAGAGAGGCGGAAACACGGACGCAGAGCACGGACAATGAAGAAGCGGCACCCCGGGCATGAATCCAGCACTGCAGGCCCTTCCCATGCTTCTGCTGATGCACCACCAAGGACGCAACGTACCGCGGAGACGCAGGTAGGCACACACACAACAAGTGCACGCAAACAGCGCACACAGTGCAAGGGCGGAAAAAGCGGACAACCCCCACCAGCGCGTGCACACTACACATCCACCATTGCATCCACATATGACACACAGGCCAAATCCTAACATCGCAGAACACATGTGTACACACCACCTGGGACTAGGAACCAACCACCCCGTCACGGCCCCAAAGCGCCGATGACGCCGCCACACATGCGCACAACGCAGAGGCCAACCGCAGCGCCATGCATGCGTCGCACACAGACACAGGGACACAACCAAGCAGCACACACACCAGCCCCACCCCGAACGCACATGACACGTGACAGGCCGGCCACAGACATGTCCCCAACGCCCAATTCACGGACAACACCCAACGCCACACAACCGACGCACACATGTCAGTGAAGTCACGCAACAGCAGGACACACCCCAGTGTAACAAACATGGCGAAGCACACAGCGGCGGCAACACCAACTAGGAGAAGCAGGGCCCCTTCGGGAAGAGGAACGCCAGTACCACACTGAAAAACCCATACCACCCTGCACATATGAACAAGACACATGAAACGGAACACCAAAGAGCCCGGTGACCGACAACAGGTGGCCCAAGAATTACATCCACACACAAGGCCCAACGCAGAGCGGAAAGGCAGCCTGCCGCCCACACAAGGGAGAGCAGACAGCACTGAATGACCTTCCATTCCAACTCCGAAACCACAGCCCTACGACAGAAGCCGGTGAATACAGCCATTGTCCAAGAATAGACCAACACAGGCATGCCGAGGAGACCGACCACACGGCAGATAGCGCATATCACAGAAGCACACAACGGACGGGGAAGAAAGAAGAAAACACTCCCCCATGTCGGCCACATGCAAGTTAATTGGAAGGAGTCACACAGCACCGACCTTGAACTGTCTGAGAAGCATGTGGGAAGAGGGCCCGTGTCCTCCAAACAAGCCAACAGAACACAAGTCCTGTCTCCCCACGACTACACAGAGCTCACAGCAACCCCGGAGCGTGCACATTGCAGACTGCACACACAGCCGGAGCACGCCACCTCTACGAACCGCTGCAAAATGGCAACCGCAACACACCTACCCAACTACGCCGAAGAGCTCAAGCTGTACCAAACCAACACGATACATACATTGGGATGCGATCTCCTGTCCCTGCTGAACGTAAGTTACCGACTGACTTACCGCATCACATTGTTCAGCTGCGTCATGCCCGTCTTCTACTGTCGGAGGTGTCCCTACCAGCATCCCGTCGAGATATGCCTCTCCAACCCGGCATGTCTGAAGGCGGACCTGCTACCACTACTCCTCCCTCTGGACGCACACGACAGGGCCTGCTCTGCCTATGGGGGCATGGCGTATGTGGCCAACATCGCACGCGCACTGAAATGGAACCACTGTGCCTCCACACGACGGATCATCGAGAACAGCTACATCGAATGTCACCCAGCATGCCCCATCATGGTCCTCCAAGGGACAACCTACGAACAACACCTTGACAGCCACCATCCGCTTCATTGGCTGGCAAACATGTACACCACCAATGACATGGAAGCCCTGCTGGACGGCATCGCATACCTGACAACCTGTAAATACGTCGGACCACAACGCAGGTTCCCCGAGTGACCTATGAAGTCCAACCCCGCACCCATGCTCAGCTTCCGCACGGACTGGCCAGTCACCACCACAACAGCCATACCAAACGACCGGCAACTGTAACCACACCATCAACTACATCGCCATGACATCGGATATGACCGGGACATGCACACTGTTCCCCATCACATCCAGGAACACCGCATGCATCGTGGGAGGCAGTGGCATGGGCTCTGTGCATCGCACCCACATGGACGGAACTGCACGAACAACCAGGACACGACATGGATCCAGCGCCCATGGACACACACACCGCTCAGTGGACATGAATAGGTCGCCTGGAGTCTGTGGGTGCTGCACCCCTCCCACCCCCGCCCCGGGAATCCCATACCAGGACCTTTGCATGGACGACAAGTGCATACAACAACAACACGACCCCAGTGACTGTGACATGTCCAGTAACCACCACAGTGCAACAACAAGTGGCACGCCGCTGCATGCACGCAAGCACATGCCCTGATGTCATCTCACATGCACGCGTGCATGAGGAACAACCGCAGCAAACCTGTCACATGGAACTGAGATGGACTGTGCCCATGATGCCGAGCGGTCTGGTAGGCTACATGTATACCGTCTGTGTCAAAGTCCGCAGCTCCGCAGCTATACGTAAATGTACATTAGCACAGCCTTGGCCAAGCAGATGTAACCCCACACCCTATCCCATTTGTAATCATGCTCAGTATATCCTCAACATGTATTCCGCTGCCAGTAGTGTCCACTATACTGCATCACAGAGGACAGAAGACTCAATATAATGTCTGAAACCAAAACTGTCTCCGCTGACTCATTTCACAAGTACGAATGAGAGAGGATGAGAGTATGTGAAGTACACGGCAGTCGTGACATGACCATGTAGTCCACTGGTATTGGATGTCAACGCAAATGAGTAGCACTACTGTGGAAGACACACGTGTCGTGTGAAGTCGTATGGACGCAGTGCTCAGGTGGGTGGGTGCGACGGGTAGATGCGCACATGCCAAGTTGGAGCACGCCGTGTTGGGAGGGGTCATGAACAGTACACCACCGCTTCCCTGGGCATTGTGAGAGGACACCTGTCGGGGGGAGTGAACACGTGTGTGCACAGCAGCCGGGCACACGTACAAGGCGGTACCAGGCGCACCTCAGCCCACCCTCTGTGGACAAGCTGGATCCTGTTGTGCGCCCGCCATGCCCCTTGACAAGGCACACACAGCCCCAGTCGACCAGGTGTAACCCCAACATAGTCAATCCGCACAGGCGATACAGGGCACGGGATGGCAGTGGAGCATGGTGTGTGACAGGTCTCCTCGCGCTCCTCCTGGTCATATCACGCAGGCAATAGAACCTCAACGTCTAGCATGGCACAAGTCAAATGGAAGTGTAGGGGGGACGCACCACAGCACGAGCAGCACTGACGTCACGGGAGGTGGCTCGCACCATCCCATCCATTGCCCATCATACCAACCACGCCACATGCCATTGCGACTAAGTGCAAGCGCGTGCGCCACCACCCCTGAGCCCTCCCCAGAGAGGCCAAAGAGTGAATGTGTGGGCCATCAGCCACAGACGGACGCGGCCTGGCCGCAAGGGCGGCCACAGCCACTGGGTGTCGCAGGTGGCGGATCCGGAAGGCGAAGACTGTGATGCATAGTCCATGCAGGCCGGGTCTCCATTTGGGGCACCACGCAGGTGGACGGCGTCCCGCCACACATCATACCCTGAGACAGCCCACTCGTGCAACTGGACCCACACATACACTCCTTGCCCTCTCTGGTGCGAGCTTGGGGCTGCCTGTGCAAGCGCTAGCCTCGCAGGTGAGCATGCATATTGGGGGGCGAGGGGAGGACATGAGGGCTGGGGCGAAGATGACTGTATCACTGTCAGTTAGTACAAGGGATGACCCAGATGTGGAAAGGAAGAGACGTGTCCCGTGTGTACTGCAACTAGTCGCCAATCCAACTACCCCCCATGTCCGGAATGTAAGCCCGCACCTAGGCCCGCCCATCCGCCACATCGAACATACCACCAGCACGACAACCTTCCCATTCGAAACACTGACTGGGGGTGGCGACCAGTGAACAATCATGTGTAGCCTACCCACGCGTACATGTGGGCCCTCCATGATCCATGTCACCTGCGGCAAAGACATGACATGCGCAATGAGGGAAGTGAGGAGAGCTGTCCGCCCCACGCGCAGAAGGTGCATCAGCTCCACAGACCCAGCAGCGAGTCCAGCAGGGGTCACATGTGCAGGGGCAGCTGTGCCTGGTGTGAAGGCACATGCATATAGACAGCACATCGACCAATGTGTAGTCTGCCCACATCCACAGTCCATCATCATGCGGACATAGGAATTGAACACAGGGCAACACATCTTAGTTGGTGCACCCACCGTGACCAACAATGCGCAATCATCGACGTACCCGCCCTGTGCATGGCCCCCCACCCAACGGAGGCACATCCAGTGCCACCATCCCACACACACAAGCCTTCCACGGAACATGCTGTGTCCAATGGTCAGTACAGAGTCAGCGCCCATCTGGTGGATCCTGAACAGGAGACACATGCACACACATGCCAGCTCCCACTATGTACGTCTGCCACCTGGCACGTGCAATGTAACCACTCACCTGTGACGTGTGACTGCAAGCACACAGCCGTCTTGGCATGGGGCTGTCAATGTGGACACCTGTCAATGTTTCGGGAGGTGTGATCCGTACAGTGCTGTACATAGGGTGCAGTGCTGACACCTACTACTGTCTCATATCCCCTCGTGCCACAGGTCCCACTTGTTTTGGCCGCTCAGCCTGTGCCCACATCGTCGTCGTCGTGTGCCATACTCATCCAGCCTCGGAAGCAGTTCCATGCTCAGCAGACACTCATGTTGCCGTGGCGTTGCCGCTTGACGAATATGCAGTCAGTCCCCTTCAGCACGCCCCGCAAGTCATTGGGGCCTAGATCCCCATGTGCATGCACTCATCTCACTTGCCATTGCCATTGTTGGGAGACCTGTGTAAGTGTATTGTGGCCGTGCCGTCCCAGCTTGACAGCTGGGCTGTGGCTCATGTGCTTGCTCAGTCATGTCAGTGATGTGTATGCGAAATTGCTATGTGCCGTGTTGCTTTGACATGTGTCCTCTGCCATTTACCCCAGGCGGAGACCGAACATTGACCGCCCATACCAATTGCTGGCGGACATGGACGATACAGAGGTTATCAGGAAGTTTCGGCTGGACAGGCCAACCCTGCATCGACTGTGTGCCATGTTAGAGCCCCATCTCCGTCCCCGCAGGGTGTATCCGACTGCTGTCACCCCCACGGCTAAGGTGATGGCCGCCATGCATTTCTTCGCCACTGGGTCATTCCAGCACACAGTGGGCAGTGGAGGAGGGATGTCCCAGCCCATGTTCAGCAAGGTGCTGAGGGATGTACTGGCAGCCATGATGCTGTACCGAAACAGGTACATCAGATTCCCCAGGGCTCGTGAATTGGCGGCAGTGAAGGGTGCATTCTATGCCCTTGGCAGAATCCCACACGTCGTGGGAGCCATTGACTGCACACATGTTGGCCTTGTTCCACCACAGGCCACTGAGCACCTGTACCGCAACAGGAAGCACACGCACTCCCTGAATGTGCAAGTGGTGTGCCTTGCGGACATGGTGATCACCCACGTGTGTGCCAAGTTTCCAGGCTCGGCACATGACGCACACATAATGCGCAACAGCATCTTGCCACGACTGATGGCCAATCTGCAACAGGATCGTGGCTGTATTGTCGGTGAGTATGTGGAGTGGTGTAGCGTGCTGGTTGTGCGATGCTGTCCCCTGTCCAGTTGGAATAGCAACGGTTCTCTGTGTCCCTGTGTCCCTCACACCCAGGTGACTCTGCGTATCCGAATGGGGCATGGCTGCTCAGTCCATTGAGGAATCCTCGCACCCCAGCAGACGATCGATACAATGAGGCACATGGGAGGACCAGACGTGTGGTCGAGCGTACCTTTGGCCTCCTCAAGTCCAGGTTCAGGTGCCTGGACCGCACCGAGGGTGCACTGGCGTACTCCCCACAGAAGGTGTGCCAGATAGTGGTGGCGTGCTGCATGCTGCACAATCTGGCCATTCGGAAGCAGATCCCCCTCATTGTGGATGACGGAGATCAACCAGGGCCCCAGCCCGCAGACCAGGACAGCTCGAGTGAGGTGGACAGCGGAGAGGAGGAAGCTGGGAATGTGCGCCAGCAGCTCATCGCCCGCTACTTCACTTGACGGTGAGTGTCCATGTACGACGGATGATGTGTCTGTATCTATGCAGGTGTGTGTGTGCTGTGTCAGGGTGGCCGTATGTTCACTGCGTGCAGTGTGTCAACGCTCCATGGCCAGGGTAGTATGCCACTGTTGGTGACTGTGGCATTGTGCCCTATTGCTCTGTGCGATGTGTGTACATTGCTTGTAGTTGTTGACATGTACTGTGTGATGGGTGTGTGACACACTCATTGAATGTGCTCCTGTTCTGTCTCCCACCCCTAGGTCCCTACAGGCCCTCCGGATTCCATTGCCATGCCACGCATCAGGTGCCCTTCCGCCCAAGGTGGCCGATGTATTCCGTACAAATAAAACACAGGGCACAAACAGCAGTTAGTGAAAAAGGTGCATTTATTACAAACTGTGACATGTGATTGTGTGTAAGGTGATGACAAAAGTGGTGCGTGCAGTGACAATGAGCTGTCGGTCATGGCTGCGTGATGATCAGGGTGTACCCACTGGTTCTATGTCCATAGTCCAACACACACATGCCATCCAGATGGCTGTGTGGAGTGGGATCGTAGAGCAAGTCAATGCAGTGGCTGGTCAAGGAAGGCTGGCGGAAGGCTGGCTGGCTGCCTCACTTGCGACTGGAGCGTGCGAAGTCCTCCCGGGAGATCTGTTTCCTCTTCGGACGGCCCCTTCCACGTTTGGGAGGGGGTGTGTGGTGGCGACCTGCTGGTGGTGGGTGAGGTGTGCTCACTGGCTGTGGACGCAGGGAAGTGGACACTGCTGGCCGACCCTGCGCCCTAGCAGGTGGTGGCGGAGGTGGTGTTGCTGGCCTTGCCTGTGACCCCACCGCCACCACCAGCTGGCCCATGAGGTCCACGAGTTGGTCCATACGGGACACGAATTGGCCCATATGGGCGTCCATGGACCTCAGCACCCCCAGCACCTCCCGCGTGTCAGTAGCAGACCTGGCCCATTGTCCTTGGGCCTCTTCATAGGCCCCAAGGACTCTGGCCATTTGAGGCAGGGCATGGCTCCCAGGGAGTCTGGCGTTTCCCTGACCCTGCTCCTCCTACCAGTCCTGCTGCCACCGGCCTGCCCACTAGCCACATTGCTCACCACGGTCCTCGCTGTGGCTCCCAGGGTGGATCCAGTCGGCCGGGCCACCACCTGCGCTGGGGCTGGTGCCAGCGAAGACGTGGTGGTGGTGGAGGCGGTGGTGGTCGGTGCGGCGATGGTGGCGGTTGCGGCAGTGGTAGTGGCCGCAATGACCGTGGGTGTGGCCGCAACGACAGTGGCAGCAGGGGACTGGGACTGTTCAGCATCCCTGGATGATGGGTTGGTGGGTAGGAGGGGTCCTGGGGAGCGGCTGGGCCCTGCCACGCCAGATGGGCCAGCTTGGTGGTCCGTGTCCGAAGAGGTGGACAGATCCTCCAGATCCGTGTGTCCTCGTTGGGGGCTTGTAGGCTGGCTGTGCTGGCTGCTGTCTCCATCCCCAGCGTCCAGCAGTTCGTCACCTGTGGAGAGAATGAGATTTGTTATTGTGTTGCACCTGGCGAAGTATGTATTAGTCGTCTGACATTGGCAGTTCGTGCAATCTCGTACATGGGTTTCCCGGAGGCGAGTGTGTGGCTGTGGCATCTGTAGTTGTGTGTGCTAGGCAATGGGACTGTGTGCTGTGCACATGTGGCATGGGACGGATTGGCCATGCCGATGGGTGTGTTGCTTTGCCCCTACTCATTGTGACTCTGGTGTATGCGGGCTCCTGGCCCATCCTGGGTCTGGTTTGTACTTTGCTTTTGGAGTTCAAATGGAACGCTTAGGAACGCATATGGCAACATGGGGGCCATGCCCCAGATTCGCATTTGGGAGGGGATATGCTTTTGGGGTACATGCTGTGAGCCATGGGTGCCGAACGTGACATGTGTTGTGGCAGCATGACAGTGCATGGTTTGAGGTGTGTGCATGCTTGACATGGCCTGCATATTTGATGTCTGTTGTGATTACTGGACATGGCATTGGACGCATCGTTATGAGTGAGTGATAGTTGTGTGCCAGCCAACGTATTGCAGTTGTCCCATCTCCTTGGTGTGCGTGCTGCCCTGTGCCATGTGCATCACTGCAGTGCTCGGGGGGGTGTGGCCCATGTTGTGTGTTGTTGCTCACAGTGTGTCGTGCGCTTAATTGACTTCTGGCACATGGTTGGTCATGGGCATGTGTCTTAGCGTGACTGCTGTATGTGTGGCAGCTGTGCGGATGACATGCCTTTCATGAGACTGGGGCTGACGGATGGGATGGATGGTATGTTGTATGTGCATGGTGTGTCTGTGAGTTTGATGGGTTCAGTGGTGTTCGTGTGCATTTATGTTGTTCCGCTCTGTTGCGTCTAGTGTTGTTTGTCTTACATAGGCGTAGTTGTGGGGTGTGTGGTTGACAGGCAGTAGGGGCTACATGGACAGGACTTCAATGGTGTTTCGGTTGTGTGTGATGAGTTGCACAGTGGCTGCCGTGTGGGACTATATTCAGTGTGGCTTGTGCATGCAGACGTGGCTCCTTGGGTGTTGCTATGTCTGTGATGGGTCATGTGGGGTGTGAGTCTGTTGTTCATGTCCGTGTGCACATTGTTCACTTGTTCGTGACGGTGGGCGGTGCTGCGTGTTCGTCTGCTACGTGACATGTCCCATGTGTTGGTCGTGTTATGGTCCTCATGCCTCCAGTAATCCAGCCCTGTCCAGTTTCCCACCTGCAAGTTGTTCGTGCGTGCACTGTACTGGATGCCACATGGCTCTAAGCGGGGGTGCTCCATGTTGCAGGTCTGTGGGGGTGGGGGGTGTTGTGGGTCGTGGGGGTGGCTGGACACCCACTGACACCGATTGCTGTGGACCGTGATGTCTGCCTTTCGGCTGTCGTTGTGCACTGCGGTGGCTGACACGTGGCTGTGGGGTGTGGGGGATGCTCCTCCTTGCTGTGCTGTGGGACTGGGGCCTGGTGTGTGTTGTACTTGGGCTGTCCACCCTCCCACCCACTGCACTTTGTGTTCCTGCCACTTACCTGTTACTTGTCGGTTAGTGCAGCTGTGGCGGACACATGGGTGTGGTGGGTGCTCGTTGTGGCGCTTCTGGCATATTTGGGGACCTGTTGGTGGTTACGTGGCTGGCTTAGTGTACACATGTCCCCACGCATCTTACAGTTGTTCGGTTTGGGCTGTGTGTGGTAGTGTCTGTTGCATGTGTGTGTGATGTGTTGTGTATTGTGTGCTGGACATGGGGGTGTTTGTCCCTGGGAGCTGTGGCATGGTAGTTGCGCATGTGAGTACATAGCGGTGTGCTGGTATACATTAGTTTGTACTTACCAGCCTCCACTCCCCCTGCTAATCCGGCGAGGATCTCCGGATGTATTACGACTCGCACCTTCTCCTCCCACGCTTTGAAGGTCTTAAAGAGCGCGGGATTCCCTCCGCCAGTGACGGCAGCCAGCTCTCTGTTTTGCCCTCCTTCTTCTTGACCAGGCTCTTTACGTCATTCCAACGTTTGTTTATCTCGGTTCTGTTCCTGGGCAGGGTCCCGACTGCATTGACCTGGTCTACGATCCGGGTCCACATTCTGTTTCTGGTGGCTAGTGGTGTGTGCTGGACCATGTTCCCATAGATTTGTGGGTACACCTTGATGATCTCGTCGACCATGACCGTCAGCTCCATGGGCGTGAACTTGGGCATCCTTTGTGGTGCCATGGTGTTTGTGGTGCTGGTGCGGTGTGTGTTGTGTAATGTGCAGGGGTTTGTGGTGCCGGTGTTTGGTGGTGGTGGTGGTGGTTGTGATGTGTGCGTTTCTGTGGTGTGCTGCTGTCCTTGCTGTGTCACTGTGTCCTCTCCTCTCCTCTCTGGTTTGCAATGTAGCAAGGGGTTGTGGTCTGTGGGAGTGCTGCTTTTGTACTCACCTATGTGGGTGTGTCCTCATGGTCTGTTGTTTTCAGGTGTGTTGTGTCTGGGGTTCTGGCCTTTGTATTTTTTGTTTGTCCGGGGGGTGTTTTCGGGATGTGTACTGTGCTTGTGTATTTGTGTGTGCCTTGCTGTGTGGACTTGTTGGCCATGTTGTGTGCTATTGGTTTTGTGTGCGGATGGTTTCTGTGCAGGTACGTGGGCGCCATGGCTTCTGCCGTGTCGATTCTCATCGGCGTTGTTTGCGCTGGCGGGCGGTATATTTGTGGTTTTTCCGCGCTCATGGCGGTGCGATCGTAATTTCACGTGCGGTGTGTCGGCCGTGTGGGCGGGCGGTTTTGTGTTGTCGTGCGTGTTTCCGTCCGTGGCGGGCGGTTTGACTCCGACTCGGACGATGGCGGGCGGTATTTTGTGTGATTTTCCGCCGATGGCGGTTTTCGGTTTGTGTACTCATAATGGCGTGGTCGGTGTTCAGGCGGTGTGTGCGGGCGGATTTTTGCCGCTTCCATGCCTGGCGGATTTTTTTACGCCGGGTATCGTAATGGGCCCCTTAGCACCTTACCAGTCCTACTCACTTGTACAGACTGAGCCTTATATTGCACCCTTATCTATTAAGGTTCCTTCCCGAAAGGCTGTACAGACTAATATCGCTGCCAGCAGCTCATTTTGCTGTTGGAATACCTTAGACAACTGTAGGTTTGAAGATCTGGCAAAGTTGGCTGCAACACTGCAATTCTCTACCTAAGTGACTCACTCAAAAGCTTTCTCCAATCACTCATGAATTGGCTCAATTTTTTGACAGCGCTGGAAACAAGGCAGAACTGCAACCATCATCAAGACCTAAAACGGTTCTTAAACGATTGTCTGTAATTCAAAGTATTGTGTACTGGAATGGCAGTAAACCAGGAACAAGGACGTAACAGGCAAACATTTATAGAAAGGAGAACATAGACCCTCAATAAATAAATATATGCAAGAATTACTATGCATATGTCTTGCAGATTCCAACTGTCCATCCAAAGATCTCTTCATGGTCCTGAACTCCGCAACCTAGAAGCGAGCACAGTAGAACCTGCTGCATCTAAACTATTCTTCAGTGAACCAGAAGGTCACTTCAATAAGCAAAACTATCGATCTTAAATCTACCCTTACCAAAAACGGACCACTCACCACCAGAGTGAGTAATTGCCGATGCCACTTCTAGACTCCACCCATGATTATCTTCTCCACCAGGCTTCATTTGTTTCCCAACTAACCAACTTTGAACTTGTTGCTTCCTGACCCAAAACTGGCTATCCGGCTGGCCTCTGCCCACCAGCCATCTTCAAGAAACTAATTTCACAAAGCCTTCTCATTAGTTTGGACCACCCATAATGCTTCATTCATTCAAGTAAACTAGCTAGGCATTTTAAAGACGACCACGTCAAGCTATTCTGTAACAAGGAAGAACTCGATCCAACCAGCCTGGACAACCACAGGCAATCATGCATGGAACATTCCTGGTTAACCCGAGAAAACAAAATATGTTCACCCAACTTAACTACTATGATGAGGGGGCCACCCACCTGGGCCTCCACCAGCTCCTCTGGACTCAATCCACTCATTATCACAAATCAAATTCGTATCCAAAGTGGATAAGAATGTGCTCTGTTCCATCTCATCAAATTCTGTAACTTAATCTTCCACAGCTATGCAGATGACACAGAGATTGTGTCAAAGTTGGAACCCTACTTAAACATGGAATGCTTAACGCTCTGGTCCTGCCTCTCCACAAACTTTGTCTGGATGACCAGAAACTACCAAAGACAAGAAAAGAGGAAATCCGTACCTGCAGATTTCTGCAAATTAAACCAGCAATTAGATGGTCCATGGATCAAAGTATCAAGTCCTGTCTAGTTTGAGCACTAAAAAGCTGATTTTGGTCTAAACATGATCATCAATACCTATCTTCATTGAGTAAGAATCCTGAAAACATCTCTCTTCCTAGGATACCAAAAATAATTACTCTTTATGCTGTATTCTCTAGGCTGAGTGAAGCTAAGCATGCCTGGATTCTTACTTTTCAGGGTTCAACATTTCCAGAACTCCTGCACCTCTGCATTCACATGTCCACATAAACCTGTCCCTAAGTTCCCTAGTCTGGCTTTTAGTTTTGGAAGTACTTAAGGCCTTCTGCAGTGCCCACAGTGCATTACATGGACGGGATCCAGTTTCCTCTAGAAGAAAATTGCTCATACCTCCCCAGATGAAGTGTGCAACAGAACTGAACTTCCACTATATAACAAATTACAAGTATATGGGTCAGCCTTCTTATTCAAGACAACAGAACTTTGGAATATGGTGACATGATTATTTTAGCTGAACAAAAAGCAAGGCCAAACTTTTGGAAAAGTAAAATATTGGAAACAAAAATTGGGAAGATATGTAAGTAAAAACGGAGAAGGTTGAGACTATTATGAAATTGAACGTACACACACATACAAACACAAGTATATACATTTATATTTTAGAAACATGCATATGTTAATATTGATATAAACACATTACGAATATGGAAAAGAATTAAAAGGGAGTACAAAATGCATATACATAAATAGACACACATGATTGAATCAAGTTCACTGGTGAAATTCAGACAGAAGCAATTCATTATTTGTATGTCAGTGTGCCCCTTAACCAGGGAAAATAGAAGACATCATTATTACCAACAGATATAAACAATCTGCTACATGCACAGAACCATCAACCAAGAGGTCTAATTGTGAATTTACCATATACCAGTTATTAAGAATCAAAAGGATTATATCTAACCCACAGGAACATAGGGAGCAGAATCCACAATATTAGAAATGTCAAGAAAGCGGCTATGAAGGAGATACACTTTTGCGAGAACAACGAATACCCATAGTAATAACTGCATCGGCAAATGCACAACAAAAGAGATATCAAGGAGAAAAACTAGTGTTTGTGAACACATTTTCAAAACATTTTTGCACAACCCAGGAACAAAAATGTAAAAGTTATAATAATAAGAGCGGAACCAAGGGGTGCAATGGCACATTCAATTCTCATCACCAAAAAAGCAAATTTCCTAGTTTGAAATGTGTGCAATGTGGTAAAGGTCCATTTGTGAGTAATACATTTATTTATTTGTTTATTTTATTTGTAGAGTTTTATATAGCGCTGGCTAGACCCGGAGGTATCAGAGCGCTTTACATGAGAACAGTTGCACAGAGTTACATAAGCTATCATAGCATAAAATAAAACAGATACAAGTCACTTGGAGCATAGAGGGTGGGTGGGGGAGGGGGATTGAGACAGGGAGCAGGAAAAAAACAGACAAAGTCAGGCAAACCGACAATGGAAGAACAAAAATCAAGGGACCCTCAAAATCAAAGTCCACGCACCCAATAGTCCGAAGTGGGTCAAGGAATCTCATCGTCCAGTGCCAGACTCGCTCTCTGTGCCCGAGCACCAAGGGTAGTGGAAGGGGCAACAAGGAAGGGGCGGATCAGGAGTCTCGCTGTAGCCATCCTTCTCGGAGGGGGGGGATAGGTGTCCCGACGGGGGTGGTCGAGTTGAAGTCCTGTAAAGGCAGGCGACACCAAAATGAGGACCTGCAACTTGGAGTGGACTTTGTAGCTAGTTGAGGCAGTCAAGATGGTTGATCAGGACACGGACCCATAAACATCCAGCACAAAATGGAGGGAATACAAAACAACAGAAAGTCAGGGGAAGCCTGCTCGGGCGCACAAGGCAGCAGCTCTGGAAGAAAGGGAGGCAGCAGCGGGGACCAGGAGGGCGTGACTCCCCTCTGAAAGTGAAAACAAGCTCGGGGGCACCGGACCACATCGCTGTGGAACTCACCGCCGCTGCAACCCGATCATGGAAAAAACAAGACTCACGCGTCCCAGTGGCACCACAGATGGGGAAGCAAGAGGTCCGGCAGCAGGGCAAGCAGCAGCGCTCCAAACCCGGAAGGCAAGGGGATGGCCAGGTGGGGCGAACCTCAGCCCCAGGGCCGGTCCTAGGATTTGTGGGGCCCCGGGCAGGATAGAAACATACGAGGCCCCTCTAATTTGCATAAAATGTAATATCACAGGAAGTGACATCATAGGAAGTGCCAACTGACCAATCATTTTCTAGCACTGTTGAAGTAGCTTTGCAAGAAGCTACTTCTCTAATGTGGATATCACTGAGATGGCTATAAAAATTCAAATAATAGCCTTAATAAAATAAAGGTTATTATTTTAAAGCTCTATTATGTGGAAATGCAACACATTAAACTTTATTGAAAAGCTACGCCTATATCTCTCCAAAACCAATGTTTTCAGAATAGTGCATGATTAAAATCCTAAAACAGATTGTCCCATAGCTATACAGTGGGTCTTCAGGTGACTCCCTGATACTCCTGTTGCATCAGTGAATTTCAAGGTTAAGGCATTTGGTTTTAGCAGGCATGGGCATCAACACTAAGGGATCCATGCTGGTTGGGTGAGTGGCCTGCAAATGCTCCAGTAAACAACAGAAAGCACTGATTAAAGAAAATAAGAGGATGAGATGGCACAGATGACATACACAGGTGTTGTAGCTAATATATTGGCAGGCAGGAGCACCAAAAGCTAGACCATTCCCACAAACTGAATGCCTAAACCCACTAACTACTCTCAAACTTCATTTTTAAGAGATGAAAAGAGCTGAACTAACTCAAAGATATAAAGATGAGATGGCTAAATAGAGACAAGAATGTGTATCCAGGGGAAAAACTGCCAAAAGCTATAATGGGAGCCAGACACTAAACAGACAAGTAGTAAATTAAAGCAACAAAAGAAAAGGGATTTATTATAGCCGACTCAGTGCAGTTTTCCCTTACAAGGAAATTAAATCTAGCAATGTTGAATAGGTTGGGGGAGGTGGTGTTTGACTTTCAAAATAAATCTCCCATAATCCCTGAGATTTGCAGTTTTAAAGATTTTAAGTCACATTTTAAGTCACATGTCCTTAATATCTGAGAAGACACTTGCCAAATTGCGAAGGGTCCAGTGACATGTCACTTGACTCAAATTTAGCCTAAGAAGTAACAAACAAATTGCACCGACCCTCAGGTAAATCCACTGGATCTTGGTTAAAGAGATAATTGAATGCAAGACCCTTGAACGATCATGTCCATCATCCATAAATTTCTTCAGTCATGGCCCAGGCTACCTAATCATACTCTTTTGGTCCTTCCAATCACCAATACAAGATTTGCCTTCCTAAAACTAATGGCCACCTACTTACCTAAGCTCAGTGACTGGCTAATCACTACATGTGTGATGATGTACTCTATGGAATGAGGCACTCACTCCTCAGTCAGCTCCCCTCTGCAGCCCCCTTTTCCTGTATCTTGCCCCTTCTTCTCATCTCCAAAGCAAGGCTAATTCAAACTGTACTGCTGAAAAGCAGCAACTTCTTCAGGCCTCGCTGTCGCTATTTGAGTTTTGGGATAATTTATAGTGGGAAGAGGCGCACATCATCTTGTGCTTACCCAGGCCTCCCCATTGTCATTCTGCACTTGACAGTGATCAGGCTATCTTTGGGAGCATGACCAGACAGACCCTGTGCAGCGGCCTGCTACATGTATTTTAATACTCTTTTGGACATGATAACTAGTGTGTATTATGTATGGCTCTAGTTTCTTGGACAGTTAGTGACAAATGAGGAACTTTAAAACACACTGGAGCAGATATCTAATAGGCCTTCAAACTACTTTTACAAGATATTTGGGCTTCTTCACCTTCCTCTTTCCTCAGGGTGTTATGTTAAATTACACCAAATTGTGCAGCGAATGCAAATGTCTTTAGTTATTGTTCCATTGAAAGAGATGAATGAAAATACCACACCAAGAGCGAATCCTGGCGCTAAGGGATTTCGAAGGAAAAGGTACAGGCTATACTAATGTATGGAAAGGCCAGTTTTAAGTTTTCCCCCAGAAGATTTAAGATGTACCATAGCTCAAGACTGAGACATTTCCAGTCCTGTGCAGCTAGAAAGGAGAAGGATCTACCTCCAATATGTTCTCTCTTAATTTTAGGGTGGGACAGGAGCATGGCTGTTACTGAGTGTAGGATTCTGAAATAAATGGAAGGAATAATACAGTACTGAAGAATGAGTGGGCCCTTTTATGCACTGCACAATGGCAAATGGATAGATCGTTTGGTAGCGGGAATCAACAGAAAGCAGAAAGAGCATCTAGGGCAGCCTCAGATGAGAATCCAATCACTGTTCTTAATGATCTGAACGGTACCAAATGCAATAGGTGGGACGTTTAAGACAGTGAACACTTGCGTAATCTGGTTGTGAGAAGATAAATGACTGTACAACTGTCTTGCGGCAGTGACAGGGGTGAAAATGCAGGATTTTGTGTTGCATATGGATGTAGTAGAAGTAGATAACACACTGTTTGTCCAGACAAGGAGAGAAGACGTTGGAAAATAAATCCATGATGTTGTTGTTAACGCAACCATGGTGGTTGATTGGCCCAGCTCCACAGGCCACCAAAGAGCAGTGTGTATGGTACCAGGCCCCTTAGAGATGCAGATGTCTGATGTTTTGCTATATAGTTTTAATGAATTCGTCTTTATCTAAAAAGCTACTGATTGCATGCAAGTCCAAAACATTTTCTTGGTTAGAAACCAGGCCTCTCCGAAAGGATAGAGATAAGCCACGCCAGGGGAATACCTTGAATTCCAGGTTGTTCCAGTTGATTCCATAGAACCGGATGGGAAACTGACAAATGTGACACTATAATTTAGTAATATCAAGGCTGCTCTGCCTTCCTCATCAAGATTCAGGCTCAAACTGTCTGACACAGCAAGAAATGCTACTTTCAACACATGGAGAGGTCAGAATCCAACTGGCAAGTGATCAATAAGTAAATTATTTCCTATGAAAGAGATTTATGAGTTGACTTCTTTTTCAAGGATTTTTCAGAAAAAGGCAGCAAAGAGTTGTTAGAAGATGCTGAGAAGCTTCGTACCTGCTGAAGGATTTTTGAGCAGAGGAACAAATGCAGCTTATTAGATTTTTTTTTCCTACATGGTAGGGACAGATGACGAGGCAAGGGCAATATTGCAAATGGAGGTCAGAGCAGGGGCTGTGACCTTTAGATATCCATTCATGAAATGGGCAGGAAAGGGTCCCAACAGGGAACTAGATTTAATAAAAAAATCAAATTTGAATAAGAGTACACAGAGAGCAGGCTGTAATTCCACAGACATGTTGAGGATAGTTCAAGATCACAAACCTTTGTGAAGGATGGCACACATCGCAAATCTAAGCCAAATTTTCTACTTGGAAAATAAAGAGACAGGTTATGCAAACTTTGGCAGGAGTCTCAATGTACTTAGAAGCACATGCTAGTTCAAAGACTCTTTTACCTCTCCTCCAACCGCGTAAGTTTTTTTGTTGATTCTGCCCACTTACATCCACCTCTCTCCTCTGTGTTTTACTTTTTACCTCCCCTCTTGCTCAGCCTATTATCTTCTCTTGCTGGTTCAGCCCCTCTTACATCCACCTCGCTATGCATGCTCTCCTCTTAACGTCTCTTCTTTTCCCAATCCCCAAGCCTCTTACCTTTTCTCTCTGGTTCTGCCACTCTTTTATTGATCTTGGCCCTCATACCTCCATGCTCTACTCTTTACCTCTCATCTTTCCACCTTTCCTCTCATATTCACTTGCTGATTCTGCCCCTCTTACATTCCCATCTCTCTTCCCTGCCCTACTCTTCACCTCTCAACTCTCCACCCAGTCTTTATCTTCTGTGCTTATTATTCCATCCTAAATACAGCTATGCCTTTTCCTTCTCCCCTTTCCTTTTATCTTCTCTTGCTGCTCCCGCCCCGTTACATACACCTCTCCCCTTCCTCCTTCCCTCTCTCCTCTTGCTGATTCTACCCTTTTTACATCAAACTCTACCTTCCTGATCTAATCTTCAACTCTAATCTCTCACCAAGCCTTTAACTTTCTCTTGCTGGTTCGGCACATCTAACATCTACCTTCCCCTCCTCTCTCGCTCTTCATCCAACCTCTATCTCTTGGTGTTTTTTCTCTCTTCCATCCACTTCTCTCTCTTGCCACTCTGCCTATGTACTCTTGCTGGTTCTGTCTCTCTTATAGCCATGACTTTTATCCATACACTACCTTCACTGCTCATCTCTTCCCCAGCCTTATAACCTTTTTCACTGGCTCTGCCCCATTTACATCTTCACTACATTTTCATCCTCCTGAACACTCTTATCATTTCCCACTGATTTTGCCACTTACACCACCTATTTCCGTTCATGCTCTACTCTTATTCTCGTCTCTTCCTCAAACCTTATTTTGTGGATTCTGCCCCTTTTACATCAATCGCTGCGCTATCCCCAGCTTTGTTTCTTCTCTTTCTCGTTATGTCCCTCTTATATCCACTTTTCTCCTCCATGCTGTATGCCTCATCTCTCCCACTGCCTCTTACTTTTCTCACTGATTCTAGCCTTCTACATCCACCTCTCACCATTCCCTTTCTCTTCGCTGTGTAAGGTTTCTTGATTGTTCTGCCTCTCTTACATCTGCATGCCCCATCCATGTATTGCCCTTCACCTCTCATGTCTTCCTCTGGCCTCCTAACTTTTTTGCTGGTCTCTCCCCTTTACATCCACCTCTCCTCTATGAGCCCCTGCCTCTCACCTCGTCTCACTGTTTCTGCCTCTTACATCCACGTCTCCCTTCCATGCTCTACACTTCACTTTATCTCTACTACCGTCTATTACCTTTCTCACTAATTTTTCCTTTATTACACCCACATCTTAGCTACCTGCTGAACCCTTCACCTCTCATCTCTCTGCAGCCTCTAACCTTCTCTCACTGGTTCTACCTCTCTGAAATCTACCTTCCCCCTGCCTCTTACCTGCTCTTGGTTGTCCTGCCCTCTTACATCCAACACTCACCATGCCCTCTCCATGACACTTAAGTTCTCCTGATGGTTCTGCTTCTTTTATACTTACCTCTTCAATCCAAGCACTACCTTTCACCTTTCATCTTACTCTCCAGCCTTAACTTTGTTCACTGGTCCCCCCCTTTATGTCCACCTCTCCCCTCCATGCTCAACTCTTCATGTTTTATCTCTCTCTCACCTCTACCCTCAATTCGCTGTATCTGCCCCTCTTCCACCTCTCCCCTAAGTGCGCTGCTATTTATCACTCTTCTCCCTGGCCTTTTACCTTGCTTCACGTCTTGTGCCAGGACACAATGCAGGCCCCTGCAGCACAGATGGGCCCACAACACTTCAGGGGGCCCCCATTCAGCCCAGGGCCAATAAATATCTGTGAAATGTGGGAGAGTCAGGGCCCCATTATCACATTCTGCAGCGAGGTCCCCATCATTTTATGTTACACAACTGCTCTTGTTACTTTACAACATTCTCTCCCCTTCCATCCTCCCACTCTCCCCAAGCCTATTACATTCCTCTTTTGCATGCTATTCCTTTTACCTAACCAAGATTCTTCCCTTCTCTCATTGATTCTGCCATTACATACACATCACTCCTTCCCCAACTCCCTTTCCTTAAGCCTCTTATTCTATATATCTGTTTTGCCCCTTATGTTCAGCTCCCTCCTCTCTGCTGTACTCTGTCATCTCCCCACCTCTTACTGTCTTTTGTTTGCCTAACCCCTTTTAGATGTGCCTCTCCCTCAATACGTCTATTAAAAGCAAAAGAGAGCACCAGACCTCCTTAGATGTACCCAGGACACTGGAATTCGGGATTTCAGATGTGAACAAACATGATGCTGGGGAGTAGTGCTACCTTTTCAGATGTGTACAACAAGGAATGGTGTGTGGTTTGACAGGTTATATAGTTTGGGTGTATCTTGGAGGGGTCGCTGCACTCCCTCGGGGTGGTGAGGATGGATGTGGGGTCACCCCTCCTTCCCTCCTACCAACTCGATGTTATCTCCACTATTCTTTTACCGACCCAATTTTTCATTATTCCTTTTTTTCATGTAAATTACATTAAAATAAAAAAACACCAAGCGCTTATATTCAACTGAAGTCACTATTTATGTTTAACTCTGTTTATGTTTCTTTTGGATGAACATGCTTGTTTGGAGAAAAAAAAAACCAGAGTTGCAAAAAGAAAAGAATAATAACCTCTCACTCCGTTTTCTGCTCTTCTCCCTTTCCCTTCATTGGACTTGAGCAGCGCCGATTGTTTTGTGAGGTCACTCTATTTTTTTGTTGTGAGCCCTGCAGGATGCTCTGCATTTCATCCATGCAGGGGCAGGGCTCACTTCTCACCTCACGCCAGTTCAAGCATCTGCAATTATCATGCAGATGCAGCGATTAGGATAAGAGAAAGGAAAGCTGATCACGGCCACAAACCCTGCCCTGCCCAGTCTGCCGCAGCTGAAAGGGATGCGGGGGTCATATTTCACCCTTCAGCCCCTGGCAGCCGGGTCCAGGTGAGCGGGGCCCGCCTCTGGCCTTGAGCTGCACCACGTTTGCACACCCCGAGGGAGGACGCTTCCCACTTGTAAGTGGTACATTTTCAAAAGGATGATGGCCTCGTGGGGGGCCCCGTCGTAATTAGAAGGCCGCGGGGCCCTGGGCAGCTGCCCACACTGCCCATGCCTAGCGCCGGCCCTGCTCAGCCCAGCTCAACTCAACAGCCATCCGGAGATCCCGACCAGGCAGTGGCCGCGCCGAGGCAGGCTCCGTCGTCAACAGATCCTGGACGATTCATCCGAAGGAGGGGGAGGAAGGAGACAGCAGCGGGGAGACGAGGAGAACCATGCCCAATGTCTGGCTGGGAGGGTGACGGCTGAGGAAATGAACCCGAGCCAGTCTCCTCTATAGCCAACAAAGCAGCTCCACCGGGCATCGGCCATGTTGACTCGGACTCCGCAGTAAGAAACACTAATAACGGTTTCTCAAGAAAGAACTCGATTTCAGTCGCGGGAGCTGGAGAGACGAGGACCGCAGTCGACATAATCCCAGGTAGTAGAAGGGTCCAAGGAGGGGGGTAGATTCCAGGAGACCAGAGCCAAAAGGCAATCCCTGGCCGGGGAGCTCCCGGCCGGAGCTCCTCACCTGTCGGCCATCTTGGTCGTTGTACATTTATGGGCAAAAAGGTAAATCTCAGACAATTTACTACATGTAACACTACAAACCATATTTATATCATAAAGTGCCCAGGTGGAAAAGCAGATGTTGGCATAAGTGCATACAAAGCGTAGACTAGATTCACAAGATATAAGAGTAATTTGAAAATGTGAATTAATACTTTGGGTGTATGGTAGTACACCACAAGTCATACAATCACTAACTGATTAGGTCCAGACAAAGGTTTCAATAATTTAAATCTGAGCTCAGCCATGGAGCTATGGCACTGATTAAACAAGTTTAATTTACAGATAATGTGTAAAGCATACAGAAGTGCCCTAACAGTTAATAACTCAAATACGCAACAAAATAGAAATCCCACTCCAATTTCTAATAATAGAGACAATTTTAGTAAACAAAATGCCAAAAATCCAATTAGGGGAAACGGAGATATGAATTTTTAAAGATTTAAGAGAAAAAGCGCCAAGAAAAAGTAATGGGCCAATCAGTAATCAGTGTTCAATGGGACTTAGGTGCAATTTCAGGCTGACCACAGTGGAACACGGGTGGGATACACAAAGCATGTTCAGAATGGTCAAATATTTTACCTTCTGACTTAGTCTCTGAAATTGAAGTCCGAATCCTCCAGTGAAGCAAAGCAGCAGGCTGTATCCATGAAAGTTTCTATGAAGTAGGATAGGCGTTGAGCGAAGTACAGCTGAGGTTGTTGGTTTTGGTGGGAAAAGTTTTACGTAGAAAGCTGGATCTATAAGCACCTTTGCCAGATCAAGATTTCTATCTTCAGACTTAATCTCTTTTTTGGAACTTGGATTCCTCCAGCAGGGCAAGGCAGCAGGTTGTATCTGAGAAGTTTGCACTGAAGTTAGACACGCTTGCTTCGAGGTTCCGTGAATTGGCAAAAAGGTCTGAGTGGGACCGACCTGATTTTCTTACCCAGCAAAGTCACACCTTGGGAGGATTGACTTGGGTCACTGCCCTCAGTCCTCCGGAGGTTTGGGAGCCCAAATTCTTTCTACGTTCAATTGTTTTTGAAATTTCAGGACACTTCTGGACACCACTAAGGCTCCCAGGACCTTAGGGACAGCACTTTTTGGTCAGGACTCACTCCAGCAGAGATCACCATCAGGGTCCTGTCCTCTTCTAGTTGCAACTGGTCTCTGGTCCCTTCATGAAAAAGGCCTCTTGCAGCTTTTGTCCCAGTAGCCACACAGAAGGTCAGCCAACCGAACCTTGGAGTCCATTTCTTTGGCCTGGGTACATGTGGGAGCAGGTCCAGCTGCTTAGGTCTCCTCACAGTTGCCAAACAGAAGGTGCAGTCCTTCTACTGTTCTGCTACTGGCTGAGAAATTGTTCTGAGGAGCTGATGGTGAGGTCTATTTTTGTACAGTTTAGTAGCCATTGGTTTGGGGTAACTCCTGGAAACTCCCAAACAAATGTGGGGGATGTATGACAGAACAACGCACACATTTATCATGCATGCCTTTACTATGCGTACACTACCACGCACAACCCACTACCACGCACCCCATTACCATGCATACCATTACAACGTGCATACATCTGGACACATTGAAAGTGCCATAACAACGCATACACTAAGCACGCATACCAGTTCCACTCAAACATTTATAACAAAACTGTGGTAGGCAGCAAACATGCATTCTCACCCACGTACTACCTGCTCATGCCGATGCACCCACCACTTATTCATCATTCACCCGTCTCAAAGTCCTCACCACTTGCACTCTCCTTTGGCTTACCTAGCCGAGACTTGTTTGTTCTATTTTTTTTACCCTTGCCTTCCTTTAATTCCAGCATAACTTTGTTCATACTTGCAATCGATATGTGTGCCTGTAGAGAGGCTCCGCCTACCCTTTTGCTCTTTTGGTGTGCGCAGCCAGCCCTGTGTTGACGGCATTGCGGCGTCTGACGCGCCACTCACAGGAGACAAGCTCGGCCTTTCTTCTGTTGCTATCTGCCTTCGGTGGCCCACTACCACATTTTGTCTTCCTTCTGACACGTGCCTACTCCCTCACCTGGTGACCAGTGCCTCCTGCGCCATCTTCATACAGAAGGTGAGGGATCTGCTAGTACTGTGACACTCACTTCTTCAATTGCCACAACCCTGACCATACTACTTACCCGTGCAATAACATGCCCGGCAGTTCCCGGTGTGCACTCCGCCATTTTGGTAGTTTCTTGTTCTCAGTCTTGACGGCTGTGCGTGTACGTCTTCACTGTAGACTTGGCCACGCCCCCACAACATTAACCCCTAAATTCGAACACTAACCTCTAAAAACAAATTTAAAGCACTTATGCCATGAAGCCATTACCACGCATATACGCAATGCATACTCATGGTACAACCATGCGTGGTAAAGACATATGTGTGGTAATGACTTCGTGGTAACGGTCATGCGTGGTTATGACCACGTTGTGATGGCTGTTTCCTAAATGTGGGGCAAAGATCCTGGGGCAATCCTACTGTAGGAAGCTGGCTCTGTATATGCTATACCAAAGTAGGGTATAGTGTGCACAGAGTCCAGTGGATCTCCAGAGGCTTTTCAGAGGCTAAAGTAGATAATACCTTACTCTCTTTTGTGGTAGTGTGGTTGAGCAGTTAGGCTTATCAGAGGGCTGTGTTAAACATTTGTTGTGCGCACTCAAGTAAGAAATGATTACACACACTCAAAGACTGAATCCAAGGCCAATTCTTTTGTATAAAAAAATATTACTTTGTTACTTTTATTTTTAGAACCAAGAGAAACTCAGTTGCAGGTAAGTACCAGTTTAAATTAGCAATACTTTTCAGGTACAGTAGGAATGTATTTGCACAGACAATCAGAATTCTTTACAGTGATACTGCAAATATTTTGTGGTGTCAAATCGACAGTAGAAATACTTGGCAATGTACAAGATACACACATAGGGCTTGATTACTACTTTGGCGGTGCGGCGTCAGGTCCGCCCTGCTGCCTCACCTCAAAAGCCATGGTGTGACCACCCGCCAGATTAGGAGTTTCCACCTGCCTGGCGGGCTGGTTTTTGGCATTCCCACTGCGGTGCCTCTGAAAATGGGCAATGCAATGGGAATGCCAAAAACAGTTCCTGCACGGCATGGACTGAAAAGTCCATGCCTTGCAGCAACTGTGGCGCATGCACACAGGGGGGCACATACTGTGCCCCCCTGTGTACATTCCCATGCTGAGGAGGCACAGGGGGCCGTTTCCTCATCGCCACGGTGTTTATGGAGGAGGAACCTCCATGACACCACCGGCGGAGAGGAGACTTGTAATATGCTTGGCCTGACCGCGCCAGTCCCGCCAAGCATATTAAGGCCTCCTGACCGCCACAACACCGCCAGGGAACGGCGGTTCCTTGGTGGCTGCGGCAGGGTTGTGGTGGGCTGACCGCTCAAATTGTAATAGGGTGGTCAGGAGACCGTCAACGCCGCGCCCCTGTGAATCTGGCAGTCCATGGACCACCAGACTCGTAATCTGGGCCTTACTGCAATTTTTAAGAAATGCAAGTACTCCACTTACACATCCAGTCTTCGGTGGTTTAGACCAACACTGGACAAGGGTCAGATCAAGGTAGGTACTGCACCACCAGTGGCACTGGGGCGGCCGGGTGCAGAGGTCACTGGGCCCAATGTTAGTCAATGGAGACTGGGGGCACCCACAGAGGTGCTGGTTGCAGGTAGGTACCCGCGGTTTCAATGCACAGGCCCCGGGGCTTTGGGCAAGCACAATGGGGGCCAAAAGGCAGTACCAAAGCTACACCACCAGCGGCACAGGGGCAGCAGGGTGCAGGGTGCAAACACAGCGTCGGGTGTCCTATTCAATCCTAATGAGAGTCTTCTTTTTGAAAACAGGCTGCAGGCGTCGAACCGGAGGGTGCAGCCACAAAACCAGCAACAGCACAGGTGATTTGGGATGTTGGGGGTCAAAGGGGCACCACTGATCAAGCTCCCCAACTCCCAGGGGCTGCGGGTGCAGGGTGCCTTTAGACATCAGATTTCTTTTTGCCGATCGCGGTTGGGAGGACCCTTTGGAATCCCAAAGCAGGTGTCATCGTGGAGGTCAGCCAATGCTGGATTCAAGGTCAGGATCGCCAGGGGACCTTCACTGAACCGGTGGGCTACCTGGACTCAGGCCGGCGGCATCAGGTGCAGAGGGGTCAGTACTCGCGGTTCCAGGTGGCACAGGAGTCCTTGGAGGCAATCTCTTCTAGACAGGTCCAATGTCCACGGGAGATTGGAGTCTTTATTGAAGGCAGCAGTCTTTCCAGGGTTTTCAGAGGTCACTGGCTGCAAGACAGGTTGCCTTTTTGTTGCAGGCTCTTCGAAGCTAGAGACAGGCCGGTAGGGCTGGGGCCAAGGCAGTCTTCGTCTTCAGGCTTCTCTGCAGGGTCTGCTTCAGGGATGCCTTCTTTCTTAAGTCGTCGCAGTTCTGAATTCCTTGGTTTCGGGATGACCTAAAGTACTAAACTTTAGGGGCCTTACCGGGAGTTACAGGTAGTAGCCAATGGGCTACTTACCTTTAGGGTGAATACACCCTCTATGTGTTTACTCCCTTTGGGGGGTGAACACATCCCTAACCTATTGGCTAAAATCTTTCCATCCAATATGGAGGATTTTCAAAGGAAGGGGTCACTTCAGCTCAGGACTTCTTAGGGGTAGTCCTGGCTTGGAGGGAATACACCTCTCCTGACTACTAATTTTCCCGCCGACTTTGCCTCCAAAAGTGGGGCTTGGTCAGGGGCGCAGGCATCTCCACTAGCTGGAGAGGCCCTGGCTAGCATAACAAAGGGCAGTAAGCCTTTGAGGCTCACCGCCCTGAATGCTGTTCCTGCTTGGGTTTAGGTGTGAAGCACCTCCACCAAGAGCAGGCTTTGTTTCTGAGCCACAAGAGCACAAGGCAGGGGGTCAGAAACATGTCTGGAAGTGGCAGGCTGATGCAGACAAGTCAGCTGCACACCAGAGAGTTGGTGGTTTTTCAGACGGCATCTCTAAGATGCCCTTTGAGTGCATTTTACAATGAATCCAACACTGGCATCAGTGTGGGTTTCTTCTGCTGAGAAGTTTGATATCAAACTTCCTAGCATTCTGTAAAGCCATCATGGAGCTGTAGAGTTCATAATGACAAACTCCCAGCCCATGCACTCAATATGGCTTCACTGCACTTACAATGTCTAAGAATGGACGTAGACACTGAAGGGGCATATTGCTCATGCAGCTATGCCCTCACCTGTGGTGTAGTTCACCCTGCCATAGGGCTGTGAGGCCTGCTAGAGGGGTGACTTACCTATACCACACGCAGTTGTTTGTAGGCATGGCACAGAGGGATGTGTGCCAAATCAACTCTTCAGTTTTAGCTGCACCTCAACAAACAGTCTGCAATGGCAGTGTGTATGTGTTAGGTGAGGGGTCTCTCAGAGTGGCATAATACATGCTGCTGCCCTTAGAGACCCTCTCTTGTCACAATGCCCTTGGTACCACTGGTACCTTTTACAAGGGACTTATGTGTGAGCCAGAGGTGTGCCAATTGTGGAAACAATGGTACAATTTAGGGAAAAGAACACCGGTACGGTGGCCTGGTTATCAGGGACCCGGTACACACTCAGTCAAAGTTGAATCAGATAGCAGACAAAAAGTGTGGGGGGGGGGGGGTACTGCAACACAACCCCATTTTCTTACACCTACCCACTTTTACAGTGCATCCAATTTGGTTTACTGCAAACCTGCCCAGAATGTACTATTCTAGGGAGGATCCAAGATTGCTCAGGCCTACTGCCCTTGGAGGGAGCATGTGTGCCAGGCAGGGGTGTGTTTGGGGAAATGAGCAGTCCCCTCTCCTAAGCACCACCAAACTGATTTTTGGGCCCCTCTCCCTTCCATTGGGCTAGTGCCCAATCAGCTACATAGGGCCTAAAAATCAAAGGCTTCCCTTCCTCTGGCTTCCCCTTTCACTAAACTGTGAATGGATAGGCTGCACCTCTGTCCCTTTCAAGTTAATGAAGGTCCTGAAACATCCCCAGCTGCTCCTTCTGAGCTGAGATGGAACACCAGCCACACACCCCGTCCATCCCGTCACCAAGCCTAAGCCATTGAACTGCTCTGTGAGCAATTTTCACACCTCATTAAAGTCAAGCACTGATGGGCCAGCTGCTGGCAGGCTAATGAAATTTAGCATCCATGTGCTTCAGGCAGGAAAAAGGTAACTTTCTCAAAAGCCCTTTCCCTAAATATTTAGGGAAAATCTAACTTCACCATTGAATTGAATTTTTACAGGGCCTATATATGGGTAACATTAATATTTAAATTAAGGTTTTTCTCCTGCCAAAATGATTATTTTGACAGAACAGACTGAAGTTTAAAACTGCAGCAGCCAGGCTACATTGGTAGGCCTGAAGTCATGCTTCCTTGTCACACTAGGTGACATTTACCTTTCCATGCCATTAATGTAGTTTCTACACCATATACTATTGCCTTATAGTAAAGTTAAATATGCCAATCGGGGTTAGCCATTTTTTACATGTTCGGAGTCAAAGCACATGCACTGGACACTGGATAACATTGCTCCAGTGTGCAGAGTCTAAAAACCAGCAATACAATTCAGCAATAAATAGGGGTGACCATGCAAAAAGGGGCATTTTCTCATGTAACATAAAAAAACAACCATAAACCACCAGCAGCAAAGCATTGGTATAGGGTGGGGACACAACATAAACAAGATAAAGTTTCAGATTCTGGAACAAGTTCCAATTTCGTATATAGGAGACAATGCTTGAACGTTTCTATGTAGAAGAGATAACTACTGGATTAAAGACTTGTATATGCTGGCACCTTTTGCACTCATTGACATAAATGAACTGAAATGTTTCATTTACTAGAGGATTACCATTTGTTTTCATAAAATTGCCTATATTATGTTATTGTTAGGGAGAAAGCAAATTGACACACTATGTCAGCATGTCAAAACATGAAATGCATCAAAATATAAAGTGCCCTGATATTTATAAGATCACTATGAAATGTGTATTCATCCACACGTGACATTTGGTAAGGTGTAAAAATTTCAAAACAATTATAGAAAATATTACCTAACCATGACACTAAAATTGATGATGTTGAGGAGTCTTTGGTGTTATGGATAAACACAGAAGGAGTGAAGCTGTTTGGGTACCATGCAACAGAGAACCACAAAAGATTTTGGGTTCAACATATGGGTAGACTTAATGTGTGAGCGGAGTAGGAGAAGAGTGACGGGCTCGACGCATGAGCAGATAGGAGGAGATTATGATTTAAGTCATTTGAGATGATCAATCTACGTTTACATGAGAGGTATGTTAATAAATAAGCAGCAACTAATGAGAACATAATTCACTATTTTTACCACAATGTAGAGATCGAGAGACAATGAAACCAGTTGCACTCTCCCAGAATCAATAATCACACACAAAAATCAACTGGAACGTTTTACAAAATTGGGAGATGAACTCCTTATGAACCTTATCAGAAAGGTTCCTCTTTTAACCTCTTGGATATCCAAAGATATTGGAGTAGATGCCTCACTCACTTATCATGGCATGCTTCATCATCGGCGCCTATCCACACCCTGCTGGGATGGTACCACCTGGGCTGACTCAACCAAAGATAGAATGGGAGTTCTTAGATTAAATCAAACTGGCTAAGCAGGGATTGGAAAACTTGCACTCCAAACTGAGTGTGGAGTTCTAAAACTCTGCAAACTTCGCTGGCGGAGCGGAGTTAACCACCCAGACTTATAACATGACCCACTTGGTAATTGAGTGGTATGTCAGGAGGTAAGACCAAGGCAACATTTGTGTCTCTTCTATTTGTAGGTTTTCCATTTGAGCGGGTGGTACTCAAAATTATTAGTCCATTTGACCGTCCCTCCCCACCCCAGCACCAGGCAACCATCAGGTATCCGGAAGTTGTTCCTCAAAGATGGTAGGTAGAGCATTCATAGGGATCTTTACTAGGATTGGATTGCCCAAGACGATTTCCGAATGGGGAACCAACTTTTATCTCCTCATATAGGACAGAGATGTGGAAGCAAGCTAGTATGGCCTGCTCCACGTCATAGCACCCGCAAACTAGTGGATTGGTAGAAAGAGTAATTTTTTTATAATCTAACAAATTTTGTGGTGTACATGATTGTCTATTGTTCCTGCATAAAACTGTATGTGGTTAGCACCATTCAGCAACTGAATGTGTGAACCTTCTAGGGCAATCAAGAACAAACATTTTAAATATACAATGGTTGAGCGATTACATTTGCAACATAATGGTCAGGTGACAATCATAAAATTTCTTGCAGTTGAACATTCACCCACAGATAATCGACGAGGGGGTGGCGATTTTACGAAGACAGAAAGAAGCAAAATGTATCATTGGCTTCTAAAGGCTGCAGCCCACAGAGCTGAATCAATACACTGAGTTATCAGTATTTTTTTTATATATATATGGTGGATTTAAAATGTTCATTTTAAGAGGTTGAATCAAATGAGAGGGCCATTTATAGTCGAATAAATTGTCATCTTAACAACCTATTATTGGCTGTTTCATAGCTAAAGAAAATATTAAGTTGTTGTTTCACTATATGCCCAGTAGATGGGGCAATTGATTGAGCAAAGTTACTGAAAACAGAAAAATACTTATTTTCTTTTTAAACTACCGAAAACCTTGTGCTCGGGCTCATAACCTCAGCTACTGTGAAACCCTGAGTTAGAGAGTCTTGTGACTCTTGTCTCTCAACACACCTGTCCTGCAGTGTTTAATTTGTAAAAAATTAAGTGCCAGGGCTCTCATCGGGAGGCTACTGCAGCCACCACCCATTGCCCCAGCAGCGCTGCCAATGACAGTAACAAACCAGCTACTAACCATCACACTCCTACAAGTGTGACAAATCAGACTATTCCACGCCCCCAAAGCTATAAGATTAGCATGGGCGGCATGTGATAGTCATTTTTAACATATATTGAATTAGTAAACAACTGTTGTTGTGCTCTCTCTAAATCAGACAAACAGCCCACAATGTGTCAGACTGTCATAAGTGCTGGTGGTGCCAATTAAGTGCCAGTGCCGAGCATCGGAACCACCGGCTCAAATTAAGCACTGCTGTACTCATTTAAAGTCGCACTCTCGTTCTGTCGCTTAAACTCACATTCTCCTTACATGCGGGGTTTTTCTATTTCGCATGAGCGGATAATCCAAAACCTCATCATATTCCCATGAAGCGGTATTCTTGTGGCTCTGTGACCGCACACTGATGCACTGAGTTTGCGGATATTTTCACCGCGACCGGTGCTTGTGGCAGGAAGCAGGTATCACGCATACTCCTGCTTCATGCTTGTTTCAGGTGCCACCTATTTTTTTTTTTATTATTAGCTGAGAGGCAAGCATCCTTGATGTAGCTGTCACTGCTTTGACCAACTGAGCTGACCTTTATAAGCCTAAGTCACAAACTGCACTTTTGAGTAAGCATACACTTTTGAGTAAGTAAAATATTAATTATAAATTAATTGTAAAAAATACATAAATATAGTGCTAATTTATTATGTATTATTTAATAACCTATTGTAGCCCATTTTAATTTATATATTTTTATTTTTTACTGTTTTAAATCATTTAATTTACTTAAAAAAAAAAAATCAATAGTTTTATTTTAAGTCCTTACCTCCATTATTTTCTATGGGAAGGTGTTGCAATGCCAGTAGTTGGTGATATGTACTGATGGACTTACAACTAAGGTGTAAGTTAATACAAAAGTGCAATTTGTGAATACCGACAAGTATTAAACTTACTCAGAAGTGTAAGTTACCTTTCTGAATCGGGCCCTATGTGTATTCAAATAATAAGAAAAAGTACTTCCAGACAGAAGCTTTGCTTTGTGCGGGCACCAGATACTACCAGTGTTGACGTTATAACATTGGCTTTAAATAAAGTATAATACTTTGATATGTGCCTTTCTGAGGCTAAGGCAGGGTTTGAGATCCCTACAGTGTAAGAATGAAGTAGTACAGATAAGATAAAGGGAAAGAAGAAGGGAAGTGTGCAAAAAAGAAGGAAGATGTTATACTGTTAGTGGGAGAAGAATGTACAATGCTCATAACGACTTTCAAAGTTGTATGTTTGTAAGTTGTAAGTTTATTGGTGCCTTTTCCCTTCTTGCTACCCCTCTTACAGCCCACTGTGCATGCAGGACTTGCTCCACATCAAATGCTGATGCAGTCACAGATTTCATAGAAAAAATAATGGTAAATGTGTGGAAAAGTTGCCCTATTACAAAGTGCGAAGTTGTAGCCTCTATAAAAAGCTTCACTGATCTTCTACTGTCCTCTTTCACATGGGTAAGGCACAAAGGCATAGATAACAATAGTGCAGAAGGTGGAGTGGCACTGTGGACATGGGTGTGAGGGGCACAAAACACTCAAAACATTCAATAGAGGTTTTAAGCATGGGCAGATCTTCTGCTATGGTGGAGGAGCATTGCCCAACTGCTTAAAGGCAGAAAATGACAAATAAAATGATAATAAAACAGTTTTATTATCATTTTATTTTTCATTGACTCTGCCGAGACTGTAGGGGGGCGGGCCAGGTTGCAGCGTCACCAGCAGTGGGAGGAGGAGTAGTGGGCACTGAAAGTGTGCATGTTGGTTTGGCCGGCCGTCCACGGCTGGCCAAACCGACATGTGCCCTTAGATATCTCCGGGCTGCTCAGGTTCTCAGTCCCTGCTGGAGCTTGAAACTGGCCCGTTCCTCCCAATCCCAGTACTTCTCTCATGCTGGGAGTAATAGTATGACCGAAGAGCTGGGATTGCGGGGTGAGCTGGGAGCCTGTGCTCATGGGAACTGCAGTGCCGGCAGCAGGCAGGCATGGCGTGGGAGCAGAAGGTAAATGTAGATTTATTTATTTATTATTTATTTTTCCCCATGCTGCCAACGCACTGCCCCACCACGTAGAAAGGAAGACCTGGCCTGGCAGTTCGGGCTGGACTGTTCCCATGAGGAACAGGGTCAAGACTGATTTGCATATGGCTGGCTCCCAACTGGAATTATTTATTTATTTATTGGAAAAGTTTTATAGAGTGCGAACAAGACCCAAACGGGTATCAGATCGCTGTACAAAGTAACGAATGTTGGCATGAGGTAACAGCATGGGTACAGTACAATAAGGAAACATAAGAAGTACCTGAAACATAAAAAGTACATGGGGGTGCAAGCGGAAGACGAAATAACAAGTGATCAACAGGTAACAGCCCTACTAGTAGGCGCAGTGAAGTTCTAGCAGAGCAGTATGTCAAAAGGACAACAAAATACATTTTGAAACACAATGTAAAACGATTGTCAAGCAGGAGGAGGAAGTGACTTGCAAATGGCATCAGGGCTATTGCTGATGAAGGAATGGCGTGGTGTGCAAAAAAGCGATGGATTTAACCCAGATCTGTGACTGGGGGTGAATGTTTGATTAATTCAGCATTCCGTCCATCATCTGTTCTTTTTGCATTTGCCACCACGTAGAATGGGCAGCAGTCACAACTGGTTTCAAGTGGGCATTTTTCTTGCTTGTACTAAGGCCTATGGTGCCCCTGCCACACTACGCATCTCTGTTCACACAAACCTCGTCTGAAAACAACATACATACATACACTGCACTTGCTGCACCAGTGACAGTGATTCCACTGATGCACAGCGAAATTACAACATGGAAGGATGATCCTTCTTCACCAAATGTGCATCAAGTGATCGCACAATAATGTATATTAGCAAATAACCACTCAAGATGCACTTGAGCGAAGGGCCGCGTGATCCCTCAGGTACACCTGGAAAAAAAAAAGAATTTCCCCTGAATGCATGGAGCTGGGTGCCCATGAATACCAGATGGGAATGTCTTCAACATTACTTGATGAAAGAGAATGGACTTTCTTCGGGGGTGATCTAAGCACAGGGGCCTACTTTGGGTACCTGAGGACTGTAGGGCCCAGAGGTAGTGCCCCTGCACCATAACAGGGGATTCAGACGCTAGTGGCTGGGAGTTCATCTGGTAAAACAATGGTGGGGTTAAGGCCATAATGGCCATGACTTAAGATAAGAACGTAGCCCCTAACTCAGGGTTGTGAAGGAATGCCATGCTCATTTAATTAGTTATCTGGTTATACCTCTGATGTAACCCAAAGCTCCCATTTACAGGTACATGTAAACACTAATCATGTGCTTCACTTGTTGAGAGAAAGTTTTAAATGAGTGAGTAGGCCTTTGAGTTTCCCATATCTTTTCAATTTTTTTTCCTTTGCTTCTTTTTCGCTCAATCGCTATCCCAGAGCTAGCAGAAGATATGCTCACTCTAGAAACGGAAGTTCAGACCTGTACGTCCACTGGGACAGGAGCATTTTTATACCTGCGTGGGGCAGAGAGTACCACCAATGACTCTGCTGAAGTGTATGTGTTGGAGGTTTTTTTAGTTAGAAAAACAAAGGTAAATAAACAGAAGCTCTGCTTTACAGGACGTTGGCTCTGTAACGTCAAAGTTTGTCACTAAAGCAGTGCTCAAAGTACTGCCAATTTAGTGGAAGTTGTCAACCTATTGGGCCAATCTTTTGGATTTTGCATTTTGGGGCACTTAATTACTCACATAGAAAGTACACATTTTAAACCAGTTTACAGGCTTACAGCTCCCCCTGCACAGATCTGAGTACCGAGCAAGTCAGTTTGTAATGCCGGTGAGATAGCCCATGTGGTTCATGCACTAGCTACACTGATCTCTAATCTTCTCTGATGTTTTGTAGGAGCCACAGTGATCCACATTTTATCTTTCAGTTTGTTTCCGTTTAATCATCGATAATGTGCTGGTGTGGTAGCTCAGTGAGTCAGCTTGCCTGCTGCAGAGGTTTGTGTTCCAGCCAAAGGTTTGGTCGTGCTTCAAAAGTGTATGTACAACTAACATGCCAGCGTTACAAAAATACAACAAAAAATGGTAGCAAAATAGGGCTTGGGTTAGGAAGGAATTCTTCTATAATATGATTTTCCATTTCCACTATTTCCTGAAGTAAAGCATTATTTATTGACCACTTTTCAAACAGTTTTAAGCCACTTTTCTGGTCATACCTACCACTTTCCAAAGAGCTTATTTGACTACATACTTTAAGTTTCCTCACCTTTAACTCAAAAGCTCTGCATTTTTAAGTCACAATTCACCGATCTTTTTTCACCACTGTGGACACACAATTCACCGACCTTCTTTCACCACTGTGGACACGCAATTCATTGATCTTAAAGTTTTATACAGAATCTACTGTTCATGTACTCTTGTGCATAAACTAAGTGCACTGTGCGCGAGAGGGTGCGCGCTGGAAGGCACCTTCTTTCATATTCTGTGGGATTGCCCCATGATTCAAAAATACTGGCGGGAGCGACCGGCGTGGTGTCCAGGGTCTTATCTGTACGAGTGTCCGTGGAAGCCAAATGGCTGCTATTGATGGTGCAGGGTGAGGAGGACTGGCCCAGGTACGCCAGGCTCTGGCTGGAGTCGGCAGCAGGAGTGGCGAAGCGCAACATCGCGAGACGATGGGGGGCCCCTCTCTCCCCGTCGTTGGCGCAGTGGGAGATCGACTTAGACTGGTGTCAGAGGGCGGAGGAAGTGGTTTACCGTAGCAGAGTATGCCTTAAAAAGTGGGAAAGGGTGTGGGGCCCCTGGCGGGGATACCGAGGCACGACCCTGGAGACATAATACAGCCAGGCTCTTCGTGTCAGTGCCTTCGGCCCAGGGAGTGGTAGAGAGTTGCGCTCATACCCGCTGCTATGTAACGTGCTAATACGTTACTAATTATATGCTCAAAGGATGTGGTTTGGCCACCCTAAGTTTTGCATCTTATACCGTACTGTAACCTTGTACTCGCAATGCCTCTTCAGATTCTGTATTGTATGATGAACTTTGTTTAATAAAAAGAGCTATAAAAAATGTAAAAAATCACCAATCTTCATTCACCATTGAGGACCTGGTGAGAACATGAGGGAAAAAGACGAAGGTCAAACACATTTTTCCCTCATATTTTCCCTATGGACACCTCAATACAGCTAATCTTATCAGCACCACAGTATCGAATTTGAATTACCGGCTGCAACAAGAGTTAGTGCAGTACAGATAATGGTAAACGGTACAAAAGCCCGGGTTTAAAAAAAAAAAAATGTTTTTATCCTCATTTGCCTTGTTTCCACCCTTCTTCTAACGATACCGCCCTGGGTTTTCAAACCTCATTTGCTGGAAAGAGAGGCTTAACCAAGTGCGTGGAGAAAAGCCCCCAGAAGAAACTGGGCGCCATTGGATCTTACTGGGCGACCCTCCTCCACCAACAACCGAAACCACTCTCTTATCCTCCAGCATACACAGGAAGAAAAAGATGTCACCATCCGAGGCAGACGAAGGCTTAATCATTGGACTGACTTTTTTCTGAGTAACCCAACTTTAACCACACCAGGACAAGAAAGGAGTCCAAAATTTATATCTCTTTTTCATCCGATCCGAAATATCCAACTTTGCAATAAATTTCATCGATTGTATCCAACTACCCTCCGTTGGGGAGGCTGGAGAGACCCATAATTTACATAACTCTCTGCGGGCCAACAACACAGCATAAAATACCAACTTTGCCACATCTTTCGTAATTTTTCCTTGCAGATCAAGCTTTCCAAAAATGACCAGCTCAGCACTTACCTTGATCTGCAGACTTAAAACACTCGACAGGCAATTACTCACGGCCTCCCAGAAAGACTGTATCTTCGGGCAATGCAGGAACATGTGTAGATCATCTTCATTTGGACTGCCACATTTAGGACATGCCACCACTCCACCTGAGCCAAATTTTGATAGCCTCCGTGGAGTCCAATATGCCCTGTGCAATGTAAAAAAATGGTTCCTCCTCAGATATGTGGGTTTAACTGTTTTATAAAGCATAGACATTGATACTTACCATTGGTCTTCCATCTCGGTCTCTGGCATGCATCTTCCCCACAGATCTTCCGGTAAAGTGAAAGCGCCATCCTCCAACTCTAACACCAACCAGTACCATAGTGCAATTTCTTTCTTAAACATGACACTGGACACGAGTTTTTCCTCTAATTCATTTGGTCCTCCTATCGTTTCCCCTGAAGCCAAATGCCAACTCTGGATCTGGAGGTATTTAAATCTCGAGAATCTCGGGCCCAGTTCCTGCTCGCACCAACTCCACGAAATTAGATGACCCTCTGGAAATAAGTGCTTCCACATTATAATGCCCGCCTCCTTTAAGGGTCTAGCCAATAAGTCTCTAGTCCAAACCGGAGAACCTGGTGCGTCCCAAATAGGAGCCAGCTGACTAAAAAACTGAATTTTTAAAGACATTCTGACTCTATACCAAGTTTCCACCATGGCCATTAACACTTTTAACCTAACTTTCTTAAAGTATTTCGGATCGGCATACTTAAACATAAAACCACTTTCTGCTCCTTTTTCTTTCCTCAACATCTCCTTGAACATCTTACCTATCTCTGTGTTCGTAGGGGTACCCAATAGCATCCTTCCATTTTTCAAAAGAAATGCCCATGCATAAAATAACAAATCTGGAAGAGCTAAGCCCCCCTTCCCTAACCTCCTTCTAAGTTTTTTCCAGGCTAGTCGGGGACCTTTTGATGCCCAGATGAAAGAACTAATTTCACCTTGCAGTTTTAACAGCCATTCTTTCTTAAAGGTTAAAGGGATTGTTTCAAATAAAAAAGTTAACTTTGGAAGAACCACCATCTTCACCAAATTTACTCGCCCATACAGTGTAAGTGGGAGTTGCATCCAACCTCGTAGACTGGCACTAATTTCCTTTTTAACCCTATCAAAATTTGTCTTAGCGAGTTCTACGATGTTCTGGGTTATCCTAACTCCTAAATATCTCATTTCTTTCTTGCATTCAATGCCCTCTGTCTCCATATTCCATGCCATGATTTCCGTTTTCTGCCTATTAATATCATAGCCTGATATTTTGCCAAACTCATTTGTTATTTTCAGAATACAGTTCATAGTTTGTTGTAAATTGGTTGTATAAATTACAATATCATCAGCATAGAGCCCAATTTTCTTGCTCCAATCATAAAATTTAAAAGGCAGTATACCCTCACAGCTCCTTATTTTCCTCGCCAGTGGCTCAATATAGAGATCAAACAAAAGTGGGGACAGGGGGCACCCTTCCCTTGTACCCCTCATAATCCGCACCTGCTGTGTCAGCACCCCGTTAACCAGTACTCTAGCTACCGGAGCGTTATATATACCTTTTAACATTCTGCAAAAGTTTTCCCCCAAATTAAGATGTTTGAGCAGGGTCTGCAGATATACCCAGTTAACACGATCGAATGCTTTGGCAGCATCTAGTGCTATTACTGCCAACGGAAGATCGTAAGCCGTAGCCATGTCTATGGAACCAATAAGAGAAAACGTCAACTCCTTCAAAGCTCTTCCTTTAATAAAACCCTTTTGATCTTCATGCACCAAATTCAACATAATCCCATTTAACCTCCCTGCTATAAGCTTTGTGAACAGCTTGTAATCAGCATTTAAAAGAGAAATAGGCCTGTATGAGTCAGGATTTTTTAATGACTTTCCAGGCTTAGGGATCAAAGCTATATTTGCCTCTTTCCAGGAATCCGGCATAACAGAACCTGAAAGGAAGATGGCATTAAAGAGCTGCCTCATAACGGGTATTATGGCACTGGCCAGGGATCTATAAACCTCTACTGGAAGGCCGTCCGGCCCTGGAGCTTTCCCCTTTTTGCCCCCTTTAATAACCTCCTCCAACTCTTCAACAGAGATCTCCCTGTTCAAAACCTCCATCACCTCCTCTGATAATGGCTCCATATGGTCCAACCAAATCATTACGTCTTCCTCCGTAACCATCAGATCTTCCTTATATACCCTCCCAAAATGTCTATAGAATGCTGAAGCAATTTCTTTACTATCACTAAATAGCACATCTGAATCTTCACATCTGATTTCTTTAATCAAGCTTCTGACCCGGTTGGTCTTTGCCTTCCAAGCCAGAAGCTTGCTACAACCCTCGCCATATTCAAAATGTGCTAGCTGGCTGGACTCCCATTTCTCCTTGACTCTATCTCTCAGAACGCCTGATAGATTCACTTTTAGATTTAATAACTCATCCATCTCCTTTTCATGGCTTCCTACAGTAATCACAACCGCTTCCAGCCTCCGAATCTGTTCTTCTAACGCCAACACCTTTTGATGATAAACTCGCCTTTTCGCTGCTGCCAAAGCACCTAGTCTACCCCTTAAGTAGGCCTTATAGGCATCCCATACTATTCCAATCTTAGCTGAGCCTTGATTCCTTTAAAAAAATTCCTGGGTTTCCACTTTCAAAATTTCCATCATCTCATCTTTAGACAGAATTGTGCGATCCAACCTCCATATTGAACTGGTAGTCCCCTCCCCTATCCTCATCCGAAGAAGGATAGCTGAATGATCTGATAGGTGAACCCCAATATGTTCAACCTCCAAAATAGAATCTTTCACTGTTCTGTTCACCAAAAAATAATCTATCCTTGACCGATGTTTGTATTTTTTATTGTAGTACGTAAAACCCATACGGGAGCCTACCTTGCACCTCCATATATCGCAGAGACCCCACTGCGCCATCAAGCCTCTCACCCTATCTGACATCTTGGGATTTACCGCCGCTCTACTGTTCGCTGATCTGTCTAATTTATGGTCCAAAACTGTATTAAAGTCCCCTGCCATAATAATGTGACCGGAGAAACTCAAAAGCTCATTTGCTATTTCATCTAATGGGCCTGTGTCATCCTGATTTGGACCATAATAACCCACCAGATTGAAAATCTGCCCAAAGACTCTTAGCTTAACTATTAGCCACCTTCCTGTAGGACTCGAAACACTGCCTTCTATCAAAATATTTAGACCCTGCTTAACTAATACTGCAACCCCTTTAGTAACTGCTGTCTGCCTCGTGTAAATTGCATGTGCAACCCATCTCTGCGCCTTAAAGAGTGCCTTACTCTCGTCCTCTGTCAAGTGTGTCTCCTGTAAAATAATAATTTGCGCAGAAGAGTCCTTCAAATATTGCATTATTTTATCTCTCCTACTCTTCACCCGAAGACCGTTTATATTCCACGACAGAATTTTTAGCTCCATTCCATTCCCTGTCATCTCTTTAAAGCCCTCTCAACCCACCAACTATTGATGAAAACCAGACAAATGAGACATTTTTTATTTTTCCCCCCTGAATCCCCCTCCCTGTGCAGCCCACACCCCACCCCCCCTCCCTTGGAAAACCCTAACCAACTTCCCATGGCAAAGCCCTGTGAGTTACCCTTCAACATGCGGCGCACCTACATACACACCTATACACCCATATACCCTCATATAAATTTGAAAACATAAACAAAGCAGGAAATCATTATCTATAAACTATACCACATAACTGAGAGACCCAACTTCTTGCTTACAAAAATGTGAATTCTTAAAGATTCCCCGCCTCAAGCTGTTCAATAAAGCTGTCAACCTCCTCAACAAACCGAAAGGAGTGCATCTTGTTATTCAGCATCACTTTGAGTAGAGCCGGGAACTTCAACTGGACTGAAGCACCTAGCCTCCTTAGCGGCTCAATTCTTTTTCCCAGCTCCCACTGCCTATTAGCTGTTAATACTGACAGATCTGATCTTACTTCGATTCTTGCTCCATCCACCTCCAACACTTTCTTCTTCAAAGCTTTAGCCAAGATCTTCTCCTTCAAGGAATAAGTGAGAACATTTACAAGAATTCTCCTAGGCTTAGGTCTATTTGCGTTTAACCTAAAAGGGTCCCTATGTATCCTCTGGATATCTCTGGCAATTTCCTCCTCAGACTCTTCCAGCTGAAGCTCCCTTTTCAACAACTGAACCACAAAGCCTTTAATGTCTTCTCCCTCTTTACCCTCAGGAACTTTTAAAACCTTCAAATTATTCCTCCTTTGAACATTTTCTAATCTTTCCACTCTTTCCTCATGCTCGCTCCCCATAGCTCTGAGCCCTTTGATCTCTTTCCTGTTAGTCTGTATTTCCTCCTTTAGGTCCCTAACTTCACCTTCTAGCGCCAGTGTTCTTCCACTCAGGTCATCCATTTTTTTCTCCAACACCTCACATGCAAACCTTATGCCTTTCTGATTAAACTCTGAGGTCTCAAATCTTCCTCGCATCTCAAGAGTAAGGGTTTTAAGCAGTGTACCTATAGAGGGCTCTCGACTATCTAGGACTGCGCCCTCTTCACCTAAAGCATCTTGCCCCAGTCCATACTCCTCCTCGGGCGGTAACTCATTTTGTACTACCTCCGACACTTGCGATTTCCCTCCTACCTCCAAAATAGACCCCCCTGGAAAATTTATACTGCCCTCTGGATCATTCAGACTAACCTCAACCCTTGTGGCTCCCACTACCTCCCCCATCTCTGCAGACAGCGCTTGAAATCGGTTTGGGCTCAAATGTGCAGACCAGTCTTCCAGATTTGTTATTCCCTCAGGGCTGCCCCCACCTCCTAAGTAATCACTACACTCCTGTATTTGTTTAGGGGCCGCCACCGCTGCTAAGGTGGGATTGTTCCTTAACACCAAAGTTTTCGGGAGTACCTTAAAATAGGACCTAAGGGACGGTGTCACCTTAATCTTGCGCTCCAAAGAACCCCCACTTGCCAGTTTAGTGTGCACCTTAGTCCCCTTATTGCACCGTCTGCCCCTGGGTTTCACCACCTTCACCTCCTCCTCCACCCTCCTCTCCCTTTGCTTTTTCCCCGACCTATGTGAAAGATCCACCAACTCCGGGAGATCTGCACTCCCCCTCGCCACACTTCTCAATGAATACCTTGAAGCCACCTCACCAACACTACAACCACTCTCCACCCTCACTACTGCTCCTTTACCCTTGTCAGTACTATGGCTCTTCTCATTAATCCCCCTGCTCCTGGACCTTTTGAAGAGAAGGGGCAAACTGTACCTCAGCGTTTTTAGCACTCAATAAGTGCTCCACTCCACTCCTGCAAGCTTGCTCCTCTCTGGCCCCACTCAGCCCACTGGCTCCTCGACCGTTACCTCGATAGAGGACCCTAGCAGCAGCCCGACGCCCTCTCCTCAACTCCAGTGCCACTCTCTTCCACGGCTGCTCCGCCGTGTTCCCAAGCTCCGCCTCCAGCCTTGCTGCCTCGCCGCCTCGCCGCCTTAACGATCAAAAACTCGGCTCCAGGAGCTCCTACCTTCTTGGACGCTCCGATAACTCTCCAGAGCACTCCAAACCCCCTTGAGTCTCCCGCAAAACACTAAATTAATCCTGCTCGATAATCCACATAGACCGGCAGCTTTCACCACCGCTCGCCTGTCATATCGCGTCTACTACACCGCACGCCTCCGGGATCACCCGCGACCCGCCGCTAGCCGGCCGCCATGTTTGCACCAACCCTGACAAAAGCCAGGGTTGGTGCAAAGTTCAATAAGACCTCAGAGTATGATGGAAATTCTACCCGATAACTCAGGAGGAAGTGGGATCTTCACCTGTCATGTCTCTTGTTCGCAGACGGGGAAATTCTACAGAAAGCGGTAGGTTTCAGTCCCTTTGAACCTCATTTTTGGTACCCAGTGTGTGACCCACTCACCTTTGATCAGACAAAGGTGAGAAGGAACTTCTGACTCACCTTAGAAGGATGTGGTGTCCTCTGTGATTGGCCTCAGGAAGATGGTGGCCAATGCATGGGTAAGGCAATGAAAAACATTCAGGCTAGAACTAGTGCGCTAGCCAAGAGCTGATGAAGGAGTAATGTGACCAGAAAGCGACACTGGCTGGGTTTGGTGCTGAAGGCATTTGTCTCAGAGCTTTGGAGAGTAAGTGGTGTGGGCTATACAAGGCAGTGCAGAATGTTTCTGAGTGAACATCTTGGTGGACACAGGTGCCACAAGGGAACACAAGAGAGCGTGCCACATGAACTGGCTTAAGGCTTACCTCCTGAGCGATTACATGGTGGACCCCAAGGCTATGGCAGAGGAAGATGAGGAAAAAAGCGAGCCTCTTCCAGCCTTGCTGCACATTGACCTGAAGGATAGATCTGTGGAAGGGGTCCAGCTTGCCCCCTGAGTTGACGCCCGAGCAGCAGAAAGAGTGTAGGAAGGTGCTGATACGATTTTCCCCTCTGTTCTTGCTGACTCCAGGGTTGCCTCATTTCTGTGTCCATGACATTGACACAAGAGATGGTCTGCCAGGGAAAAGCAAGATTTATTGCATGTCTAACCGAGTCTATGAATTTATTGTGGTGGAATTGGCCAAGATGTTGGACTTGAGGGGTGATTGAGCAATCAAGTTTGAGCTGACCCAGGGGCATTGATGCCCAAGCAAGAATCCACAGGCTTGCACATTTGTGTGAACAACAGGGGCCCCTGTAAAGCCACTAATAGAGATGCATAACCATTCCCCATGGCTGATGAACTTATAGACCAGCTGGGTGTTGCTAAATACTTGAACACTTTATATTTTGACCAGTGTCTACTGGCAAATTGCTTCAGAACCTAGTTCCAAGGAGAAGACTTCATTTTCCATGCCAGAGAGAAGATTCCAGTTTAGAGTAATGCTAAAGAATGTCTCTGCAACTTTCCAGTGCCTGGTGAATATGTTCTGTCAGGGCTAGAAGAGTTCTTTGTGGCTAACATGGATGACATTGTGGTCTTTAGCAATTCACGGGAGGACCACCTGAAGTACCTAGAAGAGGTGCTGGTCTGGTACTTGGTGTGAAATTGACCATCAAAGCAACCAAGAGGTAGGTGGGGGCAGTCTACTGTCATCTACCTTGGTCATCAGGCGGATAACAGGAAGCTTTGCACATTGGGTGCCAAAATTCAGTCTGTGTTGAAGTGGCAGGTGCCCACCAACCAGGCACAGATGAGAGTGTTTTAGGATTCACCGGGTATTACATAAGCTTTGTGACTAACTATGGTATTATAGTTGCCCTGTTGACACCTTTGACATGGAAGAAAAAAATAGCCATATAGGGTGATATGGACTAAGGGATGTCAGAAGGCTTTTGAGGAACTCAAACGAGCACTATACAATGGAGCTGTACCGAAGGCCCCTGACTAGCGTCAACCCTTGATTGTCCAGACAGATGCCTAAGATAGAGGAATTCAAGCCGTGCTGACTCAACTCAGTGACAAGGGTAGAGAATGTCTGGTGGCCTTTATCAGTCATAGCTTATTGTTCAGAGCTCAGAACTGTGTGGCCAATGAGAAGAAATGCTATGTCATAAAGTGATTTCTAAAACGGATCCAGCATATCCAGCATGATTTATGCATGGTGTGTGTGAGCCAGAGTAACGGATCCATTTTGGATACCCGTGGCCTGGGTGTTGCACAAAATGGAGGTAAGGGTTGTTTTCGCAAACAGTGGAAGTGTATTGCTTATATTGCTCATATTCCTGAAGATGGAGGGTCACTGCAGACTATGAAATGAAGAGAGGGGACCTAGCGCTCCCTTAAATTCAATTATGGCTTTTAGTTGGCATGGAGCTTCTAATTAGTCTTCCTCAACACTGACATTTGGAGAGGGGTAGGAATGCAGACTCCTCTGTGCCAAGTGAGAAAACCTCTAGGTGAGGTTTTTCCTTTTGTCTTATTTTGATTACTCCTTCATTTTGGCTGATGACAGCCAGGTGCAGAAATCTCACACATCTTGATATCTCAGTTGTGGGTGTCCAAAGATGGCGACTACCCTGCTGTGAGAGGCATGACTCTACAAAAAGGATGAGCAGACTGGAAGTGATCCTTGGAAGGAGAACCACCTCAAACCTGCTCTACAGTTGCAGACTATCGATGCACATCCCCGTCTGATTTTGGTGTATAAAAGTGGGACCCAACTACCCCACGTGTTGTTCCAGTGCCAAGTCCTCTATAGCCAAGGAAGGGAAGGCTACACAATGTATTCAGAGGATTGCTGTGCAACCAGGGCCGTATGTCTGCCTGACAGCCAGTCTCCCAGAGGTGAGGTGAGTCTGGGTCTCCTGCTGGAAGAGCTGTATGCCTGTTATGAATTGCCTTGAAGCCTGCCAACCTGCTGGGAGAGTGAAGGAGCCTGACAACTATGCAGAAGGAATGGCTGTTCAGAAGGCACAATATGCAGTGTGTCTCAGGTATCCGTGGGCCCCCAAAAGATAGGAAGACGATTAGCTGGTCTGTAGAGTCAGCTGCTTAGTTGTCGCTGTGCAGGTTCCTGGTGTGAACGGCAAACCTGTGACTGACATTGTGAGGCCCGGTTGGGGCTGTGATTGCATGTCAGATTCAACCTATGTGCCGCCACAAATGCCAGATGAAGAGTTGTGACCTGCCTCTGCATGGCTGCTACTGCCAAAACCTTGTGATTGGCTTATGCATAACTGCTCAGCCTAGTGATCAGCCTGTGCATGACCCCAATTGACCAGAGCACTCAGCCTGTGTGAGTGCTGCAACTGCCCACTGTTTGAGCAGGGCTTCATATGCCAAAGTCATGACAGGCTAGAAGAGGCAACACCTGCCTGGTATTGTCAGGCCTGATTGGTAAAACAGTAAGGAACTGTCAGCTCCGGCTTGGGCTGTCACTGAGACACCGAGTCTGGAGACACTCGCTGTTGGTCCACCCAGGACCAGATTAAGTCAGGACTGCCACCTCTGCTTCTGGTAGATGCAGTATCAAGTGCGGTTCCAGTGGACAAATTGGGAAAACGAGGAGAGGTGGCAGCTGGCACACAACCTCTCCTGCGATAGGTTTGAGCAAACCTGAGAGCCTGGCAAAAGAGTCAATCAAATGGGACTATTCCACCGCTGAGTGGCAAGACTGTGAACTGTGGCTGTGAGAACTGAGCAACCTATTTGGGAGTGATAGAGGCTGCGTCTAAGCTTCAATCATGGTAGTACCTTATACCCCATAGCTCGGGGACCACCTAGACCTGAGGGGAGAACCTGAATTGGGGTGGAACGCTTCAGGAAGAGCTGCAGCACCACATGAATAGTGCCCAGAGATGTTCCAGTGCATCCTGGTTGAGTACTTTGTGGTAGTACGTGCTGGTGTGTATTAGAGTAGTTTTCTTTTTATGAAGAAAAGCATAGTGCTGGACATTCCTTTATTGAGTTATATAGAGGTCTATGAATGTTAAACTTGGCTGAAATTTATATTGTTTGTAGCATAAGTCGCATCATTTCGTGAATTTTGGTTATGTGGGTTATGTGAAATTACATCATTACACCACTTTGTGTAATTAAATGCCATTTGCAGTAAAAATGTATTGTGAATGTGTCATTTGTGGTAAAAAAAGAAATCTGCAAACACATGAGAACAATAGAACACGAGCACCTGTTGTTTGCAGTGCTTTTCTTTTTTGCACTACTTTCTTAGCGTGTCAAAAATTGACATGAGGACGCATTTCACACTAAAATATAGCACACAAATCTCAATTTCCACTTCACATAATTATGTCTCATTTTGCTAAAATCTTGGATAATTATGCAAAAGTAAAGTAAGCAAATTTCACACAGCCCTAATGAATTTTGAGCTCTGAGCTTGAGGACCCTCACACAGTAGCGGCCGGTGTCTGGGTAAAGTGGCGGGCGGAGGGAGAGGGGGGACCGGCAACATGCAAACCAAGAAAATATATTAATAAAATAACTTACCTGTACCTCTCTGGCTCCGTCACTGTGCACTGCAGGTACAGGCTCCCAGAATCCCCTGGGTCAAACCTGATGCTGCTTACATGCTGCATGAAAGCAGTGTCAGGATTGGTCTGAGCACAGATGATTTGCGCTCCCAGTGAGACTGGGAGCCTGTGCCTGCTCTCTCCAACCTGGCGACGCTGCTCTGGTTGGAGTGAGCGTCCGTGCGCATGACAGTTTGGCTGGCCTGACCATCATGCGCACTGAAAGCCAGTGCACTTACCTCTCCCCCTCTGCCTGTCATCCCTATGGTCCTGCCCCCTAGACAAAGTAACGGAGAAAAATAAAACGATATAAAACACAGGTTCATTATCATTTTATTTTTCATATTTTGGCTGCTGGCAGGGGGGGTGACGCTCATCTGCCATAGAGGAGGAGCTGCTGCTGCCCTCACACTACCTTCCTGAGAAGCCTGTGACTGTTTGCCATCGCTACCACTGAAAATCAAGATTGGAAGGGATTGTTCTTAGCTCAGTTTGCAGATCCATAGTAGCGCAGATCCAGGGACACCAGAAGAATACAACCGCATCCCCCACAGTTGAAGCCCAGTAGTTCCTGCTTACCACAGGGCCCCCAAACGAGGATGAATGCACCCAGAATCCAAGATATGAAACGCCTTCTTAATGGCACTTTCTTTTCTTTAAAGTTGACTTGAATAAAGTGTGTCATCAGCTGAAAGTATTGTCTTACTAGATCACTACTTTGCTGCTCATATCGGCTTTGTTCAGATATATGGATCTTAGTACTGGAGTGTCATGTGTGGCGGAGGAATTGCACTAGAAAATGGGCATTCTTAATGGTTCGAATTGGAGCAGTAACATTTTGTTTATCAGCAAGTCTCAGCAGGAACATGAGATGGATCTTTGCAAGGCTCCAGCTACTACTAAGCAGTGATGTATTAAGGGCAAGTGAGACTTCTGTTAGCCAGTTGGTGTTTGGACGAAATATCGAGTTGTAAATATCGGGAGACATTTATCAGAAATAAAATATTGTGATGCAATATCGTTGACAAGAATATCATTTTTTGAGGTAAGTAATATTGTTTTAAATAATACAGATGTTTTTAATATCGTTTTCAGTAACATATTGATTAAGAATATTGTTTTTTAACTTTTAATATGTTTTAGTTGATATATTAATTTTATGTGTTACTATTGTTTATATGAATGTTATTAAGTTTAAAAAAATAGCATGCCATTTTGAATGATTTAGAATTTAGAATTTTATTTTTAATAGTAATTTATAGTGTTGTAGTGGGTTGTTGGGTTTGTGGGGGATAGGGTGGGACGTTTATTAGGTAATAATTAATTATGGATTATTTAACACATTTTATTTCATTATGATTGATATTTCTCATTTAAATTATGTAATACTGATTTATTTCTGTTATTTGTAGGCTAAGTTTGTAGGGCTATAGGGTAGGAAGTTAATTAAGTAGTAATTATTTAAATTAATTATTGATTGATAATTATTTAATTGATTTTTAATTATGTAATTTATAGAATACAACTATATTATATTTTTGCGATACTAGTTTTGTAGGGGTATAGGGTGGGAAGTTAATTAAGTAATAATGAATCAACTATTAATTATTATTTGTAAATTAATTATTTGATTGAAATTTAAAAATATAAATAATGGAATATGTATTTATTTTAACTATATGTTAGTTGCGGGCTGCTAGGTTTGTAGGGGTCTAGGGTGGGAAGTTAAGTAATAATTAACAATTAATTATTAATTGTTAATTATTTCATTGATTTTAAATATGAAAATTATGCAATACTTATCTTTTTTGTTATATTTTTGGTGCGGTCTGCTACGTTTGTAGGGCAATAGGGTGGGAAGTTCATTCGTTGATAATTGAATAATTATTATTTATTAATTGATAATTATTGAATATTAATTATGTAAATTGAGTAATTGTGTTGAGTTTTTTAAATACTTATATATATGTTTCATGTTAATTAATATTTTTATATTATGTTTATTTTGTTTCTACATTCATGGGGTTACTCATATATGTAATGGGTATGAAGTGAAGTACTACTCTTGCTTAGACTGAAGTAGGAATAGTAATATTAACCCCTTAGAAGTCCAACAATTTCCCTACTGTTGCACTGTTTGGAGTGGGAATAGTAAATTTCACTCTTCCCGAAATCCAACGCTTTCCCTTCTGTTGCACAGACTGGAGTGGGAATACAAAATGTTACCCCTCTGAAGTCCAAAACATTTCCTATTGTTGTGTTGAGAGGGAATAGTAATTTTAACCCCTCTGAAATCCAACACTTTCCTTGCTGTTGCACAGACTGGAGGGGAAATAGTCAATTCTACCCCTCCGAACTCAAAGCCTTTCCTACTGTTGCGCTGCTTGGAATGCGAATAGTAAATTTTACCCCTCTGAAATCCAACGCTTTCCTTACTGTTGCGCTTTTTGGAGTGGGAATAGTGAAGTTTACCCCTTGGAAGCCCAACACTTTCCCTACTGTTCTTTAGATTGGAGTGGGAATAGTATATGTCATCCCTCTGAAGTCCAATGCTATCCTTACTGTTGCTTAGACTGGAGTGAGAATAGTAAATGCAACCCCTCCAAAGTCCAACGCTTTCCCTACTATTACGGTGACTGGAGTCGGAATAGTAAATCTAGCCCCTCCAAAGTCCAACACTTTCCCTACTGCTGCATAAACTAGAGCCGGAATAGTATATTTAATATTCTTAGACTCCAGTTTTCATTATATTGGTTAAATAGATTTTATAGCATCAATTGTTTTTTGTTATATTTTATATTATTTATTTTTACATTTATTTTAATGTTTATAGTGTTTTTAGAAAAAGTGTTTTTTGGGGTTTTAAATGTTTAACATTTTATTTATTGTCTGCATTAATTCATATATTTTTTCTAATTGAATTATTTATATTTTTTGTTTTATTGTGTATTTATCTATTTATTTAGTGTATAAGTATATATTTATATATATGGTATTAAATATTAGTGGAATTTATTTAATTTACATTATATTACATTTATTTATTAAAATATTTAACATTTACTACTTTAAACTCTATTTATATAAAACAAATCGATATTTTTGTATATTTTTGGGCAATATTAGTGTCAACAATATTTTTTTTCTTGATCTGCTAGTACTTACCATTATAAGTATAGGAATATTTTCAAAAACAAGGGAATCCTAAGGGTGTTAAGAGATGGAGGGCATAAATATTTTTAAAGAAGCCGGGCCCTGTTCCAGTGGTCCTAAATTCCGGTCTCATCCCGCTTCCTTCCGCTAGATGGTATCTGTTCCTGACGGCGTTTGTGCCTCTATAAATGAGCCCATTCTCTTCACTTTGCTGACGGTTTATTTGTATCGACGTACCAATTTTAAATTTTGCTCTTCCCTACTCCTACGGCTGAGAACTCTTGTGGATTCATTCCCCTTAAGGACCTGGGTCTGTTTACCACTGACCGTACGCAACCGGTCATCCTTCTGTTCTGATGACCTCAGCCTCTCGCAACCATCCTGGATGGTTTTTCCCAGCCATTATCTGTCTCAGGCATAAATGCTTATGTCCTAATGATGATCCCTAGATCCGCTTAGGGGATCGAAACGTCGTCGACCATAGTACCATGGCTTGAATTCTTGATGTGTAATTGGTCATATGAGCATATGTACTTGAGACTATATGTGACATAACCATTATGTTTTCCTTGTAGTCACACAGAGGAATGTCTGAGCTTAAAGGTTTTTACCTTCTCTTTTGTTTGGTTTCCCACTCTATTAATGTGTTTTTATTTTTTAACTAAATAAATATCTTGTTTTCCATTTGGATACCTAACTTAGGGCCTGATTACGAGTTTGGGGGAGCGGGGCGGCACACCACTGCCCGCCCTTGCACTGCCAGACTCGCCCGCCAGATTATGAGTTTTCTCGTTATCTGGTGGGAGGTCCTTTGGGGTTCCCAAAAGGCACCGCAATGGGAACGCCAAAGCCCTTTCCTGCACAGCATGGACTGTGTAGTCCATTCCGGGCAGGAAAGGGGTGCATGCACACAAGGGGGCACACCATATGTCCCCCTGCATGCACCCAAGGGCCCAGAGGCAACAGGGGGCTCTATAGGGCCTCTCGTTTCCTCACCACCAGAATTTCATGACGTGAACACCGCCATGAAATCCTGGCGGTGAGGAAAACTCGTAATATACTTGGCGGTGCCATAGTGGCCCCACCAACATATTGTGAGCCTCTGACCATCTCGTCACCGCCAGGGAACGTGGTTCCATGCCGGTTGCGGCGGTCCCATGGAGGTCCGATGGCCGTAGATGTAATAGGGCGGGCGGACCTCTGGTGCGGCCGTCCCCGACTGCCACCGCACCTCCACCATGGGTTCGGTGGTCCCATGGACCACCGAACTCTTAATCAGGCCCATAGACTTCATTGTATCTCTATGTATCGATTTCTGTGTTATTTTGCAAGTAAGGGACTTATGTTCCGTTATAAATATAGGAGCACATATTGGGGTAAATTATATTTTTGGCACAATATTTTTATCAACTACATTTTGTGCCACGATACTGTGTCAGTGATCCAAACGGGTCTAAAGATTTACAAACACATATTCTCAGAGCCAGAGGTCTGTCTTGGCTGTAAGCACAGGGCAAAACGGGGCTGGTGATCGCGCATAGCACTATCAAGTCTTAACTTGATAGTGCTATGCGTAGCAGTGTGGGACTGCGCAACTGAGGACATCTGGTGGAAAACAGCAAAGAGTGTAGTGAGCAATCACTGTAGTTAGATAGATTAAACTCTGTTTCAGCAAGAGATCAGCCCGTCAGTCACCGAGAAGCCCATTGTAGCTGTGCAGCTAGATAATATCGGTCGAAATCTAGAAGACCTAGACCTGCTGCCTTTACAGGTAATTTTAGGGTAGACAGAGTCACCTCAAGGCATTCCATCCCCAAATTAAACTACAAAGCAACAATGGGGTATTAGTAATGGCAGATTAGTAAAGTAATATAACAGTGGGTGCAGTACCCCCATTTTAATTGAGGCAATTCGATCTATAACCACCAGGGGAAGAGTGGACCAAAATGTAATTTGCCCATATAGCGCTCGTACTGTTCTGCGCAAATTACCATCCCGTAAGTCTTCAGGGGAGTGGTAGATATTGATCGCCACATATTGAAATTATACCGATTCATGTTTCAACCTGGGACCTAAGTGCTTGAGGGTGGGAGATTATAGCCTGAACGTAAAGGGAAATTACATAATTTGATCCAGTTCACACGGAGACCAGAGACCTCAGCAAATTCACTCAGCAGTCATGCAATAGAGGACAGATCAGCCTTGGCATCTTTGACATACAGCACCAGATCATCGGCATATAACTATACTGCGTGATTCACCCACGCAACATTATCCCCCACTGTGCTTTCGAAAGTCGTAATTGAGCAGCCAGGGGCTCCATCACCATAGCGAAAGAGTAATGGGAACAGGGGACAACCCTGACGACTGAGTCTGCCCATGGCCATAGCGTCTGATATACATTTCCCTGTTTTTACTTCACTTGTCGGATTAGCATAGAGGATCTGAAACCATTTACACCAAAAGAAGCCCATCCCAAATCGAGTCAGGACCCTTGCATGTATTCCTAGTGAAGAGAATCAAAAGCCTTCAAGGTCAAGCAAGATGCAGGCCGTCTTTGGAAATAATTCAGGTACCTCTCACTTTACTTTCCAGAGACTACAAAAGTTAAGAGAGGTATTACGCCCAGGAATAAATCCGGCCTGGTACTCATGTTCGAAATGTGGGAGCACCAGTAATAACCATGTCCCAAATGTAATGTAAAAATATGATAAAGATACTATAACATTATTTTAAAAAATCTAAAGTGTCTTTTTTCAGCATGGTTCAGTAAAATATTAAATTATGTCACTGCGGTCAGTGACATTTATTAAAAGTTTATGAATCTAAAAAAACTGCATTAGGGGTAGTACGGGACACTGCCTGGGGTGCTTGGCATGACTCTTTTTAGTCTTGCAAGTCCCATGAGACAAGACCTAGGCAAGAGCATGATATTTGGCCTGAGCCACGATCGAGCTATGCCTGGTGTGCCCGCCCGTATTCTCTAGTGATTGCAGGAGACCAGACCCTGATAGAGGTGAAGGCCTTCGTCAGCACTACATCTGCTCTTCACTCCCTCTGGGACTACCCAGAAATAGCACCAGAAACATTCAAGAGTTTGTTTCCTTCAGCAGGCCACTAAGAGAACTGACTAAAAAGGGTCATGAATTCCAATGGTCTCATCCTTACCCAATCAGTTTTGATGCCTCAAAGGTTGCTTTGCAGAAAGTAGCAACATGTTGCTGCACATTGAAGTTATCATCATTGCCAGTTCATTTAGGCTTGGCACTAGTCTAACTCAACCTGGTGTTGTCTCAGTTGTCCTGTCCAAGATTGTTACCCAGGCCAGTTGCAGCCGGCCTAAGTGGCCCAGAAATGAAATACAAACAGAGAAAGAGTCACTAGCATTGGATTTTGCCTTTGAACATTTTCACTAATTTCTATAAGGAAAGTTTCCCCTAGTTGTCACTGACCATCAGGCATGTGTTTCCATTTTTAAAAACCATAAAGTGAAGATGCCACTGAGAACAGAAAGATGGGATGTTTGTGGTCAAGATCGCCACTTCCAATCTGTGCATAAGGCAGGCAAGGATCTAAACATGGCTGATGTTCTGGCCAACTTGCTGATTACTCAGGACTCATTGAAATCGTCTGTTGCAGACGAGTACCTGCCCTTTTTAGCTGTGCAAGCCCAGAAATGGCAATGAAGACAATATCCTTCAAGCTACCTCAGCTAACCCTAGATATCATACAAGCTACCTCAGCTAACCCTAGATATCATTCAAGCTACCTCAGATAGCCCCAGAGTCACAGCAGGGTGGGGGTGCTCTTTGACTCCGCAAGAGAAGAACCCCAAGAGTCAACGACACACAAAATATTCTACATCGAGTAACTACTTTCCCTTCAAAAAATACATGAAAAACTGGCTTTACTTTAGTCAGGCCGACAGATAAGACACATAAATACCAATGGAAAAGCATGATTTTGCAGACTATTGGGCTGATTTATATTTTGGCGGAAGGATTGTACACTGTCAGGGTGATAAAGTAAATTACTCCATCGCCGTGACGGAGTACCCACCTTCCAAATTTAGAAATGACGGTCAGCACAACGGGCATTTCTACCATTCAAAGTAACCGCCATCAATGAGCGTGAGTATATTGGAACTTTGCCGTACGGCTCTGTCCAACATTATGGAGTTGTACGGTAAAGTTTCAAAACTTTTTTTACTTATAAAAATAAAACCCCAAAGTGAGGTTTTGTTTTTGAAGAAAAAAAAAACAACGAATGACCTCCTTGCCATGGGAGTCATCGCGAGGGGGGCATTTGTTAGTATTTTACTGCCCCTTACAGTCAGGGTTTGCCTGGGGGTGACAGGCAGTAAAAAACAGCTACATGTCGGCCCATCTAAAGTGGCCGGGCGGGCGGACATAAAGCCAATTTTTCGAGGTTCTTACTACGTTGGGCCATCTGAGAAGTTTGGCCACAGAGGAGACGAGGTAGTCTCTGCTGTGGTCAAACTATGGTCCGCCTGCATATAAATTTGGCGGGCGGACCATTATCTTGGTGGTAAACATACTGCGAAAGAGTATGCTCACCGCCAATATACAAACCAAGGCTGCATGTGGGCTTCTGATAACACAAGAGCATTCATTATTGCCTAGAATAATCCCTTGTGGTATTCACAAACTACGAGTTACATTTTACAAATAGTAATTTTAGGACATTGGAAACTCCGCAGTCGTGCAAAGAACTCTACACAAAAAGATAGGACATGCCTATCTTTTTATGTGCGGACTCTCTGCCCACGAGTGTAGAAGTCTCCACAGTCGTAAAATTACTATTGACAAAATTAAACTCGTAGTTAGTGAAAGCCAAAAAGGGTAAGTTTACCTTAGTGAACCAGGTCCAATGTGTTTATTTCTTTCCCTTCATCTATTGAAACTGCAATGAACGTTTTATTGAACTTTACTTATAATCGCACGCGTTTGAAAGCTTAAAGAGTAGCACTATTTAGGTCTCGCCTAGCGTTGCTGCGCACATGCGCACCTCGCTCGGCGAGATTTATTGCAGATGAGTACTTTCTGAAAAGGGCTTGAAGCCCCGCCCCTTATTCCCATTGGCTTGCGTCACCGTCTATGTTAAACGGTGTGCCGCCATTGGAAATAAGGTTTCCAGGGTGCCTCCTTTTGGCTTTTTGGTCCGGCCCCTCCGGACTCGGTGGCTTGCTTTACGTGTGTCGTGACGACTTTTCTTATCAGTCACGCGTGAAGCATGCAGCAGTAGGCTCTCTGATTGGTTGTCACGGTTCACAGGTCATGTTTCCTTTTATGACTTTGTTTACTCCAGGCAGGCATGGAGCTCAGAGTTGCAAGGGGTCACAGGGAGGACAGGGGGATCCCGGCAGACTGTGGGTGCTTGGCAGCAGCGTGTTAATTTTTTTGCATCGCGCTTGTTTTCTTGTTGCCGTGCTCTGAAGTTTTCGATGCTGTGCAATGTTCCTGCTTCGTGGAGAGGATCCTCTCTCGCCCTCATTAACATGCTCACACGCAGCTTTGGCGGTGGCTCTATTGAGACAAAGGGAGCAACTGCGAGATGTCTCCGGATTAAACCATGCATACTTTACCGGCTCCTCGAGGATAGCTCATAGCAAAAACCTCTTCTGGCGCTTTAATTGGCGCTAACGTGTGGCAGGAAACAGCCCGACAGAATAACTTCAATTCACCAAGATGCCAGGGGGAAGGGACGTGACATCACACACCTTTGAACCCCGCACCTCCTTTACTACAGCAAAAGCTTGACCACTTCTCACACCTTTCACTTCTCGAGTCCTGGCTCCTATCAATACTGCATGCCTTTGGGTGTGGAAGGAGGTAACACGGATGCAGTCTTTCGGCCAGATGGTAAACGACTAACTCACATCACATCCTGCTTCCTGTTGGGCAGTCCACGGTGTCTGCACACAATGGGCATTCTGTACCAGGGCGGTGGGCGAGCGCTCCGGGCGTTTCATGTGAATGTAAGGCGCGTTGTGCGCGAGCCCCTCAAAGGGCCCTTTGTGCGGGTCACATAACAGGCCATATAACTCCAGGGTGGGGGGGCACAGGACACTCTGCACCGGGCACCAAGCAGGAGTCAGGCCGCCGGCCTCTGCCCACCATGGCACCCGTGCCAGGGCGGCCGTACAGCGCCAAGGGCACTGCCAGACAGCTGCAAGGTATGGGCACCCGGGGGCACTGCCAGGGTCAGAGTGGGCACCGAGCACTACAAGGTATGGGCTGGGCACTCAGTGTCACTGCCAGAGAGCATTGGGAGGGGCTGTTATTACGGGTAACAAGAGGTTGAGGAATGGACCCGGGAGAAAGGCTAAGTGCGGCCTCAGATGAATGAATGGCTGAGTGCAGACTCGGGATGAATGACTAGGTGCAGCCTCGGGGTGAATGATTCAAGCAGGAGTCAAGCCGCTGGCCGCTGCCCACCACGGCACCCGTGCCAGGACGGCCGTACAGCGCCAAGGGCACTGCCAAAGACAGCTGCAAGGTATGGGCACCCGGGGGCACTGCCAGGGTCAGAGTGGGCCGTCATTACGGGTAACAAGAGGGTGAGGAATGGACCCAAAAGAAAGGCTAAGTGCGGCCTCAGGTGAATGAATGGCTGAGTGCAGACTGCAGACTCGGGATAAATGAGGTTTCACTCAGAAATACATTCAGAGTCACACTCAGTGACGCACTGAGGGGTTCACTCAGAAGCACATTCAGTGACACTCGGGGGTTCACTCAGAAGCACAGTCGGGGGTTCACTCAGCAGCACAGTCGGGGGTTCACTCAGCAGCACACTCAACGGCTGGCTCGAGGGACACCGCATTCACTCTTTGCACACTCTTTGTCTTGGGGGCACGCTCAGCAGCACACAGTCACATAACAATGTACAGCCCGGAGGGGTCCCTTTTATGGTGCGCCTTGAGGCCCCGGGTCGGGGCCAGGCGCAGAGCCGGCGTGTCTGCATTCCGCGCACGGGTGCAGGACAGGTGCCAGGGGTGGCAGTGAGCGCCCTGTGCACAGCCGGGTGTGCAGTGCAGCAGGTGTATGTGTGCACAGGCCAGATGCGCGCTGGATGTGGGCGTGCGCAGCTCAGGTGCGCGCCTTGCGCAGTCGACCTGCCTGACCAGCCCTCGCCTAGCTGCTATATCTGGGCGAGGGGTGCTGGAGGGCTCAGAGGAGGGCTCTCCGAGGGCTCAAAGCAGGGCTCTGCGAGGGCTCCTGCGCAGGGACGTGCCTGAGGGCCACTGGGGCCATCCCAATTATTAGCGCTAAGAACCGTGAGTAGCGGAGGATTGGGATAACAACCTTGATTGTATATCAGGACCGGATCCAAGCTCAGCGGGACAGCTCAGCCTTTCATTCTTCCAAGGGTAATATCCTAGTTTGAGGTTTACTACCGTTCATTATTAGCATGAAAGCGCCTCCGTCTGTGGTGTGTTCTGTGTACGGGGTCTGGGTTTCAGCGTGGAGAGGCCGCAGCTCAGCCTTTCATCCATACAAGGGTAATATCGTACTTTGGTGTTTACTACCGTTTATTATTAGCCTCAAGGCGCCTCCGTCTGTGGTGTGTTTTGTGTACGGGGTCTTGGTTTCAACGTGGAGAGGCCGCAGCTCAGCCTTTCATCCTTCCAAGGGTAATATCCTAGTTTGGGGTTTACTACCGTTTATTATAGCCTAAAGGCGCCTCCGTCTGTGGTGTGTCTGTGTACAGGGTTCCCTCACCCCCTCCAGTCTTACATGTTCCCTTCGCCCTCCAGCCCCCCCCACTTCTCGTTTTTTCTCTCTCCATCTCTCTTCCTCCTCCATTCCCCTCTCCCCCTCCCCTGCTCCCCCGCCTTCTCTGCTTCATCATTTAATACCTCAGAACAATATATACTTTCAGCTGCACTCGTTTTCCTTCCCCCTCCTCCCACCGTTCTACCCTCTCTATCCCTCTACCCCCTCCCTCACCCCCTCCAGTCTTACATGTTCCCTTCGCCCTCCAACCCCCCCCCACACTTCTCGTTTTTTCTCTCCCCCCCATATTCTTCCTTCCCCATCGGCGCACTCAATGTTAATTTTCCACGCTCGCACTTAAAACAAAAAAAAGTTCGGTTTTAAAAAAAAAATCTTTTATTTATTAATCCAACTTGTTAATGTTGAAAGGCCTCTCGTCTCCAGTCTACAGCCTCAAACGGCCAGTCCCGGGGCCTTTGTTTGGAATTTGAAGCACCGCGGCCTCTGTTTGCTCTCTGCTTGGGGCGAGGCTTCAAAGCGGGAATGTAGGGTCTCGGAAGGTTAAGCTTGAAGGGGTTCAAGACCCGACTGGCCGTGCCGGCTTGTATGCCTGCTTCAGCAGAGACCCTGTGCAATAAATGCGCCATGATCCGTCACACAACATCCACTGCGCAGTGCTGCCTTGGGTCAATTCAATCGTGCAAAATGGGCAGTAAAGGTGCACATTTGCGAAAGTTTAAGCTATTGGTATTGCAAATTACAATGCCTTTTATTTGTTTTAAAAACCAAAACATAAATAAAACATATTGTCATTTGCAATCCCAATAGCTCAAATAGAAGGCATTGTCATTTACAATGCCAATAGCTCAAAACAATGTCATTACGAGACCTATTGCATTGTAAATGCTTGTTTTTGTTTGTACTACTGTCTCTGTCGTTGCTATGTCAACACGAGATGAAAAAAGATGTCTTAGTCACGTCCACAGAATCCGTTTCGTGAGTCTCCTGAGAATGAGTCAGGCCGATTGAAAGGAAACCGAAACTGCGTTTGTTGCGTTGGTGATGCGCTGCAGTGGGAGGAAACCACAGCCCGCCCCCTCCTTGCACTGCCCCTCCCTCCACCTACCACTCCGGCTCCCATTCTGTTCTCCCGGTTTCCATCTCAGACCCACGTGCTGTTTGCTTTCCTAGTACACGTCACCAATTTGGCGCCATGAATTTACGGTAATGGCGTGGTAGTGCGCCAGGTTACACGTATTCTGGTCAGGCGGCTCTATATGTACCACAAGCTAAGTACATACAGGCAACAACAGGTGGGCAGTTGTCAAGGCCACACACGATACAGGCAAGATGTTTGCTGGAGCAAAGTGCACGTTCATCACTAAACAACACGAGTGATAACGAAAAGCAGAAACGAAACCTTAAAAAACGAGAGATTAATCATTCGTGGACGGGGGCAAAGGACAGTACAAATGCTGCTATCAACTGGTTTATTCGAGCGGTTCTTAAACTTTTGACTTCTGTGGACCATCATTGAATTACTACAGGAAGCCGGGGCCCCCTCCTAGACAATTTCAACCATTTGAAACTCAAAAATTACACAAGACTACAGAAAACAGTTTCCAACGAAGTAATATGCAGAGTGTGAAATAATGTATTTAATTTTCAAACAAAAAAAACGAATAATTTATTCAATTTTCAAACAAAAAAAAACGAAATGTTAATTTTAATGGGAAGGCTGGAGCTTTCTTTCAAAATGTACTTTTATTTGTAAAAAGACTGAAAGACAAAGCGATACGCTAGTCTCTAGGATATCGCTTTGTCTTTTTGGATCGCTTTTTCATTGCATTCTAGAGCTTCAGTTGGGGCCCCAATCAGCCATACTTGATTCAGTTTGTTGTTGTTCTGCTCGATCAAGCTAAGGATACCATCTTCATTTTTAGCCTCCATTCAAATTCCTTCACATTTACAGAGCATTTTAACATTAAAAAAAATGCTTTTATATGTATATTTACATCATTAATCTGCTAATATAATTTAATATTCTAAACAGTCTCGGACCCCCTAAGAAGGCATTGCAGACCAACGGGGTCCATGGACCACACGTTAAGAACCACTGGTTTAGCATATGAAAAGTAAGTGAAATACATATATCCACATATTGCCTGTATTACATGACATTACACAATAGAGGCAGGCTTCTTTTCCTGGTAAGACGTTGCCATGGTAAACAACAAAGCAGAATGACTGTTTTAATTATACCCGAAGACCTTCCATTGCTCTGAGCACTATCTTCAGTGGTGTAGCAAAGGGAGGGGGGGGGCAGTCTGCCCTGGGCGGCATGAGATTTGGGGTCGACGCCCCCCCCGCTCTTACTTGCGGCCGCCACATGTCTGGCCTGGAAGATGGGAAACCTTGACCTGTGTTCAAGTCTACCCAGAGAGCAGATGCGAGGCACTACCCCTGATGGTCTGGAGGCTGCCTGGGCATGATTGGCATATCTGGTGGACATTATAGAATGCATGCCAGTCCCTGGGAAGCCAGAGTAACTGGGCACCTATTGGAAGCCGGTATCCATGGAGCACTACAAAACATGCACCCATCACTGCACATACTCAGACTGTTGCCTTCCTCTTGCTTTCCAACTCTCCTTTACCCCCTGCATCTCTCAGTAGGTCTCAAACTGACCAATTTCCTTAAAATCACTTGAAAAGTTGTTAAAACCAACCGCCACCAGAAACACCTCTGCATTAGCTAGGGAAGCCAAACAACTTTTTCAAAACACACCACATCTGGAGCAAATAAAGATCCATGCCAAAAACAGATAGATGCACTCCATCCTCCCTAAAAAAAGTGAAAAATCTCGTACCTAATGTCAGGATGTTTGAACAAGAAAATCCCCTCAACTTTGCAAAACCTCCTAAATCCCAATTAAACTTCCTCCGAGCCCTGTCAATAGCCTTGGGCTACTTGGAACCTCTCCACTCCCTACATGGCAAAAGCTCAGTCCAAACAATGGTGGTCCCCGCCCACAACCTTTTTATTTCTAAAAGGTCCTCTTTTGTACAGTTAAATAGAGCCAAACCTTTCATGTTCACAAGATCATCCTCTCCTAAATGGATAATTGATAAATCTGGGCAAGGGGATGCTCTCGTCATCAATTCCAACTTCGGTAGGAGCTTGTGCCAGCGCATCCCACCTTTACCAAACCATTTTATTTGCACCGCCCGGTTATCAAACTCTAGTTGCTTCCCAAATTTCCATTGTTCGGCATGATGTGCTGCTCATTTTATGAAGGAATATCTGAAAATCTAGGCTTCTTTGTGATCATGACCAGGACCTGCAACGCATCCTATAACATTCTTACCTTCACCTCCCCAAATGCTGAATATCTGCACAGGACCAACCCTGAAATTCTGCTTCCATTGCCAACCCAATCCAAAATGAGTGGATACCAAATTCTTGCCCAGGTAAACCCATTGCAATCAGCGCCTTCCTCATTGCTCCTAAAACCTGGTATGCCAAACGTTTCTCACCATTGGCATGCCGAAAAACCTCCCCGTGTATGTTTGCCCCTCGTGAAAACTTCTCCCACCAATGCAGAGGGCAAATCTTCTCATCTGGGTACCTCCGTAAATTGACACATTTCCCTCGACCACATTGATCCATCTTCGAACACCCTAATGCCTTCTCCCTGAAGTCCCTCCTTCCTCTTGAAACTCATAACCTCTGTCATTTTAAATGCAGCAAAAAACAACCACACCATGACCACGGAGAACAAAAAACACTCCTGCCCATCTACACACACCTTCGAAAACTTCCTCAAAAACCCCTTCAAAATGCACAAAGTCACTGATTCCGCACCATGTCCCTTCTTCCACTTTCTGCACCCAACTCTTCAATATCCATTTCCCCATTTTACCTACAGACTGCTCGTATCCCCCAAAACAACTTCCCAAAGAATGACAAGCCTGCCAACTTGCATCAATGGTCATTGCTGACAAACCACGCTCTATTAACAACATAATTTTACCACATCCTTCCTTCTCTTCTCTTCACACTCGTTGATGCTGTGCCCTCAAGCCCCTGTATCCAAAATCTCTTATCATGCCAAGCCTGCCTTGTGGAATCTGATAAAGAACCAATGATCAGCAGAATCATGTGACCCCTTAAACCTGCCACATGTGCCTCAATATTGCTGTCTTCTCGTCCGCCCATGGAACAAGCCTACAGAATCTCTGCCACTGCGAACGAGAGTGAGCATCCTCAATGTCTTAATCCACACCTGCAATGTGCCTTGCTCTAAACATCACATTAAAATGCAGGCATTCCAACACAAACAGGCACAACACTTGCAAAGCTTGTAAGTCTCTAGCGGACTGTCTATTAACTATATTGACTATTGCCAAGTTGTCGATGTTGAATAGCACTTTCTTGTTGGCAAAATGGCGGCCCCATAGACAAGCTGCCATCACTAATGTATTCAATTCCAAAAAGGGGATGCTATGGCCCCTGCCTTTCCTTTTCTCACGCCACTATTCCGCACACCAATGTCCTTGCCAAAAAACTCTGAACCCAGAGTCACCTGCTGCATTCAAGAACAGTTCCAGAGACCATTCAGCCTTTTCACCCAACCCTGCCATGGGTATACCAAGAAAATCCTGTAGAAAGACCTTCCAAACTTGTAAATCCACTTTCACTCCTACAGTCAATTGAACTCTATAGTGGGACAATGAGTCCCCTGACAAAGCCAAACCTAGACGCCGACAAAAAGTCCTCCCTGCCCTTAGTGCTCTACAAGCAAAATTGAAATATCCCAGAAGCACTTGTATATCTCTGACCTGCACCTTGTTCTTGGCCAACATCTGGACAACTTCCTTTTTTTGTCCACAGGCAATCTAATTTCCCATTTTTTGGAAACCAGTTCTTTGCCCAAAAACAGCACACACAGATCGTGCATCAACTCCTGAAACTCATGAAGTAGTTTATCACACTCATTCGTAAGTGGCGAACCCTCTATAAAATCAGTCATTAAGATAATGGGTCAAGTTGTCTGAATTTGTCACTCACTGGAACAATCTCAGCAAGAAAGTACTAAGGGTCTGATTACGAGTTCGGTGGTCCATGGGCCGCCCTACCCGCGGTCCGACTGCGCGAACTCGGAGGTCCGACCGCCATACTACGAGATGGTCGGATTGCGATTGCAAAGACCGTGGCTGAACCACCAACACCGTCAGCACACCGGTGACCGCCAGGGTCGCGGTCACGGAAAAGCAGCTGCTATAGGATGGTACTGACGAGGTTCACCGTCATCCGTATTATGAGTTGGTTTTCCGACGAGCTGACCGTGACGGTGGGACCACCAGCTTCGAGTCAGCGGAAACGAAGGATTTGGGGTGCATACTCACCCTTCTCCTGTTCTACCCATCATAGTTCGATGTGGATTCCTTTCTCCAGGTCCCCCCTTCACAGCAGCATCTTCACCCCGAAGAATACCACCCTGTTTGCGGTGATCTACAGGTAAGTCCTTTTCGTGCCATATACCCATTGCCTAGACTGGCCACATATGGGACTGACTCCTGCAATGGGTAGGTGGTATTTTTCCACATGCATCATGCACATGTGTACATTCGACACGTGCAGTCGAAATGTACACACATGCATTGATAGATATGGAAAACCATTGCCTACCGCCGCCAGACCGCCGCACCAACACCACGGGCCTCGCGATTAACTTGTAATAAGGCGGTCTAAAGACCACCAGCGCTGCGCTCTACTGGCTGTCCCAGGCGCGATGTTCAGGCGGTAGGTCCGCCAAACTCGTAATCAGCCCCTAAATGTCTCAAAAAAGGAACATGAAATAGAATAGCACATAGGCAATGCTTTGTCAACGAAAAAGAAACCTGCAAACTGCACACCCAACAGTTGAAATCCAATGGGTGAAGTGGCAGCATTCTGAAGGCTGGCTTAATGTCACACTTTGCCATTTAAGTCCCAGGACCCAGTCTACTGATCAGCTCTATGGCTGAATCAGCTGAGGCATAATGAACCCTACTCAACCCTTTCACAATTAAATCAGTCACAGGTTGCCCCTCCTGCCGTGAAAGGTGCTGGATCATTCAGAATTCCCTTACTTCCTTCTTCAGAGCCACCCCAATAGGTGAAACTCTCAAGATTGGCAAATGCCAGTCTGAAAATGGGCTTTCCATTCAACATTCATGAACCTCTTTCGCAAGCTTAGTCCATACCAATTGCTTATGCCTAGGCACCGAATGAAGGTTTTTTGCCCATTGCCGTTTAAATGGCTCTTGGTATCTCAACTTGAAATCAAATTCAAAGCCTTCCAACCAGGGACAGCTGGTAGTAAGGGGCAAAGTGGGGGTTTGCCCCACTAACACTAAAAAAAAAAAAGACTGAAAGACTCGGTGGTGCTTTGTTTCAGGCAGTAAGTATTCTGAAACACGTGTTTTTTACCAGCTGGAAAAGTGAACACAGCTGAGCATGTGCCAGTCTGGGTGACCGGTTACTCACCCTGGAGGCACAAGGCAGTGTTGTGTCGGCAGGGTGGTAGGTGTGGCATTTTTCAATAGTAAAACAGAAATGTTTCCCCTCGGGCAACACTACAAACACACTAGATCGTTACTCATTTAAAAAGACGAACTATTGCTTATCAAATTCACACTAATGCTGGTTGTCAGCTCCAAACCAGCTTAAATACAATCAGATACTGACACCTAAATTTGAATATTAAAAAACATGTTTTTATTAAAATCCTATTCTCACAAAAAATAAAAATATTTCTAGTTGTATAATCACAATAAAAATTCATTGATACATTCCATATACTTAGTAAAATCAATTCAAACAGACGTTACAACATTTTACAGGACAAAACGGACATAATACCCCCACATAAAAGAGAGAAAAAAAAAGAAAAAAACCTTTAAACACTCTATTTTGTCATCAACAGTACATATCCTAAAACAACTACACATAAGGACACGATCTGAATGCCTTCCTCAATTAACAATTGCAGAACCGTGTTTCTCCAAGGATTATGTAGCTAAATTTGCGTCGATTCGTTTCGATGGTTTTACAATTATTAGTCCATCTTTTTCAAGACACTCTTTGAATTTTCTCTGTAATATTCCTTTTCATTAAAAGACCCTTGCTATAAAAAATGGTCTATATCACCACGGTCGAGAATGTCCCATTACTTCAAGTCGATAAAAAGATTCCGACTCCCATGCTACCAGTTCTCACACCTTATTTTATGTTAACTCGTGGGTTGCACTAAACCAACGGTCGTAGCTTGTTCCCAACTCGAGGGGCATTCACGTCCTCCTCTTCCTCGTAATGCTACTAGGCTGTGGCCGAGATATTGCACGTCAGTCCTGCTCCTTCGTATCTGTCGTATTTACTTAATTGTGGGCGTAAATGCCTGCGACCTTGGGCGTGGGCCACGTAGCGCCAGAGACAAGAGAGGCAGGGTTGACTAGACGTCAGTAAACATGCGAGCCCGTCCCCAACCCCACGTTGGTATGCTTTTGTTTTGAAGAAGACGAGCTGGAGGAGGGGCCCGCAGTGTATTTGGCAATTGACAGACGTGAGGAAAGAAGTAACGGGTGAAGCCCATATTGTTCTGTGCAGAGTGCAGCTTTATCTTAACAGTGTGCGCATTGCTTCTGCCACAATCGTTACCTCGTGCAGCAGGTTATGTTGCAGGTAATCTGCTGAGAAACAGAATTATGCCGGGACCACAGGACTTCAGAATGCAGTTGCGTACCGGGGGGGGGGGGATGGCAGCACCAGTTTTTTGGGGCTGTGGCCTCCCATCACTCTTACCTGCAGTCTCAGGGCGGACACAATCCCCCCACCCCTCTTTTCAATAGAATCGCCCGCTGCGGGGCAGCAAACGAAATGGAGATCTCGCCAGCACCCCCTTCTCCCCCGCTCTTTACTCTGGCAGCCGCAGGCGGCAAACTCAGGGACCGCCATAGGCGGCCAAAGGCCTAGCTACACCACTATCAGAATGGGTGGACTATGTCAACACACCACATTAGCACCTGTGACCCCAAATCCAGACTAGCTCATAATACCTCATTTACTCTCCTAACCTTTCCAGAGAGACAAGTGAATTGCATAACTCCAGTCCTCAGGGGACCGAGGGAAAACATATCAGTCCCTTTCGCGTTTCTCACTCATGCATCATCCTCAATAAAAGAAAAAGAGACACGAGAAAAGTTCATGAGATTTATTAACTCTGTCGTGCTCTGCTATGAAGCTGGTGTGCTGCAATTATTAGACATATATAAATCTACTGAATACTGAACAGGGCCAACAGTAGTAGTAGTAAAATACTTTATTGCATTAATCATTTGATTACAATAATAGAGAATAGGCAAGCATAAAAATAGAATAAAAAAAATCACATAATTTCCATGCGTGGTATCCTATAAAAGAAAACATACATAGATCGTGATACCTGTTTTTGCATCTATATACATATCCAATAGTAAAAGCCATCTAGTCGTTTAATATTTTATAGGCATGTTCTAAAAACGGAACCATCCTTCTAATTGCACTTTCCCCTGCGATCCTAAAACAATAACGTATAGCCTCCGTAGTTGTTCATATTTTGGCATTATTAAACATGGGGCGTAAATATGTCCTCCGTGTAGGCAACAGCCTCGGGCAAATGCATATTAAATGTTCAAGAGTTTCCTTGCCGATTCCACAAAGCCGACATACCTGTGTATCTTTAAGAGCCTGATTCCAAGTCCCTTCGAACTCCCTATCGGAATATAAAATTGTCTGAATCTTAGGTATTTCCATTTAATATAACTGGTCAGATTCCATCCCAAGTATTCTTGAGCCTGCAAGGTATATGTGTCAATTATTAAGCCCGTATGTTTATATTTCCCGGCTTGTAGACGATCTAAATTCCACTGTGTTAACTTTAGTGTTTTACATATTACATTTTTCCGCACACCCCGGGTCATTCGCCCCATCTCCTGTATATCAGGCAGATCATAGGAGTCTATTTCCCACATTATACTAGATAGTTGCAGATCTCTTACTTTTTTACTCCGGAGTTCCACCATTATTAGATGTTTCAATGAGCTTGAATCGGCCTTAGCACAGTCAATAATATAGTTAACACAGCTGTTCTTATGCAGCATTTCCAGAGATTTTAGGCCAAATTCCAACCGTATCATACAATGTGGAGTAGCCTGTCGTAGGTGGAGTATGGTGCGTACACATTTCATGAAACATTTTTCGAGCTCAAAGATGACTTTCTTGTTCATGGCAGGAGATGCATACAATAACAAGCATTGGCATAGCCAATAGGTCTCGCTTTTGGGACCTTATAAGTATTTAGTTATGCAGCATAATATCCTTGGTGCAACAACATCAACTGTTGCATGGCTAAACACTTATAAGGTCCCAAAGGCTAGACCTATTGGCTATGCCAATGCTTGTTTTTGTATGCACTCTATACATTTTTGGCACCATGCCCTTAAAAACCCGGTAGTGGTATCCCTTCACATGAATGGACTGTACCACTACATAAAAAAGAAAAATGCCCTTAATTTTTTTACATTTTTTAAAATCTAAAACCATGATTTTGCCCATTTGTTTTACGCAGAGCGTAAAAAATTACAACGTGACTGGGTTGGGAATGTTATTTCTGCTGGTACCCCCAGGGGAGGGAACAAGACAGTAAATACGCCGATGGAAGATGGAAATGGGTGGCTACCTAATACCAAAGGTTTACCAGCCATAGTATGGAGTACATGTGTGGATGGGGATGGTCGATTTGTATTTGCAAAACTGAAAATACAAGAAAGAACCCTGATGTTTGATTTCATCTATGCCACAGTGGGAGATAAAACAGACTTCTTTTCTTCTTTACCTAGAATGATACACACTTTTGGGGGGAAAAGACATTAAATAGGCAGTGACTGGAACATAGTATCTGACCCAACTCTATATCACTTAGGTAGCCCTGATAATGCTCATAAGGGGAACAGACTAGTAATATAAGACATGATGACTGACCATGCCTTAACAGAACCATGGATACTGATGAACCCAAGAGAAAAAGAATACACGTTCACCTTGTAGGCACATGGTATTAGGATTCTAGCAGATTTGGTTTTGGTCTCCACAGGACTACTTAGAAGAACTCTGTTGTAAACAATAGTAGCCAGCACAGCATCACACAGACCTTAGCCTTATACCTCCATCACCGGGTCAATGGTGAACGAATAAACTGCAACTCATATGCCCAAAGGAGAAGGAAAACCTACGTTCCATTTGCAGGCATATACGGAAAACAATGGGAAAACAGCTGCAGCAACACATTTTCTATGGCTAGCTGGAAAGGCTTGACTTAGAGGTGAAATAATGAGAGTTGTGGCAATACTCATATGACAAGCGAATAATTAGAAAAACAGACTGGAGAGACTAGTCCAGCAACTCCATTTAGATGACATCACTTCTCATACACTATGCTCATTACCAAAGCTAAATATGACCTGAACATGATAGATACTACTACAGCAGGAACAATGCTATTTAAGTTGAGGCAAAGGCACTATGAACTAAATGCTCTTAGTAAGCCCACAATAGATCTTTCGCAACTAGACTCTGGTAAGCAAGACATAAAACAAGGAAGGGTATCATAGTCGGGAACAAGCCCTACCTAGTAGGATTTTCATAGTGCCCAATATAACCAGTACAGGAAGAAACCAGGCAAGGAAGACTAAGGAGAAGGCCAGTAGGAAATATCTCTGAAAGAGGAGGGCTTTCATAGTCACAAAGTCATAACTTATGCTAAACAGAGCTAAGTGCTCTCACATCTCTCTCACTAGACCGGTACTACTTATTTTTGTTTGTGTTTCTGTCTTCGATAAACAGGTTTTGTAGATAGACTCGCTGCCTGTGTGTTGCTTTTGTATGCAGTTAATGTAATTCATACATGCTATGGGTGAAAAAGCATGCAGTGCCAATACACAATGAAAGACACCACAATACACACTTCCATATACATGTTCAATCTATAGCATTCTTTTTTATTATTCGAAAAATAAATTCGTAACGAAGACACGATGGGAATTCATATAAAAAATATACAAGCCCACTTGTAAATTGTAGGTGAATTCAAATTCTGCCCTGGTACACAGGTTGATGTACTGATTCCATTCTCCAAGACCAAACTCTGAAAAAGAAATCAGCCATCAACTGTTAAAACGTGTTCACATACACGTAGAGCACGCCAGCCCTCACTGTGCACTAATTTTAATTGCACAGTAAGGGCACATGTGCATCTCCAACGGATGTACTCTTGTAAAATTCACCGAAAAGTGTTATTGTACAAATCTTTCATCACAATGGATGTTTTTGTTTTATCTTTGTGCAGTCCAACGCAGAGCAGCTGCCATTTGATAACGCAGGTGTTGCTCCATAAAAACACGTCTTCTGTTGGCGAACTACAGACCCATCACACTGACTTTTGTGCTGGGAAAAGACGAAAATCTCGTTTGATGCTGCTAAACACAGAATTACAAAATATATGACGCTCCCACGCAGTGAGTGTTTAAATGGAAATACTACCGTGCATTTACTCCTTATGACCAACACTCTCACCTTAACAGTTTTGATACTGCCCATTTCAAAATAAATCCGTGCACATGCACGCGGTACGCCAGTGCGTGCCCACTCAAATAATTACATTCAGGCCTATAGATGAGCCGGCTGCATGTCTGAGGGCAGCAGTGGCATCAAGGTCTGGAGCAGCAATGCAGCCAACTAAAGGAATGGGGAATAACCCACAGACCAGATACTCCGTGACCCGCTTCCATCTGCACTGCCCTCTGCAAGTTCAGACAGGTGATGTGCAGAATGGCACTTCAGGCAGGGCTAGCGTCATGGCATTTCAACCACATAAAAAGCGATGGGACCTGCAGGGGCACCATGTGTTGAAACTGGTATTGGCCCTTGTCCCCACAAACCTCAGCTTGTGTTGCCGTCACTGTCCTGTCTGCCCCCACCAGTCTACCTTTACTATGCTACAAAAACTGGCATACCTCACAGCAAAACGACTGGTGCACATTCTGTGATAACATGCCAGGTGCACCACAACAGAGCGATTTAGTGTTGGTGGAGGCAAATGGGGTGAGTGTACTTGATCTCACATAAAGACATAGGGGACATCATTTCAAAAGGGGACCCTCATGCTCAGGGCCGGCTTTAGGGCAGTGCGACCCCTGCGGCCGCACTGGGTTGACCTGTGGAGGGGGGAACTGACCTCAGGGGGGTGGGGGGAGGGGTATTGTGTTCGGCAACAACTTATGATTGGCGAGATGAGGGGCACTTTTACCCGGTGGGAGTGAGAGAATCCGATGAGGCGGTCATTGGGTGTGGGGGCGCCAAAAGTGATAGTCGCACCAGGCGCCAACAGTGCTACAGCCGGCCCTGCTCATGCTTTTCTGCCGGCCTCGGCCACAGAGAGGAGATTCACTAGCTGCTGCCTAACCTGAGAGGGCGCCTTCATGGTAAACAAGCATTGGCGTAGCCGGGCGGGAGAGAGAGAGAGAGGGAAAGAGTGAGAAAGAGAGAGAGCGAGAGAGGGGGACGCGTTATGTTCGTATTAGGTTACCTGGGCTTTGGAGTTCCCATTAAAAGATCTTTAAGTTTAAGTTGCTTACTACCGTTTTTTTTTTCAAAGATACAACTGAGCGGGATGTTAGCTAAAATAGGTACCGGACCCAGAAGGGGGGGGGGGGGCGTGGGGGCTATGGTGAACTAATTCAGGAAAAGCCTTGTGATCACAGCACATTTTACAGCCCACGTCCTTGTCTTTAAACAACCAGCATCGTGCTCACTTAAGAGGGACTCCGCGGTAGAACTGTAGAGACCCATAACTGACCGCAAAATACACATTCAAAATAAGAAACAGAAGCCGATTTTACCTTCTCTGCGGATCAACAAGCACCAGCGCGAGCGGCGACTCCTTGAATAAAATCTCAGAGCAGGGACTCGGTGCCAAGTCACGTGACTGGCCGGGCATGTGACCACACAATCAGAAACAAGGAAGTGTGCCCTGACTATTTTGCACACTGCGGGAAATCCCAGAAACAAAAGTAACTGGAAACAAGCACGGATTCGAAACGGAGGAGCGAGGGCGAGCGAGCGCGGCAGCCTGCTCAGCTGACCAGACGCTCGTGCGTCATGGCCTTTTCCCCGCACGGCCGGCATATGTTTCCAATTATCGCGCACGCGTCTGGGCACGATAATTGGAAACACATGTCTGCCGCGCGTACCCATCCCAAAAAGGCCAGCCACGACGCACGAGCGTTTGGACTGCTTCTGAAACTCACTTACTTAAAGTCTTCGCCTAGCAGCGCTTGCGCGCTACTCGAGGCTCGACCTAAAAACTGAATCATTTTCATTTGTAAAGCTTTAAGTGATGGAATAATAGCATTCCCTCCGAACATTTTCATAAATCTCGCAATTGATTTTGTAATAGTTGTAGATTTTACACTTTTACTGACTATATGGTTTGACCATGATAACTTTTTGTCAAATGTTACGCCGAGGTAGTTATATTGGTCCACTACCTCGATTGGATTTTCTCCTAAAGTCCACATTTTTGATTGTGTAGACTGTCAAACGTCACAATTTTTGTTTTAGACAAGTTAGCTATCAAACCATTCACTTTGTTATATATATCTAGTTGGTTCAGTTGGTGCTGTAATCCATTAGGAGTTAAGGATAAAATTACTAAATCATCGGCATATGCTAGGTATGGTATTTTTTTGTCACCTAATTTTGGTGCCACACCCATATCCGAACTTAACACCGAATCGATATCTGCAATATACAAAGAGAATAGCAGTGGAGCGAGGACACAGCCTTGCTTAAGACCGTTTGTGGTATTCATTTTTGGCGATAATGTATTATCATGAGCCAACTTCACCCTGACCCATGTATCCAAATGCAGGCCGATAATAAAATTTAGAAGGTTCGGATCAACCCTCCATGCTGTTAATTTACTCCACAGCCTTTGCCGGTTGACCTTGTCAAATGCTGTGGAATAATCCACAAAGCAGGCGTATAGTGTTATCTTCCGCAAGCTTGCCTTTTTTCCTATCAGGGCCAATGAAGCAATGTTATCGAGGGTCGAACACCCTAAACGGAATCCAGTTTGGGTTATTGGTATTAATGATTTTTCCTACGCCCATGTCCTTAATTTATTTTGGAGGTGCTTCGCAAACAGTTTCCCTTCAAAATCCAGCAATGCTATTAATCTATAGCTGGACGGATCATCTTTTGGGCCTCGCTTGTAAATCGGATGAACAATCGCTCCTTTCCAGGAAGATGGTATCATTCCACATTTAATTACCTGTAAAAACAACTGTTTTAACATCGCACTCCAAAATGTTATGTTGAACTTTATCAAGCCGATAGTGTTTTTTGGGGTTTTAAATGTTTAACATTTTATTTATTGTCTGCATTAATTCATATATTTTTTCTAATTGAATTATTTATATTTTTTGTTTTATTGTGTATTTATCTATTTATTTAGTGTATAAGTATATATTTATATATATGATATTAACTATTAGTGGAATTTATTTAATTTACATTATATTACATTTATTTATTAAAATATTTAACATTTACTACTTTAAACTCTATTTATATAAAAAAATCGATATTTTTGTATATTTTTGGACAATATTAGTGTCAACAATATTTTTTTCTTGGATCTTCTAGTACTTACCATTATAAGTATAGGAATATTTTCAAAAACAAGGGAATCCTAACGGTGTTAAGAGATGGAGGGCATAAATATTTTTAAAGAGGGCCGGGCCCTGTTCCAGTGGTCCTAAATTCCTGTCTCATCCCGCTTCCTTCCGCTAGATGGTATCTGTTCCTGACGGCGTTTGTGCCTCTATAAATGAGCCCATTCTCTTCACTTTGCTGACGGTTTATTTGTATCGACGTACCAATTTTAAATTTTGCTCTTCCCTACTCCTACGGCTGAGAACTCTTGTGGATTCATTCCCCCTTAAGGACCTGGGTCTGTTTACCACTGACCGTACGCAACCGGTCATCCTTCTGTTCTGATGACCTCAGCCTCTCGCAACCATCCTGGATGGTTTTTCCCTGCCATTATCTGTCTCAGGCATAAATGCTTATGTCCTAATGATGATCCCTAGATCCGCTTAGGGGATCGAAACGTCGTCAACCATAGTACCATGGCTTGAATTCTTGATGTGTAATTGTTCATATGAGCATATGTACTTGAGACTATATGTGACATGACCATTATGTTTTCCTTGTAGTCACACAGAGGAATGTCTGAGCTTAAAGGTTTTTACCTTCTCTTTTGTTTGGTTTCCCACTCTATTAATGTGTTTTTATTTTTTAACTAAATAAATATCTTGTTTTCCATTTGGATACCTAACTTAGGGCCTGATTACGAGTTTGGGGGTGCGGGAGCGGGGCGGCACGCCACTGCCCGCCCTTGCACTGCCAGACTCGCCCGCCAGATTATGAGTTTTCTCGTTATCTAGCGGGAGGTCCTTTGGGGTTCCCAAAAGGCACCGCAATGGGAACGCCAAAGCCCTTTCCTGCACAGCATGGACTGTGTAGTCCATTCCGGGAAGGAAAGGGGTGCATGCACACAAGGGGGCACACCATATGTCCCCCTGCATGCACCCAAGGGCCCAGAGGCAACAGGGGGCTCTATAGGACCTCTCTTGTTTCCTCACCACCAGAATTTCATGGCGTGAACACCGCCATGAAATCCTGGCGGTGAGGAAAACTCGTAATATGCTTGGCGGTGCCATAGTGGCCCCACCAGCATATTGCGAGCCTCTGACCATCTCGCCACCGCCAGGGAACGTGGTTCCATGCCGGTTGCGGCGGTCCCATGGAGGTCCGATGGCCATAGATGTAATACATATTGGGGTAAATTATATTTTTGGCACAATATTTTTATCAACTACATTTTGTACCACAATACTGTGTCAGTGATCCAAACGGGTCTAAAGATTTACAAACACATATTCTCAGAGGTCTGTCTTGGCTGTAAGCACAGGGCAAAACAGGGCTGGTGATCGCGCATAGCACTATCAAGTCTTAACTTGATAGTGCTATGCGTAGCAGTGTGGGACTGCGCAACTGAGGACATCTGGTGGAAAACAGCAAAGAGTGTAGTGAGCAATCACTGTAGTTAGATAGATTAAACTCTGTTTCAGCAAGAGATCAGCCCGTCAGTCACCGAGAAGCCCATTGTAGCTGTGCAGCTAGATAATATCGGTCGAAATCTAGAAGACCCAGACCTGCTGCCTTTACAGGTAATTTTAGGGTAGACAGAGTCACCTCAAGGCATTCCATCCCCAAATTAAACTACCAAGCAACAATGGGGTATTAGTAATGGCAGATTAGTAAAGTAATATAACAGTGGGTGCAGTACCCCCATTTCAATTGAGGCAATTCGATCTATAACCACCAGGGGAAGAGTGGACCAAAATGTAATTTGCCCATATAGCGCTCGTACTGTTCTGCGCAAATTACCATCCCGTAAGTCTTCAGGGGAGTGGTAGATATTGATCGCCACATATTGAAATTATACCGATTCATGTTTCAACCTGGGACCTAAGTGCTTGAGGGGTGGGAGATTATAACCTGAACGTAAAGGGAAATTACATAATTTGATCCAGTTCACACGGAGACCAGGGACCTCAGCAAATTCACTCAGCAGTCATGCAATAGAGGACAGATCAGCCTTGGCATCTTTGACATACAGCACCAGATCATCGGCATATAACTATACTGCGTGATTCACCCACGCAACATTATCCCCCACTGTGCTTTCGAAAGTCGTAATTGAGCAGCCAGGGGCTCCATCACCATAGCGAAAGAGTAATGGGAACAGGGGACAACCCTGACGAGTGAGTCTGCCCATGGCCATAGCGTCTGATATACATTTCCCTGTTTTTACTTCACTTGTCGGATTAGCATAGAGGATCTGAAACCATTTACACCAAAAGAAGCCCATCCCAAATCGAGTCAGGACCCATGCATGTATTCCTAGTGAAGAGAATCAAAAGCCTTCAAGGTCAAGCAAGATGCAGGCCGCCTTTGGAAATAATTCAGGTACCTCTCACTTTACTTTCCAGAGACTATAAAAGTTAAGAGAGGTATTACGCCCAGGAATAAATCCGGCCTGGTACTCATGTTCGAAATGTGGAAGCACCAGTAATAACCATGTCCCAAATGTAATGTAAAAATATGATAAAGATACTATAACATTATTTAAAAAAATCTAAAGTGTCTTTTTCAGCATGGTTCAGTAAAATATTAAATTATGTCACTGCGGTCAGTGACATTTATTGAAAGTTTATGAATCTAAAAAACTGCATTAGGGGTAGTACGGGACACTGCCTGGGGTGCTTGGCATGACTCTTTTTAGTCTTGCAAGTCCCATGAGACAAGACCTAGGCAAGAGCATGATATTTGGCCTGAGCCACGATCGAGCTATGCCTGGTGTGCCCGCCCGTATTCTCTAGTGATTGCAGGAGACCAGACCCTGATAGAGGTGAAGGCCTTGGGTCAGCACTACATCTGCTCTTCACTCCCTCTGGGACTACCCAGAAATAGCACCAGAAACATTCAAGAGTTTGTTTCCTTCAGCAGGCCACTAAGAGAACTGACTAAAAAGGGTCATGAATTCCAATGATCTCATCCTTACCCAATCAGTTTTGATGCCTCAAAGGTTGCTTTGCAGAAAGTAGCAACATGTTGCTGCACATTGAAGTTATCATCATTGCCAGTTCATTTAGGCTTGGCACTAGTCTAACTCAACCTGGTGTTGTCTCAGTTGTCCTGTCCAAGATTGTTACCCAGGCCAGTTGCAGCCGGCCTAAGTGTCCCAGAAATGAAATACAAACAGAGAAAGAGTCACTAGCATTGGATTTTGCCTTTGAACATTTTCACTAATTTCTATAAGGAAAGTTTCCCCAGTTGTCACTGACCATCAGGCATGTGTTTCCATTTTTAAAAACCATAAAGTGAAGATGCCACTGAGAACAGAAAGATGGGATGTTTGTGGTCAAGATCGCCACTTCCAATCTGTGCATAAGGCAGGCAAGGATCTAAACATGGCTGATGTTCTGGCCAACTTGCTGATTACTCAGGACTCATTGAAATCGTCTGTTGCAGACGAGTACCTGCCCTTTTTAGCTGTGCAAGCCCAGAAATGGCAATGAAGACAATATCCTTCAAGCTACCTCAGCTAACCCTAGATATCATACAAGCTACCTCAGCTAACCCTAGATATCATTCAAGCTACCTCAGATAGCCCCAGAGTCACAGCAGGGTGGGGCTGCTCTTTGACTCCGCAAGAGAAGAACCCCAAGAGTCAACGACACACAAAATATTCTACATCGAGTAACTACTTTCCCTTCAAAAAATACATGAAAAACTGGCTTTACTTTAGTCAGGCCGACAGATAAGACACATAAATACCAATGGAAAAGCATGATTTTGCAGACTATTGGGCTGATTTATATTTTGGCGGAAGGATTGTACACTGTCAGGGTGATAAAGTAAATTACTCCATCGCCGTGACGGAGTACCCACCTTCCAAATTTAGAAATGACGGTCAGCACAACGGACATTTCTACCATTCAAAGTAACCGCCATCAATGAGCGTGAGTATATTGGAACTTTGCCGTATGGCTCTGTCCAACATGATGGAGTTGTACGGTAAAGTTTCAAAACTTTTTTTACTTATAAAAATAAAACCCCAAAGTGAGGTTTTGTTTTTGAAGTAAAAAAAAACGAATGACCTCCTTGCCATGGGAGTCATCGCGAGGGGGGCATTTTTAGTATTTTACTGCCCCTTACAGTAAGGGTTTGCCTGGGGGTGACAGGCAGTAAAAAACAGCTACATGTCGGCCCATCTAAAGTGGCCGGGCGGGCGGACATAAAGCCAATTTTTCGAGGTTCTTACTACGTTGGGCCATCTGAGAAGTTTGGCCACAGAGGAGACGAGGTAGTCTCTGCTGTGGTCAAACTATGGTCCGCCTGCATATAAATTTGGCGGGCGGACCATTATCTTGGTGGTAGTAAACATACTGCGAAAGAGTATGCTCACCGCCAATATACAAACCAAGGCTGCATGTGGGCTTCTGATAACACAAGAGCATTCATTATTGCCCAGAATAATCCCTTGTGGTATTCACAAACTACGAGTTACATTTTACAAATAGTAATTTTAGGACATTGGAAACTCCGCAGTCGTGCAAAGAACTCTGCACAAAAAAAGATAGGACATGCCTATCTTTTTATGTGCGGACTCTCTGCCCACGAGTGTAGAAGTCTCCACAGTCGTAAAATTACTATTGACAAAATTAAACTCGTAGTTAGTGAAAGCCAAAAAGGGTAAGTTTACCTTAGTGAACCAGGTCCAATGTGTTTATTTCTTTCCCTTCATCTATTGAAACTGCAATGAACGTTTTATTGAACTTTACTTATAATCGCACGCGTTTGAAAGCTTAAAGAGTAGCACTATTTAGGTCTCGCCTAGCGTTGCTGCGCACATGCGCATCTCGCTCGGCGAGATTTATTGCAGATGAGTACTTTCTGAAAAGGGCTTGAAGCCCCGCCCCTTATTCCCATTGGCTTGCGTCACCGTCTATGTTAATCGGTGTGCCGCCATTGGAAATAAGGTTTCCAGGGTGCCTCCTTTTGGCTTTTTGGTCCGGCCCCTCCGGACTCGGTGGCTTGCTTTACGTGTGTCGTGACGACTTTTCTTATCAGTCACGCGTGAAGCATGCAGCAGTAGGCTCTCTGATTGGTTGTCACGGTTCACAGGTCATGTTTCCTTTTATGACTTTGTTTACTCCAGGCAGGCATGGAGCTCAGAGTTGCAAGGAGTCACAGGGAGGACAGGGGGATCAGGGGGATCCCGGCAGACTGTGGGTGCTTGGCAGCAGCGTGTTCATTTTTTTGCATCGCGCTTGTTTTCTTGTTGCCGTGCTGTGAAGTTTTCGATGCTGTGCAGTGTTCCTGCTTCGTGGAGAGGATCCGCTCTCGCCCTCATTAACATGCTCACACGCAGCTTTGGCGGTGGCTCTATTGAGACAAAGGGAGCAACTGCGAGATGTCTCCGGATTAAACCATGCATACTTTACCGGCTCCTCGAGGATAGCTCATAGCAAAAATCTCTTCTGGCGCTTTAACTAGGCGCTAACGTGTGGCAGGAAACAGCCCGACAGAATAACTTCAATTCACCAAGATGCCAGTGGGAAGGGACGTGACATCACACACCTTTGAACCCCGCACCTCCTTTACTACAGCAAAAGCTTGACCACTTCTCACACCTTTCACTTCTCGAGTCCCGGCTCCTATCAATACTGCATGCCTTTGGGTGTGGAAGGAGGTAACACGGATGCAGTCTTTCGGCCAGATGGTAAACGACTAACTCACATCACATCCTGCTTCCTGTTGGGCAGTCCACGGTGTCTGCACACAATGGGCATTCTGTACCAGGGCGGTGGGCGAGTGTTCCGGGCGTTTCATGTGAATGTAAGGTGGGTTGTGCGCGAGCCCCTCAAAGGGCCCTTTGTGCGGGTCACATAACAGGCCATTTAACTCCAGGGTGGGGGGGCACAGGACACTCTGCACCGGGCACCAAGCAGGAGTCAGGCCGCTGGCTGCTGCCCACCATGGCACCCATGCCAGGGCGGCCGTACAGCGCCGAGGGCACTGCCAGACAGCTGCAAGGTATGGGCACCCGGGGGCACTGCCAGGGTCAGAGTGGGCACCGAGCACTACAAGGTATGGGCTGGGCACTCAGTGTCACTGCCAGAGAGCATTGGGAGGGGCCGTTATTACGGGTAACAAGAGGTTGAGGAATGGACCCGGGAGAAAGGCTAAGTGCGGCCTCAGGTGAATGAATGGCTGAGTGCAGACTGCTGACTCGGGATGAATGACTAGATGCAGCCTTGGGGTGAATGATTCAAGCAGGAGTCAAGCCGCCGGCCGCTGCCCACCACAGCACCCGTGCCAGGACGGCCATACAGCGCCAAGGGCACTGCCAAAGACACTGCAAGGTATGGGCACCCGGGGGCACTGCCAGGGTCAGAGTGGGCCGTCATTACGGGTAACAAGAGGGTGAGGAATGGACCCAAAAGAAAGGCTAAGTGCGGCCTCAGGTGAATGAATGGCTGAGTGCAGACTGCAGACTCGGGATAAATGAGGTTTCACTCAGAAATACATTCAGAGTCACACTCAGTGACGCACTGAGGGGTTCACTCAGAAGCACATTCAGTGACACTCGGGGGTTCACTCAGAAGCACAGTCGGGGGTTCACTCAGCAGCACACTCAACGGCTGGCTCGAGGGACACCGCATTCACTCTTTGCACACTCTTTGTCTTGGGGGCACGCTCAGCAGCACACAGTCACATAACAATGTACAGCCCGGAGGGGTCCCTTTTATGGTGCGCCTTGAGGCCCCGGGTCGGGGCCAGGCGCAGAGCCGGCGTGTCTGCATTCCGCGCACTGGTGCAGGACAGGTGCCAGGGATGGCAGTGAGCGCCCTGTGCACGGCCGGGTGTGCAGTGCAGCAGGTGTATGTGTGCACAGGCCAGATGCACGCTGGATGTGGGCGTGCGCAGCTCAGGTGCGCGCCTTGCGCAGTCGACCTGCCTGACCAGCCCTCGCCTAGCTGCTATATCTGGGCGAGGGGTGCTGGAGGGCTCAGAGGAGGGCTCTCCGAGGGCTCAAAGCAGGGCTCTGCGAGGGCTCCTGCGCAGGGACGTGCCTGAGGGCCACTGGGGCCATCCCAGTTATTAGCGCTAGGAACCGTGAGTAGCGGAGGATTGGGATAACAACCTTGATTGTATATCAGGACCGGATCCAAGCTCAGCGGGACAGCTCAGCATTTCATTCTTCCAAGGGTAATATCCTAGTTTGAGGTTTACTACCGTTCATTATTAGCATGAAAGCGCCTCCGTCTGTGGTGTGTTCTGTGTACGGGGTCTGGGTTTCAGCGTGGAGAGGCCGCAGCTCAGCCTTTCATCCATACATGGGTAATATCGTACTTTGGTGTTTACTACCGTTTATTATTAGCCTCAAGGCGCCTCCGTCTGTGGTGTGTTTTGTATACGGGGTCTTGGTTTCAACGTGGAGAGGCCGCAGCTCAGCCTTTCATCCTTCCAAGGGTAATATCCTAGTTTGGGGTATACTACCGTTTATTATAGCCTAAAGGCGCCTCCGTCTGTGGTGTGTCTGTGTACAGGGTTCCCTCACCCCTCCAGTCTTACATGTTCCCTTCGCCTTCCAGCCCCCCCCTCTTCTTGTTTTTTCTCTCTCCATCACTCTTCCTCCATTCCCCTCTCCCCCTCCCCTGCCCCCCCGCTCCCCCGCCTTCTCTGCTTCATCATTTAATACCTCAGAACAATATATACTTTCAGCTGCACTCGTTTTTCCTTCCCCCTCCTCCCACCGTTCTACCCTCTCTATCCCTCTACCCCCTCCCTCACCCCCTCCAGTCTTACATGTTCCCTTCGCCCTCCAACCCACCCCACACTTCTCGTTTTTTCTCTCCCCCCATATTCTTCCTTCCCCATCGGCGCACTCAATGTTAATTTTCCACACTCGCACTTAAAACAAAAAAAAGTTAGTTTTTTTTTTTTAATCTTTTATTTATTAATCCAACTTGTTAATGTTGAAAGGCCTCTCGTCTCCAGTCTACAGCCTCAAACGGCCAGTCCCGGGGCCTTTGTTTGGAATTTGAAGCACCGCGGCCTCTGTTTGCTCTCTGCTTGGGGCGAGGCTTCAAAGCGGGAATGTAGGGTCTCGGAAGGTTAAGCTTGAAGGGGTTCAAGACCCGACTGGCCATGCCGGCTCGTATGCCTGCTTCAGCAGAGACCCTGTGCAATAAATGCGCCATGATCCGTCACACAACATACACTGCGCAGTGCTGCCTTGGGTCAATTCAATCGTGCAAAATGGGCAGTAAAGGTGCACATTTGCGAAAGTTTAAGCTATTGGCATTGCAAATTACAATGCCTTTTATTTGTTTTAAAAACCAAAACATAAATAAAACATATTGTCATTTGCAATCCCAATAGCTCAAATAGAAGGCATTGTCATTTACAATGCCAATAGCCCCAACAATGTCATTGCGAGACCTATTGCATTGTAAATGCTTGTTTTTGTTTGTACTACTGTCTCTGTCGTTGCTATGTCAACACGAGATGAAAAAAAGATGTCTTAGTCACGTCCACAGAATCCGTTTTGTGAGTCTCCTGAGAATGAGTCAGGCCGAGGGAAAGGAAACCGAAACTGCATTTGTTGCGTTGGTGATGCGCTGCAGTGGGAGGAAACCACAGCCCGCCCCCTCCTTGCACTGCCCCTCCCTCCACCTACCACTCCGGCTCCCATTCTGTTCTCCCGGTTTCCATCTCAGACCCACGTGCTGTTTGCTTTCCTAGTACACGTCACCAATTTGGCGCCATGAATTTACGGTAATGGCGTGGTAGTGCGCCAGGTTACACGTATTCTGGTCAGGCGGCTCTATATGTACCACAAGCTAAGTACATACAGGCAACAACAGGTGGGCAGTTGTCAAGGCAACTGTGGAAGCAACTAGTCCCGCGTGAAATGTCACAAAACAGGGAGGATCGCACCCACACACGATACAGGCAAGATGTTTGCTGTAGCAAAGGGCACGTTCATCAGGGCACAAGTCCTAAAAAAAGAAGTGGGGGGACTAACCTGGTTAATCAGTAAGCAAGTGGCATCGCAGCGCGTGACATCACGGCGCGTGACGCGCGTGACATCACAGGAAGTGGCATCACAAGAAGTGACATCAGATCTTAAGCCCTCACATATATATTTAGCAGGTGTATCATGAGTACATTGGAGCACATTTCGAGTATACTTGTAAACTCTCCTGAATTAGGCAGAAGATTCACACTTTTGTACTCTACACATAAAACAATGTTGCCTTTTGTCAGCGTAAACTTCCTCCACCCATAGTGCTTTAAAAGAAAAAATAGTGATATTTAAATTATTACAAGGCCTCCTCAGGGGTAGTAAGCTCTATATAAATGCTATTTACATTTTGTGCAAATGCTGGGAAAGACCAACACATCTGCAGTTCTTACAGTGCATGTGTATCTCCTAAACAGAGCCTGAACAAAGTGAAAAGCTGCCTCTCAAGTGTGTGTGAAGTGCTAACAAGGTGTGAGCCTTTGTTTCTCCACTGCTGCATTTGCTTCTGGGTGTGAGGCTCCTGACTGCTGCCAGCCAAGAGACTCGAACAAAAGGAGGCCTGATGACCCCTCAGACTTGGCCTTTGTTAAGAACCAGCAGGAGTTAGAAATAAGAGAGCCCTGTCCCTGCCTGCACGTTGTTGCAGAACGAAAGCAGATAACAACGTGCAGGCTGCTGAAAGTGTCCCGGTGTTTGCAAATTACACCGGGACGAATTCAGCATCTTTATCAGTGGGGCCAAACTTCTTGGCAGGGTGGACGGCGTCCCCCCTGTGAAATAAGTGGGTGGACGCCGTCCACCTGCGTGTACCCCCGACTCGTGCCCTGGACGTTCATCACTAAACAACACGAGTGATAACGAAAAGCAGAAACGAAACCTTAAAAAACGAGAGATTAATCATTCGTGGACGGGGGCAAAGGACAGTACAAATGCTGCTATCAACTGGTTTATTCGAGCGGTTCTTAAACTTTTGACTTCTGTGGACCATCATTGAATTACTACAGGAAGCCGGGGCCCCCTCCTAGACAATTTCAACCATTTGAAACTCAAAAATTACACAAAACTACAGAAAACAGTTTCCAACGAAGTAATATGCAGAGTGTGAAATAATGTATTTTATTTTCAAACAAAAAAAACAAATAATGTATTTAATTTTCAAACAAAAAAAAACGAAATGTTCATTTTAATGGGAAGGCTGGAGCTTTCTTTCAAAATTTACTTTTATTTGTAAAAAGACTGAAAGACAAAGCAATACGCTAGTCTCTAGGATATCGCTTTGTCTTTTTGGATCGCTTTTTCATTGCATTCTAGAGCTTCAGTTGGGGCCCCAATCAGCCATACTTGATTCAGTTTGTTGTTCTTCTGCTCGATCAAGCTAAGGATACCATCTTCATTTTTAGCCTCCATTCAAATTCCTTCACATTTACAGAGCATTTTAACATTAAAAAAATTGCTTTTATATGTATATTTACATCATTAATCTGCTAATATAATTTAATATTCTAAACAGTCTCGGACCCCCTAAGAAGGCATTGCAGACCAACGGGGTCCATGGACCACACGTTAAGAACCACTGGTTTAGCATATGAAAAGTAAGTGAAATACATATATCCACATATTGCCTGTATTACATGACATTACACAATAGAGGCAGGCTTCTTTTCCTGGTAAGACGTTGCCATGGTAAACAACAAAGCAGAATGACTGTTTTAATTATACCCGAAGACCTTCCATTGCTCTGAGCACTATCTTCAGTGGTGTAGCAAAGGGGGGGGGCAGTCTGCCCTGGGTGGCATGAGATTTGGGGTCGATGCCCCCCCGCTCTTACATGCGGCCGCCACATGTCTGGCCTGGAAGATGGGAAACCTTGACCTGTGTTCAAGTCTACCCAGAGAGCAGATGCGAGGCACTACCCCTGATGGTCTGGAGGCTTCCTGGGCATGATTGGCATATCTGGTGGACATTATAGAATGCATGCCAGTCCCTGGGAAGCCAGAGTAACTGGGCACCTATTGGAAGCCGGTATCCATGGAGCACTACAAAACATGCACCCATCACTGCACATACTCAGACTGTTGCCTTCCTCTTGCCTTCCAACTCTCCTTTACCCCCTGCATCTCTCAGTGGGTCTCAAACTGACCAATTTCCTTAAAATCACTTGAAAAGTTGTTAAAACCAACCGCCACCAGAAACACCTCTGCATTAGCTAGGGAAACGCAACAACTTTTTCAAAACACACCACATCTGGAGCAAATAAAGATCCATGCCAAAAACAGATAGATGCACTCCATCCTCCCTAAAAAAGTGAAAAATCTCGTACCTAATGTCAGGATGTTTGAACAAGAAAATCCCCTCAACTTTGCAAAACCTCCTAATTCCCAATTAAACTTCCTCCGAGCCCTGTCAATAGCCTTGGGCTACTTGGCACCTCGCCACTCCCTACATGGCAAAAGCTCAGTCCAAACAATGGTGGTCCCCGCCCACAACCTTTTTATTTCTAAAAGGTCCTCTTTTGTACAGTTAAATAGAGCCAAACCTTTCATGTTCACAAGATCATTCTCTCCTAAATGGATAATTGATAAATCTGGGCAAGGGGATGCTCTCGTCATCAATTCCAACTTCGGTAGGAGCTTGTGCCAGCGCATCCCACCTTTACCAAACCATTTTATTTGCACCGCCAGGTTATCAAACTCTAGTTGCTTCCCAAATTTCCATTGTTCGGCATGATGTGCTGCTCATTTTATGAAGGAATATCTGAAAATCTATGCTTCTTTGTGTTCATGACCAGGACCTGCAACGCATCCTATAACATTCTTACCTTCACCTCCCCAAATGGTGAATATCTGCACAGGACCAACCCTGAAATTCTGCTTCCATTGCCAACCCAATCCAAAATGAGTGGATACCAAATTCTTGCCCAGGTAAACCCATTGCAATCAGCGCATTCTTCATTGCTCCCAAAACCTGGTAGGCCAAACGTTTCTCACCATTGGCATGCCGAAAAACCTTCCCGTGTCTGTTTGCCCCTCGTGAAAACTTCTCCCACCAATGCAGAGGGCAAATCTTCTCATCTGGGTACCTCCGTAAATTGACACATTTCCCTCGACCACATCGATCCATCTTCGAACACCCTAATGCCTTCTCCCTGAAGTCCCTCCTTCCTCTTGAAACTCATAACCTCTGTCATTTTAAATGCAGCAAAAACAACCACACCATGACCACGGAGAACAAAAACACTCCTGCCCATCTACACACACCTTCGAAAACTTCCTCAAAAACCCCTTCAAAATGCACAAAGTCACTAATTCCGCACCATGTCCCTTCTTCCACTTTCTGCACCCAACTCTTCAATATCCATTTCCCCATTTTACCTACAGACTGCTCGTATCCCCCAAAACAACTTCCCAAAGAATGACAAGCCTGCCAACTTGCAAGCAATGGTCATTGCTGCAAACCACGCTCTATTAACAACATAATTTTACCACATCCTTCCTTCTCTTCTCTTCACCCTCGTTGATGCTGTGCCCTCAAGCCCCTGTATCCAAAATCTCTTATCATGCCAAGCCTGCCTTGTGGAATCTGATAAAGATCCAATGATCAGCAGAATCAAGTGACCCCTTAAACCTGCCACATGTGACTCGATATTGCTGTCTTCTCGTCCGCCCATGGAACAAGCCTACAGAATCTCTGCCACTGCGAACGAGAGTGAGCATCCTCAATGTCTTAATCCACACCTGCAATGTGCCTTGCTCTAAACATCACATTAAAATGCAGGCATTCCAACACAAACAGGCACAACACTTGCAAAGCTTGTAAGGCTCTAGCGGACTATCTATTGACTATATTGACTATTGCCAAGTTGTCGATGTTGAAGAGCACTTTCTTGTTGGCAAAATGGCGGCCCCATAGACAAACTGCCATCACTAATGTATTCAATTCCAAAAAGGGGATGCTATGGCCCCTGCCTTTCCATTTCTCACGCCACGATTCCGCACACCAATGTCCTTGCCAAAAATCTCTGAACCCAGAGTCACCTGCTGCATTCAAGAACAGTTCCAGAGACCATTCAGCCTTTTCACCCAACCCTGCCATGGGTATCCCAAGAAAATCCTGTAGAAAGACCTTCCAAACTTGTAAATCCACTTTCACTCCTGCAGTCAATTGAACTCTATAGTGGGACAATGAGTCCCCTGACAAAGCCAAACCTAGACGCCGACAAAAAGTCCTCCCTGCCCATAGTGCTCTACAAGCAAAATTGAAATATCCCAGAAGCACTTGTATATCTCTGACCTGCACCTTGTTCTTGGCCAACATCTGGACAACTTCCTTTTTTTGTCCACAGGCAATCTAATTTCCTATTTTTTGGAATGCAGTTCTTTGCCCAAAAACAGCACACACAGATCGTGCATCAACTCCTGAAACTCATGAAGTAGTTTATCACACTCATTCGTAAGTGGCGAACCCTCTATAAAATCAGTCATTAAGATAATGGGTCAAGTTGTCTGAATTTGTCACACACTGGAACAATCTCAGCAAGAAAGTACTTAGGGTCTGATTACGAGTTCGGTGGTCCATGGGCCGCCATACCCGCGGTCCGACTGTGCGAACTCGGAGGTCCGACCGCCATACTACGAGATGGTCGGATTGCAATTGCAAAGACCGCGGCTGAACCACCAACACCGCCAGCACACCGGTGACCGCCAGGGTCGCGGTCACGGAAAAGCAGCTGCTATAGGATGGTACTGACGAGGTTCACCGTCATCCGTATTATGAGTTGGTTTTCCGACGAGCTGACCGTGACGGTGGGACCACCAGCTTCGAGTCAGCGGAAACGAAGGATTTGGGGTGCATACTCACCCTTCTCCTGTTCTACCCATCATAGTTCGATGTGGATTCCTTTCTCCAGGTCCCCCCTTCACAGCAGCATCTTCACCCCGAAGAATACCACCCTGTTTGCGGTGATCTACAGGTAAGTCCTTTTCGTGCCATATACCCATTGCCTAGACTGGCCACATATGGGACTGACTCCTGCAATGGGTAGGTGGTATTTTTCCACATGCATCATGCACATGTGTACATTCGACACATGTGCAGTCGAAATGTACACACATGCATTGATACATATGGAAAACCATTGCCTACCGCCGCACCAACACCACGGGCCTCGCGATTAATTTGTAATTTGTAGTAAGGCGGTCTAAAGACCGCCAGCGCTGCGCTCTACTGGCTGTCCCAGGCTCGATGTTCAGGCGGTAGGTCCGCCAAACTCGTAATCAGCCCCTAAATGTCTCAAAAAAGGAACATGAAATAGAATAGCCCATAGGCAATGCTTTGTCAACGAAAAAGAAACCTGCAAACTGCACACCCAACAGTTGAAATCCAATGGGTGAAGTGGCAGCATTCTGAAGGCGGGCTTAATGTCACACGTTGCCATTTAAGTCCCAGGACCCAGTCTACTGATCAGCTCTATGGCTGAATCAGCTGAGGCATAATGAACCCTACTCAACCCTTTCACAATTAAATCAGTCACAGGTTGCCCCTCCTGCCGTGAAAGGTGCTGGATCATTCCGAATTCCCTTACTTCCTTCTTCAGAACCACCCTAGTAGGTGAAACAATCAAGTTTGGCAAATGCCAGTCTGAAAATGGGCTTTCCATTCAACATTCATGAACCTCTTTCGCAAGCTTAGTCCATACCAATTGCTTATGCCTAGGCACCGAATGAAGGCTTTTTGCCCATTGCCGTTTTAATGGCTCTTGGTATCTCAACTTGAAATCAAATTCAAAGCCTTCCAACCAGGGACAGGTGGTAGTAAGCGGCAAAGTGGGGGTTTGCCCCACTAACACTAAAAAAAACAAGCATTGGCATAGCCAATAGGTCTCGCTTTTGGGACCTTATAAGTATTTAGTTATGCAGCACAATATCCTTGTTGCAACAACATTAACTGTTGCATAGTTAAACACTTATAAGGTCCCAAAGGTGAGACCTATTGGCTATGCCAATGCTTGTTATTTTTAGTTATAGCTAGTTTCTCTGCATTACACCAGGTCCTCAGATTTTGTTAAGTTCTTTCCTTACTCTTTTTTATATACTCTGAGGATCAAGTTGGGAATAGCCACTTTTTCAGCATACTGTTAAACTTCAGGTAATTTCTGTTAGCCCGTTGTGTTTAATGAGAGTGAATGCTGTAGTTAAGCTGTTTGGACGCAAAATAAAGTCCCAGCTACAGTTTTCTTCTTATAAGGTGAAACAATTTATTGTGGGGCTACTCTGTAGTGTAGCGTCCTTTTATGGCCTTCTATCTTGAGTTTTCTCACTAAAAATGTTGGGCTTTTTCCTATGTATTGCTTTTTGCATTATGTACAATTGTTTCAGGATGGATATCTGGCACCAGGCTGCAAGTGCAGACCCTGCAGAACGCGTGACGTGTTTGCAAATACTCCATGGTATAGTCCTTTGGCATAGTTCAGATGAGATGAGGGCTGTAATTTAAATTTTGTTAGCCGGTCCTTGGGAATGAATGCGGTTCTTATAGGGTTGGGTGATTATGTTTTTCACGTCTGAGCGCTCGAGTATAAACTTTTTCTATGCTTCTTAATTTTGCTTTAAAAACTAACTACAATGTCTCAACTGGATTCAATGAGGGAGGCAAATACATCAGCATGTACACGACATTGCAAGAAAAAGAAAGGGAGACTCCTGGTTATTTATATCAAGGTGCTCAAGGCATCATATATTTAAAGTACAAAGTTTATCATAGCAGATTTAACAGCACTAGGAGTTTAAATTGTGATGGCAATCAAGGTGGCAAAGTGCACATTGTGCTCGTGACAAGAGAATAAACGGCGCAAGTGACTAGTGCAGAACACAGCGGGCGGCGCAAAGTGACAAGGTGGTAATGAGGCTATATACAGTGATCAAAGGTTCGATACAATTAGTTATATACAATGACTGTACAAATTTTTGATTTTGAAGAACCAAAGCAAGAGATGCGCCGTAAATTGCGCTGAAAAAGAGGTCGACGGCGTTTCGGTCCTATTCATTCAGGACCATCATCAGGACCAGATTGCCCAACTTTAAAAAGTGCTGTGTACCGGCCAGGGTTCAGCTAGGCTGAAAAGAGTCCTAGATGGCTAGGTCTGCAGTGTCGGAGCCCCGATCGACTGCAAGGGTCAGTTCAAAAGAACCTAAGTTGAACACAATGATACAGGGCTCTTCTAATTCTTACACGCATAATCATCCTTCGCCCTTGATTGAGGTAATATTACTTGGACCGTTGCAGCGGATCGGGGACCCGACCCTGCCTTTACGTCTTTACGTCTTTGGTGGATTTTTCAGACTACCATTGTACAGTTCTATCATTGTGTTCAACTTAGGTTCTTTTGAACTGACCCTTGCAGTCGATCGGGGCTCCGACACTGCAGACCTAGCCATCTAGGACTCTTTTCAGCCTAGCTGAACCCTGGCCGGTACACAGCACTTTTTAAAGTTGGGCAATCTGGTCCTGATGATGGTCCTGAATGAATAGGACCGAAACGCTCGTCGACCTCTTTTTCAGCGCAATTTACGGCGCATCTCTTGCTTTGGTTCTTCAAAATCAAAAATTTGTACAGTCATTGTATATAACTAATTGTATCGAACCTTTGATCACTGTATATAGCCTCATTACCACCTTGTCACTTTGCGCCGCCCGCTGTGTTCTGCACTAGTCACTTGCGCCGTTTATTCTCTTGTCACGAGCACAATGTGCACTTTGCCACCTTGATTGCCATCACAATTTAAACTCCTAGTGCTGTTAAATCTGCTATGATAAACTTTGTACTTTAAATATATGATGCCTTGAGCACCTTGATATAAATAACCAGGAGTCTCCCTTTCTTTTTCTTGCAATGTCGTGTACATGCTGATGTATTTGCCTCCCTCATTGAATCCAGTTGAGACATTGTAGTTAGTTTTTACTTACTTACCCGGTTCTCAACCTGGTCTACGGGTTATACTCCTGTTGTTCTTTATTATCTTAATTTTGCTTTGGCATATGTTGTATTCTAGCACAGCTGTGATATCTGATTTGGGTGGGGTGGAGCCACATGCCAGCAGGTGTGGAGTGCAGGTCCCATTTCCTCTGACTACGGGAAGGGTTTTGTATCCTATGTGGATATCGTTTTTTTTTTTCTTTGAATTAGGGGATATTCTTAGTAGCCCACGTACACATCACTGTATTGGGCTGCGACTAGTGCAATATTTAAATCTGCCCCCTGAGAGGGTGCTGCTGGCTTGTTTTGCCATTCCTTGTTGACAACATTCTGTAGTGCCTATCCGAGACCGCTATTTGTATTTTTTGTTTTTTTGCAACTCCGTTACACGTCCTTGTAGAGTGCTGTGCGAATTTCACTTGAAGTGAGAGAGCCCCGCTCTTTTGCGGATATGTTGTCAGTGTCGATGTTTCATGCGTGTTGGATATAGCCCTGCCGTGTTCACATCCACCCTGATCACAGCTGATGACCCCCAGTGAAGGGGTGCCCTAGTGGGGCGGAGCTAATAACAGAAATGAAATAAATCCTCTCTCCTACTCACCCCTCCTCTTTCTCTCCCTCTCTTTGACATGGGGCATGGGGACGCAGCTTTCTGTCAGGCGATCAGTGGCTGGATTTATGCCTTTCGCTCTCCACCTCGCCTACTTTTTGTGACTGCTCGCTGGACCGCTGATCCGCTGAGCGGTTTCCGCAGCTGTCCTCCCCCCGCGCCAGATGTGCTGCACCTCTACACGGTGAGCCTCGGTGGCTGCAGTCGAAGATGCCGTGCTTGGCACGCGCCTACCCGCTCCCTGCACTGGCACACGCGGCTCTTCCCGGCTCGTTCGGTGCCTGTGGCGCCCGTTCTGGCTCTTTCTGCGGCGCTCTCCGGCTGTCTGTCCTGTGAGGTGCGAGCAACTCATCCAGCCGTGCCTTTCCTTTGTATTCTGCCCATGTAACGCTGTTAGTCCTGCTAAGTAGCAGGAGTGCACGTGCCAGGACGCAGATTTATGAGGACTAAAAGCCAGAACCAGTCGTAACACTCAGACCGGTCACAAGTGAAGGGCCGAGGCTTCTTCGCCGCATCCAAGATGCGTCAGGCCCTGGCATTTTGTTTGCGAGGTGTTCTGACCTAACCCAATGTCTCTACAGAGTTCAGTTTGAGCAACTTTCACTGCCATTCATTGAACACTGCGACTCGAATTTTATTTGAGGTCCTGACAACTAACTGTGCTGCGCGAACCACTGCATGAATGAATATTCACTCCTCTCTACTGACATCAGACAATGGTGCTGCAAACACGCTGATGTCAACCACCGTGAACTCGCTTTATAGACAGCTGGTTACGTTACACGTTTCAATCTGGGACAAACGGCATACTTGAGGACAGGAGAGGGAGGGGCGCTAGCTAAAGGTGACCGATGGCTGAAAACAGTTGTTTGGGGGTGGAGGGGGGGCTGGAGCGGTGCACGCGCGAGAGCGTGCACCATGGCCTATTGCTTGCCGTTACCCGCACGCCCGCCGGGCGCGATAATTGAAAACACATGGCGGCCGTGCGGGTAACCGCACGGAAAAGGCCATTGTGCACGAGCGTGTGGTCAGCTTTTTGAAGCCCCTTATAAAGTCTCGCAGTGCAGCGCTTGCGCGCTACTCTAGGCTTGACCTAAAAAAGAAACACGGATTTGCTTTAAAGAAAGGCTCGGTGGTGCTTTGTTTCAGGCAGTAAGTATTCTGAAACACGTGTTTTTTAACAGCTGGAAAAGTGAACACAGCTGAGCATGTGCCAGTCTGGGTGACAGGTTACTCACCCTGGAGGCACAAGGCAGTGTTGAGTCGGCAGGGTGGTGGGTGTGGCATTTTTCAATGCCAGTGTATTTACTTAATTGTGGGCGTAAATGCCTGCGACCTTGGGCGTGGGCCACATAGCGCCAGAGACAAGAGAGGCAGGGTTGACTAGACGTCAGTAAACATGCGAGCCCGTCCCCAACCCCACGTTGGTATGCTTTTGTTTTGAAGAAGACGAGCTGGAGGAGGGGCCCGCAGTGTATTTGGCAATTGACAGACGTGAGGAAAGAAGTAACGGGTGAAGCCCATATTGTTCTGTGCAGAGTGCAGCTTTATCTTAACATTGTGCGCTTTGCTTCTGCCACAATCGTTACCTCGAGCAGCAGGTTATGTTGCAGGTAATCTGCTGAGAAACAGAATTATGCCGTGACCACAGGACTTCAGAATGCAGTTGCGTAGCAGGGGGGGGAGGGGGCATGAGTTTTTTGGGGCTGTGGCCTCCCATCACTCTTACCTGCAGTCTCAGGGCGGACACAGCCCCCCCACCCCCCTTTTCAATCGAATCGCCCGTTGCGGGGCAGCAAACGAAACGGAGATCTCGCCAGCACCCCCTTCTCCCCCGCTCTTTACTCCAGCAGCCGCGGGGCGGCAAACTCAGGGACCGCCATAGGCGGCCAAAGGCCTAGCTACACCACTGTCAGAATGGGTGGACTATGTCAACACACCACATTAGCACCTGTGACCCCAAATCCAGACTAGCTCATAATACCTCATTTACTCTCCTAACCTTTCCAGAGAGACAAGTGAATTGGTATCCCAGAACACAACTCCAGTCCCCAGGGGACCGAGGGAAAACAGATCAATTCCTTTTGTGTTTCTCACTCATGCATCATCCTCAATAAAAGAAAAAGAGACACGAGAAAAGTTAATGAGATTTATTAACTCTGTCGTGCTCTGCTATGAAGCTGGTGTGCTGCAATTATTAGACATATATAAATCTATTGAATACTGAACAGGGCCAGCAGGCCATACAGAATGAAAAACCATACCATGATAAAAACATACTTTTCTATTCTAATCTCCCTACTCGTAAATAATACGTGAGCTCAGTAATTAATTAAAAAGATCTCTGGAATTACAGCCAGGCACGACTTTCCTGCTCTGCAAGAAATCCTCCTCTGACTCTCACAGAACAATTCTCGTGTATATGATTTAGAAGTGCTCTGTGAAAAACAGCAGCTGGATTCTAGTGTTGTGTATGTGTAGCTAATCGAGCACTGGGAAAATGAAAGCATGGTGTTTGTTTGACCTCGTACAATTTGTGCAGACTGAGTCTCACGCAGCTGAACTGAATATAAAAACATGCACCCTTTATTTCTGAAATAACATCACAGTGAAGAAATACAATGTGTAACATGTGCAAACGAGAAGCAGCTAGTTACTTGCACTCAAGCTAACTTAAGGGAAAATCAGTGGGCCCTGAAGGGAAAACACACACCAGTTCCACAGGTATCAGTGCTGCCCAACCCTTTTGGGGGTGCGAGCGTCTTTGTGGATTGAAGCCAGGCTGCAGCCCCAGCCCTCACGTCTCCATTGATTTGCTGGCTGTCTTGTGGGGGAGCTGGACGTCTGCATTAGGTAGGAAAATAATAAGGGCTAGCAGTTAAAATGTTGTGTACTTTCAGAGAGAAGTCAAAAGCAGGCAGCAGTTACATAACCCTGTGCTGTTTTCATGGACATATGCAGAGTTATTGAGTATGTTGAAAAGTATGTAAATTAAATTTCATTCCACAGGGCCAGCTCTCTTATCGATACCCAATATACATGTATTGGTTCGAGAGTCGAATGGACAACGCTGATGCCCAGTGGCACGCTGACCTCTTGTACCGAAGCAAAATGAAACACTGAGCGCTTGATCCGGGGCAGACCCACGTCTTTATCCTCTGCCATCCAAAGTGAGACTAACAATGTCCTGTCCTCCCTGCACCTATGCCTAGATATTGAAAGAGAAGCTTGCATGAGTATGAGTGCAGGGTGAGTGGCGACGCTGTATGAGTGCAGGGTGGGTGGTGTGCCTGTATGAGTGCACAGTGAGTGAGAACGCTGCATGAGTGCAGGGTGCATTGTGTGCCTGAATGAGTGCATGGTGAGTGTTGTGCCTGTGTGAGTGCAGGGTGAGTGGTGTGCCTGTGAGTGCAGGGTGAGTGGTGTGCCTGTGAGTGCAGGGTGAGTGTTGTGCCTGTATGAGTACAGGGTGCGTGGGGACAGTATATGAGTGCAGGGTTAGTGGTGTGACTGTATGAGTCCACTCACTCATCATTAATCTTTATTCAGTTTAAAAAACCATAAAAGATACACAATAAAACAAATAAGCATCCATACAAGGACAATGCCACAAGTTCAATGGGCAATTTATAACAATCCTTATGTTCATATTCAAAACTCATTGTATCTAAAAACTATACTCATAATAATTTAATGTTTTTAAAACAAGTAGATACATTTTCCAAATTGCTAGCGTTAAAAGAATAAAAAGAATTAAAATAGAGGGGACCGGGAGAGAAAAAATTAAAAAAATTGTTTAAATTACCATGCTGGGTATGAAATTACGTAGGGCCAGGCAAAGAAGAAAGACGGCGTAACAATTCATGTTCGGGTCAGAACATAGTTTAAAGTGCAAATGCAATATAGTCCCACAGGAAGTTGTAGTACCTTTTGAAGTGTAACCAAAATCACTACAGATACTATATTAAAATTTTAAACCTTTCTTTGTACGTATTAGGTTAACAGAGAATAAAAATCTACTAACACTAAAAACAATTTTCTGTGTGGTATCACTTTTTAAGATCCTGGTCGCATCAGAACATGATCTAGTTCCCAAATTCCGGCATAGTGGTTTGATCCATTTGCTCCTGGTAACACCATAGGCTGGGCAGAAAAAAAGTATGTGGGAGTCACTTTCTGCAGTGTTAGGTTGGCATAGCAAACAACTATCGTCATTTGGCTCACCATTTGTGCTGCCCCACTTAGCTGTATTGGCACGAACTAACAGAATACCATACCGAAGTTTCATGTACAAAGATTTTGCTAGTTGGGGTTGAACCTCATCCAAATATGGTTCAAATAACGGAAGAGGTTTTATTAAAATGAACTGATGGGTCAGCCTACCATTTGCAGCGCTTTGGGAAAGGCTATTTTGGATGTACGCCCAGAAAGTACTTTTGAGCGTTTTCTTCACAGATGGAATCATTAAAGAAGGTGTTTCCCAAAGATGTTTCAGCCCCAATTTGCAAAGACATGTACGTACGTGTGACATGTACGTACGTGTTTAGCCCATGGTAAGGATAACGTTTTATCTAGATCTAAGATCTCTTCTAGTCCTTCTCTGTACTTAATTAGCTCCGGGGTGGTCCATAGACGCACCCAAAATAGCAACGGTCTTAGAATAGCTTGGTTGTCTAGGCGTTTAATGTTTAGATCAATAGTAATGGGAATCATCGGTGTTCTTACAGGAAGGGATAGTAGGTTTCTGAAAGACTTGTTTTCTTCCCTCACAAATGTATTCTTACACGAAGCCCCCCATAATTCGGCTCCATATAGGGCAGCCGATTGGGCCCTGTGTTTGTAGACTTCTAGAGCGGGGGAAACAGCTTTAGTAATACTGTTCTTGTGTTTCTTTAGTATCGGGGCTGCATTTTGTGTCAAAATTGATCTACTTTTATGCAATTGTGCGCACCAAGTCAAATTTGTTTCTAGTGTAATGCCTAAATAGCTAAAGTTCGACACACACTCTAACCTCTGTTCTGAGAGGGTAATATTCTTCTTGAATAATTTGTGTGGTTTCACTGCCATATATTTTGTTTTAGTGGAGTTTATTTCTAAACCTTTTGTAGCACAGTAATTACTAAACATGTTTAACAAACTTTGGAGGCCTTTTGGCGTTTGTGAAACTAAAATGTATCATTGGCAAATAAAAGAGCTGGAACAGGAACCCCTCCTAACTTAGGAGAGTCATGGGTGCATCCTAGTAAATATTTAGGCACATCATTCACAAATAACGAGAAAAGGGTGGGTGCCAGCACGCAACCCTGCCTGACACCCCTCCTTATGGGGAGTGCGTCTGTTAATTCTCCCCTTGATCCCCACCTAACTTTGGCAAAGTTGTCTTCATGTAATCTCATTATTTGGATAAGTAGGTCCTCAGGTACGCCCTGGGCTTTTAAAGACTTCCAAAGCAAATTTTGGGGAATCAAATCAAACGCTGCCTTCAAGTCAATAAAAGCTATGTATAAATGGCATTTCTTAAAAACTGTGCATTTCCAACCCAAGCAGAGAAGTCTAAAAACCTGGTCAACTGTGCTTGTCCTGGCTCTAAACCCAGCCTGGTATTGTGTTAAAATGTTGTTACTCTCTATCCAATCATTTAATTTTGCTAGAAGCTGTCTTGCATAAATCTTTTGTAGTGTATCTATAAGACTTATGGGACGATAACTTGCTGGGTCTTGACGCTCCCCCTTTTTAAAAATTGGAATGATTTCGGACCCCTTCCAAGATTCCGGCAGTGGCGCTCCTGCCGCCACAGCATTACATAAGAGATTGATGTACGGGCCCCATACTGTTTTGTCGTGCTTTAATAAGTCCCCTGAAATTCTGTCAGGGCCTGGAGCTTTCCCAGGCTTGACCGCGTCTATGGCTGCCAGTGTTTCCTCTATACTAAATTGTAGGGTATGATTTTGTACCGTTTTAGTAGGTGTAAGGGTGATTTGCATGTCACTATGATGTAAATTTATTGTTTCACTTGTTGTCTCCGAATAGAGTTTCGTGAAATGATTCACCCAGGTACTTGGATCCAAAAAAGGTCCATTCAACTTTTCCCCACTTTGTTTCCTTTAGCTTAGAGGTTCCAAAAGCCCAAATGGTCCTTAGTCTTAGAAGCTAGGATCAGATCAGACCATACACTGTCATCCCATTCTCTCTTTGTGTCTATTGGTAACTTTTTGTATCTCAACCTTTTGTCTGTCAATACCCCTATGTTGTTAGATTTGGCTGCCATTATCAATTCTGTCTTAGCTTTCCGGCAAGCCCTATTGTACCACTGATTGAGGCAACCAGAAGTCTCTGGTTTCCCAGCCTCATCACCTCTAACTGGTTTGGTCATAATCAGTTTTAATTTTCCTACCATGATTTGGTGTAAATTAACTATAGGAATTTCTCCAGAGGGCAGGTCTGTAAAGGGGAGAATGACTTCTGTAAAGGTATTATAAATCTTAGTCATAATCTTAACATTGCCCACTATTACTGGCCATTTCAATGATCTTCGGTTGTTGCTGATTATGGGTTGGATAGAGGGAGGGTCATTATCACAGGTCTTCCTAGGTGAGGGATCAATAAAAGAACCATCTATTGTTAGGCATAGTGGGCGATGGTCACTATCTTCTCTGGCTTCAATTACAAAGTCCTGCATGCTGGCCCAGGAATTTAATGAAACCAAAAGGAAATCAATGTTACTCTTCGAGGTCCCCCTAATGAATGTGGGAGCACTAGGCCTGTCGGAAGGAAACCTGCCATTACACGCCCTTAATCCCTGCCCTGCAATCAGGCGAATCAGCTGTGCGCTAGATACTGTGCACGGAACTACCGAACCCGCTTCTAGCAAGGGTATATTGTTTGCCGTGTCCTCATCTTCAAAGATATTCCCTAATCCTACTATAGGTTCCAATTTTCTATTGAAATCGCCACCTATGATTATTGTGGCACAGGGATCAACGGAGCTTAAAAATGTTTCTAATAGCTCTATAACTTAAGATTCTTTGCTCGCGGGGCTTGGTCTATTGTAGACATTTAATATATATATTTCTGTTTTATCTTTGGTGAGTATCTTTATCCCCAGAATATCTTGCAAAGCTATACTCAGTTTTGATATCTCTACGTCAAGAGTAATTTTAACCCATGTGACTAAACCCCCAGAGGGTCTACCTCTAACTGAGGTTGTCGCACAGACATTGAAGGTTTTAAACCCCAATTTGTGTGGAGTTATGAGTCCACTCTGAGTGAGGACATTGTATGAGTGCAGGGTGAGTGAGGATGCTGTATGAATGTAGGGTGAGTGAGGATGCTGTACAAGTGCAGGGTGGGTGGCGTGCCTGTATGAGTGCACAGTGAGTGAGAACGCTGCATGAGTGCAGGGTGCATGGTGTGCCTGAATGAGTGCATGATGAGTGTTGTGCCTTTGTGAGTGCAGAGTGAGTGAGGATGCTGTACGAGTGCAGGGTGGGTGGTGTGCCTGTATGAGTGCACAGTGAGTGAGAACGCTGCATCAGTGCAGGGTGCATGATGCGCCTGAATGAGTGCATGGTGAGTGTTGTGCCTGTGTGAGTGCAGGGTGAGTGAGGATGCTGTATGAGTGCAGGGTGAGTGAGGATGCTGTATGAGTGCAGGGTGAGTGGTGTGCCTGTATGAGTGCACAGTGAGTGAGAATGCTGCATGAGTACAGGGTGCATAGTGTGCCTGAATGAGTGCATGGTGAGTGTTGTGCCTGAATGAGTGCATGGTGAGTGTTGTGCCTGTGTGAGTGCAGGGTGAGTGGGGATGATGTACGAGTACATGGTGCGTGGGGACAGTATATGAGTGCAGGGTGAGTGATGTGACTGTATGAGTCCACACTGAGTGAGGACATTGTATGAGTGCAGGGTAAGTGAGGATGTTGTATGAATGTAGGGTGAGTGAGGATGCCGTACGAGTCCAGGGTGGGTGGTGTGCCTGTATGAGTGCACAGTGAGTGAGAATGCTGCATGAGCACAGGGTGAATAGTGTGCCTGAATGAGTGCATGGTGAGTGGTGTGCCTGTATGAGAGCAGGGTGAGTGGGGACGATGTATGAGTACAGGGTGAGTGGGGACAGTATATGAGTGCAGGGTGAGTGGGTATGCTGTATGAGTGCAGGGTGTGCGGCGTGCCTGTATATTCCATTCCCAGCTTTCTACCCCACCACTTTTAAAATGCACCAGCCGCCACTGCTTCCAACAACAACTGTCTTTCCCCAGGTCCCAACACCAAGATGTCCAATATTGTAACCTGTCTAGTTTAATGGTCGTACAAGCCTTTTCCCATATTTTTCTGTCCTCCCCTGGCCTCTGTCACTAGAAGGCTGCCACTGTTCCCTTGTACCACCTTGGGTCCGACACCCCCTACTTGTGGTCCGCACTGTGTAACTGGGTGCTTTCCCCCACACTTGGAACATTTGTGCCAGAAACAGCAGAAATCCCGGATATACGAACCTCAATTAAAAGCCCAGCATGCACCTGAACCCCCTACCTGCCCCATGCCAACTGTGCCCAACCTACTTTGGATGGGACGGCCCTGAAAGGGCTTGTAAATCACCAGCCATCCACTGGCAGTGTACATTGTCGGGGCTAGCCTTGTTGGTGTCATTGTCTTTAAAAACAACTTGTTGTCCAGCTGATCCAATAACCGAACAGCATCTTCTGCCAATCTTGTCCAAAATTCTTCATTGTTCCATACCCATGACTAACCACCCAAAGTCAACTGTGCCTTCCATACTACATTTATATATTTAAATAAGGCCATGCTGCGTTCCGGGAACTTTTCACAGTATACACTGGCCTATAAAAGGAATGCTGCCGTCCAATTCTGTATTGTAATGGGCACTCTAGGCCTCTTTGACAGCTCATATTCCTCCTTCTTTGATCCTTCCTTTGCTCTCACTTCCCTGTGTAAAAGCTTAAAGACTTCAGTGTAATCCCCTTTCCAAATGCACACCTTTGTCGATGCCACCAAATGGCCTGCCAGGGGCTTGATAATGCCCACATATGGGGCAGATTTTTAATGTCTAATCTCTTTGCTGTACCTTGCCCCTATGTCGTCATCCTTCACTCCTGTATCCTTATCCTCAGACCCTTGTGCTGCATCCTGCATCTGTACCTTCCCTTCCTTGTCCCCCCGGTTCAGTCCTCTGATCCTTAACATACTTACCCTAACATAACCACACGTTTCTCCCTTCCTCAATGTCAACGTCACCCACTCCCACTGATTGTACTGTCACCACATCCTTTTAGCATTTGTCCCTCTGTTGTGTTTCCTCACCCGGCCTCAAGGTTGGGGCCCGCTTCAAAGCCTGCCGTCTTGATGCTAGGCTGAGAACGTTATGCCCACAGCGTTCAGCCTGGCAAAGTTCAGCTCAGGCATCCAGGAGCCTGCGCATTTAGGCGCATGTCTAGCTCCTGGCTGCCTACCCTGAACAAGAAGAGTGTCTGTCAGACGGAATTGCTATAATCTATAAAGACTGCTATACCTGTAGCTTCACCCAGGAAAGTATCCAATATTGAGAAAGCGCCTTTTTAAAATAGCTCTAACAGTCAATTTTACGTTTTCTGGATTATTGATCTATCGCCCCCCGGGGCAGTCTAAACTATTTAGAGAAGCGATAGCTAACATGGTGAGCAGTTTAGCACTCAAGTCAGCCAACTTTACTATTGTCGGGGACCTGAACCTGCACCCTGAGTCTGATACTGACCCTGACAGCCGCGATTTCTTAAATGACATGGCGGCTTGCCAACTCCTCCAATTGGTCTCTGGCCCCACTCATGAGGCGGGACATCTTTTGGAACCTATACTGTCCAACATCTTGCTTCCAAAGGCCCCGATATCTTTACTGATGGTCTGGTCTGACCATAACCTTATTCTTTTCTCATTGCACCTTGCTGGCCCTAAATCTTCAGCTCCTCGCAATTTGGTATATAAACGCCCTTAGCAGAAACTTGATCATTCCTCCTTTCAAGACATTCTTGCCATCTCCCAACCTATGCTGTCTGCAGACATAGAGAGGTCTACCGACTGCTTTGGAACATGGATCAACCAGGCCTTGGATAAGTGCATTCCCGCGAAATGGACCCATCAGAAGAAAGCCCGGTCACATGCATGGTTTGACGAGACTCTTACCATTGCTAGGAAAAACTGCAAAGCACTTGAGCGCACTTGGAGACGCGCTTACAGTCCCTCAGCCAAATTAGAATATACAAAGGCCAGGAAAGCTTACCACAAACAGATACGGAAAGCTCGTACCGCACATCTTGCAAATAAAATCAATATCAGTAATAATCCCTACAAAACAATTTTTGCTTTGTTAAAAGATATGGTGAAGTCACCTCAGACAGCTGACAGCACTATTGCGTCTAATGCCCAATGTGAAACTCTGGCCACTAGTTTCATTAATAAAGTGGTGGGCATCTATGACAGCTTTCAATCAAAAAGTGAGGCTATGTGCCTAAGGAAGGGAGTACGGCGTGGCAGTGAGACTCAATCTCTCTCTGCTCTCCCATCCATGCTGATGGATGATCTTCGGGTCCTGTTCACCAAAATAAAGTCAGGGTCTCCTGATGATCCCTTCAAACTCTTTGTTAAATTCCAGGAATGTTTACTTCCTAGATGCCTGTAACTTATTAACCTTTGCCTAAGGACAGCACAGTTGCCGAAAGCCTGGAAACATGCTAAGGTCATCCCGCTACTGAAGAAACCGTCACTAGATGCCTCTAGGCCGTAGAATTATCGCCCGATCTCCTTGCTTCCGTTTTTGGCAAAAGTAACGGAATCATATGTGAATACCATACTAACGCAATATCTGGAATCCCATTGCATATTGGATTCCTCGCTAAATGGTTTCAGGGCCTGACACAGCACTGAGTCAGCTCTACTGACAGTTACGGAGCAACTTAGAGCTTCTCTGGATGAGTGAAGTACAGCAGCTCTCATTCTGTTGGACCTCAGTGCTGCCTTTGATACGGTCTCGCTTAACATCCTGCTTCATTGGCTGCAGGAGATCGGCATTACTGGTAGTACTCCTGTCTGGTTTACTTCCTTTTTGTCTGACAGGTCCTTTCAGGTCATTGCCCCTCCCTTTCACCCGCAGAGACACCCACTCCGTTGCGGCGTTCCTCAGGGGTCGGCATTAAGTCCGACACTGTTTAATGTCTACATTCAACCACTGGCCATGTTAGCCAAAACCCGCAATATCTCTTTGGTGTCATACGCAGATGACACACAGCTGATCCTATCCTTTACTAAGGATCCCAGTAAGGATGCTGCTAAATTTAGAGACGATCTATCTGCTATAGCCATCTGGATGGAAATGAACTGTCTCCAGCTTAACTCATCCAAAACAGAGATCCTCCTATTTGGCAGAGACTCTCATCTATGGGGAGACAAGTGGTGGCCACCGACGTTGGGCACTCCTCCGGAGCCCAAAACCGTCGTAAAAAATCTGGGTGTCCGGTTTGACAATGCCCTCTCCTTTGAGGACCATGCTAAATCCGTGGCTGGGACTTGCTTCGGCCTACTGCGTGGACTTAAACCCATATTGGGGTTGTTTGACTCCCATACCCGTCAGTTGGTCATTCAAGCCACGGTTCTGGCTAGGCTGGATTATTGCAATAGCCTTCTGCTGGGATCCAATAAGTCCGTCATCAACAGGCTAAAACGCACCATGAATGCGGCAGCCCGTATTCTGTTTGCTCTGCCTAGATATAGGTCTGTCTCAGGCTTGCTGCATCGCCTTCACTGGTTGCCCGTGGAGCAAAGAATCCAGTTCAAAACGCTTTGCATCGCACACAAAATTATCACAGGCACTGGTCCGGCTATTCTGAATAATCTTTGTCATCCCTACACCCCTACCCACGCCCTTCACTCCGCTGATCTACATCTCACTTGTGTGCCGCGAATCCGTAGCGCTAGAGCAGGGGGGGCGCTCGTTTAAGGTGCTTGCTACCTCCCTTTGGAATTCTCTGCCTCTTCCTATCAGAAATATCACCAATCTTCTGTCATTTAGAAAGGCCGTAAAGACCTGGCTCTTCTGCTGATCTAGCATCCCTTCATGCATCCACCCTCTCCTTTCTGCAATTAGCACTGGGATGTCCTTTTGCCAGGACAGTCATGCGCTTTACAAATCTTTTAACATTAACATTAACCTTTGCTCAGCCTGACAGACAGTCTTCTTCTCCGGAAAAAGGTGAGGGGGCGTGGTCCGTTGCCTGTGGACGGTGCTACAGCTCTTCTTCAGGAGCTCAGATGAATAGAAAAATACAAAATACTGGGTTTGAAGTATTGTTTTCATGTTAATCAAGAGTCACTGGCAGTAAGCCAGGATTAGCCACAAGGTGTGCCATGTCGAAAAAACACATTTCTAGCTAAGTAATGCTGAATGAGGAGGGGCCAGCATCACATGGTCAGCTGTGTGCTCATTGGAGGAGCAGGGTGCAGGCATCATGAGGGCGGTGCATTCTGTTGCAAGCAGCTCCCTCCCAGCACAGCACAAAAGGGGAAGGCACCGATAGTGGGTGACAGGGACGTGTACTGGGCGAGGACAGACAACAGACATTGAGAGCCGGGGTAAACTATCACTGGACAGATCTGCGGAACTGCCTACTCAGGCATCCAAACCGGATTTGTCAATCCTCGTTCAATGCAGCTCTCCAGGCCATGCAGGAGGTGAGTGGGCGCATACCCCCGCAGCAGGAGGACGCCACGTGCATATTATTCCATGCCTGTCTGACAAAGTAACTTCAGAAACTTTATATTTTGATATGTGTCTGCTTTCACCAATGATTTATTTACTAGAGGCCCAACAAATCAACCCTACATCTGTGTTTGTTCAGCTTTATGTTATTACAATACAGTAAATAATGTCTATACGGCCGTCGCTACTGAATACAATTTCTTGATCAAAACATTAAAGACGCCAAATAAAGAATTACGTGCAAACATTATTGTCATGTTCACCAGGACACAGGACTAAGACAACATGAATGGGGACCGCCAATTGGACTGTAATTTTACAGAACACCTTTGACCCTCCACACGAACTCTCAAGCACCTACACGTATTTTTCTTAAGGGAATCCTGCGAAAAAGTAATCCATCTTGCCTAAGGAACCACTGACCCAGTAAAAGAATCTCACAACTTGGGCATCATTATTGATTCTGAACTAAGAACAAACTCCCAAGCAATTAAAGCCACTAAAAGCAGCGTTCGTTGTCTTAATGCAAGTTTAGGTCACCATGATCCTATAGTGATTCAGTCTATATTGCACTTCGGGAATGCTACAGTAGAGTAGTATTTAAAGCAATGACCATTATACACAAGGCCATATGCCAAAGAAACCCCAATTTTATGACTTCTAAGCTAAAATGGCGGCGTCAGGAAGAACCCCGCGCTCAACAGGGTTGGCCTTGCGTGACGTATTCAAGGGCAGTTTCACTTGGCAGTAGAGCCCTCCCTCTCTGTGGCCACATCCAGGAGCCGACATTGGTTCGGCTGACATTCACTTCTAAAACTAATTTTTTTACAACTTCACAAAGGCCTGAAAACCTGGTTCTTCAACCAGTGACATTTCTTTCAAGCTCCCAGGCTTGTTGTAGGTTTTATTTAGGAAATAAGTTTGTTTGTGTTTTATTTTTTATTTTTTCTTTACATTAGCCATTGTGTCAATGTTTTTTTTTTTTTAAACATTTTATTTATTTGCATTTTCATATTAATAGCATTCACAGGATACTGCACATAATTCTTTGTACAAAGCTTGTTTATACAAACACGTATTTATTAACAACAAAAAGAAAACTTTAGGACAGTCAATTACATCAGTCGTATGATTACAGTTCTGGACTAATATCGGATACAATCTTTTGAAACCCCAAAGTTGGTCATCCGCTGCGATGTTCAGACCTTTTACCCAGCACAAATTGTCATTGGTTTAGTTCTATCTTAAGGGACTGGAGACAATAGTGCCGATGGCCTGTGAATCTAAATTGCCATCGTCAGAGTTTTGTGCCCTCAACCACTCCAACATGGGGTTCCAGATGTCTTTGGGCCTGGACGCTACGGGCATGAGTTCCCAGAATAACGAGAGTTGGGTTTGGTAATATGTAATATCTCGAAGCCATTCCTTCACCTCAGGGGCTTGCAATTTCCTCCAGTGGATAGCCACTCTGCGTTTGGCAAGCAATAGCAACATCGCAAGTAGTTTCCGGAGGTTCGCTGGAGTGTCTTTAACGAATCCCACCAGACTCAGCTGCGGGGTGGGGATAGTAGGTGAATTTATGATTTCGCCAAGGATACGGAAGACCTCTAACCAGAACTTAGCTATAGTGGGGCAATCCCAAGCAACGTGTAGGAATGTTGCAGATGTCGCATTGCATCTCCAACAGTTATCTGTGGGCCTCAGACCCATACGGTGTAGCTGGGAGGGGGGTGCGATAAAACCTGTGGAGATATTTAAAGTGAATTAAGCGTAATTTATAGTTAGGGGAAAGCATCTTTAATTGGGCGCAACAATACTTCCATTGTTCTGTTGTGAGTTGAGGGTCTAGTTCAGAGTTCCAGAGCGCTAGCACCCTGGGCTCCACTACTGCAGCAGTGCTCTGCATACTGCTATAAAGCCTCGAACCTAATCTCCATGGTGATGGGTTAGTTTTAATTTTTTCTTGTGCCTGTAAGCTGGGAGGTTGGTTAGGGAAGGAGTCGTGCATCTGGCGGCAAGTAGCTCTTATGCGATAATATTAAAAAAGACCTGAAAAAGTGGGCTGCGAAAGGCCTTCTACATCTGGAGGTAGCAAGAATGTATCATCCGGGTATAAATCTGCAAATTTAGTTATACCCAACCCAGCAGCTAGTTTAACATTCCCTTTTTCTTCCAGTGGAGGCATCTGGGGGTTGTGCGCCAGCGGTATCGAGGGGGCATATAGTATCGACAAACCAGCCCTTCTACGCAGACCGTCCCAACTCCACCTCAATGACTCAACTGGGTCGATTTCGTCACGGGGCGTTTATATGACTGAAACAGTGCCACCGAAAGTGGAACCGGAACCGCTCTGTCCAATTCAACCGCTACGTGCGGCTGGAAAGGTGTGGGGTGGAGCCAGTAGTGCAGGAATTGAGCCTGAGCACAATAAGCATAGAGAGGAAAGTCTGGAGCCCCCAGGCCCCCTTGGGCCAAGGGGAGGGTTAGGAGCTCCCATGTAATCCTGGCTTGCTTTCCTGCCCACACAAGAGAATCATCAATGACTGTGAGGTTTTTAAAAAAGCATTTGTGAGCGGAAGGGGGATATTACTGAATAAATATAAAAATTTAGGGAGGACGATCATTTTGGCAATGGCAGCACGCCCAGCCAATGAAATCGGGAGGCGGGACCAAGTCTTAATTTTGCTTTCCAACCAGGACACTGCTCTGCCATAATTTAGCCATTGTGTCAATGTTAGCATCAACATGCGCTTTGGGTATAATATGCAACATAACACAAACAATACATAACTTACCACAAACAAAGCTACAACACACAATTTGCATTCAGGAGGACACAAAGGACCCCAGATATAGGGGACCACGCAGATTTTCCACAAGAGGGTAGTACTAGACCCTCTCCCAGAGGGACAGGTGGCTAGACCTTTGCCCAAGCACTACACCATCATGTGCCACGAACTGCCAGTCTCCGCTAGCGTGATGGGTGGGAAGTAAGCACCATCCACCATGAATGGCGGTGCTACTGGGAGCACCCCTTCCCATCTCAGCCTTGTGCTCTGCTGAAGTAGCAAAATAAAAATGTGGGGCAAGATCAATGGTCTTGAGGATGTCGAGTGAGTTCACTCATTGGGCAATAGGAACTCAGGGCATAAAATGCAAAAAAAAGCAATAGATCACAACTTTATAGCAATTTAAGGACTTTGATCCACAACTCATCACCACATGAAGGAAACATCTGGAAGGTTTCCACGTAACTCAATGGTATCTAATTTATTTTTCTGGTAAGAAGGACCCTTGTGAGAGTTAAGGTTCAGGACAAGCAGGATTGAGATGGCGGTGCTGTAGGCGTGGTGAAGCATGAAGGCATTGAGGTGGCATGCCAGTGTGCTCAATTTGTGGATGGGATGTTCGGTGATCTTACAGACAATATTGATGTGGTGGTGCAAGACTGGGGAGTAGAGGAGAATTGGCTTGGAGAGATGACACCCAAAGCAGGGCAGTGAATGGCCTGGGAGCGAGGTGGTGTTATTAAGACCAGTGGGAACAGCTAGTAAGGGTGATGTGCTGAGCAACAAAACACCCAACAGGTGGAACTGTGTGTGTGTCAAGCATTGTAAGACTGTATGGAAAAGGAAGGGAGAGATCTTCATTAGCCTGCGGTTCTACTGGAAGGTCTGGGTTAAAAACTGATCTGTGCACACCATACGACAAGACTTAAGAGCCACAATCTTGATGACAAAGAAGAGACACAACTCCCCTTCAAAAGAGTGTCCATCAGATGCACACTGATCCCTTACTCCATACTATGTAACCTTACTATAAGAAGACCATTGCTCTTCTAGAACGGTAATTTCTCAAGTAAGATAAGCGTGTGACCAGCCTGAAAGAGAGAGTGTCTACATTAAGTGGAGCAAAAAACTAGGTGCATGCATGCACATGGACTTCCCCCGTGGTAGAGTAAGGGGACAGAATACACACATGAAAATGAAGATGAGAAAGAGCACACAACTGTCCCTTAGAATACAATGTCTGGAGAACACTGTAAATTGACTCAGATGTGAGTCTATAGACTCCAGGCTGGTGGGAAGAGTGAGCACCCAACTTATTTTAATAACAAACTGATTTACTAAGAGTTTGAGACACAAGGTGGATGAAGACCTCATATTTCTGGACAAACATTAAATGAAGAGCTACAGAGGTAAAACAATGAGGCACAGATCACTCCCATCATGACCTCAAGAGTCTTGGATGATGGGGGCTGGGAAATTATTGAAGCAATGAAAAGGGGAAGCTTGAGCAGCACAATTCTGCTCTACAGGCCATTGAACGAGCTTAAGAGAAGCTATGGAACAAGGTGTGTCTGGCCATGTTTACTCCAGCCATGAAGCTGCAAATAATGTAAGTGAACAATAATTATTATTTTGAGGTTCTGAGAGAGCAGAGGCTTTGGTAAAGGGTGTCCCAGTGGCATGTGATAGCCTGAACCTAATGGTGCGTGGTTCTTTGAATAATGGTTTGGGGTTTTCCATTTTGTTGGGTTCTAGTCACACCTTTGTAACGAGAAAGGAGGTGCCATGGTCTACTATCCTACTGAATGAGTAAATTCTGATAACATTGATAGCTAACCTTTCCTCCAACTCTACTGTAAAGTGGACCAGCAGTGAGAACTCCTCGTCTCAGAAGAACAAATAAAGCAGAATTGGTAAGTGATTTAGAAGAAGAGCAGTAGAACGATTTCCTAGTTTCCTGACAAACATAAGCCTTCACAAAAATGTTCCCAAGTAAATTTTGACAGGTCAAGTCTGCTGAAATTTATCAGAGGAAAACTGCTCACTGACTGCTGGAACATGCAGATTTTAGCGTACTGAGCACCAAAATCTGCAAATGATGCCCCATTTTCAATCCAAAACTGAAAAAAGATGCTACTTAACGTACCCAATAAATTCTGAATCCCATAGCATTAGAGTTTACAGTGTGAGATAAATTTCATGCCCTCCTCTGAGGGAGTAAAGAAGGGCAAATGTGGGCGCCATCTTGGTTGAGGAGCTAGTGAGCCGCCCTAATTGGGTGAGTGTTTTGCTGCAAACTTACCACAGTGGTTGTTCTATCACCGTTTTTATCTCAGTCCTTAGATGTGCCACACATTTGCCACATTGTTTCTTCCTTTTCACAGAGCTTACCACTTATGAGTTCGACTAACCACCTGAGGATGTAAATTTGCATGTTATCTCTCCAGAGGCTGCTCTTAATGTTGTTCCTTATGATTTATGTTGTTTTCGTTTCTATTTTTATATTTTAGGTTGGTCTACTAATAAGGTACCTCATTGCTAGGTTGCTTAAGTGCTTGGTTTACACTTGACACTAACACTGGAACCAACCACTGTGTAGATAGTATACATTTGGTCCTGAAGAATTGCCACATGATCCCCCAGACACATTAGGCAAGAAACATGTCGACCGCTATTCCGTAGCCACCACTGTCCATTATTTCAGTGGTGACACACCTTTCTGATTTTAATTGGGACCAGTGGACTCGCTGATTAAAATTGATTTGGAGTACCACTGTGCCCCCATTTTAGCCTTTTAGCACAACTCCCCTACACCTTGCACTCACATCTACCCTACGAGGCCCCATACCCACACTGCACCTAACGGCTTGGGACCAAAAGATCTCCGATAAAGAGCCCCTCATAGGGTGCCCGTCAGGCATTGCAGCGCTGGGCTGACGAGGAGCATGCCATATGATGAAGCATGACACCCAGCCGGGTGTGTGAGGGCCCTAAATCCCTAAGTGGGAGACACCCTGTCTCCACCATAGGGTTATGGTGTTAGACCGACCAGGCCTCTTCCTCTTCTTCTCTCTCTAAAAGAAACTGCATACCATAGTTGCTTGCCTGATCCCCCCGGGGGTACGTATGCTGGACCTACAAGCGCCTCTAGTCCCTCCCATTTTTGATATAGCTTTCCACAATCATGCCAAGGCTTTGGAAATTGATCGAAGGTTCCCTGGACAGCACGTTGTCCATCATATCTCACCTGGTCATTTTGATGATAAGACACAAAATCGCCATTTTATGAATCTTTTCTATAATATACTGGAAAACATATAGTTGTTTATTGTACTGCAATATTTTTCTTTTTTTTTGTACTTTTATGGTCTATCTTAATAGATCGAATAAAGTTTACTATGACTGTTACACAGTACCAACACTCCATCCACTTTGGAATCTTAATATTGCTCTTTTAGTGTTGGCCCATAATGCATTTAAACCTGCGTCTTCCACCAATATTAATCTGGTTACACTGAAGCCAGTTTTAGTGACAGTTAAGTATGCTCTTGTGGTGAACAAACCAGCCATACGAAGTAGCTATTTAAAACGCAACTACCTGGACATATATTTCTTCTTAATGTCTTTACAGACTGATATAGGTGAAAAGAGTTTTCTTCCTTCCAAACGATATTGCAAATCCTGTAATAAATGAAGAATGCACTATTGGAAATAAGGATGCTTACTACAGTGAAGAGCATTCTCACAAAGGTTTGGATTTTGCTATGCGTCTCTTCTATAGTGACTTTTTAAAAAAAATGCCCACTGAGCCTTTCAATTTGGTTTTTATTTTGCTCACATGCACCAAACAGCACTTTTGTTCCCCTAGTCATGCTCAGTACCAGTTCTACTACAACCATTGCCGATGCTGTTTTTCGGTCTGGCTAGACACAGCTTTGCCTATCAGCCACAGCTCATGTCATCAGCAAACACTAATCAACAGTGAGTGGACTTTGGATGAGCCCCCTTCAGCCACTGCTTGGTTGAAGGGTCTTTTACATTTTGTTTTTACCAGCAAACAGATGTAGCACATTATACATTTTGCAGTGGAGACCGAAAAAGAAATTCCTTTGCAACACAACATATAGGACACAAATGCAAACTAGAAAACAGTGTGATATTTAAAACTCTATTTTCAAAATATTTCCAACAAAGAGAGGCATTAAGCATATTGTATTGTATTGTATTGTATTGTAATTGCATTTATATAGCCCTTACTACCCCGGACGAGGCATTGAAGCGCTTTTTCGGTGAGTAGCACGCTACTCCGGAACCAATAAAGGATTAGTGGTGAATTAGTACACTGAAATATGAAAGTAATTTGAGTGGTGGATATGTTAGTCAGTTATTTGGATTGAGAAGGATAGTGGAGGGATAGAAGAGGGAAAAAGGTTTGCATTTATGTTGCGCTTGCTACCCTTGATTGGGTGTTGAATCGCTTTTTTGGTGAGTAGCACGCTACTCCGGAACCCATAAAGGATTAGTGGTGAATTAGCATAGTGAAATATGAAAGTAATTTGAGTGGTGGATATGTTAGTCAGTTATTTGGATTGAGAAGGATAGTTGAGGGATAGAAGAGGGAAAAAGGTTTGCATTTATATGGCGCTTGCTACCCCTCATGGGGTGTTGAAGCGCTTTTTCGGTGAGTAGCACATGGTCCATGCCTTTTGCCTGGCCCCTTTGAACACTGCGTTATCCGGTCCCAGGGTATCAAGGATATGCAATGGATGCTTTCCATTCAGTGTGCAGTGAGGGCTCCTAATAGAAAAAAAACAAAAAACAAGGCAGTCAAAAGATCTTACAAGCTGTTGGTCTTATCTTGAATACACTCATAGTCACTTTAAAAGACAAAAACATATTGCTGCTATTTTGATTCTATTGCTTCAGTGATGACCTGAAGTCCTGCACCCTGTCTGTTGTCTTCAGAGGGACTTTGTAATGGCCTATATGGTATCTCCCCAGCCAAAACATACTACCCCACAACCAACCTACCGCTGCAGCCAAAGGCCCCAGAGAACCCTAGACAACCATCTCTTAGCCAGATGGAATGCCCTCATGAGCAGGAACCAACAGAACTTGCTCTTGCCAATTAGGACAATCTACCCCCTAAACCTATTTCTGTCCAATCCCACCAGGCCTGTCTCCTTGACTCGCATCCCCTGACCAAGCCCTGCAGGCTTCCACCCAAGCTTGAAGTATGCGGACACATTATCCTCCCCAGCTCCCAACTGCAAAAATGTTCTCTTGTCGGACGTCTCAGTGAGAGACTGGCACGCACCAGAACTGGAAGTCTTGCTAGAGTTTGGTGGTCCTCTTGAGAGCAGTTCTATTCAAACCGTGATAGGACCCACTGACTGAGTTAGCTTTGAAATTTTGCCAAGACAGCTTCCCTGTAGCCCAACCTCTCCTCTGCATGGTCCGGATCCTGTTTTCTGTAGTCTTCACTGGCTCAAGTTTCAATGGCTCTGGTCCCAGCATGTACATGCTCAAAAGCTAATTGAATCCTTGCTGTGGGAGATGAAATTTTATTGAAATGTATTTCTTAGGGGGTGTTGGGTTTGTAGGGGAACAGAGCGGGAAGATATTTTAATAAACAATTTTAAATGTACCATTTTAGGGAAGTTACACACTGTCCCACATCTGCCTTGCTTTTGGGTTCTTTTAGCATTTTCTGAGATTATTTAGGTACTGTATGCCAAAGGTGCCTTCAAAAGCCTCTGGTCAGAGCATGCTAAGGCCCGGGGAGGTTCAGGTGGGGCTGGACCAGCATCCCTCTTTCATTTACACATTCATCTGCTAGAGACTGTGCTAGGGGATTCTCAACACTCCTTTGCCTCTTCCCCCATCTTGCACCTTTTCTAGAACCTTCTGTTGTATACCATGAAGTTCATGCATAGTATATTCCTAGAAATGTGGGACTCGTCCAACGTTTTTTTCACAAGGCAGTGTTTACAAATACTCTTGAGACCAAACAGAAGGGAGTTGCAGTGCTTTGCTGCAAGGAAGACAAGCCTTTGCAATGCAATAGGTCTCACATTTATGAGATTTTGAGCTATTGGCATTATAATTGACAATACCTCTTATTTATGTGTTATTTTTAAAACAGATAAATAAAAGGCATTGTCATTTACAATGCCAATAGCTTAAACTCTCGTAAAGGCGAGACCTATTGCTTTGCAAATGTGTGCTATAAAAATAAAAAAAAGCATTAGGAGAGAGCGTGGCAGGACAAAGCTATTCGATAAAATAGTGCTCGGAAGCTGTAATTAAAGCCTACCGAGCAACAACACATGTAACAGGAGGTGTCGCCATGGGAGGTTCCAAAATTAGACAAGGCGGTATAAAGGAGGGACTACTAAGCCTTTTGACCAATGAACAGCCACAGTTTACAGTGGACAATGACACAAGCCACTGATAAATGTGGGTGGAGCTTCAAGTCCCTACCTCAATACAGCATGCCTCGCTGAGAGGCGCACGGCTGCCCAGGCTCGACCTAAAAAACGAGCGACCTCCCATGCAGCCAAGACAGAAACATGGAAAAACGAATGAAGTTCAGGGAGGAGGACCATAGAGTCCTAGTTGGATGATAAAGCTGTATGTTGTCCTGAATATAGAGAGGGCCTTTTTGGACCAGGCTCTGTGAAAGAGACAAAAAGCCTTGAGCAGAGATCTTTTCCTGATAGGGAACCAATGCAGGGTTGTAAGATGAGATGTAACAGAATGATGTGATGGAAGCTGAAGAACCAACCGAGCTGTGGCATTTTGTAAGACCTGAAGCTGAGATATTAGGTATTCAGGAAGGCCTAGTTCAAGAGAGCTGTCACAGTCCAGAGGAGAGATGATCAATGCCTGGAAAATGGTTTTCCACATAGTGTCGGGCAGAAGTGGGAGTGATTTCAGTAAAGAAAAGCAGATAGAGACTACTTCAAAGAGCTGACCGTTGAAAGTCAGATTCTTATCGACGCGGGAATCAAGATTTATAGCAGTGGAAACAGGGACTACCCAAGTTGCACCAGGAGAAAGTTCTGGCTTAGCTTTGGCACCAGTGATACTTGTGTTGAGTCTGGCCAAGCTCCGCTCCCTGCTTCTGGTCAAGCCTAGGCACTTCCAAGCCAAAAGTGGCAAGTATGTTAAAGAAACCTGCCCACCTGCCAATCTGAAGTTTGAAAATGTTTATTAACAAACAGAAAAGAAGTCAATCCGTGAATGACAGAGTTGGGCGACAAAGGGATCCCTCAGCATGCCAATGAGCGCGAAGCTACCCAAGCAACAAACGCAATTTGAAATGTATTCATACATAAGACACCAATAGACATCATGTGAGGAAACTTACGCAAATGTTTTACACAGGTGAGGATCTGAAGTCATGGGAGAGTACTAACAACCCTGAAACAGATACAGAAATGTAAGCTTTCAGCACTGAGCAATTAATTCAGAAATGTCTTGCCTTCAGTGCCAGACCTGAAAATGAGTCTTTAAACATCAGAGATGGACACAACTTGAGGGCATATGTAGCACTGAGCAGAAAATGGCTACAGTAGGTATGTTAAGGCAATATTATTTGAAATGTCATCATGCAAAACTGCTTTGAACTAACCTTGTGCTCCTGTAAGGCTTCCGGGCAAAACCCTGCTGGTACTAATGCTCTGTTCCTTCCATGCAAACTCTGCTTTGTGTTACTTCTGTGCTTCCAACAGCTCTCAATCAAGGACTATCCAGCACAGACAGAATCAAGAATTAGTCTGTTGTGACCCATTCCTTCCCCCATATGCCTACCAATGAGCATCAGCCTCATGCCAACAGATTCAGCTGTCCTGTTCACCAGCCTTGAGACTGTTCTCCAAGTGAACCCCCATTGGGATCAGCATCTCAGGTTAAGGTGAGTAGTTTGCATGGTGCACTTTTACTGCTGTATTCTCTATTTGTTGTTATGTTGTTGTCTGCCCCGCCACTTTATTCTCCAACCTTAGAATCCATGAGAGTCAGTCAGCAGTCAAACAGCAGACACAAATGCCCACAACCTGGAACTAAAAGCTTGCTAGGGACATACCCTCATCTTTTCCCCACTCTGCCCACTCCAGTGCCCATGATACCACAATGCATGGTGATGGCATCAAAATAAGGGAAGTGATGGAATCTATGCTGCTTCCACAATGGACCCCTGGACAACAGGTTAGTTTTCTTGGGTAGGGCAGACCTCTAGCAGCTACCTAGGGGTGTTTTTCCTTTCTGCTGACTTCAGAGGGACATCTGGTAAAGACCAGATATACAGCACCTCTGGGTGGCTGGAAGCATAAGGATGAAATAACAAAGAAATATGGTTCGAGGAATGATGGGGAAGGTGTAGAGTCATCAGCATAAACAATATGTCATTTACTTATGGACATGGCTTATTGCAATATTGGCAAATGCAGTGTGTTGGATGATTTGTTAGTGAATGGAATGATGCAATATTACTGAATGATGGTGCAACTAAAGGTACGTACTCAAAAAGTGATGGTGAAAATCTCATATGCGCTAATGACTACTGAGTGAAGTGGCATACTTGAACAAGTGCTGGGATTACTGAGTGATGGTGCAAATGTGCCCTTGCAGCCAGGTCTTCTAAGCAATGGTGCAAAGTGTGAATCTGAACAAGCTCTTAGGATGAATGACTAATGGAGCAAACCTGGACATGCACTAAGTATTACTGAATGAAGTGGCAAATTTAAACTAAACCTGGGTGGAGTTCGCGGAGTTCTGCTATGCGGAACTCAGTGAAGTGCAAAAAAAACCTCCGCCACTCTACGCGGAGCTCCGCAAGCGGCGGAGTGCGTTAGATAAATGCCGTTCGAGGTGATTTTCAGTGCCGGATGTTTGTCCGCACTGTGCAATCATCGCGAACGGCAACATGCACAGCGCAAGCGGGCGCTGCTTCCTTTATGCTGCTCGAGCAGATTTTTAACTCGAGCGGCAGCTTTCTCAACGTGAACGGATGGTTTCTCAACGCGAGCAGCCGCGAGCATACACGACCACTCGCAATGAGAAATCCAACCGCCTGCGTTGAGAAATCTTGCCAGGAGGTTGATTTTCCACACTCGCGCTCGCCAACTTAACGTTGACGATCGCGAACGAGGAAAAATCTCGCCGGGAGGTGGATTTTCCTCGCTTGCGCTCGCCAACTTGACATTGACGACCGCGAGCGAGGAAAACAACTCCGCTCCGGTACAAAGAGCGGAGTTTTTCAGAACTCCGCGACCTCCGCGTAACGGAGCGGAGTTCACCGTCCAGGTTTAATCTAAACATGTACTAATGATTACTAAAGAATACAGGCTTTTGTTAACATAATAAGGAATAACGAATGATAGTGCAAATCTGAAAATGAGTTAAGGTTTACTAGGTGATGGGGAAAACCTGAACATGAATAATGATGGTAGTTCTTGACAGATCATGGGCACTTGTTCATGATGGAGCCTACCTTTGGCATATTAATAATTGTATATATATATATATAATGTGGGTATTCTTGGCATAGTGGTACCCAGCCCTTGTCTAAAACTGAAGCTAGCATAATACTTGTAATTGTTGTCATTTTATAACACTATTATTACTGCTGCTGAGGCTTCAGCCTGTAAGATTAGTGTACCCTGTCTGTATTCGTCCATGCACTCCCTCATTAATCCATTCATGCACTCACCAATTCCTCCAGTTTCCATCAATGCAGTCACTTACTGTCACAACAGTGTTAAGGTGGAGCATCTGCAGGAGGTAAGGATTCTGATCTTGTCCACCAATACTCCACTCTGTGATGCCAGCCCCAGGACACTGGATTGAATCCCGCAAGGGTTGTGATGTTCCCAGTGGGAAAATGGAGTAAGAGGAAGAGAAGCGTAGCACAAGAGGGCCAGGTCTTCAGAAATGTACTGGCCTCTCAGGGCTGGCGAGGTTATGGCAGGAGTACAGGATGGTAAGGTAGGAGTACAGGTTAAATATATAGTCAAGCCCTGAACTCGCAGGCCTTGAAGTATAGAAGCATTCTAATACCAAGGGAGCCTGGGTGGAGTATCAGGTAAGTATCATAACAGCAATAGAATGGCTCACTTAAAATGTATCATTTGTCTTCACCCGGTGTTTCAACAGGTGAACTGCGACTGGACCCTAGGCGCACCTGGATAGCGCTTTCAGATCCACGAACACCGGAAGAAGTTTTGGCTTCACAGGAACAGACTTTTGAAACATCCACAAAGCTCTCAGGATAAACCTCCAAAGAAACACAAAACCTGCAGAGAGAACACAACAAAGGTGTAACGACGTGCATAGTGTGTGACACAACGGGAACAGGAACCCTACAACGGAAGATGGTGAGAGACATTAGTTCCATCTGGCATGGGATACTTTTCTTGCCCAGGAAGTAAACATCCTTCAATCTGGAGGTCTTTGATGCAGACCGCTGTAAATGGTCCTCTTCTCAAGGTGACTCCGGAAGTCCCGCCTCCTCAGACCCAGCCTCCAAATGCTCATCCTTCAGTCTCCAACCAGCCCATTGCCTCATTCCCAAACGTGTGTCTGTTCTTAAATGTATGAGGCCCATTCCATTTTTGTATGCCTCCTTGCTCACTGCTTCTGACCCTCATATTCTCCATGCCCTAGTCCTCATATTCAACTATTCTTCCATGAACTCACTCCCCATATCTTTAACCACACAATAAGTCACCTATTCATCCACCCACGTGTACTGGCCCTTTGCGCTTTCTCTGTTAAATGGTGCTTTTTAGGTCTCGCCTCAGCCAGCGCATGCGCTGCTCTGGCGAGACTTTTAGTAAGTGGGCTTCAAAAAGCCGACCACAGCTTTTTGTGTGGCCTAGAGCGTGCGGTTACGCGCACAGTAACGCGCACAGGCGCCATCTGGCTTTCCTCTCAGGGCCTTTAGCTGTTGCTCTTCCAGGCGCGCGCGCGCGCACCACTCGCAGGCTCACCTCCTGCTCCCCCTCCTTTAGCCGTCGCTCTTCCAGGCGCCCGCGCGCACCACTCGCAGGCTCACCTCCTGCTCCCCCTCTCAGTTAATAGTTAACTTTCGCGGCTGCTGGGCCGCGCTTGTGTTTTAGCGCTTGTTATTTATTAATGGCGCTCGTGTGCTTCAAAATTGTTTCTTGCCTTTTGTCCAAGGCAGTTCCCTCCCACCTCCGACACAGCATGGTTGAGCGCCTTCATTTATTTAATAACAGCGCCGCTTGCAGACCCCTCCCACCTCCCGACACAGCATGGCAGTGAGCCTTTATTTATGTATTAACGGCGCCCATGTACTTCGAAATTATTTCTTGCCTTTCCTTCAAAGCAGACCCCTCCCACCTCAAAAACAGAATCGCCGAGCCTTTATTTATTTAATAACAGAGCCGCTTTCACTTTGGGGTCGTCTGCTTGGAGTGACGTTTATTGGATTGCCTCAAAAGCATGCCCCTCCCACCTCCCAATGCAGCACGCGCCTTTATTTATTTATCAACAGCCCCACATAGGCGCTCGTGTGCTTAAAAATTGTTTCTTGCCTTTCGTCCAAGGCAGTCCCCTCCCACCTCCGACGCAGCATGATTGAGCGCCTTCATTTATTTAATAACAGCGCCGCTTGCAGACCCCTCCCACCTCCCGACACAGCATGGCAGTGAGCCTTTATTTATGTATTAACGGCGCCCATGTACTTCGAAATTATTTCTTGCCTTTCCTTCAAAGCAGACCCCTCCCACCTCAAAAACAGAATCGCCGAGCCTTTATTTATTTAATAACAGTGCCGCTTTCACTTTGGGGTCGTCTGCTTGGAGTGCTGTTTATTGGATTGCCTCAAAAGCACGCCCCTCCCACCTCCCAATGCAGCACGCGCCTTTATTTATTTATCTTTAGTATTAGAACAGTGGTCCTTAAACAGAACAGTGTGGTCATCAGGATAAATATAGACTCCAATCAGTGCTATATTACGAGTGTCCAGCCGGACATTCAATTTAATAATTCAAAAATGTCAAAAACCAAAAATAAACACATCAATACAGTGGGACACAATCCTGCATCCTACATAGAAACATGACAAGTACACTTAGGACAGGAACATATCAGGCAAGACAGGGTAGCTTGTGGAATATTGAACACAATTTCTAACAAGCTTGAGGAAACAGTAAATACACTTTTTTTTTATCAGATTTGATTAATGTGCAAACTGTCTACATTGGTCGACGACGTTTCGATCCTCTTTAAGAAATAGTAGGATCATCATCAGGACAGTTAAAAATACAAGCCTGAATAATTAGAGATTGCCTCAAGGGGCCTGTGGAAGGTTAAGCCACAATTACACTCAGTGGTGGAGGCCGATTAAATAGGATGTTCTAAGAATGAAAAACCTGGCGATTAAACTGTAAATTATCAGTTCCAAGGTAGCAAGTGGCGATGCACGTTATGCTGTGTGATCCAAGGCTTGATGGCAGGGATATGTTCCTGTCCTAAGTGTACTTGTCATGTTTCTATGTAGGATGCAGGATTGTGTCCCACTGTATTGATGTGTTTATTTTTGGTTTTTGACATTTTTGAATTATTAAATTGAATGTCCGGCTGGACACTCGTAATATAGCACTGATTGGAGTCTATATTTATCCTGATGACCACACTGTTCTGTTTAAGGACCACTGTTCTAATACTAAACTGTTACCCAAGGTCCTTATCTACCTTTTGGGTTCCCTTGTGTTTGTGAAAATATTTATTTATTTATCAACAGCCCCACTTTTACTTTACATTTAAGGGATAGAGCTGAGAGCTGAGCTTCAAAACACAGCTTTATTTCTCCACAGCGACATGCAACTCCTCCCTTGGTTGCTTCCCCTGTAGCTCTCACTACAGAGGGGCAGTGGCTGCTGAGTTCCATCCGCTCCTTAATTGTTCTTTTTGATACATTCTTAAGATTCAATGGCATGGCGTGGTGTCCCCCCGCCAGCATCCCGTGCAAACAAGCTGCAGCCTGGGGCTCTGCCTACTGCTGCTCTGCGCACAGCACATAGGGACTGGAGCAGGGCTGCTGCTGCATTCCACAGCTACCAGTAAGTGCAGGACATCCTAACTTCCACGTACTCCATAGCCCCAGTCTACCACCCCACCTCTGTGTGCATAAAGTGTGCATCCCGGCAGTGCTGTCTCAGACTGCTCACCCCGTCAGCCCCTGTGTGGTGCCCTCAGTATTAACACAGCGATACAAAAGGGGATGATGGACGGAACGTTTGAGCCAATCAAACACTCACCCCCAGTCAACTGATCTGGGTTTAATCCATCATCATTCTTTAGCTCACTCCACCACCCCAGTTCAGACATGGCCATATGCAAATCAGTCTGACCCTGTGCCTCATGGGAACAGTCCAGCCCGAACTGCCAAGCCATGTCTTCCCTGGACCGGAAACAAGCATCCTAGGACCGGTTTCTGGCATTCCAGCCGTCATCAGCCAGGCTTGCTTGAATCCAGTGGCAAAGTGAGCAAGGGACCCACGTCTGGGCATACCCCCGCCAACTTAGGGCGAACAAAGCGATACAAAAGGGGATGATGGACGGAACGTTTGAGCCAATCAAACACTCACCCCCAGTCAACTGATCTGGGTTTAATCCATCATCATTCTTTAGCTCACTCCACCACCCCAGTTCAGACATGGCCATATGCAAATCAGTCTGACCCTGTGCCTCATGGGAACAGTCCAGCCCGAACTGCCAAGCCATGTCTTCCCTGGACCGGAAACAAGCATCCTAGGACCGGTTTCTGGCATTCCAGCCGTCATCAGCCAGGCTTGCTTGAATCCAGTGGCAAAGTGAGCAAGGGACCCACGTCTGGGCATACCCCCGCCAACTTAGGGCGAACAAAGCGATACAAAAGGGGATGATGGACGGAACGTTTGAGCCAATCAAACACTCACCCCCAGTCAACTGATCTGGGTTTAATCCATCATCATTCTTTAGCTCACTCCACCACCCCAGTTCAGACATGGCCATATGCAAATCAGTCTGACCCTGTGCCTCATGGGAACAGTCCAGCCCGAACTGCCAAGCCATGTCTTCCCTGGACCGGAAACAAGCATCCTAGGACCGGTTTCTGGCATTCCAGCCGTCATCAGCCAGGCTTGCTTGAATCCAGTGGCAAAGTGAGCAAGGGACCCACGTCTGGGCATACCCCCGCCAACTTAGGGCGAACAAAGCGATACAAAAGGGGATGATGGACGGAACGTTTGAGCCAATCAAACACTCACCCCCAGTCAACTGATCTGGGTTTAATCCATCATCATTCTTTAGCTCACTCCACCACCCCAGTTCAGACATGGCCATATGCAAATCAGTCTGACCCTGTGCCTCATGGGAACAGTCCAGCCCGAACTGCCAAGCCATGTCTTCCCTGGACCGGAAACAAGCATCCTAGGACCGGTTTCTGGCATTCCAGCCGTCATCAGCCAGGCTTGCTTGAATCCAGTGGCAAAGTGAGCAAGGGACCCACGTCTGGGCATACCCCCGCCAACTTAGGGCGAACAAGCGATACAAAAGGGATGATGGACGGAACGTTTGAGCCAATCAAACACTCACCCCCAGTCAACTGATCTGGGTTTAATCCATCATCATTCTTTAGCTCACTCCACCACCCCAGTTCAGACATGGCCATATGCAAATCAGTCTGACCCTGTGCCTCATGGGAACAGTCCAGCCCGAACTGCCAAGCCATGTCTTCCCTGGACCGGAAACAAGCATCCTAGGACCGGTTTCTGGCATTCCAGCCGTCATCAGCCAGGCTTGCTTGAATCCAGTGGCAAAGTGAGCAAGGGACCCACGTCTGGGCATACCCCCGCCAACTTAGGGCGAACAAAGCGATACAAAGGGGATGATGGACGGAACGTTTGAGCCAATCAAACACTCACCCCCAGTCAACTGATCTGGGTTTAATCCATCATCATTCTTTAGCTCACTCCACCACCCCAGTTCAGACATGGCCATATGCAAATCAGTCTGACCCTGTGCCTCATGGGAACAGTCCAGCCCGAACTGCCAAGCCATGTCTTCCTGGACCGGAAACAAGCATCCTAGGACCGGTTTCTGGCATTCCAGCCGTCATCAGCCAGGCTTGCTTGAATCCAGTGGCAAAGTGAGCAAGGGACCCACGTCTGGGCATACCCCGCCAACTTAGGGCGAACAAGCGATACAAAGGGGATGATGGACGGAACGTTTGAGCCAATCAAACACTCACCCCAGTCAACTGATCTGGGTTTAATCCATCATCATTCTTTAGCTCACTCCACCACCCCAGTTCAGACATGGCCATATGCAAATCAGTCTGACCCTGTGCCTCATGGGAACAGTCCAGCCCGAACTGCCAAGCCATGTCTTCCCTGGACCGGAAACAAGCATCCTAGGACCGGTTTCTGGCATTCCAGCCGTCATCAGCCAGGCTTGCTTGAATCCAGTGGCAAAGTGAGCAAGGGACCCACGTCTGGGCATACCCCGCCAACTTAGGGCGAACAAGCGATACAAAGGGGATGATGGACGGAACGTTTGAGCCAATCAAACACTCACCCCCAGTCAACTGATCTGGGTTTAATCCATCATCATTCTTTAGCTCACTCCACCACCCCAGTTCAGACATGGCCATATGCAAATCAGTCTGACCCTGTGCCTCATGGGAACAGTCCAGCCCGAACTGCCAAGCCATGTCTTCCCTGGACCGGAAACAAGCATCCTAGGACCGGTTTCTGGCATTCCAGCCGTCATCAGCCAGGCTTGCTTGAATCCAGTGGCAAAGTGAGCAAGGGACCCACGTCTGGGCATACCCCGCCAACTTAGGGCGAACAAAGCGATACAAAAGGGGATGATGGACGGAACGTTTGAGCCAATCAAACACTCACCCCCAGTCAACTGATCTGGGTTTAATCCATCATCATTCTTTAGCTCACTCCACCACCCCAGTTCAGACATGGCCATATGCAAATCAGTCTGACCCTGTGCCTCATGGGAACAGTCCAGCCCGAACTGCCAAGCCATGTCTTCCCTGGACCGGAAACAAGCATCCTAGGACCGGTTTCTGGCATTCCAGCCGTCATCAGCCAGGCTTGCTTGAATCCAGTGGCAAAGTGAGCAAGGGACCCACGTCTGGGCATACCCCGCCAACTTAGGGCGAACAAAGCGATACAAAGGGGGATGATGGACGGAACGTTTGAGCCAATCAAACACTCACCCCCAGTCAACTGATCTGGGTTTAATCCATCATCATTCTTTAGCTCACTCCACCACCCCAGTTCAGACATGGCCATATGCAAATCAGTCTGACCCTGTGCCTCATGGGAACAGTCCAGCCCGAACTGCCAAGCCATGTCTTCCCTGGACCGGAAACAAGCATCCTGGGACCGGTTTCTGGCTATTCAGCCGTCATCAGCCAGGCTAGCTTGAATCCAGTGGCAAAGTGAGCAAGGGACCCACGTCTGGGCATACCCTGCCAACTTAGAGGCGAACAAAGCGATACCAAAGGGGACGATGGACGGAGCGCTTGAGCTAATCAAACACTCACCCCAGTCAACTGATCTGGGTTTAATCCATCATCATTCTTTAGCTCACTCCACCACCCCAGTTCAGACATGGCCATATGCAAATCAGTCTGACCCTGTGCCTCATGGGAACAGTCCAGCCAGAAACCGGTCCCAGGATGCTTGTTTCCGGTCCAGGGAAGACATGGCTTGGCAGTTCGGGCTGGACTGTTCCGATGAGGCACAGGGTCAGACTGATTTGCATATGGCCATGTCTGAACTGGGGTGGTGTAGTGAGCTAAAGAATGATGATGGATTAAACCCAGATCAGTTGACTGGGGCTGAGTGTTTGATTAGCTCAAGCGCTCCGTCCATCGTCCCCTTTGGTATCGCTTGTTACGCCCTAAGTTGGCAGGGTATGCCCAGACGTGGGTCCCTGCCCACTTTGCCACTGGATTCAAGCTAGCCTGGCTGATGACGGCTGAATAGCCAGAAACCGGTCCCAGGATGCTTGTTTCCGGTCCAGGAAGACATGGCTTGGCAGTTCGGGCTGGACTGTTCCCATGAGGCACAGGGTCAGACTGATTTGCATATGGCCATGTCTGAACTGGGGTGGTGTAGTGAGCTAAAGAATGATGATGGATTAAACCCAGATCAGTTGACTGGGGCTGAGTGTTTGATTAGCTCAAGCGCTCCGTCCATCGTCCCCTTTGGTATCGCTTTGTTCGCCCTAAGTTGCCAGGGTATGCCCAGGCGTGGGTCCCTTGCTCACTTTGCCACTGGATTCAAGCTAGCCTGGCTGATGACGGCTGACTAGCCAGAAACCGGTCCCAGGATGCTTGTTTCCGGTCCAGGAAGACATGGCTTGGCAGTTCGGGCTGGACTGTTCCCATGAGGCACAGGGTCAGACTGATTTGCATATGGCCATGTCTGAACTGGGGTGGTGGAGTGAGCTAAAGAATGATGATGGATTAAACCCAGATCAGTTGACTGGGGCTGAGTGTTTGATTAGCTCAAGCGCTCCGTCCATCGTCCCCTTTGGTATCGCTTTGTTCGCCCTAAGTTGGCAGGGTATGCCCAGACGTGGGTCCCTTGCTCACTTTGCCACTGGATTCAAGCTAGCCTGGCTGATGACGGCTGAATAGCCAGAAACCGGTCCCAGGATGCTTGTTTCCGGTCCAGGGAAGACATGGCTTGGCAGTTCGGGCTGGACTGTTCCCATGAGGCACAGGGTCAGACTGATTTGCATATGGCCATGTCTGAACTGGGGTGGTGTAGTGAGCTAAAGAATGATGATGGATTAAACCCAGATCAGTTGACTGGGGCTGAGTGTTTGATTAGCTCAAGCGCTCCGTCCATCGTCCCCTTTGGTATCGCTTTGTTCGCCCTAAGTTGCCAGGGTATGCCCAGACGTGGGTCCCTTGCTCACTTTGCCACTGGATTCAAGCTAGCCTGGCTGATGACGGCTGACTAGCCAGAAACCGGTCCCAGGATGCTTGTTTCCGGTCCAGGGAAGACATGGCTTGGCAGTTCGGGCTGGACTGTTCCCATGAGGCACAGGGTCAGACTGATTTGCATATGGCCATGTCTGAACTGGGGTGGTGTAGTGAGCTAAAGAATGATGATGGATTAAACCCAGATCAGTTGACTGGGGCTGAGTGTTTGATTAGCTCAAGCGCTCCGTCCATCGTCCCCTTTGGTATCGCTTTGTTCGCCCTAAGTTGGCAGGGTATGCCCAGACGTGGGTCCCTTGCTCACTTTGCCACTGGATTCAAGCTAGCCTGGCTGATGGCGGCTGAATAGCCAGAAACCGGTCCCAGGATGCTTGTTTCCGGTCCAGGGAAGACATGGCTTGGCAGTTCGGGCTGGACTGTTCCGATGAGGCACAGGGTCAGACTGATTTGCATATGGCCATGTCTGAACTGGGGTGGTGTAGTGAGCTAAAGAATGATGATGGATTAAACCCAGATCAGTTGACTGGGGCTGAGTGTTTGATTAGCTCAAGCGCTCCGTCCATCGTCCCCTTTGGTATCGCTTTGTTCGCCCTAAGTTGGCAGGGTATGCCCAGACGTGGGTCCCTTGCTCACTTTGCCACTGGATTCAAGCTAGCCTGGCTGATGACGGCTGAATAGCCAGAAACCGGTCCCAGGATGCTTGTTTCCGGTCCAGGGAAGACATGGCTTGGCAGTTCGGGCTGGACTGTTCCCATGAGGCACAGAGTCAGACTGATTTGCATATGGCCATGTCTGAACTGGGGTGGTGTAGTGAGCTAAAGAATGATGATGGATTAAACCCAGATCAGTTGACTGGGGCTGAGTGTTTGATTAGCTCAAGCGCTCCGTCCATCGTCCCCTTTGGTATCGCTTTGTTCGCCCTAAGTTGGCAGGGTATGCCCAGACGTGGGTCCCTTGCTCACTTTGCCACTGGATTCAAGCTAGCCTGGCTGATGACGGCTGAATAGCCAGAAACGGGTCCCAGGATGCTTGTTTCCGGTCCAGGGAAGACATGGCTTGGCAGTTCGGGCTGGACTGTTCCCATGAGGCACAGGGTCAGACTGATTTGCATATGGCCATGTCTGAACTGGAGTGGTGTAGTGAGCTAAAGAATGATGATGGATTAAACCCAGATCAGTTGACTGGGGCTGAGTGTTTGATTAGCTCAAGCGCTCCGTCCATCGTCCCCTTTGGTATCGCTTTGTTCTACCCTCAAAGACGAGCACCTGACAAGCAGTTGGATTGGGTTTTGCCTTATCCTTGAATGCCACGGTGCCTCCTCTCTGCCATTTTTAATTGGTAAAAAAACACAAAAACTTTAAAAAACGTTTATTCCCATGAGCAGCAGACGGGTCTGTTACTTGTGTTAGTTGTTTGACAATACTGTCGGTTTAAAGAATGGTTGGTCACACTTTTTTTTATTTTGTCATTTGAAACTGTGATAAGCATATTTACATATTGAGTTCACCCATTTGTGTTGAATGTACAAGCCCCATGCTTCAGTGTATCTTACAGGGTTTAGCAATCATCAGCCTGGGAGGATAAGACCTGTTGCCATCTCAGATGACACCTGCCAGCAATTAAACATTACAGTTCCTAGGCAAAAACATTTACTCAGTACTGTATCCTCGAGTTCCCTGGCACGTTCCTCTGTGACTAATCACAACTTTCTTTCCTGCTGACTTCAAGCAAATGATGTGATATAACTCATGCACCAAACATTTGCTTCTAAACATCCCCTTGACCCCTTAGTCAATTAAATAAGACACTTTTGGTGATAAAAGCCCAAGGCAATCTTGTCCAGACTTATTCATATATATATTTATTGCCATTTTATTAGTTCCTTATCTCGGTTTGAGTTAATGTGTAGATACCTTGCTGCACAGCGGCACACGCCTCTGCAAACCAACATTACTTCCCAGGCCACTGTGTAGCTTCAGTTAGTGAATTGTAGTTTGTCAATCTTTCCACCCCTGTGAATAGGTGTCATCATTCTGTGAGGAGCCCTACCTGCTGGCCTCAGCTTCCTGGGGGAGTGCTTGCATCCTTCACCAGCGTTGTTTAGTGAGAGTATCTCGCAGGCTCACAGTTTATGATTCTGTGCCACACTGAGGCAAGGGATGAAGGCCAGGGTGCCAGGCACCTGGAACCGATCACATGATCTAGCCTGGGAAAGGTGCCAGGTAGGTTTATTTAAATAAACTCCACCCTGGGGCTGCTCTTGTTAAGGCATCTGTTGGGGAAACTGATCTGCGGCTCCTTCCAGCTTTTGATCCCAGCTCACCATTCTCCACTAACAATTGCCCCTCCCCCACAGAGCTTTCTTTGTCTGTCGGGTGACACCAGCCACTCCCTCATGAATGACACCACACTGTCTATGACTCAGCTCGGGCTATTCGTGGAACCGTCGCTCCCTGAGCACAGATGCACTGGCAAAGCACTCACAAGGGAAAGCCCTGGCAAAATGCAAGCTCTAATGCCTCTATCATATACATGCTGGAGGTGGGCGAGCCAACAAATTAACAGGGAGAGCCGAGCCAAGGGTCTGGCTCGGGTCTTAGAGCCCGTGCACGAGCCGAGCCCTGAAAATATCTGCTATGTAATCAAAGAAAAAACATCACGTATACTATAATATAATAAAGTCTCTTCAAATTTCAAAAAAGTGTGTTTCTTTAATACGTGGAAGCTTTGACATTACTAGGGCACATTCAGCACGGCACAAGGGGGCAGATGTACGATCGTTTTTTGCGGTCGCAAACGGAAATTTGGCCTGTTTGCGACCGCAAAATTGGTCAGCTCCATGTGCAAACCATATTTTGCGACTCGCTAACCTATGGTTTGCGGCTCGCTATTAGGAAGGGGCGTGTCAAGGGCGTCCCTTCCTAATAGCGAGTTTGACTGCCATGTATGATTGTTTTGCGACTGCATTTGCGGTTGCAAAACACTTGCAGTTTACCACCCATTTCAAAAGAGTGGTAAGCCACTTTGCAAACAGGAAGGGGTTCCCAGGGGACCCCTTCCCCTTTGTGACAGGCAGCGAAAATATTTTTTAGGAGCAGGCAGTGGTCTCAGGGACCACTGCCTGCCCTTAAAAAATGAAACTGAAATCTTTTTGCATCCCGTCTTCCTTTAAGGAAAACAGGCTGCACTTAAAAAAAATTGCTTTATTGAAAAAGCAGTCACAGACGTGGTGGTCTGCTGACCCCAGCAGGCCACCATCCCTGTGAGTGCTAGCCATTCCCAATGGGGTCGAAAATTGCGACTGCCTTATGAATATTAATGAGGCATGCAATTTGCGACCCCATTGGGAATCGCAAACAGTGTCTGAGACACTGTTGTACATTCACTTTTGCGACTCACAAATGTGAATGTTCGTACATCTGGCCCTGAGTACTTATTAAAAGTGATATTTGTGTACAACTGGCAGTCTGAACTCGCATATTTGAAAGGGCTTTAATGAAGAAAAAAGAGATTTGGTGAAATAAAATATTTGCCTAAGATCACACACTTTAAGCGGAGAAGTCGCGATTTATCCAGGTTTTCTGATTCCACTTTGTACAAATCAGCCAGTAAATGGCTAGCCATTTGTCTGTTTTATATGTTAAGGGTTTGTTTTTTTATCTCTTACTGCATGTTTTAAATAGCGCAAACTCGACCCGAAGGCCGAGCGGCTTTACACGAGCACCAGTTACATTACACAAGGTCGCATGTATATTTTTACAGGCATGGGGAGATTAAGGGATTTTCCCAGAATCAGGAGATGTTAAGTGGAGACTCAAACCTGGTTCCCCAGGCGGCAGCTCTCACTGTTACATGAAGCCCTGGGTAGAGGGAGGGAGTGAGACAGGCAGAAGTCACAAGAAAGCTCAGCTCGTTATGGGCTCGAAGTACCAACAGGAACTCGAGCTGAGCCAGAGCCAGGCTTCAGGCTCGAGCTTTCAGTGGCTCGCATGCAGAGATCATACTCAGACTAGAGCTGTACCCACTGCCTCTTCTACCAGGAATCCAAAGCTTGAACCACAACCCTGCCTGCTCCATCCAGAGAGGTACTGAACCAAAGGATCTTAATATCTTACAATATTGTCTAACACCCTGGGCCATGGCATGTGCACATTTCTCTAGAGCAAGGTTCTGCCATAGTTTGTGAATCCAGTACAAGCCTGAGCCTTCCAGGGTAGGGGTCTGACTCTCCCCCACTCCTAAAATGTGTGCTATCAACTGTTTCTTGAAAACACAACTTAATATTACATTTTTAACCAGCAATCTAAGCCAAACAATGCTGGATGAAGTTTTTCCACCCACCAATATTTTTTTTTGTGTGCCCATATTTAGAAAAAGGATAGTTTTCATAGTTTCCAAATAGCCCTGGTGAAACTTTATGTCATCAAATAAACAATATAGCATAACTAGTGATTTTGCCATAGTATACGGAAATGGTCAAATAATATACTAACACCCATGCAGAGCAGAACTCTTGTGAAAAATCTCTGCAGATGGGATTCCAGAACTGTATTTGTGATGTGTATGCAACATGCCACTTTGAGGTCCGATTTATTTTTATGCCTAAGACTAAAGAGTTTCCTAGCAAAACAGTTGCAGAATGATTTGACGGCCACATTCATATTACCGTCACCCTTGATATGTTATGGCATATGGTGGTTTTTAATTGCGACACTTAAACTATTTAAAACAAGCATTGGCACAGCCAATAGGTCTCGCTTTTGGGACCTTATAAGTGTTTAGCCATGCAGCACATTATCGCCCACACACTCCAACAACAACAACATGTAGCATGCTGGGACCAGTAGGGCCAATTTTACAAGAAGAAAAGTGAACAGACAAGGCTAACTTTTGTTGGCTACAAATAACAGAACTGGAAGAAGCACAGCATCAGACATGGGGCAACTTAACATCTATGCAGTCTGTTGTGTTCCATAGGGGCATAATTATATTATGCGCATCTAATTTACATTACTGCTCTGCAGGGCTGTTTCTGCAGTTCTTCTACAGACCAAAAGCCTGGGCACAGGCTCGGGCGGGTGGGGGGGAGTGGAGGTGTGTAGTAAGCAAGAGATGACAAGACCTAGGATGATTAGGGGAGAGGGCTGGCTTCCTTGTGTTTTCTCATGCTGCCAAACAGTTTCCGTTAAGAAACAATGCTGCGCCTCGGTGCTTACAGGGAACCTTTGCCAGGCAAACAGTACCTAATGTGGACTGCAACACGCCAGTTATTGTGCGGTGGAGTTGGGGGAGCAGTGTGGCGTAATGTGCGTAGGTCAATGCGGACAGGGAGCAGGGGCGGCTCCTCCTCAGGAGCGGAGGAGCATCGCCCCGCCTGCTGCGAGCGCAGCAGGTAAACACAAATAAATAAAATGGCATGTCAATGCCATTTTATTTATTTGCCACCACACCAGCTCACGCTGTGTACAGAGTGAGGGTGGGGGCGGGGCTGAATCCTGCAAATGCTGGATGACAGCACTGGTCTAAAGTGCGCATGTCGGATTGGCGGCCGCCTTGCAACGGCCAGTCCAACATGCACACTGGAGACCCAGCAATCCAAAGGCTATTCATTAGTTCTTTAAGTCAAACGATGTTGCACAGGCAAAGTTTAGCTTTCAAATTGAAGATTAACATATGCACCATTAAGACACCGCCTTTCAGTTTTTCCAAGTGCAGGCCTCATGGTACCTGCTCAATGGAGATAAGGCTCTTGTGGTGCTGAATGGTGTGGTCGACAATCTTTCACCTTCGGCATCTGCTCCTGCGATGCAGGACCACAGGTGGCAGTCACTCTTCATTCACCCACTGAACACCGTGGCAGGTGCTCCTCTTTGGCAGTTCCAGCCTCCGGGCCAAGTGCAGACAGGCATTCTTTCACAACTGCAGGCCTCGTGTTTGCTGCACAATGGAGTTGTGGCTTCCATGGTGCTGAATGGTGTGGTCAGGAATGTTTCACCTTTGGCACCTGCTTCAGCGATACAGACCAGTGCTTAATTTGTAAAAAGTAAGTACCAGGGCCCTTCTCAGGATGCCACTGCAGCCTGCTCCGCCCTTTGCCCCTGCTAGCACTGCTGATAGCAGTACCAATTGAACTACTAACCATTGCAAACCTACAAGAGTGCAAATTCAGTCTATTCTAGGCCATCCAAAGCTATAATAATGGTGTGAGTGGCAGGTAGTGTTCTTCTTTAATGTAATTGCCTTACTAAGCCCTGTTTTTGTGCTCATCTCAAAATTAGGCAGACAGCGCCATCATGTGGTGGACTGTCACTAGAGCCGGTGCTGACAATTAATTGCCGGAGCCGAGCACTGGAAACCACTGGCTCAAATTAAGCACTGACAGGACCACAGTTGGCCGTCCCATTCTTCAGTCACCACTGGAGTTGAACAGCCCAGGAGGTGCTCCTCTTTGGCAGTTCCATCCTCCATGCCGAGTGCAAATGGGTACTCTTCTTTGGAGCTGCAGCTAGGGTTTCAGCTTCAGCAGTGAGGACAGCTCCTCGCACAGATACACCTCGCCAGGCAGTGGCAGCACCAGTCCTTTGGGCTCCCTGCATGAGTGCCAGACAGCACAATGTTGTTTTGGTTGATAGCCTCTTTACTCATTTCACTACAGAAACTACACTAGGTGAGAGACCCTTCATGATTCGGGCAGATACCAGCTTCACTCCGACTGGTAGTTGGCTATTGTGGATGCTCAAAGAAGAAAGAGTTCCCAGAAAGCACCTCTTGTAATCTAAACGCTATCTAGGTAGACCTATTGAGTAAATGCTGCAGTGGAAACACTTTGTCCATGAGTGCTAGTTATATCAATGATGTGCCTCTAGTCTTCTGACTTAGGGGACGTCCACGCTGCACTTCCTGGTATACTGCAAGAGTTGATTATCAATAATTAGTTCAATCCTAGATGGTTGATGTACATGAATATTTATTCAGTCCCTTGATCAAATGCTCTCATAATTTCACATTACATTCAATGTATCCTTACAAATAATCTTCCCAATTACATTCTAGTACACTCGTACTTATGTTCATGTGGTCCAAGTTCCCAGTGGATTTCGGATTAACACATCCTCCATCAGGGATACATTGTAACTCTCGCTAAGGAATCAAAAGTAAATATCTATGATCCGAGATGTCTGAACAAAACACTGTAATCTAGTTATGCTCCGTTCGTTAACCCGAGTAACAACCTCTGGTGGTGTCTAGTATATGTAGATGTTCCACATGCTGGGAGCACACTGGGTTTATCCTCCTGGACATTTTCTCTTCCTGCAGGAACCGGCATTCTCCTTCCAGCTGTCAGCAGGGAGGCAGTCTTCTAGGCACTAGGCAGAGCCTCAGCTTCTCCAGCATGTTACACAGACTTCAAGTGATGTCCCTTCACCGCTGGGAGACTGGTTGTCATGCAGACACCAGGCCTGGTTACATAGCAGCTTTTTGAGCACTCTGCGGAGCTCTCCTTCCTTTGGTCAAGAACAACTTGGAACTGGAACAAAGCAGGTGGTTTGGTTCCCACTTTTATATGCATTCTCCATAGATGGGCTGTGGATCAACTCTCTAAAGTCCTGGAACTGGTTTCAGGCGGTTCCTTTTGAAATGCCATTTTTTGGGTGTAGTGCAAACGCAGCTTTTGTGCAAGGAATAACTCTAAAAGCATGTAGTGATGAGGCCAGCTTCAAGCAGGAGTATTCCAAAACAATCGCACAATGAAGTGTGAAGACTGTGCATTTGATTGTCATCAGACTTCCTGAAGCTGCAATCAGAGACAGACAAAATGGCGGCCTTGCCTAGAAACTTCCTCACCTTGAAAAACAGAATCTGTTGACTCACCATGCTCTCCAAACCATCCACCAACTGGCAGTGCTTATGAAAATATAATCAGCAATCCGTTGCTAAAAGGTCTTCATGAAATTTCTAAGGGCAGCCATGTTTCCATCCTCTCTCACTTCAGTGCCTGGGTTTCCACCCTCCACCCGCAGGAATGCAGTAATACATCTCTCTGCTGAAACTGTGATCACCCTTCATCTTGTGCCCTGCTGAACCAGGGGCCATCCAACATGGACCCCACTGGTCCCAGAAAACATACAATGTACACAGAATCTTGCTGCCATGTATGGCCTCACATACACAAAGCACACACACACTCAACACGCACACAATGCCACCACGATGGTCTGCGTGCCACACTGAAACAGAAATTTTACCTGAGTGAGACCGGTAAGCAACATTTCTGTCTGTTACAGAAGGAAAGTTCTTTCAGGATTATTATTTCATAAAAAATTGATATGCTGCCACCACCACTTCAAGTCAACAACCCGGGTCATGGACACTAGTGCCATGTTAACAGAAGAGGGCATGCTGGGTGTGCTTCTTCGGACCACAGAACGATGTCTGGAACTTCTCATTAGCATGGACAGGCCTAGGCTGTAGCTTGCACGCTAGATCAGTGTGTTAGCTGGGCCACCAAAAAAATGAGGATACCGGTTTTACATGTATTCGAGTCACGCAGGGCAGCGTTGCAGGCCCATATACCAAACAGGAGCCATTACTGTCCCAGCAGGACCTGCTTCCGGGTTGTGCAGAATCTGGGTGGTAAATACTGCACACAGTAAGCACTACCAGTGCCTAATTTGTGCCAGTGTTTTCCGGTGCTCTGCACTGGTACCTAATTCTTAACATGGCACTTGTTTATGACAATCTACCACATGGTGGCACTGTCTGGCTATTTTGAAACACAGGACATGAGCACAGCGTTTATCAATTGAATACCTGTGCACACAGGACAACTTTATGTGACCTGGCTAGTTCAAATGGTCAAATTTGTAGGAATATGATGCCATTTGGCTGTGATGGCAGGGGCTGTGGGTGGTGAAATCTGCAGTGTCATCCTGTAAAATACCCCGGGCCGTGGCACCTATTTTTCTACAAATTAAGTACTGAACTATGGGGTGGGAAATTTATTGGCTGATGTAATTACTTCCTCTATTGAATTTACCACCTCAGAATGAAACCTAACATGTTTACAGCACCAATTACTGCAGGTTAGGCATTTGTTTTCTGAGCATTATCCCCTAAAAGATTCCACCAGGTTTTTCCTGGTGAAAGCTGTCAGAGGAACATTCTGGAATCTGGTAATGGATGCACAACTCTGAATTACTCAGGCCTAAGTAAAGTCTGTAATGTTAATAGAACGAAGGTATCTGGCTCTGCATTGCCATTTTTATGGCCTTGCAGACAGTGGCCTTAGGTTTGAGTATATTGTATTGTAACAGTATTTGTCAAGCAGCCCTTAGAAGAAGTGTTTTGATGTCTTGGGTGAGGGCCATAATTGTGCTCTTATCATGTTTCATCGCTGCACCTACACATGAATTTGACGTCAAAAGGAGTGAAAGACAGATCCATTCAGCAGTGGTTTCTAATCTATGGCTAGATGGAAGTATGCAAAGGAAGGTTGGCCTATGTTTGAAGTGTTTTGGTGCTGTATGTGTATGGCTGAACATGCTCAAACCCTGTCACAAATAAGCATATACCTCGGCCTGCTCTAGGGTGTAGAAGAAAAGTAGAAGGATAGACCAGGTTGCACATGTCAGTATCTACCGTCAGTGGACTGATTCGTAATTACAGTTCAAACCACATAGACTACAGGGCTAGGATGGTGCTCAGGGATGAGGGTGCAACCAGCGGTGGCTCCTCCGCTAGGGCGGAGGAGCGTAGCCCCCCCCTGCCAGCAGTCGCAAAACTCGAAAATTAAAACAATATTAACACGGGTTATTATCGTTTTATTTTTAACACAAATGAGTCTTGGGGTGGGGTCAGACGATGACAAGCTGGAGGCAGAGTGTTGGGCACTTAGTGCGCATCACGGTTTGGCCGGCCGTCTCAGGCCGGCCAAACTGTCATGCGCACTGAAGCTGTCTCCAACTCGAGCTGCGGCACAGGAGACAGCAGGCACAGGCTCCCAGTCTCCCTAGTTGCGCAAATTGAGGACGCTCAGGCCAATCCTGATGCTGCTCTCTTGCATGAGAGCAGCGTCAGGATTGGCCGCAGGGCAGTTTGGGAGCCTGTCAGGATTGGCCGCAGGGCAGTTTGGGAGCCTGTCAGGATTGGCCGCAGGGCAGTTTGGGAGTCTGTCAGGATTGGCCGCAGGGCAGTTTGGGAGCCTGTGCAGTGCAGTAGAAGAGCACTGAGTCAGCGATGCGGCGAGCGGTAAGCGGCAGGTAAGTGGTTTTCTTTTTTAGGTCTCGCCTGAGCCAGCGCATGCGCTGCTCTGGCGAGACATTTAGGGAGTGGGCTTTAAAAAGCCTACCACAGCTTTTTGGGTGGCATACTGCGTGCGGTTACGCGCACAGGCATGAGCAGATGCGCCATCTGGCTTTCCTCTCGCTCTCCCAAGCGCGCGCGCCTCGCTCCGCCTCTCTGTCTTGCTCACCCCTCCCCCTCCCCCACCACAGAGAGAACCCACCACAGAGCGTGTCTCGCGGCCGCGCGTCTTGTTTTTCAAGCGCCCCCTTCCGCGTTTTACCTTGCATGTTAAACTTCCCACGAAGTTGGAGCCGTCCCTCTGCATCGCTCGCGGGCACCCTTACAGCCCGCGATCGCGATCAGTTTCTGTTTTCATTTCACGCTTGCTCACCCATCTTGGCTACAGTCTATTAGAAGGTCATGTTTTATATTTACAAAACGCGCGCATCCCACAACGGGCTTTAACTTAAAATATGGCAGCTTTATATTTACAAAAGAGCGATTGCTGCATGCCGCAACATCACTTTAATTATGTTTTTTTGTGCAATGCGCCACAGCACGCTTCACATTTAACATTGCGGCCCTGCCTTTGTTTTGTGCTGCACGGCTCGCCTAAATTAACTTTTAAATCATTCTTTTTTTTTTCACCACAGCGCAATGTCCCGCATTAACTTTAAAAATGGTAGTGGCGCTTACTCCCCCGTTCCACGCCTTGGCTACAGCTACTTAGGTCACGATTTACGGCAGATTCTCCTTATGGCAGCCGATCTATTTTTACCTTAACCAAGGCCATCTCCCCCAGCCAATATCCTGCTCTCCGTACAAGGCGCCTTCAGAGCAACATTGGCGGTAGCTTGAGTCGAGAGCTCCTGCACACGGGAGGGCTCGAGGCTCACCACAATCCAGTGCAGGGGGCCACCACCAAGACAACAGAGGCTGCTCTCACCTACAGGTTGTGCCGCCAGAGACCATGCAGACCGCTCCTAACTCCAAGGAAGCTCCAGAACCACTGAGAGACCCGCAACTACACTGCACAAGCCTCCGGTGGTTCTGTCGTTCCGATTGTTAGTTCGCTCGGCTCATCTGTGTACTTTTCTCCCACCCCCTATGTCTTGCACTCACCCATGTGTGTTAATGCCCCTTCTTTGTTTTGTCGCCCAGCTCTCTTGCCTGTGTACTACTTTTCTCTCCATGCTGCCCATTTTGTATACTTCTCCCCGCTCTCTGTGTTGCTCCCGCTCTTGCCCCCTATGATGTGTTGATCCCGCTCTTGCCCCCTATTATGTGTTGCTTCCGCTCTTGCCCCCTGTGTTGTGTTGCTTCCGCTCTTGCCCCCTGTGTTGTGTTGCTTCCGCTCTTGCTCCCTGTGTTGTGTTGCTTCCGCTCTTGCTCCCTGTGTTGTGTTGCTTTCGCTCTTGCTCCCTGTGTTGTGTTGCTTCCGCTCTTGCTCCATGTGTTGTGTTGCTTCCGCTCTTGCCCCCGTGTTGTGTTGCTTCCCCTCTGGCCCCCTGTGTTGGGTTGCTTCCGCTCCTGCCCCCTGTGTTGTGTTGCTTCCGCTCTTGCCCCCTGTGTTGTGTTGCTTCCTCTCTTGCCCCCTGTGTTGCTATCTGTGTTCCTCATCCTCCCTGTTGCTATTCATTGACCCCCCTTTCCGTGTTGCTTCCTTGTACCCACCCTCCATGCTACTTCCACCCTACCCACCTTCAGTGTTGCTTCCGCACTTGCCTTTTGTGTTTCTTCCTTCAACCCGGCATTCTATGTTGCTTTCCGTGCTATAGTTTTTGATTCCCACCGCCTTTCCGTATTGCTGCATCGCTCGCGGGCACCCTTACAGCCCGCGATCGCGATCAGTTTCTGTTTTCATTTCACGCTTGCTCCCCCATCATTCTGTAGGATCTGCCTCATTTGTCCCCACAAAAGGACACTGCGTGAAGCGTTCTGGCTTGCTTTTAATCCGTCGCCTCTGAGGCCCGTAATCGATCTCATCATCTGTAATAGTATTCCAGCCAGAGGCAGCATTCTTTGCCCACTTCTGGACTGCGTTGGACCTTTCTTCTTACCAAGGCAGGGGCAGGAAAATGCTGCAAAAATCTGACCAGAATTGTTTCCACCGTGGGCGCTTGTAAAGAGCCCACTAGGTCCCGTTGGTTAGGAGCAGTGGGAATGGCAGATAGCTCAGTGTGTTCGGTGCATGCTACGGGGATCTGTGTGTAACACATAATTCTCAAATTCCAACGCTGGCACGGAAAATACATCCATTTCACACATTTTAATTTTATTTTGGATGTTTGAAAAAAGATTAATTCTGCCGTTGTTGCCGCCTCAAAGCACTTTTGGAAGATGGGCTATCAAAGGGGTTTAAGAAAGAACAGAGGTGCTAAAAAAAACAAGCATTTGCAATGCAATAGGTCTCGCAATTACGCGAGTTTAACCTATTGACATTGCAAATAACAATGCCTTTTATTTTTGTTTTCGTTTGAAAAAAAATAAATAAAATGCATTGTCATTTACAATGCCAATAGCTTAACCCTACTCGCCCATAGCATCTACAACAAGCATTGGCATAGCCAATAGGTCTTGCCTTTGGGACCTTATAAGTGTTTAGCCATGCAACGGTTGGTGTTGTTGCACCAAGGATATTGTGCTGCATAACTAAATACTTACAAGGTCCCAAAAGCAAGACCTATTGGCTATGCCAATGCTTGTTTTATTTTGTGGTCGTCCCTTCCGCGCCCTGCTACTTTGCCCTGATACTAGCCACCACTGGGTTCAACCCTTGTGAGGTAGAAACCCAGTAATGCAGGTAGCTGCAAGAATGAAGAGTTGACCCAGTCAGCTCCAAAACAGACTCTGTGGAGAGAAGAGGTCACAGTAAATAGGGCTTACAGAACTCACAGTACACTTTTCTTAAGGCAACAGTTAACTGGGATCAGGATAGGGCAAAGGTTCGGACAGATGGGGCATTAATTGAAATCACTGCTAGGACCTGATATCAGATTGTACCATTTTTTTCCATTCAATTTGTTTAATGAGTGCTTGATGTTATGAATGGCTTCACAGTATTAAGGAAATAAAAAACACCATTAACATTTACGTTCTCATTTAATATTAATTTTTCATACTTCTTCTTTGAATGCCAAAATCTTTCTCAGCTTGTTACTGGCATATCCCTATCTTTAGTTCTCTCACCTTCTTTCTGAAGAAATCTGACATTCTCAATCTTTGTTTGTTATTAGAAAGTGGCAAGGTGCCCTACTTTGTATTTGCGGGTGGGGCGGAATGTGAGAACAGAGGAGAGGATGTGGTCTGATGGCTAGATTGCCGACTTTGGAGTTGGAAACCAAGGTTCGAGCCTCGGGTCGCGTCTACATCCTGTGATTCTGGGCAAATCACTTAATCTCCCCGTGCCCACCAAAACATGAATGTGTCCTTGTGTAACGTAACCAGTGTTTATGTAAAGCGCTCCAATACCTTCAGGTCGAGTTCGCGCTATATAAATCTGCAAAAAAAATCAAAAAAATCAGAGCCTTCCATTGCCTCTCAATCTAGCGCTAAAGACCTCTGAAGGAGCCAATCACCTCTTTAATGGGCGCCTTGCAAGTGGTCTGATTGGGTGTCAAAGCCGAGACCCGTGAGGATTATGAAAAGCAGTGGGGAGATAAACAAAGCCGACTCAGCCTGCAAATGACGTTTGGAAGATCTGCTGATAGACCACGTGGTCTGTGTGGCAGCTGAAGCCCTTTTAGGCCAATGGGCGTTGCCGGCTGCTGTACAGTGATAAGTAAGATAAGGGCGCATGTGGGTGAATGTTTATGACAGATGTTAGGAAAGGTCTCAGGGTGGAAATTTTGAGTACAGTTATTGAATTAGGGACTGGAGGCGTAGGGGTAGTGGGAAAGGTGTTTGCCCAGGGTTTTGTGTGCTATTGCTGTAAAACTGCTCTATTAAAGCGGCCCTCTGCACTTAATTCATGGCTGAGTCTTTGGTATGGGACCCGAACCGCTATTCCAAGAGCAGTGAAGAAGATCTAATTACTGACAGTTGGCGTCTGTCATCCTGCAATTTCTAATTCTATTCTTAATGTAAAATATTAATAACAAATACATTTGAAAACAAGCATTTGCAATGCAATAGGTCTCGCATTTGCAAGAGTTTGGGCTATTGGCATTGTAAATGACAATGCCTTTTATTTATGTGTTTTGAAAACCAACACATAAATAAAAGGCATTGTCATTTATAATGGCAATAGCTCAAACTATCGCAAATGCGAGACCACTTTAATGGTGGCCGCACCCCCACCATAGGCGCTGCTCGCCGTATTCAGCTTACAGCGAGCCGCGTCTAAAGAAAGGGGCGCGGCCACCATTAATGTGAAAGCACAGTATGGGGCGCTTTCACACAAAAAAAAAACCCAAAGCTCATTTAAATGAATGCTTCCGGAGCGCGGCCGTATAATGAAACCGTACCGCACTGGCAAATAAAATAAAGAAAGGAGCGTGGCCGCTATAGTTAAAACGGACCACGCTGGCAAAGAAAAAAAAATAATGTCGATGAAAAGGTGCAAGTTGGGTGAGCCGTGCATTTTGTAAATATGACGCAGCAGCCATTACTAATAAAAATATAAAAGCGGGTGGCGTGCTGCATAGGTGAAAGCATTCAAGAAAATAGTGCTCACAGACTAAATAAAACATACCGAGTAACGACACAAGTAAAAAGGCCAGTCCTCATGGGAGGTTACTAATGTAGACAGGGTGGTACTAAGGAGGGACTACTACACCTATTCATGAATGAAAAACAACCATTTAGAAAGGACAGTAACAGGAGCCAGTTGAAAAGGTGGACAGAAAATGGGCGGAGCTTCAAGGCCATACCTGAATACAGCATGCCTTGCAGAGCAACGCATTCTCTGCCCAGGCTCGATCTAAAAAACGACGCTTACAGCAATGCATCGAAAGACAAACGACACCATTTTGGGGCTCGAACTCCCGAACAGCATTTCCTTTCGGATGCTTCTCGAGTCGGCGATGCACAGCATACAAACCTCTTAGGTCGCTACAGGCAAGCATCATTGAATCATTCATTATCTGAAGGTAAACATTAATCTATTGTGTCCACATGACACTGAGTGCAACTGTAGAATTAAAAGGGTTGCGTGATAGTGATAGACTGTTCTCCATTCTTGCTGCACTATTAATCTATGCTATGTACCACAATCATTCACATTCAACCACATACACCATCTCTGCTTTCAGTGACTGTCCCATTCATACAAACCCGCACACACATACACATTCACTCTTCAATAAGAAATCATTTTCACTAATAAAAAAGCCACATCTGTTGCTTTGCAAGTGCTTTTTAGGTCTTGCGCCTAGCGTTGCAGTGCGCGGCTCTGCTCGCACAGCGCGGCACTGCTCGCACAGCGCGAGACCTCTTGTACGGGCTTTAGAAAGCTAACCACACGCTCGTGCGTGTGGTTTTGCTTTCGCCTGCTGTTATTGGCTTTCGCGTGTTTTTTTTAAATAAATACAGCACGCGATTGGGCAAAGGCGGGCGCATGTCCCGCCTTTGCTCCTCCCATTCCCACTGGTGGCTAGCACGTGCAGCAGCGCGCGTTCGCCTCGCTGCCGCTGCCGCGCTCCCTCCCCCCACTCCTCTGTGGTGCACGCGCACCACTGGTTTTTTCCAGATAGTATCTGAAATAAGTTTCGCAGCTGCTTTTAAAAGTGTTGAAGTATTGAAGTATTATGCATTGCACTATGTTCACTATGTTCACACAGTTTAAAAATGTCTGCCCCATCTTTAGGCCGCTCCTCGGACGTCTGTGAGGCAGAACTCCCATGTTTTCTGCTGACTGTCTTTGGCGTGGATGTACGGAGGAATGTTTGATTACAGTGTAACAGGTTTGGTGGCGAACTCCAGATAAATGTACACCACGCACGCAAAATGTTCCTTTGGGCATTCAGTTCAGCTACTTGCAGCGGTGGAGGGCTCTGCTCTTCGATGTACTTCCTGACAGACTGCTAAGTTTGAAGTGCCTGTCGGGCACAGGTTGCTCTTTTGAAACTTTCTTAGATTTTTCACTGAGGAACAGTGCCGATGCCAACAATGAGAATAGCACTGATGATCCCAATGGGACTAGTGCCAATGCCAACAATGAGAATAGCACTGATAACCATGGGACTAGTGCCCATGACAACAATGAGAATAGCGCTGATGATACCAATGGGACTAGTGCCGATGCCAACAATGAGAATAGCACTGATGATACCAATGGGACTAGTGCCGATGCCAACAATGAGAATAGCACTGATGATACCAATGGGACTAGTGCCCATGACAACAATCAGAATAGCGCTGATGATACCAATGGGACTAGTGCCGATGCCAACAATGAGAATAGCACTGATGATACCAATGGGACTAGCGATGCCAACAATGAGAATAGCACTGATAACCATGGGACTAGTGCCCATGACAACAATGAGAATAGCGCTGATGATACCAATGGGACTAGTGCCGATGCCAACAATGAGAATAGCACTGATGATACCAATGGGACTAGTGCTAATGCCAACAATGAGAATAGCACTGATGATACCAATGGGACTAGTGCCCATGACAACAATGAGAATAGCGCTGATGATACCAATGGGACTAGTGCCGATGCCAACAATGAGAATAGCACTGATGATACCAATGGGACGAGTGCCGATGCCAACAATGAGAATAGCACTGATAACCATGGGACTAGTGCCCATGACAACAATGAGAATAGCGCTGATGATACCAATGGGACTAGTGCCCATGACAACAATGAGAATAGCGATGATGATACCAATGGGACTAGTGCCAAGGCCAACAATGAGAATAGCACTGATGATAACAATGGGACTAGTGCCGTTGCCAACAATGAGAATAGCACTGATGATAACAATGGGAATAGTGCCAACGCAAACAATGAGAATAGCACTGATGATAACAATGGAACTAGTGCCCATGACAACAATGAGAATAGCACTGATGATAACAATGGGACTAGTGCCGATGCCAACAATGAGAATAGCACTGATGATAACAATGGGACTAGTGCCGATGCCAACAATGAGAATAGCACTGATGATAACAATGGGACTAGTGCCCATGACAACAATGAGAATAGCACTGATAACCATGGGACTAGTGCCCATGACAACAATGAGAATAGCACTGATGATAACAATGGGACTAGTGCCGATGCCAACAATGAGAATAGCGCTGATGATAACAATGGGACTAGTGCTGATGATACCAATGGGACTAGTGCCGATGCCAACAATGAGAATAGCACTGATGATAACAATGGGACTAGTGCCCATGACAACAATGAGAATAGCACTGATGATAACAATGGGACTAGTGCCCATGACAACAATGAGAATAGCACTGATAACCATGGGACTAGTGCCCATGACAACAATGAGAATAGCGCTGATGATACCAATGGGACTAGTGCTCCTGACAACAATGAGGATAGCACTGATGATAACAATGGGACTAGTGCCGATGCCAACAATGAGAATAGCACTGATGATAACAATGGGACTAGTGCCGATGCGAACAATGAGAATAGCACTGATGATAACAATGGAACTAGTGCCGATGCCAACAATGAGAATAGCACTGATGATAACAATGGGAATAGTGCCGACGCAAACAATGAGAATAGCACTGATGATAACAATGGAACTAGTGCCGATGCCAACAATGAGAATAGCACTGATGATAACAATGGGACTAGTGCCGATGCGAACAATGAGAATAGCACTGATGATAACAATGGGACTAGTGCCGAGGCCAACAATGAGAATAGCACTGATGATAACAATGGGACTAGTGCCGATGCCAACAATGAGAATAGCACTGATGATAACAATGGGAATAGTGCAGACGCAAACAATGAGAATAGCACTGATGATAACAATGGAACTAGTGCCCATGACAACAATGAGAATAGCACTGATAACCATGGGACTAGTGCCCATGACAACAATGAGAATAGCGCTGATGATACCAATGGGACTAGTGCTCCTGACAACAATGAGAATAGCACTGATGATAACAATGGGACTAGTGCCGATGCCAACAATGAGAATAGCACTGATGATAACAATGGGACTAGTGCCGATGCCAACAATGAGAATAGCGCTGATGATACCAATGGGACTAGTGCCGATGCCAACAATGAGAATAGCACTGATGATAACAATGGGACTAGTGCCCATGACAACAATGAGAATAGCACTGATGATAACAATGGGACTAGTGCCCATGACAACAATGAGAATAGCACTGATGATAACAATGGGACTAGTGCCCATGACAACAATGAGAATAGCACTGATAACCATGGGACTAGTGCCCATGACAACAATGAGAATAGCGCTGATGATACCAATGGGACTAGTGCTCCTGACAACAATGAGGATAGCACTGATGATAACAATGGGACTAGTGCCGATGCCAACAATGAGAATAGCACTGATGATAACAATGAAACTAGTGCCGATGCCAACAATGAGAATAGCACTGATGATAACAATGAGAATAGCACTGATGATAACAATGGGACTAGTGCTGATGCCAACAATGAGAATAGCACTGATGATAACAATGGGACTAGTGCCGATGCCAACAATGAGAATAGCACTGATGATAACAATGGGACTAGTGCTCATGATAGCAATGAGAATAGCACTGATAACCATAGGACTAGTGCTCATGACAACAATGAGAATAGCGCTGATGATACCAATGGGACTAGTGCTGATGCCAACAATGAGAATAGCACTGATAACCATGGGACTAGTGCCCATGACAACAATGAGAATAGCGCTGATGATACCAATGGGACTAGTGCCGATGCCAACAATGAGAATAGCACTGATGATACCAATGGGACTAGTGCTGATGCCAACAATGAGAATAGCGCTGATGATACCAATGGGACTAGTGCCCATGCCAACAATGAGAATAGCGCTGATGATACCAATGGGACTAGTGCCGATGCCAACAATGAGAATAGCACTGATGATACCAATGGGACTAGTGCCGATGCCAACAATGAGAATAGCACTGATAACCATGGGACTAGTGCCCATGACAACAATGAGAATAGCGCTGATGATACCAATGGGACTAGTGCCCATGACAACAATGAGAATAGCACTGATGATACCAATGGGACTAGTGCCGATGCCAACAATGAGAATAGCACTGATGATAACAATGGGACTAGTGCCGATGCCAACAATGAGAATAGCACTGATAACCATGGGACTAGTGCCCATGACAATGAGAATAGCGCTGATGATACCAATGGGACTAGTGCTCCTGACAACAATGAGAATAGCACTGATAATAACAATGGGACTAGTGCCGATGCCAACAATGAGAATAGCACTGATGATAACAATGGGACTAGTGCTGATGCATACAATGAGAATAGCACTGATGATAACAATGGGACTAGTGCCGATGCGAACAATGAGAATAGCACTGATAACAATGGGACTAGTGCCGATGCCAATAATGAGAATAGCACTGATGATAACAATGGGACTATTGCTCATGACAGCAATGAGAATAGCACTGATAACCATGGGACTAGTGCTCCTGACAACAATGAGAATAGCACTGATGATAACAATGGGACTAGTGCCGATGCCAACAATGAGAATAGCGCTGATGATAACAATGGGACTAGTGCCGATGCCAACAATGAGAATAGCGCTGATGATACCAATGGGACTAGTGCCGATGCCAACAATGAGAATAGCACTGATGATAACAATGGGACTAGTGCCCATGACAACAATGAGAATAGCACTGATGATAACAATGGGACTAGTGCCCATGACAACAATGAGAATAGCACTGATAACCATGGGACTAGTGCCCATGACAACAATGAGAATAGCGCTGATGATACCAATGGGACTAGTGCTCCTGACAACAATGAGGATAGCACTGATGATAACAATGGGACTAGTGCCGATGCCAACAATGAGAATAGCACTGATGATAACAATGGGACTAGTGCCGATGCGAACAATGAGAATAGCACTGATGATAACAATGGAACTAGTGCCGATGCCAACAATGAGAATAGCACTGATGATAACAATGGGAATAGTGCCGACGCAAACAATGAGAATAGCACTGATGATAACAATGGAACTAGTGCCGATGCCAACAATGAGAATAGCACTGATGATAACAATGGGACTAGTGCCGATGCGAACAATGAGAATAGCACTGATGATAACAATGGGACTAGTGCCGAGGCCAACAATGAGAATAGCACTGATGATAACAATGGGACTAGTGCCGATGCCAACAATGAGAATAGCACTGATGATAACAATGGGAATAGTGCAGACGCAAACAATGAGAATAGCACTGATGATAACAATGGAACTAGTGCCCATGACAACAATGAGAATAGCACTGATGATAACAATGGGACTAGTGCCGATGCCAACAATGAGAATAGCACTGATGATAACAATGGGACTAGTGCCGATGCCAACAATGAGAATAGCACTGATGATAACAATGGGACTAGTGCCCATGACAACAATGAGAATAGCACTGATAACCATGGGACTAGTGCCCATGACAACAATGAGAATAGCGCTGATGATACCAATGGGACTAGTGCTCCTGACAACAATGAGAATAGCACTGATGATAACAATGGGACTAGTGCCGATGCCAACAATGAGAATAGCACTGATGATAACAATGGGACTAGTGCCGATGCCAACAATGAGAATAGCGCTGATGATACCAATGGGACTAGTGCCGATGCCAACAATGAGAATAGCACTGATGATAACAATGGGACTAGTGCTGATGCCAACAATGAGAATAGCACTGATGATAACAATGGGACTAGTGCCCATGACAACAATGAGAATAGCACTGATGATAACAATGGGACTAGTGCCCATGACAACAATGAGAATAGCACTGATAACCATGGGACTAGTGCCCATGACAACAATGAGAATAGCGCTGATGATACCAATGGGACTAGTGCTCCTGACAACAATGAGGATAGCACTGATGATAACAATGGGACTAGTGCCGATGCCAACAATGAGAATAGCACTGATGATAACAATGGAACTAGTGCCGATGCCAACAATGAGAATAGCACTGATGATAACAATGAGAATAGCACTGATGATAACAATGGGACTAGTGCTGATGCCAACAATGAGAATAGCACTGATGATAACAATGGGACTAGTGCCGATGCCAACAATGAGAATAGCACTGATGATAACAATGGGACTAGTGCTCATGATAGCAATGAGAATAGCACTGATAACCATAGGACTAGTGCTCATGACAACAATGAGAATAGCGCTGATGATACCAATGGGACTAGTGCCGATGCCAACAATGAGAATAGCACTGATAACCATGGGACTAGTGCCCATGACAACAATGAGAATAGCGCTGATGATACCAATGGGACTAGTGCCGATGCCAATAATGAGAATAGCGCTGATGATACCAATGGGACTAGTGCCCATGCCAACAATGAGAATAGCGCTGATGATACCAATGGGACTAGTGCCGATGCCAACAATGAGAATAGCGCTGATGATACCAATGGGACTAGTGCCGATGCCAACAATGAGAATAGCACTGATAACCATGGGACTAGTGCCCATGACAACAATGAGAATAGCGCTGATGATACCAATGGGACTAGTGCCCATGACAACAATGAGAATAGCACTGATGATACCAATGGGACTAGTGCCGATGCCAACAATGAGAATAGCACTGATAACCATGGGACTAGTGCCCATGACAATGAGAATAGCGCTGATGATACCAATGGGACTAGTGCTCCTGACAACAATGAGAATAGCACTGATAATAACAATGGGACTAGTGCCGATGCCAACAATGAGAATAGCACTGATGATAACAATGGGACTAGTGCTGATGCCTACAATGAGAATAGCACTGATGATAACAATGGGACTAGTGCCGATGCGAACAATGAGAATAGCACTGATAACAATGGGACTAGTGCCGATGCCAACAATGAGAATAGCACTGATGATAACAATGGGACTATTGCTCATGACAGCAATGAGAATAGCACTGATAACCATGGGACTAGTGCCCATGACAACAATGAGAATAGCCCTGATGATAACAACAGGACTAGTGGTGATGATAACAATGAAAATAGCTCTGATGATAACAATGGGACTAGTGCTCATGACAACAATGAGAATAGCACTGATGATAACAATGACTATAGCTCTGATGATAACAGTGGGACTAGTGCTAACGAGAACAGTGAGAATAGCGCTGATGACAACGAGACTAGTGCTGATGACAACACTAATGACAACAACGAAAATAGCGCTGATGATAACAATGAGACTAGTGCCGATGACAACGAGACTAGTGCCGATGACAACGAGACTAGTGCCGATGACAACAATAAGAATAGCGCTGATGATAACAGGACTAGTGCAGATGGCAAAACTGCATGATTAAGAGACTGTTACTCAGGGTCCGCACTGCTCATTCATAGGAGACACTGTCCTGGACTCACATGCCTCTCATCAGTGTGCACACTGGTCTTTAACCATATTCCTCCAACAGATTCTAGCACATTATTACAGGTTAATATGTTCCTTGTGAGGCCTCCTGACTCCTGCCATTGGGATTTAAGTTCTGCCACTATGTTGATTATAATTCCAGTGCTGGAGCATTGTGCTTTTGGTTACACGAAGCCATCTCGTGCTTTACCTGTACTTGTTTGTTTTTGTGAGTAACGTTAAAGGAGCCAGTATGCGCTGTGGAAAGGGCTTTCGGTAACAACAAGCATTTGCAATGCAATAGGTCTCGCATTTACGCGAGTTTGACCTATTGGCATTGTAAATGACAATAGCTTTATTTATGTTTCAAAAACCAAAACATAAATAAAAGGCAATGTCATTTACAATAAAAATAGCTCAAACTCTCGCAAATGCGAGACCTATTGCATTGAAATGCTTGTTTTATTTTGCAGTGAGCACTCCTTGGGAGTACATGTTGCTTCTCTCTCTCTCCCGCTTCCTTCTATTCCTCCCTCTGCATTCATGTTCTCTTGTTTTCTGTCCTCCCCCGCTCTCTGATGCTCCTCATCCCTAGGGTGACCAGTTTAATCTAAGACCAGGATAACCACAGACATAAAACAAGCATTGGCAAAGCCAGTAGGTCGTTCTTGCATCTTGAGCCCGGAGACATTAAATAAAGATTGCTACATCGGAAAACAAAAAACTGGGGCTTCTAGTATACAACACCTCTATGAGAAAAATTATTTTGTGTGACAATTCAATGGAGATATAAATTAGCCCCTCGTGTACTGCATTGTAAACATACAAGAGAAACTGGAATGATACACTGGGAATTGAAATTATGTGAAAATGTCAAATTACAAATATTATATGTAATGTTTTTAATGGGTAATACTTTGGATGATACTTTTCTTTTAAGTGCAGTAATTTGGAAGAAATGTGTTGCCTATCAATCTCTGACATCACATTCACAAGGTCTTCGTTCTAAAAGTAGCCCTCTTTCAATTAAGGTGTGTGTCTGCCTCCTGCTACTCTTACCATGGTTTCCAATGCTACCATTATCAAAACGTCTAAGAACAGTCCTCAGGACCAGCTATCTGACTGTAGCATGTCGGCTATGGATAATGTCAACCTTGGTGCCCTCAGTGCATCGAGTTATGCTTAATTTAAGTAGTGTAAAAGAAAACGAAATACTCGGGATGCCATAGAAACAAGCATTTAGTGCAGAATAGCCAGCAAGCATTCAGAAATGAAGCAATGCAATTGCTACTGCAATGGACCAGAGCTTCGCCCTTAATCAATTGGAGCACATAATGCTAAAACCACTTATCAGTTACATTTATACAAATTAATGAAAGTTGGATCATGTGGCAGAAGTGAAACTAACTGATATCCACTAATGAGTATGTGCCAGGGTCTTCTCCTGGGAAGAAATTTGAGAAGACTTTGGAAGAGAGATACAGTTAACACTAGCAGGAGCTTACTCCATTACTTTCTCAAATCCTTGGTTCGTTGTGCCAACTTCAGAACGAGGCTACGCTTTACTAGCATGGTTTAGCAGAAATGTGCAGTGTACAACATGGAGTAACAGAATGCATGCACATGTTCAACTATTCTAAGGCTTTAGTGGTCTTCATGCAGGTGCAAAAACAGCATTGCAATTGATTAGTAAAATGTCATAGAGCATGTTAAGGTGCACATGAGCATTAGCATTTAACATAAAAACATTAAGGCACATATGCTAGGGAATTCACTTTCTCAGTAAAGATGTTATCACCAGCAGCAGTTGGATCCTCAGTATAATCTTAGCATGCATCTTCCCAAGGAAAGAACACTAATATAGGTATGGAGCTTCCCTTAATGTGTTTTTCACCAGGATTCACAGATCTATCTATAGTGACATACCTTTCCAGCCACTGACTGACAAACTACGAATAGCTGCTCAATCCACAATAGAGAGATTCTACACTATGGCCCTCATTATGATGTCTGGCAGAACGCCACCAACAGGCCGTCGGTGGCGGTCCGCCCCACATCCAGGCCATTGGTCCGACTGCCGGATTACAATACAGGCGGTTGGAGCAATTATGTTGGGGGGTAGACCACCGCCTCTAACAGGCTCAAGGAGCCATCAGGGCGGTGGTCGGACTCTAATCCCTACAATGGAGGTGGTGCCTGTGCAGGCACCGCTGTAGGGATGTCCATTTCCGACTGCCTTTTCATGGCGGTCCCACCGCCATGGCAGACAGAAACTGACTTTGGGGACCCCAAGCAGGGCCCCCGTCCCCGTGTGCCACTGCTAAGCAGCCAGGGGGGCACATGTGGTCCCCCCCCCCACACATCCATGGACCATGTGCCAGGCACAAAGCTGCAGCATAATGGTTACCAGAAGCATTCTGCATAATGTCATGCAAAAAACAGTGTGTCTACAAGCACTGCAGAGATTTTCAGAAGTCACAGCTTCTGCATGGCTGCGACTGCTGTTGAACCATCTGTCGGACGGGTATCCAGATGGAACGAGCCCTACTGCATTTCTGATGAAGCCACCACACGAAACTAAACTTATGAGCCAAAATTCTGCTCTGTAGTCCCACCTACTGCTGTGTATAATATCTGTGGCATGAATCTGTGCACTGATTCACTCTGGGAATAGGCATCCTCTATATGTTCGTTAACAGGTTCTTCTTTGATTCACTGCATTTTGTTGAAAGTATTGCTTGACTCACCCAAAGGTGTATTTTTATTTTGACCTTAAATTAATCTTTGAGTGGATATGCAGAAGAGTGAGACAGAAAAACAAGTTTTCCTGTTTCTTAATTGTTCTTTAAAGAAGGATTACAAAATGAACATCTCTGTTTTGTTTTTTAGTTCTAGGATTACCGGGTAGCCCTATATTGTGAACACACCGAAGCAGCTTAGGGCAGCAAACAGGAATGTTGACAAGAGAAATCCAGGGGTTTGGCTCACCTTAGTGAAGCAGAAACACTGGTACAGTAGGTTTGCGGGACCCACTGCATCCCAACTATGGCTGTCCCTTACTACCAGACCAGGCTGCAGGAGGGTACATTATCCTTATTTGTATTAATGGAGCAAGCCCTCTTTTTGTTGTTCATGGCAGTCTAAACACTGTGCTAGCACCAGCACCTTCTGAATAGTGCTTCTGAAACACCACCATCATCATATTTATCTTTATTCAGTCAATCATGACCATGAAAGCACAATAAAATCATATACAGAGATTTCACACTTCAATAAAATCGTAATAAAATATCAAATTTAAGCTAAAATATTTTGCCCCCCTTAAAATGATAGGTTAAATTAATACAAATGGCCCTATAAAGTTCATCGTACCCAAACTCACACTGCCTATGGGAATCCCTTGATGCCAACCAAATCTATACTAAGTAATCAAGGGGCACCTGCATCAAAGTCAAAAACATGGACCACAATGGATATTTCTTCCTTAATCTCAGCGCTCGAGTGATAGAACTCGAAACTGCAAACCTTCCCATTCCTCACTCTGGTCCAGTGATGTGACTAACAGGAGAGCAGGTCTCTCTCTCAGCAAGACGGCTGAGGCTAAGTTGACCGGAACCTTTTTGGAAACTTCATGGTGATATTTGTATGCTTTTAAAAACCAAGCATTGGCAAAGCCAACAGGTCTCGTCTATAAGTGAGCTATTGGCTTTATCAGTCGTGGGGGTGGTGAATGGGAGGGCGGTTGGGGGTAGTGAATGGTAGGGCGTGTGCTGGTGAAGAGCATGACTTAAAAAAAATTAAAAGGGCTAAAAACCGCCCACCCTTGCTTGCGTCATAGCGCTTTTTTTTCCTTTAAAGTAAATGGAGCAAGGTGCTGGGGAGGGAGCATCAGATGGGGGTGAACAATAAGTAGCATAAGGAGCGGAGACCCGGGGAAGCTGCGACTGGATTGGGCGAGGGGGAAGCCATCAAGAGTATAATAGAGCAGAAATAGGCAACTTAATGGTTGAGCTAGTAGTGTTGGGGACAGATGAACGTACATGAATGTAAATGCCCCCTAAAAAACGCTCTGCCGAAATTATTTCGGTGAAGTGGTGTGGTAACTTTCCCTTCTGATATGTGCTAAGATACTGCTGTCTACTGTGCTGCCTGACTAAGCCGCGGTTAAGAGAAATACCCTCTACCCCATTATTTGGCTGGGGGAGGCGGGGGCTGAAATTACCTAAAAATCACTTTCAATAAAAGGTAACTCAGGTCATACGAGGGTATTCTGTTCAAATAAAACCTATTTAATGCGCATGTCTTTTTGTTTCAAGAAAGTCTGTTGCTGTTTCCTGTTTTATTTCAGTGTATGCAAATATCACGTTTCAATAGCAAGCAGGCATGAAAAGCTGTCAACAGACTGTGCAAGATGGCGGCTTTGCATCATGCACCTGCCGGAAAGGGAAACAACAAGAGAAGCCACAGAAGAGATGAAATGACTTCTGAGAAGTGATGAGGTAACGTATTCCATCGCTTGCATGAAACATCATAGTGCGGATTTAAAATAAACTCTTTTGTTTATTATTGTTGTAATTGTTCCCTCCCCCCACCCCTCCCCGGCCATGCTTTGTGCCAGTGGTGGTTTGCTTTCTGCGTAGTTTGTGAGAAACATGAATGGAAAGCCTCTCTTGCTGCTGTCCCCTGTAGTTTCGCAGTCAGCAGCATGAGTGCAAGCTTCCTGGTGATAGGGACCCTCTGCGTGACCTCAGGCGTGCTTGTGAGCGCACTGAGCTTCAATCCAGCAGCAGCGCCTGATGCTCAGAGGACTGTACTCATGAATTCACTGCCTCTCCATGCACTTTCCTGATGCACCTTATACCCACCCACCCCAATCTTGACAGAGCCGTGCTATGAGTGTGCTCCACCAGTCCTTCATGAACAGCCTAGTGACGCCTGCTGACCTGCTAAAGGGGAAGTACGTGTGCCTCAGCTGGAGTTACACCAAAGCGATTGGCTTTACTGATACAGATGGAGGTGGCAATGCCGAACAAGCACAACATAAATACATATTTATCTTGGCAGACCCTCTCACCCTCCTGACATCAGCTGAAAGCTTCTTATAGCACAGTACCTACATAAGCCCCTTGACGCCACACTGACCAAAGCAGGTGGTGATGCACCTCCCATTTTAATCAGAGAACACAAAAACCAAGATACACACTTGTACTGAGTGCTGACTGAGTTCATGACTTGATTTGCCAGTGTTACAGTCAGACCACCCATTATATTTTTGTTTTGCATAACCCATCCTTTTTTTTCTAAGAGCGGTGCTTTAAATAGGCAGGTACGGTCCGGTACTGTGTACCTGCACTTCTTCAATTTGAAAGGGATAGTACCTACACTTACAAGCACTGTTGCTGTACATTTAATGGGAGAGTACGGAACTTCTCAGGAGCAAACCGGTACTCTAAAATGTAAGTACCGCTCCCGATACTGCGAGGGTCAGTTGATCCAATTTTATGCACACCAATGCATGGCTGTTAAGCATCTGCTCATGCGAGCACGGCCTGTCTCGTCAGCCCCCTTTCTCGTGCATAAGCCCCCCTGCTACATCCCCTTACCTACCTCCAAGAACGGCGGCCATGGCGCCAGGTAGAGTGAACACTCCGCAGAGCCGAGGTTCCCTCTACACACAGGACTCACTCCCCCTTCTAACCCGGGAGCCGCAGTGCTCCAGGCCAACAGTCTACGCACCAGCAAAACACAAGAGTTTAAACTCGCACTCTCTCTGAGGCGAGGTAAGTTTTGGATGGATCTTGTAATGATTTTTAAATTAAAAGAACCCTGAAAAGAGTAATCAAGAGCCTCATTCACCCCAACAGCTTACAGCTCTATTACCTGTGCTGACATAAGCAGCACAGCACATTAATGCTCTTTTTTTTGGTACAGTCGGAACTTGGGAAGCAATATACCATGACAGGGTACAGGTGGGGTGGCTCAATTCCTTTGAAAATATTGCACAGGCGGCCAGGTTCAAGTCTCGGCATCGGCTCACAAACCTATGACTCTGAGTAAATCACCTAATCGTCTTATGAAAACATGAATCATTATAAGCGCTCCAATACCTTCGGGTCGAGTTCGCGCTAGAGGGCAAAGAAGCACTAGGCACAAAGTGGAGTGGGAGGGCTGCAATACCTCAAACCATAAAGATACAGTACTTGGCCCCTGCTCCGTGGAAGGAAACAAAAGACAACAAGCATTGGCATAGCCAATAGGTCTCGCCTTTGGGACCTTATAAGTGTTTAGCCATGCAACAGTTGATGTTGTTGCACCAAGGATATTGTGCTGGATAACTAAACACTTATAAGGTCCCAAAGGCGAGACCTATTGGCTATGCCAATGGTTGTTTAGGACTTGTGCCCTGGTGCTGGCCAGGACAAAGGCCACGCATTTCACTGGAGCTCGCAAGATCCCAGATCTGGCTCTGTAATAACTGCCAGTTCTGGATCCCGATGGATCCCCTGTATTTTGAGCACTGCTTGCAGTTACGTGCTATGCCCCCTAGCAATTTAGAAGGAGGAGTTCATGATTAGGACACAACAGGGTGACCAGATTTTGATTTTAAAAAATGGACTTTACATAAACATAGAAGTAGGACTACATCGACTTAGTGACACCGAAGGACTTAATTGACAGCGCTACAATGTAGGAGTTGAAGATTTTTCATGAGTGAGCAGTGTTTATAACTAAGCCTCCCGCTTTTCAATTTTCTGATTCTTTCATTTAAATACAGACAGAAACAATATTTTGACCTATCTGTATTTATTTTAAAAAACGGAAGAATACAGGAGGTACGTCTTCCTTTGAGTCACTGTCTTGGCTGTCAGCCATAACTGCGATGCCAATAGCTATGCAAATTGAAATCACGGGGAGTTTAAAATGCGAATTTTCTTAAATAGATGCAGATGTGCACATTTCCATCGTAATGCTAATATTATAACGAATGCGTTCATGTATTACACATGGCTGCTTTTGCAGCTAAAATCCCAACAGATGTCTAAGTGTTAATCCACATTTATCGGTTTAATAAATGTGGAAATATACTGAACAGAAGTATATTTTGTCAGAGGACGTTAAAATAAATACGGATCCGTGCCTAAAAGATCAGCAGAAAATAAATAAATATAAATACAGACGGAATTTTTTTTAAATAAACACCATGAAACCATAAGCCATATTTATAACCTAAGTCCGTGTTTACATAGGCTCACTCACAGCACTGCACATCAAGGTAAGCCTGGTCGCCGGTCCTCTGACGTTCAATGCATGCGCGGCAGACCTGCGTGGCGTGAGGACTGGTTGGTTGGTGAGGAGAGGTGCAACAGCTTCAAACACGTCATCGGGGACAACGAAATGGATACCAGAGCAGGTGGGCGGCAGATGCATAAGCTGTCAGTGTGCGAACATGCGGGGGCGGGCAGCTCGTCTCTACGAGGCCCTCGAAGTCAGAGTTGTCTTGCGCCAAATGTTCTGGGTTTGGACACGAAAGCAGACTTAATTGCAAGTTTGGCTACCCACAAGCAGCTGTGTTCTTGTCTCCGCCCCTCAGCTGTTTCTGGGGAGTGTAAAACAAGTGAGGTTTCCCAGTGGAGTGCTCCAGTTTATTACCAGCATCAAGATAAACAAGCGCGGCCCCGGCGAGCGTCGCATACCGGAAGGGGAGTGGCCGCCTTTAAAGTTAAAGCGCAGCATGGAGGCGCTTTAGCAAAACAAACAAGCGCTGAAAGACCAGGGCCCCGGCGAGCGTCGCATACAGGAAGGGGAGTGGCCGCCTACAATAATAAACAAGTGGGAGGGGTGGGGAGAGTGCGGCCGAGAGCAGGGACACGCAGCGTTTACCTTGCGGGAGCGAGCGCGATAATTGCTAACACATGGCGCCGCTGCTCGCTCCCGCAAGGGAAACGCCAAACGTGCACGCGTTGCAATAGAAAGCAATGCAAAACGTGCACGTTTTTGGCCAAAATGCTGATTGATTCCAAAAGGTCCCCTCCTAAGCAGCGCATGCGCGCTGCGTAGGCGAGACCTAAAGAAAGGAGGGACAACGAGGATGGATTCCCCAATAGCACGCATTGTGGAAGGACAATACAAGTAACAAATAAAAAGCAATGGTCTTCAGACAGGGCAAGCGCTGTCGAGGCTTGACCTAAAAAGGACTTAATGCTGACCCTGATAATGTTTGCCGAAGGACTAAACTGAATACATTCGGGGCATCGTAATTATATACATATATATCCCAGACTAGAGCGATAGGCTCCCCAGACGCTTATTCACTCATTAAATCCAACCATGCCGTGTCATATGAATGAGGCATGGCAGTTCTAAACAAGTGACCTTCTGTCCATAGTTTGATGAGAGGGCCCACGTACGTGAGACTGCACAACATTGTGATTAATGTGCTTGCTCACTCGACACTGTCTCATGAACTGGGACATGTATTTATTTTAATAAAATGTTTCGGGACGCTGGGACAGTCCTTTAACAAGCATTTGCAATGCAATAGGTCTCGCATTTGCGAGAGTTAGAGCTATTAGCGTTGTAAATGGCAATGTCTTTTACCCATGTGTATTTGTTTTGAGTGTTGTGGCTGGATGTGGTGAACTGTAATTGTAATTGCATTTATATATAGCGCTAACAAGATGAGTCTGCAGTGTGCTTAGAAAAGAAGGAAGCAGGACGTGTTTGTTATTTAAAAGGGTGGAAGTGACACAGGCCAGACGGAAAAAAAACACGTGCCAAAAAACGAAACATTCTGAAAACTAAAATCAATTACAACAGCTTTTAAAATAAATCCACTTACTACCAGATTGGGTAACTTGACAGAACTTGGGTCAGTATACACAGAAACAGCATACATCCAAAAAAGTACTTCTCAAGAGTGTTTTTAAAACTGCTGGTGGGGGGGGTAGGGCACACCACGGTAGTGAAAGCAGGGGCACCGAAGACACTAGAAGAAAAAAACAACACGATCTCGGTCTTTAAAGGAGCAGCACCCCTGCCATGTGTTCGTGCATGATGCACTTTGCTGCTGGCAGGCGATCAAACATTATGCACAGCAATTGCGGATTATGAGCCAAGTTATAGTGCCAAAGAGTAAACAGTGAACCTGATAAGCAACCATCCAGATTACTAACAGGAGTCTGAAACAGTAGTGGAACTACAATACCCAACGTGCACCACAAAGAAGACGTGTAGCAATGATAGCACATACTGTTAACGCCAAACAAAAGAAATGCAAAGTAACAAAATCCTGCCAGAAGTCAGCAACGCTATGGCTGTGCATGAAACGACAAACCTTAAAAACAATAAGAGATAGGTTAGAGTTTGGTATCTGATACCTAAAAACGAGTGGGCATGCAGCCCATCTGACACACGTGAAGTAAAGTGAAGTAAAATAAGAGTACCTGGAGAACAGGCTGTCTGTATGTGGCTGGGCGCACCCAGGAACCACGTGTAGAGAAGTCATACTGTTAGACCTGGAATCCTTGGCGTGGGTCTCCCTTCCATTTTTTGATGATGCCTCCAATGTTATTGATCTGTTTTTGCTGGTTTAGATGCTTTGGGCACTGTGCCACTGCTATTCAGTGCCACAGTGCAAGTGCTCCCTATTGTAAATTGATGTATGTATTAGTGACTCCATGATTGGATGATTGGTTTACTTGTCAGTCCCTAGTACAGTGCACTGAGTGTGCCCAGGGCTTGTAAATCCAATGCCGCTGGTGGGCTTGCAGCACTGGTTGTGCCACCCACAGAAGCAGCTTGTAAAATGTGTCTCAGGCCTGCCATTGCAGAGCCTGTGTGCAGCCTAGGGCTGCCATGTCGACTTGGTGAGTACACCCACTTACCAGTCCCTAAACCTTCCCTTTACTGCATGTTGGTCACCCCTAAAGTAGGCCCTAGGGCAGGGTGCATTGTAAGTATAAGGTAGGACATGCCCTGGTGTGTGTGGCATGTCCTAATAGTGAATTACAGCCATTTTCGTTTTTCACTATTGCAAGGCTACCTGCTCCCCATAGGCCAGAATGGGCAGTTTTGATTATTACACCTTATAATCCTAACTGACCCAGGGAACATGGTAGAAAAACGAATTTAGTATGCCTGAACTCAGGATGATAAAATACATCTTTTAGTGAAGTTGGTTTTAACATTCTGTGTTTGAAAATACCACTTTTAGAAAGTGGGTATTTTCTTGCCTAACTATCCAAGCCTGCCTCTGCTAGGTTGTGTATTCCTTGTCTGGAGTTTGAGTGACAGGGGCTGGGGGTGGCTACAGGAGACAGGGTGAGTCAGCACAGGGCTGAATAGAGAGATCTGCATCCAGAGTGGAGGGAGGAGTTGCACCTGGGTCTGAATAGGGCTGTGCCTGCCTTCCACAATGCTGGCTCCACCTCCTGCCGGGCGGCTGAGCACTCTGCCCCACATTCTGAAAGGACAGAAGGAGTCCTGTAAACAAAGTGCTCCAGGACTGACCAGAACTGGTTTTGGACTAGGCAAAGGCCTCTCTGCCTTCAGAGAACAAAGAGAAAAGGTGTATAAAAAGGGGACCCAGACCCCTAGGAAATTAGATCACTTTTGGGAAACAAGAAGAAACCTTTGCTGAGGAGCGGAACCAAGAAGAAACTGAGGAGTGACTTTCCCTAAGCTGAAGTGCTGCTTGGGGGATTGGCCTGCAGTGGTTGCCTAACTGCCAAAGAAAGGAGAGAGGAACTTTGTGTGTACTTTCATCAACTTGTGAAGGATCTCCAAGGGCTTGATTTTAGAGCTTGCCTCCTGCTGAAGTCTCAGGGACAACAGACTTCACCCACCAGCTCCCCCTGTGTTCCCTTGCTGGGAATTTGGACCTTCTGACACACTTGCGTGTCTCTGGGAGCTGGAAGCGCGACTCAACACGAAGAAGCGTGTCGCCGCAGCCGCTGAGTATCGCATCGCCGGAGAAAGGTGTCGACGTCGCAGCAGACGCCGGCGCATCCCCGAAGAAGCGCGCCGCATCCTTCGAAGCGCCTCGCAGCACCGGAGAAAAGTGTCGCCGTCGCATCAGACGCCGTCGCATCCCCGGGGCAGAGCATCGACCTCGCATCAGACGCCGACGCATCGCAACACGAGGCGCGCCCCGCATCCCAGGAGAAGATCGTCGACCTCGCATCAGACGCCGTCGCATCGCCAGGGAAGCGTGTCGCAGGGCCTGTCGCGGCTCCAAAGACTCATCGAAATCGCCGCACGGCCGTCGGGCGTGCACGCATCACCCCTTCGTTGTCGCAACCTCAAGAAGACGCCACTTTGTTTCTTTTTGCACCAGATCTTCAACGCATCACCGTCCTTGCGTGTAAGGGACTACCGCATCACCTTCCCTGCAACACTTTTCGTTGCCCTGCGTTACGCATCTTAAGGTACATTGAACTCAAAGTGTCGCATTGCTATTTTAAGAGACTCAAGCTAATTCTACCACCTTTAAAGTACAGTATTGTGGATTATTTATGTCATTTATGGTCTTGTGGTAAATCTATATAAAAGATACTTATTTTTATAATACAACCTGTGTGGTGTCCATTTGTAGTGTTGTCACTAGATTACTGTATGTGTTCACAAATGCTTTACACACTGCCTCTGAACTAAGCCTGTCTGCTCGTGCCAAGCTACCAAGAGGGTGAGCAGGGGTTATTTCAGGAGTGTACCCCCTTACCCTGACTAGAAGCAAGGGTGCCTATTTGGACAAAGGTACCTACCTCTGCCAACTAGAGACCCCCAGTTCTAACATTGGTGGTCAGCGGTGGGGATTCTGGACTTGCATTTGTGACTCATGTACAGTGATTGGTGAACACTACCTAGTGAGTGCAGACCATAACGCAACCACATACTTTTGGTAGATATTCTTTTCTGGGACTTTCTATTTTTGCTAAAAACTGCCAAGTTTAATCACCATGGATACAGCAGCATCCATAGCATCTGTTGATAATGATTGGGAAGAGGAGAAACTAGAATGCTACAACTTGAAACAGCTCAAGCATTTCTGCAGAAGATTCAAAGTTTCAATGACCGGTCTCTCCAAGAAGGATGAGATCCAAAAGGCGCTGAGGGCCTGGGTTGAAGCAAGGAATACCCCTGAGAATGAGGAGGGGGCTGAGAATGCAGATGAGCAGCTGGATGGGCCAGTGGGTCCAGGGGAGAGGAGAGAATCTTCCCCCGTGGGTAGCAGTGTTTCCTCCAGAGGTCTGTCCCCAGAAGAGCTGGAGGACAGAGAAAAGAGTAGGATGCATGAAATGGAGCTGACCAAGCTCAAGTTCAAGGGGCAGTTAGAATTTGAATTGCAATCTAGAAAGTTGGCCTTAGAGGAGAAAAGAATGGATCATGAGCATGAAAAAAGTTTGAGGGAGATGGAGTTTAGAGCCAAGAAGTTAGAGATTACTCCCTCTGGTGGCAGCACACCGTCAGTGCCTGGTGAGGCCAGGGTGTATATTCCTAAGGATGTGGTTAAGGAGTTTTTTAAGAATGATGATATTGGGCAATGGTTCAAGGCCTATGAGGTAGCCATGACTTCCCACCGGGTCCCTGAGAAGGATTGGGGAGCGGGGTTGTGGGGTCGGTTCCTTAGTGAGGGACGGGATACCTTGTTGGACTTGCCCTCTGAAGTCTATAATTCCTACAGCCACATGAAAAATGCATTGATGACCAGGTATGGGTTGACTCCTGAACTCTATAGGCAGAGGTTCAGGAACTGTAAGAAGATTGAAAACAGTACCTGGGTTGAATATGTGACCTTTTTTTGCAGAGCCTTGGATGGTTGGGTAAAGGGTAGCAAAGCAAATGATTTTCAGGCGCTCTTTGATTTGATTGCATGGGAGCACTTGTCCAGTAATTGTTTTCCTGAGCTACGCCAGCACCTGATTGACAGTAGGCTGACTAACCCTAGGCAGCTTGCTGAGGAGGCGGACCGCTGGGTGAGCACCCGGGTCCACAAGGGTCACGTGGGAGACTCCGCCAAGGGTGGGCAGGGTCCCCAGCAGAGGAGTGGGGGGACAAGGGTAAACAGAGGGAGTTCCAGAGAGGGCCCCAAAGTAAACCCCAAGGGAACCAAGGGAAAGGTTCCCAGCCTCCCCTGAGAAAAAGCACGGGGCCCCGACAGGTCCACCTGTTCATAGGGGACCCCTGATGTGCTACAGGTGTGGCGCCCTAGGCCACAGGGCCAATGAACCCCAGTGCCCTTTGTTTGGAAAGCCAGCACCCCCTGGTGCAGTCCCCCGGCAGTTGGCTAGTGTAGCCCTGGGGGAGGAGGTGGGTGCCCAAGGTGGGTGGGATCCTGTAATATTGTCCCTTGTCTCTTTAGGAGACTCTGAGATGGTCCCTAGGACCCAACTGCCTGAGAACACTAAGAAATACAGGCAGTGGGTGACCATCAATGGCCAAAGGGTGGAGGCTCTGAGAGACACAGGAGCCAGTGTGACAGCTGTCAAGTGTCACCTGGTGTCTAAAGAGCAGGTGGTCCCTGATGCATTCTATCCAGTTGTTGCCGCTGACAACACAGAGAGCCACTGCAAGGTGGCTCAGGTTCCCTTTGAGTGGGGGGGTCTCTGGTACTCTTCAAGTAGCTGTGAGGCCAGCCATGCCTGTTGACTGTTTGTTAGGGAACGATTTGGAGAGCTCCCCTTGGGCTAAGGTGGAGCGGAGTGCTCATTTGGAGATGTTGGGCTTGCCTGATTGGGCGTGTGTGACCACCCGGTCCATGGCAGCCAGAGGTGTTCAAGAGGACCTGGAGCCTGAGAGGGAGGCCCAGGTGCCTGCCGGAGAGAGAAGAGGCAGGGGGCGCGGGAAACCGGCCCCCGAAGTTCCCACGGTCCAGGAGGAGGCAGACCCTGAGGGGGATGCCCTGGAGCCTACAGGGGAACAGGTAGCTGAACTGGGGGACCTGCCTGAGCTGACCCATTGGCAGCAAGATGGAGGACCCTCCAGGGAGGAATTCTGCGAGGAGCAGAACAAGTGCCCTTCTCTCGTGGGTCTGAGGCAACAGGCCACAGACCAGGCAGCAGGTGATCAGTCTGGATCACATTGGATCTACTGGGAGAATGGTCTCCTGTATAGCGAGCCTAAGGTTGCTGAGCCTGGGTCAGCCCGTGTGCTGGTGGTACCCCAGCGCTTCAGAGCCTTCCTACTGGGTTTGGCTCATGATGTGCCTTTAGCAGGACATCTGGGGCAGGACAAGACCTTTGAAAGGCTTGTCACCCATTTCTTTTGGCCCCAGATGCGCAGGAGTGCCGCCACTCACTGCAGGACTTGTCAGACTTGCCAGGCAAGTGGAAAGAGTGGGAGGAAGCACAAGGCTCCTCTCCAGCCATTCCCTGTGGTCAGCACCCCCTTTGAACGGGTGGGTATTGACATTGTGGGGCCACTGGACCCCAAGACAGCCATGGGCAACAGGTTCATCCTGGTCTTGGTGGACCATGCCACCCGGTACCCTGAAGCCATCCCTCTGAGGACAGTGACGGCCCCCGTGGTGGGACGGGCACTGATGGGAATTTTCTCCCGTGTGGGGTTCCCTCAAGAGGTGGTGTCTGACAGAGGTACTAACTTTATATCCAAGTATATGAAGTCCCTGTGGCAGGAGTGCGGTGTAACGTACAAGTTCACCACTCCTTACCACCCCCAAGGAAATGGGTTGGTTGAGAGATTCAACCGGACCCTGAAGGGCATGATTATGGGTCTGGAAGAACCCATGAGGCGTAAGTGGGACGTCCTCTTGCCATGCCTTCTTTTTGCATACCGTGAGGTGCCACAGAAGTCTCTAGGGTTCAGCCCCTTTGAGCTTCTGTATGGTCACCCAGTGAGAGGACCTCTGAGTTTGGTCAAGGAAGGCTGGGAGCAATCTCCCAGGAAACCTCCCCAGGATGTATATAGCTACATGCTGGCCTTCAGGAACCAAACTAGGCGTTTCAGGCAACTTGCTGAGGCAAATCTGGAAGCCAGCCAGGAGGAAATGAAGCGGTGGTACGACCAGAATGCCACTCTGGTTGAGCTTCAACCTGGTCAGAAAGTTTGGGTCATGGCCCCAGTGGAGCCCTGTGCGCTCCAGGATAAGTGGACCGGACCCTTTGAGGTGGTGGAGCGCAAGAGTCCTGTTACCTACTTGGTGGACATGCGGTCTCCCAGGAACCCCTTGCGGGTCCTGCACGTCAACCGCCTGAAGCCCCACTTGGAGAGGTCCCAAGTGGGCATGCTCTTAGCTACAGATGCTGGGATGGAGGAGGAGACTGAGCCTCTTCCTGACCTCCTGTCAGCCCAAGAGCAAGATGGATCAGTGGAGGGTGTGAACCTCTCTACCTCCCTGACACCTGAGCAGCAAGGTGACTGTCGCCAACTGTTGGGGCAGTTTCCTGACCTGTTCTCCCTGGTTCCTAGTGTCACTGACTGGTGCGTCCATGATGTGGACACTGGGGACAGTCTTCCTGTCAAGCACAAGGCTTACAGGGTGACTGACAGGGTGAGAGCTTGCATCAAGGAGGAGGTCTCCAAGATGTTTGCATTGGGGGTAATTGAGTCCTCTCACAGCCCTTGGGCCAGCCCAGTGGTCTTGGTCCCAAAGGCTGCCGCGCCTGGTGCCACACCCGAACTCCGGTTCTGTGTGGACTACCGGGGACTCAATTCCGTCACCAGGACTGACGCACACCCCATCCCCAGAGCTGATGAGCTCATAGATCGGTTAGGGGCTGCCCGGTACCTCAGTACGTTTGACTTAACGTCTGGGTACTGGCAGATCGCCTTGACTGATGGGGCAAAGGAGAGGTCAGCATTCTCCACACCAGATGGGCACTACCAATTCCGGGTGATGCCCTTTGGGATGAAGAATGCCCCTGCCACCTTTCAGAGGTTGGTCAACCAGGTGTTGGTTGGACTGGAAGAGTTCAGTGCCGCCTACCTGGATGACATCGCAGTGTTCAGCGCCAGTTGGGAAGAACATCTGCGCCACCTCTGGGAAGTGTTGATGGCGCTGCGGAGGGCAGGCCTCACGATCAAGGCGAGTAAGTGCCAGATCGGGCAGGGTTCTGTGGTGTACTTGGGACACCAGGTTGGGAGCGGCCAGGTGGCGCCCCTACAGCCCAAGATAGATACCATTCTGGCTTGGGAGCCCCCAAGACCCAGACAGCGGTGAGAGCCTTCCTAGGACTCACCGGGTATTACAGGAGATTTGTCAAGGGGTATGGCAGCATTGTTGCACCCTTGACAGAGCTGACTTCCAGGAAGCAGCCCAAGAGAGTGATTTGGACTGACACCTGTCAACAAGCTTTTGACACCTTGAAGACAGCCATGTGCACAGCGCCCGTGCTCCTGGCCCCCAACTTCTCCAAAGAGTTTATCGTTCAGACAGACGCTTCAGAGCATGGTGTGGGGGCTGTTTTGTCACAGATGAATGAGGAGGGCCTAGACCAACCTGTAGCCTTCCTTAGCAGGAGGTTACTTCCACGGGAACAGAGGTGGAGTGCTATTGAGCGTGAGGCATTTGCTGTGGTCTGGGCACTGAAGAAGCTGAGACCATACCTGTTTGGGACTCACTTCCGGGTTCAGACAGACCACAGGCCCCTCAGATGGTTGATGCAGATGAGGGGTGAGAATCCAAAGCTGTTGAGGTGGTCCATTTCCCTACAGGGGATGGACTTCACGGTGGAACACCGCCCTGGTACAGAACACGCCAATGCTGATGGTCTGTCCAGATTTTTCCGCCTTAGTGAAGAGAACTCCCATGAGGTAGGGTAGTTCTCCCCACATTTCAGCTGGAGGGGACACGTGTTAGACCTGGCATCCTTGGCGTGGGTCTCCCTTCCATTTTTTGATGATGCCTCCAATGTTATTGATCTGTTTTTGCTGGTTTAGATGCTTTGGGCACTGTGCCACTGCTATTCAGTGCCACAGTGCAAGTGCTCCCTATTGTAAATTGATGTATGTATTAGTGACTCCATGATTGGATGATTGGTTTACTTGTCAGTCCCTAGTACAGTGCACTGAGTGTGCCCAGGGCTTGTAAATCCAATGCCGCTGGTGGGCTTGCAGCACTGGTTGTGCCACCCACAGAAGCAGCTTGTAAAATGTGTCTCAGGCCTGCCATTGCAGAGCCTGTGTGCAGCCTAGGGCTGCCATGTCGACTTGGTGAGTACACCCACTTACCAGTCCCTAAACCTTCCCTTTACTGCATGTTGGTCACCCCTAAAGTAGGCCCTAGGGCAGGGTGCATTGTAAGTATAAGGTAGGACATGCCCTGGTGTGTGTGGCATGTCCTAATAGTGAATTACAGCCATTTTCGTTTTTCACTATTGCAAGGCTACCTGCTCCCCATAGGCCAGAATGGGCAGTTTTGATTATTACACCTTATAATCCTAACTGACCCAGGGAACATGGTAGAAAAACGAATTTAGTATGCCTGAACTCAGGATGATAAAATACATCTTTTAGTGAAGTTGGTTTTAACATTCTGTGTTTGAAAATACCACTTTTAGAAAGTGGGTATTTTCTTGCCTAACTATCCAAGCCTGCCTCTGCTAGGTTGTGTATTCCTTGTCTGGAGTTTGAGTGACAGGGGCTGGGGGTGGCTACAGGAGACAGGGTGAGTCAGCACAGGGCTGAATAGAGAGATCTGCATCCAGAGTGGAGGGAGGAGTTGCACCTGGGTCTGAATAGGGCTGTGCCTGCCTTCCACAATGCTGGCTCCACCTCCTGCCGGGCGGCTGAGCACTCTGCCCCACATTCTGAAAGGACAGAAGGAGTCCTGTAAACAAAGTGCTCCAGGACTGACCAGAACTGGTTTTGGACTAGGCAAAGGCCTCTCTGCCTTCAGAGAACAAAGAGAAAAGGTGTATAAAAAGGGGACCCAGACCCCTAGGAAATTAGATCACTTTTGGGAAACAAGAAGAAACCTTTGCTGAGGAGCGGAACCAAGAAGAAACTGAGGAGTGACTTTCCCTAAGCTGAAGTGCTGCTTGGGGGATTGGCCTGCAGTGGTTGCCTAACTGCCAAAGAAAGGAGAGAGGAACTTTGTGTGTACTTTCATCAACTTGTGAAGGATCTCCAAGGGCTTGATTTTAGAGCTTGCCTCCTGCTGAAGTCTCAGGGACAACAGACTTCACCCACCAGCTCCCCCTGTGTTCCCTTGCTGGGAATTTGGACCTTCTGACACACTTGCGTGTCTCTGGGAGCTGGAAGCGCGACTCAACACGAAGAAGCGTGTCGCCGCAGCCGCTGAGTATCGCATCGCCGGAGAAAGGTGTCGACGTCGCAGCAGACGCCGGCGCATCCCCGAAGAAGCGCGCCGCATCCTTCGAAGCGCCTCGCAGCACCGGAGAAAAGTGTCGCCGTCGCATCAGACGCCGTCGCATCCCCGGGGCAGAGCATCGACCTCGCATCAGACGCCGACGCATCGCAACACGAGGCGCGCCCCGCATCCCAGGAGAAGATCGTCGACCTCGCATCAGACGCCGTCGCATCGCCAGGGAAGCGTGTCGCAGGGCCTGTCGCGGCTCCAAAGACTCATCGAAATCGCCGCACGGCCGTCGGGCGTGCACGCATCACCCCTTCGTTGTCGCAACCTCAAGAAGACGCCACTTTGTTTCTTTTGCACCAGATCTTCAACGCATCACCGTCCTTGCGTGTAAGGGACTACCGCATCACCTTCCCTGCAACACTTTTCGTTGCCCTGCGTTACGCATCTTAAGGTACATTGAACTCAAAGTGTCGCATTGCTATTTTAAGAGACTCAAGCTAATTCTACCACCTTTAAAGTACAGTATTGTGGATTATTTATGTCATTTATGGTCTTGTGGTAAATCTATATAAAAGATACTTATTTTTATAATACAACCTGTGTGGTGTCCATTTGTAGTGTTGTCACTAGATTACTGTATGTGTTCACAAATGCTTTACACACTGCCTCTGAACTAAGCCTGTCTGCTCGTGCCAAGCTACAAAGAGGGTGAGCAGGGGTTATTTCAGGAGTGTACCTCCTTACCCTGACTAGAAGCAAGGGTCCCTATTTGGACAAAGGTACCTACCTCTGCCAACTAGAGACCCCCAGTTCTAACACATACCCACTGATAATATTGAGAAATGCGGCTACCAGAACAGCAGGCAATAATCCATTCGGACTGGCAAGTGGACAGACAAGGAAATCTTGGTCAGACCCAGAGCGCTCTGTGAATGCCAAACATTTAAGTGTGAATTAATTTATTGGGCAAAGTAATAACTGAGCTGGTGAACCACAAGCGTGACTGCATGCAACAGCGTATCAACGACAAATGCATGAACTCTGTATTAACATAATGGTGAATGTAATTGCGGCACGCCATGGCCAGCAGCTGCGACGCTGGTGGTGCTATGAGGCAGCGGCGGCTGTCCGGGAGTAGCGCGGGGAGTGGCGAAGCGTCGGTCCCGGGTAGAGAGCGGTGGAGCAAGGCCAACACGTGCACACTGAACGAGAGCGCTGCATTTTATGACGCGTCGTCATAGACTGAGACTCGGACACTGCGCTGGGGCACTGCACTGTGTCTTCCAAAGTCTTGTTGCAGCGTGGTACTTACTGCATCATGAGACATGCACAGCAGCTCCGCATCTTAACAGTGAACACACTGTCTGTTCAAAACTGGAGACCTCCCTACTGAACACGGGCAGTGCGTCTTACACTGTCAGCTTACAGCACAGTATATGTCCACTTTCACTTTGTCTTACACTGCCTGCTTGCATCATATACATGTCAGCTGCACTGGGACACACCAACCTACACTGCATGCTTACATCACAATACATATCAACTGCAATTCTGCACTGCGTTAGAGAGTCATATGAGCTCAGCTTGCTCACATCATGAGAACTGCATATCGTATATGCAAAAAAAACATAGAGCACTGCATGCTCACTGTATAAGACATACACAGTACAAGTGGTCACTGCGTCTTACATTGCATCGTCACAGTATGAGGCTTGCATACTTCCCGGGCATCTTATCACTAAACTCACTGCCTGAGCATATTATGGTGAATGAACACTGCACTGGAGCACTTGGTGTAACGCTCTTTACACACGTCATGAGACTTGCACAAGGCACTTTATCGAAACAGTGAAAACGCTACCTGCTCCCATCATGAGAACTGCACACAGCACTGGAGCACTGCAGCCATTATTGTCTTTTTATAGTGTACGTGGGTAACGCGTATTTCTTTGCAGTGACCGCACTGGCCTGGCACACTGCAGTGGGACTCTACATCTTATAAGTGAATAAAATGACTGCTCACAGCAGGACACCTACACACTGTACACGGGCACTGCGCCTCATTAATGAAAACTCTCTACTCACAATGTGAAAGCTGCAAGCTGTGCTCGAGCGCTGCACCTATCGCGGTTTACTCACACCGTGCCCGTATTTCTGTGCTGGCACAAGCATAGGTCTTGGGCACTGCACTGGGGCTTGCACGCTACACCGGGATGCTGTAACTTATCAGTAAACACACTGCTTGCTCATACCTTGGCACTGCCAGTGCCTGCTCAGAGTATGGACTCTCTGCACTGCACGCACTGCATCGCATCTATTGAACCCAAGGTCTGTGCGCCAGTTACGAACACCCTTCCTCGGATGGGGGACTGCGTGTGCTCACATGAAGCTCACCTACCTTTCAGTACAAAGTAGACTTTTTCCAGTGCTATGTTTCCTGCACCAGGGCGGCGACCCGGGCTGCCAGTCCATGCAGGGCACCGGGAGAACTGCAGTCAGCGGTGGCACATGGGGGTCCTGCTGGCGGATCCAAGGGGGTGTCAGCAGGGGACACCGGCACACATCTCGCCAGAGCCCAGTCCTGGGACTGGCAGCAGAGAGCACAGGCACTGAAAGCAGTCACTGCATCCTCGGGCACTGCAGGTCCCAGTCCAGCATCAAGCACTCCTCGCGGGGACAGAAGCGCAGACGGACCGGTGTATCTGCGGCCACAGATGAGCACACGCCGCTCTAGCCACAGTACTGACAGCGAGAGCTGTGCCTGGGGACGGGAGCCAACGTAGACAATCTACCCACTCCCGCCCTGCCTGTCAGGGGTAGGGACGGCTCTATCCACAGCGTCGGGACAGAAGCACACACGAGAGCGGTTGGTCTATCCTCCGTCACCGGCAGGGACCGCTCTATCGCCTGCTCTGGCTGCAGCGGCTCTTTCTGGAGTCAGCGTGCAGTAAATTAAAAGGAAAAGCAGGTGCCGTGACTCAAGAGCAGCGTTCCGCGAGTGGTGTGTTCCTGGAGTCAGCGTGCAGTAAATTAAAAGGAAAAGCAGCCGCCGTGACTCAAGAGCAGCGTTCCGCGAGTGGTGTGTTCCTGGAGTCAGAGTGCAGTAAATTAAAAGGAAAAGCAGCCGCCGTGACTCAAGAGCAGCGTTCCGCGAGTGGTGTGTGCAGCGGCCGATATTCTGAAACAAATAAAAATGAAAGTGAAAGCACGCACTTCGCACATAAAATAAAAAAAAATAGGAAAGTAAAAGCGCGCCATGCGCACGTTGTGCCTCACACACAGTACTACACCAACTAAAACTGTATCATGACTGGACTGATACAATGCCTGAAATGTACGCGCCATGAAAATGAAATAAGACACACACAGTACTACACCAACTAAAACTGTATCATGACTGGACTGATACAATGCCTGGTGTTGGTGAAGCAAAAGCGCTGTAAGATCTAATACCACAAACGCAAAATGAAGCCCCGCGACTTGGCAAAGTGTAAGTAGCATGAAGATGTAACACGCCGCAACGAAAAAGCTTCTTGGCGAGATGCAGCAAAATACAAGCAACACGAGGCCCGCGATTTGTGAAAGTGAAAGCGATAAACATGACACCTAATTAACCAAGCCCCGGCGAGGCCACTAGGACCGCACACCAAGGCGGAAGAGACGCCGCGAGCAAAAGAGACGCCGTGCGCGTGCACAATCTCCAGTCCGGGTGGGCGAGGCAAACAGGAGACAGGGAGGGAACAAACAAGCCTCCCTTGCAATGAAAAGCGAGCGTTTATGACGCACGCCAATCAAAAGCATGGGTGGAGCTTCCACCCCACTTCCGAAGCAAACCCGACGACAATAGATCTCGCAGAGCGAGCAGCGCATGTGCTGCGATGCTAGGCGAGACCTAAAAAGCGGGACTTGCCACACAAATCCAAGACATCTGGTCAAACTACTCATCCTGTCTCAGTGTTATTTTTATTTTATTCATTTACTTCTGTATGTGTTTATTTTTACTAGGGTCTGGCAGTCACAATTTGCTGCTGGGGCATTTGCATCCTTTTTTGGGCTTCAGCTGCACTTCCAATTCACTTTTTTACATTTTAATTTACCTCTATCATGCCCATTAGCCATGTTAGAACAGTAAATTAAAATGGCCATCATGCGTCATGATTCATTTTTGCACACGTCTTGACGCACGTATTAAGATGCCTGTGTTAACATCAGTGGCCATTTTGGCATGGTTTTTCCTCAATGGAAAACCTATTCCAAGATTGCTGGCCAAGCATGCACATGCATCTTGACATATTTGTTTGCATATGCTGCATTAGTCAAGCCAATAGCTAAGTCTTTTAGAGCTGAAACCTATTAGCTTTGCCAATACTTGTTAATTTTCTGGGGCACCCAGATAATGCTGGGCCACACTGAGGAGGTAGACGCACAGAGAAAATTATACGGCAAGACTGAAAAACACATGAAGACACTTGATCAGTCTCATTGCACCAAACCACAAGTCACTGCCAACCTACCACAGCGCTATTGTTTCCTTGATTGAGGCAGCACCCACAGTAGAGCAGGGAATGCAGGCAGAAGAAAACAGGAAAAAAACAGAATGATCATTCGTAGTTTGTTCATGCAATTAGAAATAATCGCTTCAGATGATAAATTGGCTGGATGGGGGTGCAAATGGGAACAGTGATAAAGTGGGAAGCAAATGACTTTAATGAAGGTGGGAAAAAAACAAGCATTTAATTAAAAGGTTAGGATGTTACTTTTTTCTTCTAGTTGAAATCTTTTTATTAGGTTTCAGAAGCTGCAAAGTACACAACCTTCTTGAATCTGAGGTCATGCTCATATCGCATGCCTGCCTGAAGGGAGTTACATAATGTTTGAGCCAATGATAAGAAGCTTTTGCCAACCTTTCTCATACGACGGAATCTTAGGACTTAGTGGAAGATAGTGTTTGATGACACGAGTTGTCTGGGTGCCATGTGTTTCGTGATCCTGAGCTTCAGGTTAGAAGGGCCTTTATCAGCAAGGGCTTTGTGGGTAATGCAGAGAGGTTTGGATTGAACACTGACATCCAGAGGCTGCCAGTGTAGCTCTTTCAGTACCGGCTGGTAGTAGACCTTCTGTATGTCCAGTTGGTTCACAATAAAAACGAATGTATGTTGCAAAGACATTTGGCTTAGGAAGTCCCTGTCTTTCATAGTGTCAAGTTTGGCCTCAACTTTCACTTCCAGGTACAGCAAGTTGTGCGCCAATGATGCCGCTTTCTGATGGTTGTGGGACTTGGTGTGAACTTTGGAGCTGTCCATGAGTAGGTCTACCCTTTGGCCCCTCTGCCTTGTGGTTCAGGACGGTGAAGGTTGCAGTAGATGTATGGCCTTTCGGGCTTCTCTCTGCCCACTCCCAACCCACTGAGGCTTAGTCTCACACAACAGTGGTCCATCACCATCCACTGAGGCTACGTCTGTGGTTTATCACCTTCCAGAGGGCCTCTGTCTCAACAATGGAAATAAATGAAGATTGTGAAGAGTACTCACACTTCATGAGAATTTAGGCGCAGGGGAGACTTTCGGTGTGGAGGCATCAGAAGTGGAACCATGCCTTGTCTCTACGTACGAAGGAACCCCTGAAAACTCAGTCTTTTTCCCAGATTATGGAACAGCATCACCCTCTAAATCAGACTTGCAGCTTTTCCCCTTCAATTCATGGAGTGCTCTATGCTCAGCTGTTCGAGGAATAAGTGTATTGTATTGTAACTGCTCAACACTGGGCATGCACCGTTTTGCAGTCTTCCTACCCCCGATGCAATAAAGTTTAATCATAATGTCTGTCCGTCTACCCCAGTACACTTGTAAAGAATTTAGGAAATCCAATCCGGCTCTCCCACAACCCTGTCTGTAATATTGTAAATATTCTCTCTGTTCTTTGTAAAATAACCACTGCTTCTTGAAACTAACTTCACCTTTTATAAATATTCCAAATATAACTAAGTACAGTGTAAAATTGTTCGAAGAGTTAAAAAAAAGGTTGTTGTTAAATCAACTCATAAAATGGGTTTGCGACTCCATGCTGAATCGCTATTTGTAAGGAGTGTGTTGTAAGTGTCTCTCCCAAATAGCAAATCGATATGAGATGTATCAATACTTTGTGACCAAAACCCGGTCGCAAAACATTGAAAAATTACTGACTAGAGAGTTAGGGTGGTAAGTCATTCACTAATCTGTGAATGTATATAAAAAGTTTGTTGGGGAGTAGGGGGACCACTCCCAACTCTTCAAGAAACGTAAAAAAACAAAAACTTTATTCTTAAAACCAAACCCAGTTCCTTTAAGAAAAACAGGCTGTATTTTTTTTTTTAAAGTTTACTTTATTTAAAGGCCACCACAGACATGGTGGTCAGAAGGCCACAGCAGCCCTGCATCCCAGAGATGGCCAGCAATCGGACTGAGTCGCAATTTGAGACCTACCTCATGAATATTAATGAACAAGGTCGGTTTCCTGCCCACTCAATCAGAATTTTACAAATTGCCCTAATCCTACATAGGGCCGGTTCATAAACTCTTTACTGGTCGTAAATTGTGACTATTTTTTTATGACCAGTATTTCGCACATTAGGCCCACAATACTGAAAAGTTTAATTAGAGGCATTTACTGGGGATGCTGGCTTCTGGGAGCAGTGGGTGGGTAACAAGTCCCCTCTGGAGAGGTCCCAACAGGTTCATTTTATTGTTTTGCACAATGACAAGGTGCTCCCAGGAGATCTTGTGTACTGTTTACCTGCTGATACATGTGGACTGAGGCAGCAGCCAGAGCGTTTTGTAATCTCCTACCTATATGACTCACCACAGGCAGCACTGCACATTCAAATACAACGGGCATGATTCACAGAACTAACTTACGTCAAAAACGTAAAGTTAGTACTTTTTAGTATTCACAGAATACACTTACTCATTTTGGTATTCACAGAATGAACTTACTCATTTCGGTATTCACAGAAGTTAGTAGTCCTAACTTTAGGACTCCTAAATGCCTTCTGTGAATACCGAAAGTCTTAAAGTTAGGATTTTTCTCAGTTTAGGAGTAGTAAAGTTAGGACTCCTAACTTTAGGACTCCTAAATGCCTTATGTGAATACCGAAAGTCTTAAAGTTAGGATTTTTCTCCAGTGTATTCACAGAAGGCATTTAGGAGTCCTAAAGTTAGGAGTCCTAACTTTACTACTCCTAAACTGAGAAAAATCCTAACTTTAAGACTACTAACTTCTGTGAATACCGAAATGAGTAAGTTCATTCTGTGAATACCAAAATGAGTAAGTGTATTCTGTGAATACCAAAAAGTACTAACTTTACGTTTTTTGACGTAAGTTAGTTCTGTGAATCAGGCCCAACCTGGGCAAAGTATCAAGATACTCTTCATGCAGAGATGCCAAGGGCAGATGAGAGGAGAGGTTCCGCTCTAGTTTCTTCCCATCTCCTTCCTGCCTTCGGCATACTCCGAGCTTTGCCTTTGTTCCTACTGCCACTGTCTCATGCCTTTTTCAGTTCTGTGCCTGATTTTCCTCCAAATCCCCCTGGCTTGAAACTGTTCCAGGCATTGCTAACAATTACATTATCTTTATGTTTAAAGCATGTTTTATTGTTTTAGTCATACTGAGATAATAAACAATACCTATCATCTCACCTACGACCAACGGCCGGTGAGGAAAGCAAAAGAAAGAAAGAGGATAGAGCATACAGTAGTCGAGCTTCAAGAGTGAGGGATAGTAAAGACTAGGGAAGGAGAAAGAGAAGGGTGGGACTGAGCGGTTAATCTTTTGATTGCTACGGCATAAGAGGCACAGAATCTGCCTAATAAGAAGAGATGGTAGGTAGTGCCTAGGAAACCTTAAGTGCGTGGGGCCGGTTGTGTGCGGGGTGGGTCTTCCAGTATCAAGCGCACCATGTGGAAGTAAACAAGGCATGTTAATTCTCTGAATTCCTTACTCAGATATTTAATGCAAGGACCCCACATTTTGTCAAATTGCGTTAGTAAATTCTCTGCAATAGCTGCAAGTTTTTTACACTCTGTGGAGCCAATCCATGTGTCATGGTATCTTATCTGTGCCCCATCTACTAAGTAGTGTTTGCCTGGCTGCACACAGAGCCAAAGTCCTTGCACGTCCCTTTATCGACCCAAGGGAATATGTCAGATTATTGAGAAGACCTATGAGAACATAGCTCGGGAACCTTGGTAGTGTGGTGTCGAATATTTCATCCACTGCATCTAGTATTTCCTGCCAGTATACTTGTATCCTAAAAATCAGAGGGCGGGAATAACCCGTGGATTGGGTCAGTGGGCGGAGTCAGAGGTGTGGCAGAAAGAGCAAAATATCCCAATTTTTAGTATTTGTTTCCCATTTCCCTAACCGGTTACAGCTTATTACGTTATTTAATTTAACCAATGGATACACATGTTTATTTAAGGTTTAATATGAGTTATTGTGTAAAGACAGAGGCCCCCTGCGCAAGGGTGCGGTTCCTTAAGGCAGGGCTTAAATAATGCAATGTAAAGACTTAAGGCAACACAATTTCAAAAGTGACTTGATACAGTTGATAAAGTGACAACCCATATATATAAGAAGAACCGACAAATACTGATATACCAAATAGAGTATCAAAACTTATATTTTATTAATTCAATATAAATACTAAAGAAGACCCAATCATGCTACTCCATTCGTATCAGCATTCATACCATGAACATAATCAAAGCACCATAAAAACATTAATTTTGAAACAAGGACAATGATCACAATTGATATAGAATTAAGAGAAACAAATGTGGCGAGACGGTAGTAGACTGTTCTGTTCTACGCGCGTTTCGGCACAAGACAGTGCCTTCGTCTGGAAAAAGGGCCACAAATTTTCTGATGGAATCTTAAATGAAAGGCAACAGCAACCAAAAGAAAATCAATGGATTCTGTTGAACGTAGAATTATTCGTTGTATCAGGGTACACTCAAAGATGCTTTAAACTATGCGTTTTCAAGATAATAAGAATGATATAGGGCAGATGCACCCAAACTGGATGCGCTAACTTCCGATAGCTAACTGCAATTCAATGCTTTAAATCATGAAATTCTAAATAAAGAAAAGGATAGTACTCATAGTACGGCGTGCTGAGGAATCCAAGATGTGGAGACTCGATATCACAAAATAAATTTTATTGTCTCGTGAATTGAAATAACAATCGAGATTAAGTAACTTATGGACGTTAACATCTTAAGCCTTGGCAGATGAGTACAATCCTTTTCTTTATTTAGAATTTCATGATTTAAAGCATTGAATTGCAGTTAGCTACCGGAAGTTAGCGCATCCAGTTTGGGTGCATCTGCCCTATATCATTCTTATTATCTTGAAAACGCATAGTTTAAAGCATCTTTTGAGTGTACCCTTATACAACGAATAATTCTACGTTCAACAGAATCCATTGATTTTCTTTTGGTTGCTGTTGCCTTTCATTTAAGATTCCATCAGAAAATTTGTGGCCCTTTTTCCAGACGAAGGCACTGTCTTGTGCCGAAACGCGTGAGAACAGAACAGTCTACTACCGTCTCGCCACATTTGTTTCTCTTAATTCTATATCAATTGTGATCATTGTCCTTGTTTCAAAATTAATGTTTTTATGGTGCTTTGATTATGTTCATGGTATGAATGCTGATACGAATGGAGTAGCATGATTGGGTCTTCTTTAGTATTTATATTGAATTAATAAAATATAAGTTTTGATACTCTATTTGGTATATCAGTATTTGTCGGTTCTTCTTATATATATGGGTTGTCACTTTATCAACTGTATCAAGTCACTTTTGAAATTGTGTTGCCTTAAGTCTTTACATTGCGTTAATATGAGTTATTGACATTAAAATACATTCACAAAGTGGGATACGTTTCCAATCACAGAATGTCCCAAATATCCTTAAAAGTGGAATCACAAGCCATTTGTCTCCCAGCCATGGAGTTTCTGTCATCAGCACTTCTCCTCCCTTTTTCCACAAGAGCAGTTCAAACATGAATGGCAAAATATCCTAGTTTGCAAATGTTTTCCACATAATTATGGCTCTGCCATATTTGCCACATAATACATCATCTGCTGCATAATCTGACGATTTTAACTAATAAATTGTTTATAGCTCAAACGGATCAAAAGTTACTAAAAATGTGACTTCACTTGTGCTGCTGTGAAGTGGAGGGCCCTTTGCAAAGGTTGACTGGTCACCTTTCTCACTGCTGCAGAAGGAAAAATCTTTGCAGAGACTGCTAACATGTGTAAAAATGTCAAAATAATAAAGTATTAGAAAATTTACAGCACCACTAACACCAGTGTAGGGTGTCAGAGCACTTTACATCACACATATTACACAGAGACAATCAATCATACCTGTGTAAATCACTGTATAGGAAATGTTACATAAGACAAAGGACTACAAGGTGTAGGAGTCACATGACAACCATACTAGTAGGCAGCATAGTTTAATAGTGATTGGTCTGGAGAAACACAAACTCAGAATTTAAAACGTAATACCATGGTTGGTGGTTCTCTTTAATAATCAGAATTGATTTCTACCCAAATGAACCCTTTTTCTGCAACATTAGGATAATCAAAGACTGGAGAAAAAACCATAACGCTCTAATTTATACCTTGCAGTTTGCATGCAGCTCTTACATGACAGTTAATAGCTCACTGTTCTATGTTAGGATTTTAACTTATTAACTGCAAGTAACAATAGGGTCTCTCTGACAAAAGCAGTAACCCACTGACCTATTTACATTATGTGCACTTTGTGATCTGCATGGTACATGTTCTTAGCACTTAGCAGCCGGCACATTAACCCTCTGCGCTTCCTTTCCATGAGTCAAAACGTCCACTAGACAAAACACCATCTCTCTCTACTAAGAACATTAATCACTGACATTTTTATCGTTGCCGAAAATTGTTGGAGGCCAGGAAGAAGGCAGCAAGTGCTTTTAAAACCATATTATACTTGCAAACACGACGCCCCCACCTGAAGTCAGCGCCAGCCGCGGTCCATGCAGGTAAGAACGATGGGGCAGTGGGGCCGGGTAAGGGGGGATTTCGAGGGACGATGCAGAGGGAAAATTAATTAATTATTTATTTAATTTTCCCTCTGCATCGTTCCTAGAAATCCCCCCTTACCCGGCCCCTCTGCCCCACTGCTGTTACCTGCACGGACCGCGGCTGCACACACGCACGCACACGCACACACACACAGAGACAGACACACACAGAGACACACACAGACACTGACACTCAGACAGACACACAGACACTGACACACAGACAGACAAACACACAGACAGACTCAGACAGACTCACACACACAGACACACACAGACACACACAGACACACACAGACAGACACACACACAGACACACACACACAGACACACACACACAGACAGACAGACACACAGACAAACACACAGACACACACACACACACAGACAGACAAACACACAGACAGACACACACACTCACAGGCACACAGACAGACACACAGACAGACAGACACACCCCCAGACAGACACACAGACATAGACAGACACACACAGACACACACAGACACACACACAGACACACACAGACAGACACACAAACAGACACACAGACAGACACACACACAGACACACACACACAGACACACACACACAGACAGACAGACACACAGACAAACACACAGACACACACACACACACAGACAGACAAACACACAGACAGACACACACACTCACAGGCACACAGACAGACACACAGACAGACAGACACACCCCCAGACAGACACACAGACATAGACAGACACACACAGACACACACAGACACACACACAGACAGACACACAAACACAGACACACACACAGACACACACACAGACACACACAGACACACACACAGACACACACACACAGACACACACACACACAAAGAAACACACAGACACAAACACAAAGAAACACACAGACACAAACACAGACAGACACAAACACACAGAAACACACACACACACAGAAACACAAACACACACCCGAAGACCCCGGGTAACTTCACGTACATGGCTACTTACCAATACAGATCTTTTTAAAGGGGCCTTGTGATCTGCTTGAAACAGGCCCTAGGTGCTTTACACCAACATGACTTCATATGGGTACCCTCAAGACAGGCGGGGCTTCCGAGTGTTTCACGAGATACCTGTGTCATGTTTTGGATTCAAAGATTTGTACAAAAGACACTGCGCGCATGGGCACAAGTCTGCATTATGCCCAGACGTTTCGTTGCATCCTCAGCACACACAACAGCCCCCCAAAAGGCTGTGTCTGGGAACAGGCGGCCCCCGTTCGATGCCGGACAAACATCCGAAGACGCAACAACACGCAGAGTTCAATGGACTCATTTAAAACCAGCACAACCACGCAAAGTGGGACACATTGACACACCAAAACACGCAGGAAAACTGAACATGCGCAACTGAAGGCGATCTGTACAAAGCATTACAATGCAGAAAAGCGCAATGCTCAAGAGTGCGACAGTTCACACACAGTACATGAAACAGAACGCTGTACCGTGGAGGGCCACACGGAAGATACAACAGAACACACAGAGTACAACACGGTACATCAAAGGTACCGAAGAAAGAACTGCTGCAGAACTCTAGATACAGTAAGTAAATGAAATACAGAGCAGTAAAATACAGCCGTATGCAATGACCTGTCGTTAAGCACGGCGTCCAATAATGAATGGAAAAACAAGAACAGAAGCACAGCGAAACACTCTGTGATAATACCCAGTACAGTGTAAGGCTGGGGACTGCGGCCCCCAGCATACTCTGGGGCCCATCCATATTGACTGCAGCCCCCAACACTCTCTACAGTCCATCCATACATACTGTGGCCCCCAGCACACTCTACACTCCATCCATACGGACTAAAGCCCCCAGCACTCTCTGCGGCCCCCAGCACACTCTACACTCCATCCATACGGACTGCGGCCTCCCGCACACTCTACAGTCCATCCATACGGAGTGAGGCCCTGCACACTCTACAGTCCATCCATAGGGTCTGAGGCCCCCAGCACACTCTGCAGTCCATCCATACGGACTGCGGCCCCCAGCACACTCTGCGGCACCCAGCACACTCTACTCGCCATCCATACAGACTGAGGCCCCCAGCTCTCACTACTCTCCGTCCATACGGACTGAAGCCCCCAGCACACTCTACAGTCCATCCATACGGACTGCGGCTCCCAGCACACTCTGCAGTCCATCCATACGGACTGCGCCCCCAGCACACACTACACGCCATCAATACGGACTGAGGCCCCCAGCACACTCTGCAGTCCATCCACACGGATTGCGCCCCCCCCCCCCAAGCACACTCTACAGTCCATCCATACGGACTGAGGCCCCCAGCACACTCTTATAAGGCCCCAAAGGCGAGACCTATTGGCTATGCCAATGCTTGTTCTTTTTACACTCATTATTCAGAAATTAGTGAGTGTTTTTGCCTGAAAAGTTAAGGCCATGACTACAGGGCCCAGAATGGACCCGCTTCAATGCCCATTGCTTATATCCTTACAAAACGTAAGCAGTTTGGTTTAAAAAGACCACATTTGTGAATACAGAGCCGTGGTGCACATTTTTTTTTCCAATCTACCCATTAACCAGGTACTGCAGTACCACCAGGAATAGTGCACTTTTCCACCCAGGGAAGACAATGTTGTTCAAAGAGCGACGAGAAAACAAAAGTAGCGCTTCACTGGCAAACACTGTAAAGTGGCGCTAATGTGTTTAGGTGTGAATAAATCAATCTGGCCACCTTGCAACCACTCTGTCTTGCTTTAGTTAGTTAGTTATTTTTCATATTTTGAATGTTTTATTTCTCTCCACCCCGAGGCTGCCCTTAGAAATTGAAAAATTTCAGAAAAAGACGATGTTTCCAGCAAAAGTGTTTTTCTTTTTTGGATCCATTTCACAGGGGAGCAAATAAAAGAAAGGAGGAAAGAGAAGGTAATACCGGTTTCTTGAAGTCTCAGTTTTCACTAAATGAGGAGGAGCGAGACAGAAAGAGAGGGAAGAGGGGGAACAAAGATGGGGGGGGGGGCAGCTGCCCGCGGCAGGAGAACTGGACACTGTCCTTGTCTTCTCTGGGCACGAAGGAAAAGACAGAGTCCTTTTCCTTCTCTGCCCGTTCCGCCCGTCCCCAAAAGCCGAAGTCTTGGTGATTTCTGCCGTCCGGGAGGCATGTTTAAAATAAGAAAGTAGGGGAACGGACTCTATGAAATTTAAAAAGTAGGGGCACGCCGTGCCCTGCCGATCCCGCCCACTTCGACCACTAATCCTAGGGCAGTGCCACAAGAGGTGCGTCAGTGTCCCGGTGTCCCCGCAGCCCCTCCCCGTTTCCAGTGTGCTGTGCGTTCAGGCATATAGTACCAATAATGTACCATTTGGAGTAGTGTCCCCTTGCCTGTGGCACTACGTGCCGCTGTATGCTCGTTTGTGAATGTCAGACCATTCTTTCGGTGTGACTTGTCGGCCACATTCTTTCTCCCATCGCAATTGCGCTGTTGATTTTGTGTGTGTCTGCGGAGGGTGTTCAGAAAGGCATATATGTCTGATATCAGTTTTTTGTCAATGTGTCTGGTGATAAGCCATTTTTCGAACGGTAGAAGAGGTGTTCTTGCGTGTGGTTTCATCGCTGGCTGTGTAACCCAATGTCGGATAGTGATGTATTGCCAATGTGTTCAGGGAGGCAAACCATAGCCTTCTTGGAAATGCTGAAAGTTCATGATACCATTATGATCGAATAGGTCGCCTATCCTTTTACAATTCACCTGTTGCCATGGCATGTAATCCGTGCCCTGGAGCGCTGGCGGGAAGTCTGGGTTTCCCAGTATGGGGGTCAGGGGTGAGAGCCTCGTGGATAACTTCTTTGAAGTCGCTACTGCATCCTATGTGCCCACTGTAGCACGGAGTACCGGGGAGATGTACACCCCCCTGTGGTCGATGGGGTTTAGGGATCCAGGGGATCTTCCATATGTGGATTCTTGTGATAGCCTTGTCGATAAAACACCAGTGTTGCTCTATAGAGGGTCTGTTCCATTCCACTAGGTAACAGAGCTGTGCCACTTGATAATAGTTTTTGAGGTGATGGAGCCCAAGACCACCATATGCTGGGGACAAGTATGTCAGGCGCTTAGCGATACAGGCCTTTTTCCCCGCCCATATGTACTGTTCTATCAAATGTTGCATTTTGGAGAGTACGTGTAGGGGGGGGGGGGGGGTGCAGGGTCTGCACGACAGAGTATCCTGGGGAGGAGCGTCATCTTTATCGCCGCAAACTTCCCAAGCCAGGACAGCACGTGGCCCTTCCATTTTTGTAGTTCCGTGCATGTGTCCGCCAACAGACGGCCATAGTTGCTCTCTGCTGTTTGCCTAACCGTGGAGTGTATGTGCAGGCCCAGGTATGCCACCACCTGTTTAGGCCATGGGTAGGGGTATAGGCGTCTTAGGGTTTCATGGTCTGGTGCCGGGACTGTGAGGTTCAGGAGCTGTGATTTTTGGGCATTGATTTTAAAGCCAGGCACTGCTCCAAACACCTCCATCTCCAAGATCAACGCTGTTAGGGAGCGATGGAGGTAAGATAACGCCACCATCACTTCATCTGCATATAATGCTAATTCATGGTCTGCCCCCCATCCTCACCCCCACAATCTTCAAGTTCGTCCTCACTCGCTCCGCAAACGACTTCATATATAATGCGAATAGTAACAGGGATAGAGGACACCCTTGTCTTGTTCCCCGCTCAATGTTAAAGGGCTTGGATATTGCCCTGTTGACTCGGACTGCCGCTTGAGGCTCTGAATACCCGGACCAGATCCAACTTATGAATCGGGGTCCTAGACCTATGGTCCGAAGAACTGCCTAGAGGTATGGCCAATGTACCCGATCAAATGCCTTCTCAGCATCAATAGAAAATAGAAGTGTTGGTATCTTAGTGCGCTGGACCTTATCTAATAAGTGGCATAATCGCTTAGTGTTGTTGCTGCAATTACATTCCGGAATAAAGCCGGCTTGATCCGGGTCAACAAGGCCCTGCATCACTGGGGCCAAGCGTGTGGCGAGGATGGTAGTAAAGATCTTATCATCGACACTGAGTAGTGATAGGGGTCTGTATGCAGCGCACTGAGTTGTGTCCTTGCCTGGTTTAGGAATAACCACAATGGCAGATAATCTCATTGTGTCTGTCAAAGAACCAGTCCCGCTAAAAGAATTATAAAGCCGGGTAAGGATGGGGGCCAGGGAAGGAGCAAATAATTTGTAGAAATCTGGGGGGTAGCCATCGTGACCAGGAGCCTTCCCCGATGTGAGGTGGGAGATTGAAGCCCATACCTCATCAATATGAATGTCTTTCTCCAGAGCAAGGGCATAGTGTTGATCTAATCTATCTATTGGTGCTCGGCTCAGATAAGACTCTATCTCAGTATCCGAATGGCCCTCCGCCAAGTAGAGCTCTCTGTAGAATTGTTGAAACGCTTGTAGTATCTGATCATCCTGTTCCAGTTTATCCCCCTTTGAGTTCACAATTACAGCTACCCACTGACTATTTGCACACACCTGAAGCCTCTGAGACAGCAAATGTCCGGCTTTGTTCCCTCCTATATACTACCTCTGTTTGATCCGCAATAGGGCGTATTCTGCCCTATCCATGTCCAGAGCCTTGAGTTCTTTTTTTGCTATACTGAGCTTACAGCAGGGCCGGACTGGGAACCAAAACCGGCCCTGGCAAAGTGCTCGGCTGGGGGGTTGGGGGTGCGGCCGAGCTGTTTGCCAGGGCCGGTTTCGGCCGATTTCGTTACAAGGCCGATTTTGCAGCTTCACATCTGCAGACTTTGCGCAGGGAGAGTTTACTTTACAGAAGCGTACTCGATCGGTTGAAATTACCGTTGCCGTTTATCTATCTGATGACAACGCATTAGTTGCTTAGAAGCGAGACATAGAAGAAATTGTTTTAATTGGACGACGTACGCGTCCCAATATCCTGATGCTTCTGGGTCCATTTCCTTACAAAGAAATTGTATAAGGATACAGTTTGGTTTTATAATCAACCCTACGTCCTGAAGATGGTCTGACGGTCTTACTGCCAACACAGACCGAAACGTCGACTACAACGTCTATTTCTTCATACATTTGTTGATTTTAAGGAATTGTTTATAGTTTTGTCAGATTGCTTTCCTTTGTTAATCGATTGAATAGATGTATACATAGTTTTTGTGTAGGTTAATTTGTGATACCTCCAAAACTATGCTTGGTTGATTTCATGTACATTTCCCTTGGTCTCATTTTTGTATATATTAAATATATGTTTTTTTGAAGAAAAGCTAGCCCAGTGTTACTTAATCTAGGGTTTTAAGATATATGTCTGCCCGGTAGATTTATTTTCTTTAGATTTCAATTTTAGATTAAGTCTGAGTTCACCACTAATTAGGGTTGAACATCTAAGAATTTTTTTAAACTAAGTTTAGGAACAAAATCCCTTGTAGGCAATCCTTCACTTATTTTCAATTTTATTGCCCAAGCCTCCAAGGGTATATTGGGTTTCCCACTTGTTTGATACACTACATACTGAGCTTACAGCAGGGCCGGACTGGGAACCAAAACCGGCCCTGGCAAAGTGCTCGGCTGGGGGGTTGGGGGTGCGGCCGAGCTGTTTGCCAGGGCCGGTTTCGGCCGATTTCGTTACAAGGCCGATTTTGCAGCTATGCTGCAAAAACGGCCCTGTAACAAAAACGGCCCCCAGGGGCCCAAAATCGGCCCCCACCCTGGTGGCCCACCGGGGAAACGCCCGGTGCTCGCTACGGCCAGTCCGGCCCTGGCTTACAGCATGCCTGATGTGCCCTGAATCGTTTATATATCCCCTCTAGCTCTTTAACTTTCTCCTCTAGTGTGGCACGCTTCGCCAGTCTCTCCTTATTGTGACGAGCTACGATGTTAATAATATAGCCCCGTATTACCACTTTTAAAGTGTCCCAAAGAAGGGCCATTGGAATATCGGGGGAATCGTTCGTCTCCAAAAAAGCCTTTATTGCGTCTGTGATCTCTGAAATTTCCGTCTTATATGTAAGGAGTTTAAGGTTCAGACGCCATGTGTGGTTCCGGAACGGAAGCTAGGTATACGCAGCTCAACATGCAGGGGAGAGTGGTCTGACAGGGCCTCTACCCCAATGTCAACGTCCTGAATGTATGCTTCTAGTGAACTGGTGGATAGGAAAAGGTCAATTTGCCCATGCGTTTGGTGTGCCGCTAAGAAATGGGAATAGGATCTCTCTGTCGGGTGATGTTTGCGCCAAATGTACGTGCGGCCATGTACGAGTTATTGACGGTGTCCCTGTGGTGATAATGTGCCTGTGTTGCCCATCCTCTGCACTGAGCGATCAAGCCCCACATCCATTACCAAATTAAAATCCCCACCCAAGAGGACATCAGTATCTGTAGTCTCCATTACCTGTCCTATTGCATCCAGGATAAAGGATTCCTGGCGCTCATTGGGAGCGTTTATGTTAGCAATGGTGAAAGTGTAAGACCCAATAGCTACACAGAGTGAGAGAAGGAGTCCCGGGATTTCAGCCTGTGTGTGAATAACTCCACCCTTGAAGTGTGTAACCAAAAGAATCACCACTCCTGCCTTCTTCCCTGTCCCCGCGGTGAAATACTGACGGTCGAACCAGCTTGATCTCATATGCCGCCAGTCCGTTTGAATCAGGTGTGTTTCTTGAAGTAAGCAAATATAGCTATTAGATTCTCGCGACATGGATACAAGTGCCAGTCGTTTCGCTGGTGCATTATAGCTAATTATTGTAACCATTGATCAGATAAGTGAAAAAGGTATGTGGTGCTTCCGTGCCTAGCCAACCTATTCCCACCCTGAAGAAATTATGTAGGAAGGAGTCCCATGTGAGCAACAGCAGATACTGAGGAAGAGCATCTAGAGAGAGAAGAGAAGAAAAAAAGAGAAAAAAAGAGACAATACTCAGCAAAGAATGGACATTGATTCCCCTTCTAGTTCGTCCAAATTGTGGAAAGTTGGGTCCGTGGTACCGGCAGTGAAGTGCGGAGGCCATCCGATCACTCGAAATGTGTGCTCCACCGTCCTGCCAGCTATCTCATACTTCAGATTTTGGATAGGCCCTCAAGCCTGCGCACACTCAAAGGAAGTTCCATGGGTGTGCGGTCCTCCATGGTGCCGCCCGGCCCCCGCACCCAACTGGGACACTTTATTCACTGGTCGGCTTCTCCAATGTCTCCTGGTCTGCAGCAGTCATAGCAGCGCCTCTCTTTCTGTGTGACTTTCTATATCCAAAGGCTTGGTCACTTTTATCTTTTTCGATCAAAGAGATCGCTAAGGTTGTTTCTTTGCAGATTTTGTTTGTTGGTTGTCATCTTCCGGAGTGCCCCCCGATGCCATGGTGTTGGGATCCATCAGGTCCTTCGCTTCCTCCATGGTGTGGACAGAGCGGGTTTTGTTGGCCCATACAAAATTAAGACGGAATGGGTGGCCCCAGCGATAGCGAACTCCCTTCTTTTGTAGAAACTCCGTGAGGGGTTTTAGTTGGCGTCACCTTTGTAATGTGATGGGAGACAGATCCTGGTAAAGCCACACCTCAGAGCGTTCAAATTCAATGGTGATGTGGTCTCTAGCTGCTTTCATAATCTTCTCTTATTGCATGTAGTAGTGGAGGCACGTGAGGATATCTTGCGGCATCCCATGGGAACTTGCTGGGCGCCCAGCTCAGTGTGTGCAATCCAATATGATATCTTGTGGTGCCAGGGTGGGAGCCACATGGTGAAAGAGACTTCCTTTTTATTTGTACTTGCAATCATTGCCAAAGCTAGAGATCTGTTGCAGAATGTCATCCTTCCTTTGGGCAGTTTTTTATGCAAGAAAGAAGATGACATCAGGTACTACCTAGAATATGGCAGTGAGATTATATACTCAAGGGGCATGGACATTAAGGACTCGGGGAACAACTAAATCTGGATGGCAACATGAACAATACTGCACTAATGCACTTTAACCATTCTAGGATTATATCTGTACAGAATTGTAATGGAAGTTCTGATAGCTAGTTTTCTTTTAGTAACTTGTGCTCATGTTTATAATCCTTTTAAATGTATCTGAATGAATTTAATCAGATGATTTTTTAATATTTCGCCCTTATGATTATATTGCTTTTTAATCTATTTTATATGTAATGAAATGAAACTGATGCTTGCTGTTTTTTCTTTTTTTATCTGTGTAAACGCTTTTATGGATGTTTGTGGTGACTCGAATAAAGCTATATATGTAAGAAAGAGATGTTGGACGTAGGCCTCCAGATCGTTCTTGGCTGCGTGACTCCTTTTATGCGTATATTAGCTCTCCAGGATCTGTTCTCAATGTCCTCCACTTGATATCGAAGCTCAGCATTCTTATCCTGGAGGTCCAGAAGCTCTCTGCGATGAATGTCCAGTTCCTCCTCTCTTGAGTCCCCCGTGCGTTCCAGGAAATCTACTCTATGTTCCAGGTTGCCCAATTCCCTCTGAAGATCTTTAACCTCCGTCGCTAGATCTTGTTTTAGTCTGATCGCAGCTCTCCCAAGAGGGTTTCCAAAAATGCTCGTGACTGGGGCCTCTTCTCCCTCTCGGTCCTCCAGGGCACCCTCAGGACTTGTATCACTCACTTGTGCTTTATTAGGTGGGGCTTAGAAAGCAGGTCTTTTATGGTACTCTCCTTTTTGGCAGGGGGTCGCCATCTTCTGATCCCACGAGTCCACCAGCGCTCGGCACCGCACTCCTCTCAGCTTCCTTCCACTACCCCCAGGAGCTGCGTCGTCTTGTCCAAAGAAACCACTGTTGGGACGAAGGAGAGCCCCCAATTGCCAATATCTCCCACTCCGGGAGCGCCAGCCGGATCTACAGGGCCCAACAGGAGACAACTCTCTTGCGTGCTCTCACTTCGTCCGTCGCAGCTACGGGCTGTGCCACAATCACCCCGTCTCAGCGATGCTCCGGGGCTCTTGTTGCTGTTCTCTTAGTGGGGCACACTACCCCCATTTAGGAGGCCCGCCTGTTCACTGATGTAGGCCCCCCACTGTCACCTCTGACCACGAGGTAGTCGGCCTCTAACTCTCAGGCGTGTAGGGCTTCCCCGGCTCCACTCAGCATAAGGCCCCTCCAGACAAGGCTACAGACTTTAAAGGGTGCCCCACAGCCTCTACGTTAATATAGTCCAAATGGCTGCTTCTGCCCTCAATCCGGCCGAATCTCCCTTCAGTCTGCACCCTGGTAAGCGCTGGATCAAGTGTCTGGGCCGGGTCTCAGGTACACGGAGGTGTGCGGGGGGCAAGAGTATCGCTCCAACCTGTGCCGCACTCTGATCGCCTCCGCTCCTCACCTCAGGTCAGTGCCGACTCCTCCCGCCTTTCCGGTCTGTCCTCTGTCAGAGTAGATTAGGCCGGTGCCATCTTGCGTCGTGGTTGCTTGGGAGCTCGGGTATCTCCTGCACCTCGACGCTGTCTGCAGCCCTGTATTTGCAGTCGACGAGCACCCCATCGGTGTCCCCAGTACCGGGTCTCCTCCGCGAGAGTTTTGGGGCTCGAGGGCTGCCGTCGGAGTCACTTTACTGGCGGCGGACGGCGGAGCTCACGGAGGTCACTTCTGCTCAGGCATAGCACTCATTACAACGCATGCATTTACAATGCATGCCATTATAACGCAAGTCGTTACGACGACGTGTTGTTACATCGCATGCCATTACAATGCAAGTCGTTACAACGACTTGCTGAAGGGGGGGCGCTGGAGTTTGGAATAGTATAATTTACTATTCCAACTCCAGTGTGTGCAACAGTAGGGAAGGTGTTGGATTAAAAATCCAACAAATCCAACACCGTCTGCCCCCTGCAGCAAGTCGTTGTAAAGACTTGCGTTGTAATGGCATGCGATGTAACAACGCGTCGATGTAATGACTTGCGTTGTAAGGGCATTACAATGTAATGCCTGCGTTGTAATAGTTGTTTTCCCCGCTCAGCCGCCATCTTGACCACGCCCCCTACATTATCATTAAAAGGAGCAGGCACACACATTTGATAGGTTGTTGGTGAAGACAGACCAGAAATTCATTCATCCCTTAGTTGAAAGAGTCCAGGAATCCTTAATTCAATTTTGAAAAATGGCTCACACATTTCTAGCATGTTGCCATGCTCGCATCTTTATTAATAATATTTCACTCATTTTGAGGGGCTGGCAGGTGGCCGTCTATCCGTCTACAGAGTGGTATTCAATGTGGACAAGTTGACGTAATGATTCCAAGGGCGTCTAGATGACTAGCTCACACACATCACAAACACTTGTCGGAACATCCATTCTTCCACAGGTAACAGGCCCTAGAAGCCAAAACACAAGTTAGAATGGGGCGGTGCTTTCTTCGGAGTATGCAGTCACCTTGCACCACCCCCTCCCTTTAAGATCGTTGTGTCTGTCCACTCAGACACTTGCTCATATCTAGTCTCAGGGGTGGATGAAGCGCCTGAGGTAATTTGCCTGGTGTTTTGCTGAAAGACAGAGCAACGTACTGGAAGGGAGTTCAGGGGGAGTCGCTGGAAACAGATTTCCCATTTATTTAGAGTGGTGACATACTATGAAGGTAACGGTGTTATTTCTCAACCCAATAATTTCAAGATTGTCCGACCGGCAATGAAATAAATGTGAATCAGAAAACTGGCTTGGTCGATTGTGGATTGTATTGGACACACAGGAAAATAATGGATCTCCATGAAAAAGTGCAACTTTTGGTAGATTTCGGGACGCAGCTGAAAATGTGAGACGACAACAGAGGAGAGTGCAGCAGAATATGATGAACCCATACTGGAGTAAAGAGAAGCAAAGGAAGCCATAGTCAGGGAAAGCGAGAAGTTACAAGAGGCATTAGAGGAACTTAAGAAACAAGCAGAAAGTGTATGAATATTGGTTACATCCTAAGTGTATATTATGTGTTTTTGTTACGTAGCCTGCATGGTACATGTATTGAATTTTGGAGTGAACTAGACTATTGGAGGCTGGTGGGATCTATTTTGGAAGCCCCTGGCCAGGCCTTGTGCACAAGATGAAGGTATTGTTGTTCTCCCAAACAGTGGAAGTGATTTCCTGACAATCCTGAAGTTACAGCAAGTCAACAAAAATCACACACTTGTTGTGAAAGTAAAGGGACAAGTCAAAGCACACCAAACAAAGGTCATACTCAATATATATTATTTATATATCATTTAAATGCATCATGATATATATGACTGTAACACAGTTAATTCACAGGACAAAAACAAAACTGATATAACATGGAGTGACATTATTCAGTGCATAATCACAAAGACAGACAAATATACATAGACATATCGAGACAAAGCATAACATTTTTTTGAAGACGCCATCCTATCCCAATGTATGTAGTTCAAATAACACCCTATCTTGACTTAGACAATGATTTATAAGGTGAAGTGACTTCAGGACGTGGATGGATTAGGCATCGACGTTTCGACCCAGAGTATGTGTGTTATTCTGGGAACATCACAATGGATCTTCTTCAGGCCTTGTATGCAACCTGCAGACAGCCTATGTAGGGGAGAAGTAATCTAGAATGAGTATGGAGTGTATCATAAGACAGTGCTGATAGCACAAGTAAGGGAACCGGATTGGCGACTCACCACAGTGAATGTATTCACAAAGATGTACTCCTCCTAGTTTGGATGGAGTAAGTGAGCAGGAATGAATTGCAGGCTAAAGTATCAGTTCTTAGATAATGGATCCTCTGTGTTAGATTCTAAAATAATATACAATGTGACAGTGTGTGCAGAAAGTAGTGAAGATAACCAGTACTTAGTAAACGCGCACCTTGCGCGATAAAGTATGAGCACGTAACTCACCCGAGAGAGTGAATTTGCAAAAAGGTACTCATCCTAGCCTGGATGGAGTCCACAAGCAGGAATAATTCCCGGTCCGTTTAGTCCTTAGTTCTTAGCTTTTGAAAAGAAGGTTTAATTAAAAACACAATCCATAACTTAGTATATAATGGTTACATAATTACAATTATACAGTCCATAACTTAGTATGTAGACCAAAAATAAGTAATTACATATTGAAAACGATACATCTTTTTGGCATTTTGGACATGTGATGTATAGGTAACATGATTAAGATAATAGGCAGAGAAAAGGCGATATGGATAATTTCGATGGGGGCAATTGTAGAACTACACAACTGACATCCGATGTCATTTGGAGGCATTACATATGTGGCCAAAATCTCCTCTGAATGCATCGCATGGATTGTAATGCACAGCAAGTCATCTTAATTGTAAACTGTAAGGTGGACACTCGAGTAACAAGCAGTGCAATTTGGCTGTTGATCTCCTCAAACTCGTTTAGGCCCTGTGCAACAGTGTCCCACAATATATACCCTGCCTAAGGTCCATAAGGATCTTGAACATCCCCCAGGGAGACCGATTCTATCTGGATGCGGTTCCAAATTGGAGCCGCTCAATAAGTATAGACACATTCTTGAGACCACGGGTAGAAAAAACTAAATCTTATCTCAGAGATACCATACCAGTCATACAGTTGGTGGAAAACTAACCATTTCATAGTGAAACACAATGGTTAGTAACACTTGATGTTGCATCTCTATATACTGGCTAACCCAGGACCAGGCCCGGGAGGTTGTTCGCGAGGTTCTTAATAAAAGAGAGCATCTGTAATTGAAACTAAGCAATTGTATTACCTGATGGAACATACTGTAGCATTTATCTAGTATACCCAAGTTCCGAGGGACACAAGATTGCCCCATTACAATTAATAATCCTGAAGTTACAGCAGTGGTCTTCCAACTCTGTAATGGGAAGCCCCCATGAACAAAATGTTTGGGGGTCAGGCCCCACTTAAACCTTCATAAGGTCAGACCGAGACATGGGCAAGAAGGCTTACTAAATTGTCGAAACATTGGAAATGCCACTGGGCAAAAGTGCCATACTGCTTCTCTATCAACGCTCCATCCATACCTCCTCTGCAAAGCACCATCCTGACCCATCCTTACAAGATCCTATCCTGAACGCTATGCAAATTCGCACCCTGACTCATTACACAATGCTCACAAATAGACATCCTCTAACCCCCCTGTGCAAAGCACTACCTACTTTCCCTGCAAAGCGCCACCCAGATCCCACTTACAAATGTAGTACCCAGGCCCCATTCGACAAAGCACAATTCAGACATCCTTTACCAAACCTCACCAGACACCATTCTGAAAGACATCATTTAGGCCCATCTTTATACTCCATTCAGAACCCATTTTCAAAGCACCATCCACCCTGCTAAAAACCTAATCAAAAACCCCTCGTCAAATCCCCATCCAAAACATTTCTGCAAAGTACCATTGTGGTGTCTTCTTTAAAGCCACAACCTGCACCCGTCTTCAGACTGCTATTCACTCCTATGCAAAACCATTGTAGAAAGCTACATTGTCACAAATCTACAAATCTCTCACCACACACCACTTCTGAAGTCCAGCTCAAACATACCTCCTCGCTTCTCTGACGCAGTGGAAAACTGCCAGAGCTCTATACACAAACCACAGATAACAATATTGTAAATAATAAAGGTTGTAGAAAGTAGCGCCAGGCACCGCTGAAGTTAAAATCCAGAAAGAGTCAATACAGAGTATTATTTAGTAGAAAGAGATTACCACCACAGCAAACTATGAGTTGGTGATAGCGAGGAATTGAAAATAGAAGCAAACTGTTTTTCAATGAAGGATTAAGGCTTTGGACAGGCTGCCACAGAGACAAAGGCCATACTTCTGAAAACAATATTAAACTTAATGACCTAATTTTTAATGGTGTTAAGTGTGACCCCTTGCTATTTGGCACTCATATAGAGCACATTGCGTGATTAGTATTGCATAGTACATCCATGACTGCATGAAGGAAATGGCACAGAACATATACATTCAGTTAACATGAGTGGAAACTAACAGTCTTGAAAGACTAACTTAAATTTTGTATATTTACATCATGGTTCTCCTTGTACAACTTATAATATACTTAAATGTTGGATGTGATGATTTTAAATGTTAGTGTCATTTGTATGTGGTATAGCGTGTCATTAAGGTGTGATTTATATGTTGTGTGTCGCTTAAATAGGTTTTTTATGTGTCATTTACAGCCCTGATGAAGTTCAGTTTGACTGACCGAAACGTGTTGGCTGCAATCTTGCCCGTGTTTTAAAGAAAAGAAAATATAATATTCTGGAACTGTGTGTGAGGTGCGGTTCCAGGAGTCTGTCGTTGCAGGTGTTGATTATAAACTTATACTGATTACAACACATTAGCAGCTACAAACAGACACCAAGCACACAGCAAGGCAGTAAGCAGCATGTTAAAACAATGCTGAATAAAAGTATAATGTTTTGGTGCATAAAATATTTGTGCTTGGCAAGCCCTAAGTGTATGTCTCAATATTGGGAATACTGGATTAAAATGCATCCAGTTTTTACTTCCAAGCAGACTAAAAGTCTCCAGACAGTTGAGAAGTGAATTGCAGAGTGCTTTCTCAGCATAATGCTCAACCACCCTGTTCTCCCTGACTCCCTAGTCCCTTACTGAGTGTCCAATGCTGTTCCTGCAAGAGGAGAGGGCTCTTTACCTTGAGACTGAGCCATTTGCAGCACAAGCCAACTTCCTCTAAAAATAGGGCCAAAAATGCACAATGACGGCAACAACCTAAAAAATACACTGAAGGTGCTGCGAGTGAGTGCATTCTAGGGCTCTTGCAAGCCACTAGGGGCGTGGACTGACGCCCCCTTTCAGATGACTTCACACCCCCTGGGGAGGCACCCCACCATTTGAAGACCACTAAGTTAGAGGGAGATGACCTAGACACTGATGGAGGACAGATGAAACAAGGCTTCTTTAGAAATTCAATGAGGCCTTCTGTTGAGAGGAGCTGTTGATTAGTCTTCCTGTAGCACTTCCATTTGGTAGATGATGAGGGTAAAAGTGCGCCTGCAGCCTCTGTTATGTATGCTGGTGAGGTCATACCTCATCACACTTGTTTCTCATAAAAACTATCAATTGACACCTTTGCACAACACACCCACCTCAAGCTTATCATCTCTCTCACTTCTCTATTTGTGACTCTCTCCACTAATGGGATCCAGACTGAACACAGTAGAACTGTGCCATTAGGAATGGAGTAAAGGACAAAAAAAAAATCTATTCCAGGCTTTGAATGAAATTAAAACGTTTGGCGCCCACAAGCCATATCTGATCAACAGTCAAAACATCTGGATATCATTGGACCTGATTGTTTTCTGATAATCTCTACAATGCTGCTTACCAGTTTTATTTATTTATTTTATTTATATAGTGCCTGAATCGACCCCCGAAGGGGTAGCTCTGCGCTGCGGACAGGCAACAGGAAAGCTGAGGGACTGGAACAAGATCAGAGACAGAAAAGAAAGGTCTTCAGGTGCTTTCTGAATGAATCACTGACTAAATATCGAAGGTCACAATATCGACCTACAAAAATATCGCAGCAAAAATATCGAAGACAAGAATATCGACATCCTATCTACATTAAGGTAAGTACAAAAATATCGAGAAAAAAATATCGATGTCAAAAATATCGTTGTTAAAAATATCGTTTTTAATTTAAGTTAAAATAAATATTGTAAAATAAAGTAAATAATACATATAATTAAAAGTAACAGTTAAAAATATTTTTAAATGCTTAAAAATTATAAGTAATATATATAATTTGAAAATACATTAAACATATACATATAATATATACATACTTATTAATATTTTTAATATTTATTTTAATAACTTATAAATTGTTTAATTTATGTTTTATAAATTATAAATACATCTATACACATAAAACAGTAATATAAATAAAAATTAAATAAATATATGTAACAAATTTAAAAAAATGAAAATTATTTTAAATCTTTTTAAAAATAATTATACAGTACATTAGCTAAAAAAATACAAAATATTAGATAGCGGAGGAAATCAAATTACTATTCCCACTCCAGTGAGTGCAACAGTAGGGAAAGTGTTGGATAGCGTAGGGGTAAAAATTACTATTCCCACTCCAGTGAGTGCAACAGTAGGGAAAATGTAGGATCTCGTAGGGGTTAAATTAACATACTTATAAAAATGTTTTTTAAAATAAATAACATATTAATAATTATTTAACCAAATAATTATTAATAAATACCTATTAAATTAAATTAATATTTACTTAAATAACATTAAATGACTTCCTACCCTATTCCCCTATAAACACACAACGCGCTACACATAAAAAATAACACAATTAATTTAATTATCAATTAATAAAAATTAATTACCAACTAATAATTAATTAACAATAAATTAATTAACAACAACAATAAATAAAAATTATAAAAATCTATTATCATTAATATAATTTTTAATTAACCAATTAATAGAAAGTAATTACCAATTAATAATTAACAATAAATTAATAATCAATAACAATAAATATACACATATTAACCAATTAATTATATTTAAATTACTTCCCACCCTATTCCCCTATAAACCCACAACCCGCTACACATTAAAAATAACAATTAATTTAATTACCAATTAATCAATGAATTAAAATTAATTACAAATTAATTTACAATAAATTAATTAACAATAACAATCAATAACAATTAATAATACATTAATTATAATTAATATAATTATAAATTAACCAATTAATATAAATTACCAATTAATAATTAATTAACAATAAATTAACAATGAATAACAATAAATAAAAACATATTAATTAATTAATTAAAATTAAATTACTTCCCACCCTATTCCCCTATAAACCCACAACCCGCTGCACATTAAAAATAACATAATTAATTTAATTACCAATTAATCAATGAATTAAAATGAATTACCAATTAATAATTAATTTACAATAAATTAATTAACAATCACAATAAATAAAAATTAATAATAAATTAATTACAATTAATATAATTATAAATTAACCAATTAATATAAATTAATTACCAATTAATAATTAACAATACATTAACAATGAATAACAATAAATAAAAACATATTAATTAATTATAATTAAATTACTTCCCACCCTATTCCCCTATAAACCCACGACCCGCTCTGATACTAAAACGCAAAATTTCCTTTAAAAAATTACTGTTTTCTAAACATTTAATACATATATTTAAAAATAATGAAAAAACTTTTAAAAAATGTTAAACAGACATAAAATACATAACAAAAAAAAACAAAAAAAATCGATATTATTAACAACTATATTTTTGCTAACGATATTAATGACTTCGATATTACTTCCTTCGATATTAAAAAAATCAATATTACTTACCTTAAAGTCGATATTCTGGGCAACGATATTCTTGACTTCGATATTCTGTCCCTACATATTAAAAACTCGATATTAGTGTAGGTCGATATTTAAAATTTCGATATTTTGACTGCCCACCTTTCTGAATTGGAGGTGGTCAGGGCATTGTCTCAAGTACAAGGGGAGCTGGTTCCAGTAAAGAGGGCCAAGGTGGGAGAATGCCTTTCCACCCAGTCTGGCCTTCCTAACTCGGGGGACCACGAGAAGGGATTTAGTTCCAGAGCGGAGCGACCTGGAGGGCGTATACGGCATGAATTTCTCGGCAAGATAGGCGGGCCGAGATTGTTTAAGGCTTTGTGGACCGTGCAACAAACCTTAAACTTGACCCGCTCGCGTACTGGGAGCCAGTGAAGCTGATGGAGGAGAGGGCGAGAGGCTGTCCGGGAGGGGCATTTAGGACCAGTCGCGCCGCGGTGTTCTGGACTACCTGCAATCTGCAGAGCGAGGACTCATTGGCCGAGACCAAGAGGCCATTGCAGTAGTCCAGACGGCTCAGTATTAGTACCTGCGTCAGGGTCTTCTGAGTGGAGTCGGGAAGCAGGGGAAAAACTCGGCGTAATAGGCCCAACATATGAAAACAGGAGCCAGCTGTCTGAGCATCGTGCTCTTTCAGAGTGAGAGCCTGGTCCAGGCGAATGCTTAGGTTCTTGACAATGGACTTGGGTGCGGGGGGGTGCCAAGGTCCACTGGCCACCAATCAGGAGTCCATAGTAAGGGGGCATCTCCAAAGAGCAAGATCTCGGTCTTCTTCACGTTGAATTGGAGGAAGTTACATCTCATCCAATTGGAGATAGCCTTCATACCGGAAGAGAAGGCCGACTGCACAGATGAGGTATGTTTATTGAAGGGAAATAGCAACTGTGTATCATCGGCGTAGGAGATAGGAATAAAACAGCAAGTTCTGAGGAGATTGGCCAAGGGAGCTACATAGATATTAAACAAAGTAGGGCTCAGACACGAGCCCTGAGGAACTCCCTTGGTCAGCTTCATAGGCGTCGAGCGATAAGGGCCAAGATTAACGGTCTGGGATCGGGAGGAGAGAAAGCTCGTCATCCACTGGAAGGCAGAGTCTCTGAGTCCAATCTCTTCCAGTCTCCTGAGCAATATCTCATGTGAGACCGTGTCGAACGCGGCAGAGAGGTCTAACAGCACCAGTATCGTGGATTGGCCCCTGTCTAGGGTCATCCTGATGTTATCGGTAACCACTAGCAGGGCTGATTCAGTGCTGTATTTGGGCCTAAAGCCTGACTGGGAAGGATCTAAACTACCAGTGAGTTCGACATGGTCGGACAGATGCTTGTTGATGTGTTTCTCTAGTAGTTTGCTCAGGAGAGGGAGAAGCGAGATGGGATGGAGATTGGAGAGATCAGTCATAGGAGCCTTGGAGTTCTTGCGGATAGGCATAACCTGGTTGTGTTTATCGATTGTGTTTATTGTGTTTACAGACCTTTCTCTTTTGTAAGTGGTCTTCCATGCCCTCATTGAAGGAGCTCTAACATCAATGGGGGCACCGTAACTCCAACACTAGAGCTGTGCATGTTTCCCATCTCAGGGTACTGAAAGTAGGATTATCGTTATGTTTGTACAAGGCTGAACAAAATGTATGTATTTCATTGTTTGACCAGAGGAACTTTGCTGGGTCTTTAAGACATTGTTTTATTTTATGCATCTGTCATCAAGCATTCCATAATCTACATACCGATTGATTTCTTCTCCAACAAACCAGCAAAGTTGACAATCAATTGCAAGTAATGATCTCTTTCTGGACTAGATAAGATCTGAAAGACACTGAAAGGTCTATCGGGGTATCAGTGAGGTGAAGCTTGAGTCAACAGCATAGTGAGCAAGTGGTCCATGTATGGGCATACCTGTTCGACTTAATTTGTCTCACTTTGGAAAACAAAAAAGTGATGGGAGGAATGCTTGGATTAATCTCAGCCACTTGTAATTACCCAGTCTGGGGTTGTTTATGTTCCAGTCTGGTGGAGACCTGGCCTGGCATTTCAGGTTAAACTAATGGAGCTAGATCAAATCTGATTTGTGAATCGCTGCTCTTAGTCTACATGGTGGTATAAAAATGATGGACTGGAACGCAGTCTGAGTAAATTCAATCACTGAGATTAATCCTAACATTCTATTGATCCATTTTGTTGTTTTTCTATGTTTGAAACTAAAATATGCAAAATGGTTTAAGCTAGGTTTATCTGTTCTTGAGGGCCAACGATATATCTGGTCCAAGAAAATGGCCATTAAGACTGAGCTTTGCATCAGGAGAACCTAAGGTTTCTATATTGCTTTTCTTCCCATCTATTTATATCCCCAGTGTTTTTGCCTCTAACTTTTTTTTAGCTTTTGACTGGATTATGTTTAGAAGAATGGATAGGTCTTTAATGCAGTCTTTACGTCTTTGCTCCCTCAATCAGAGTTCTTGAAATGCCCCTTTTGAATTTCCTCAATTTTCTCAACCTTTTCCTAACACACTTGTAACAGTTTCTTCACTTAATTAAGAAGTCAATCCACTCGTGCTGTGGCACATAAGTCTTTTTTTTTTTTACAAAATAAGCTGACATGCTTGATACAGAAAGAATGAGTGGGATTTAAAGCAGAACATGAACGGGGAAGGGAAAAGGAAACAACATTTCTCACCATAGAGAGCAAGATGTCTGTGAATACTATCTACTACTGAAGTCATGTTTTGCGTGGAACAAGCAAATCTTTTTTTGTTTCAATTAATTTATTGATAAAATTATGAGTTGAGAAATAACAGCAAATACAGTGACATGCAAGATCAGCTTATACCCATGTAGGGATACAAATGTTGACTCGGAACCAGCAAATCCTAGAAATGCTTATGGTACCAGCTATAAAGTGGGTGTCCATCCTCGATATAAGAAAGGTGCCAAACTTGCTCCAAATGTCAAACGATAAGTCTCTCAGATTTGAAGATCAGGGAGTACGGGTAATTTGGAGGCCTAGCAGGCATCTTACTGTCAACATTTCATGTCTGTGAATAACTGACTGAATTAAGAAGTACCGATTGGAAACAATAGTACAGAGCTTTGGTTCAGGAGTTATCCAACTCAACAGAAGCCGCTGTGGAGTCTAGCATCGGCCAGAGTCAGCTCTTGTTATCTATAGATTTGTGGCAGGAGGCCACTGTGGAGGATGGAAGGAAGAAGTTTAAGGAAACCAAAGAATAGTCAGCCTAAACAAAGACTGAACTGGGTTATGCTACTGCACTGTAGGGAAGAGGGTCTGGTCTGGCCAGTTTCACAAAGTGGCCCAATGACCCTGTCAGGGCATGACACAATAGAAAGGTCACAAAGAGGCCTCCTGGCCGAGCCACAACATAAAGTCACAGAAATAGAGACAGTCAGAAGGACTTGACCAAGCCACAGTAAGAAGTTACAGGAGCAGATATGACCCAAACTTGATGAGCACAGTAGCCTAAGCCATGGCACTCGGCGCTATCACCCCCACTGCTCTCGACAAAGGGCTTTCTGATGTTATTACATCAAACAAAATGAGCCCAAGGGAAACCCAAGAGTCAACGCTTCTAAAGAGAAGATTGACAATAGAAGTGTGCAGGCTTTAGATTATCAGCCAGCGATGAGGCCACAATGGTAGGCAAGTCTTCCAATGCACTATAGCACAGGTGGAACGAATATCCCACAGATGTAAGACGTTGCTGTTTCACTACTGCTCAGGTATTTAAGCAGGCTTTTTTAAAGTAGCGGAATGGGTTTTCTGGAAAAATAAATAAGAAGATTGTTCCTAACTGTCCGTTCTTACCTTGATCAATGTATGGGCTGAATTTTAGAAGTCATTATATCATTTTAAGAATGCCTCCCAAGAAGAAATAGGAAGTACATACATTTAATTGCCTTTATCTGGTACATAACCTCAATCTGTTTTCAGTGCAGGAATTCTCATTGCATTGTTGCCTACTGGTCTGCCCTGTTAAAATGATTTTTAGCTGATTTAGACAATCTTTTTATTGACATGCAGTTAGCTCTTGAGTCTAGATCTAAATTGGATAGTGGCTCCTCAGTGCATTCTGAAGGGTGAGATGAGAAAGCATCAGCCTAGCTTATTTTAATTTGCTTATGTTTATTTTAGAAATGTATTTGGCACAGCATAATGTCTAGGCCACTAAGCTCTGTCTTGGTTTGTACCAGATGTGTAGATAATATGGCAATTAATAAACCAAAATCTGCATTTCACAGAATGAGAAAATGCTATATTTGTGAGTAGTGATTATTTCCATTACATGGCTAGTCCCTCAACATAGTACCAACAGTACTTGCAGATCACCTTAATCACTTAGACTTCTTTATCAAAAAGTGATTTATTTCCCCAAAAGTAATACTTATGGAAGAATAAGTGTCACAATGAAACTTGTGTCACTAACCTTGTTCTAAATCTGCAGAGGTGAATAGATGTTGATATCTCCACCCTGTCTGCCGGACACACTATACAGAATCATAAACTGAACACTAGAAGAGCATCCCTGGAGGAAAAGGGAAATGGAATAGAGAGCATCAGTCGGGATCTCTGAGTAAACTTCTTCTCTTGACTGCAGGTATACCCTGTATAACATAAAAGACATCATAAGTCCGTAAAGTGACTGGATCGCTATTCTTGGTGAAAATTAACCTCTACTATCTTCTCAATTTTCTTGACCAACTCTTTTACAAAAGGATATTTTTTATTTAATTTTTTTATTGGGTTCAAAAGAGAATTAGTTTCTTATATTAGGCGCAAATATTAGTATTCATAGCGGAAGATACTATCATGATTTGATGAACACCCCATTGTATCAAAATTCATATTATTTCAAACAAGTAAAGCATCATACATCAAACCATCACAGCTTATTTTTAAAAAAAAAATCAAAAAAGCCCCATGTCTTATTTAACTTGTTCGCTGCCTGACATGTTTTGCATAAATTTGCCCCTTTTAAATACAGTACCCAATTTATTCACCCATTGATCGAGAGAGGGTGGTTCTGCTGATTGCCAATTTGCTGTAATATTGGATCTAGCTATCAAATAACAATGAACCAACCGCGTCTTGCCACTTCAGATGCTAACCCCAAATGCTTAGAGCCAGCCTTTAATATCAACAATGCTTAGGGTGTGAGAGGAGAACGCCTAACCCCAAATTTTTAATGCCCCCCACAATTTAGATCACCCTTCATTTTACCTCTGGTCGGTTCCGCTCCAGCACCCTTGATCTTCAGATAAAGAACACCACCCTCCTAGGCATTAGACCCAACATCAAATTAGCAGAGTAATAAAATAACTCGGACCACTCAATAACTGAATTCTAGATCGGGAACATTTTAAAAAGGTTTTATTACAAAATCTCATAATTGAGCGATACAGAATAATTGTTAAATGCCATGAAGTCATAAATGCAAAGTGCATAGTCAGAAATCAGAATAATGCAAAGTCCCAGATGTACAGCAAAATCATTAAAGTCTCTATTAAAATATAATTGTCAGAACCACAGGGGAAACCAACATCATCCCTAGTAGAAACAAACAAGTCTCTAAAGAAATGGACAGGGTCTCAGGAGGAAATGAAAAAGCCTTTGGCTCCCCCACAAAACCAGGGCGGTTTATACACATATGGACCACACAGAATAATAAAAACGACTGATCCAGCATGGCATTATCACAACCTTTCTTCCTCCAATCTCAATATAAGGTGCATATCGGACCTTCTAAATTCTTCCTCTTCCTTTATTTGTTCATCTACAATCCCACCCTCTTCCAAATTCCGTACAATTTTAATCCCTGTCTCATTATATTAATTAATAAACTTCCTTTCATCTTGTTTAAGACTATATACATGCTTCCTATTAGCAATTTTAGTTTCATGCTTGGGTTGTACAACAACTCTCAAATACTTACCATACTTAATATTAGGCTTAACTAACTTTATCAAATGATATTCGATGGAAACATTAAAATTGGTCAGATAGGGAAAACGTGAATTATATTTATTAAGCAGCTAAAACACATTGCAAGAAAGCAAGCATGACAAAGAAAGTTGTGAGTATGTCACACCTTCTCCAACAGAAGTAGGAAGTAAAGTGCAATATTCAATCTTTGGTATGTCTATATATTAATTTATCATTTTAGTAAAACTACTCTCTTGGAATCCACTACTACTACTAAATTCTTTGGGGCCGATTCCGATCTCGGTCGGAGGCGCACCCAATACTATTCGGTCGGGAAAAAGCCATGCAAAGCCAGTTTCCCGACCGATCCGTACAGCACACCGAACGAGCAAGTACGATGCGCACAACAGCAAAAATCCCGGCCGAGCCGTACTCACCCAAACCAGGTCCTGTTCTCCGACCGAGGCGAATCCGGAAACGCCCGAATCGAGTCGCACGGAAGGGAAAATGCAGCCCCGTCCGGCCGGACAAGTACGATGCGCTCCGTACGCGGCCGAACCCGTCGCTACGCACGGCACGTCAAAGCATCCGGGAGAGGCGCACATAAGCTCCGAATCGCGCCACAACACGATCCACGGCTACGAGACGAACACAGCACAGACGAGGACGACGCGAGCGACGAGGACAAAGCGAAGCGACGAGGACGAAGCCAAGCGACGAGGACGACGCGAGCAACGAGAAGGACGAACGACACGAACCAACCATGAATCCCTTCGTCCCGATCATACCAATATTCTACATCTACTACCGGAACAGGCACGGACGCGTACGGCGCAGAAGGTAAGTCAGACACCAACCACAAAACACATACAACACGTACACGACACATCACACACATACACTGGGAATCTGAATATACTTACACCAGCAGCACCATAGGGCGGGATGCCCATCACCAATGCCACATATGCACACAGGGGCCTGAATGCGCGCCACCACCCCAACCCAGGGGGCTGGATGCCTACCACTACTACCACCCTGACCCAGGGGGGCAGGATGCCTACCACTACTACCACCCTTAGCCAGGGGGCAGGATGCCCACCACTACTACCACCCTTAGCCAGGGGGCAGGATGCCCACCACCACTACCACCCTTAGGCAGGGGGCAGGATGCCCACCACTACTACCACCCTCACCCAGGGGGCAGGATGCCTACCACTACTACCACCCTTAGCCAGGGGGCAGGATGCCCACCACTACTACCACCCTTAGCCAGGGGGCAGGATGCCCACCACTACTACCACCCTCACCCAGGGGGTAGGATGCCTACCACTACTACCACCCTTAGCCAGGGGGCAGGATGCCTACCACTACTACCACCCTTAGCCAGGGGGCAGGATGCCTACCACTACTACCACCCTCACCCAGGGGGCAGGATGCCTACCACTACTACCACCCTCACCCAGGGGGCAGGATGCCCACCACTACTACCACCCTTAGCCAGGGGGCAGGATGCCCACCACTACTACCACCCTCACCCAGGGGGCAGGATGCCCACCACTACTACCACCCTTAGCCAGGGGGCTGGATGCCTACCACTACTACCACCCTTAGCCAGGGGGCTGGATGCCTACCACCACCCTTAGCCAGGGGGGCTGGATGCCTACCACTACTACCACCCTTACACAGGGGGCAGGATGCCTACCACTACTACCACCCTCACCCAGGGGGCAGGATGCCCACCACTACTACCACCCTCACCCAGGGGGGCAGGATGCCCACCACTACTACCACCCTCACCCAGGGGGCAGGATGCCCACCACTACTACCACCCTTAGCCAGGGGAGCAGGATGCCCACCACTACTACCACCCTCACCCAGGGGGCAGGATGCCCACCACTACTACCACCCTCACCCAGGGGGCAGGATGCCCACCACTACTACCACCCTCACCCAGGGGGCAGGATGCCCACCACTACTACCACCCTTAGCCAGGGGGCAGGATGCCCACCACTACTACCACCCCACCCAGGGGGCAGGATGCCTACCACTACTACCACCCTCACCCAGGGGGCAGGATGCCCACCACTACTACCACCCTCACCCAGGGGGCTGGATGCCTACCACTACTACCACCCTTAGCCAGGGGGCTGGATGCCTACCACCACCCTTAGCCAGGGGGCAGGATGCCCACCACTACTACCACCCTCACCCAGGGGGCAGGATGCCCACCACTACTACCACCCTCACCCAGGGGGCAGGATGCCCACCACTACTACCACCCTTAGCCAGGGGGCTGGATGCCTACCACTACTACCACCCCCACTCATAGGATGGACAATGCATGACACAACAAGCACACCACAACCTAGGGAATGCAAGATTAAGACATCCCCCACCACCATGACAAGCGTGTGAGCAGGCTGTGTCAAATGCCTACAACACCGAACATGACATTGAACATACAATGTGACCCCCTAGCACATGTGCCACACATATATGTGTGTGGCACCCATAATGCAAGCAGCCCATGACCATTGTGGCAATGGGGCCTAAACCCCCATCATCACAGTGACCAAAAGGCAAGTGTGGGGTCCATAGCTGAAGCACATTTTGACCATTGTGGCAATGGGGTCTAAACCCCCATCATCACAGTGACCAAAAGGCAAGTGTGGGGTCCATAGCTGAAGCACATTTTGACCATTGTGGCAATGGGGTCTAAACCCCCATCATCACAGTGACCAAAAGGCAAGTGTGGGGTCCATAGCTGAAGCACATTTTGACCATTGTGGCAATGGGGTCTAAACCCCCATCATCACAGTGACCAAAAGGTAAGTGTGGGGTCCATAGCTGAAGCACATTTTGACCATTGTGGCAATGGGGTCTACACCCTCATCATCACAGTGACCAAAAGGTAATTGTTGACAAAGAAAGAGCTGCAACTGCCAAACTGCATGGATCATTTCTGGTCACAGAACCAAAAACTCATCTGTGGCAAAGTAGTGTATGTGTCCCATTGCAACATAAATTGGGGGAGCCAAATACTGCAGTGCAAATGAAACATTCCTTTGGCCATGTGCAGACAAACAACACCCATGGGGGCTGAGACCGTCAACAGTCATCAATGACACAATGACAGAAGTGACCATCAGAATGCAGAACCACATATTTGCACCAATGGGCACACAAATGCAGATACCCTGTGGAGACAGCAGATGTGAGGTGAACAGATACCATACCATGGCAGCAATGGGACACACAAACCATGATCACTGTGCTGACCGATGACCTAGGAGTCCCAGGGACAGCAGGGGAAACACACCAAACAACATACAGCCAATGGCACACCCAAGATATGCCAATGCAGTGGTGCAGATGCACAAACACAAACAGGCAGACCAACACTGTCATCATACACAGCAGGTGAGGGGTGGGGGTGCCAGTGTCCCCAGGCAACAACACAACACATGAGGAGAGCTGAATACCAATCATACAGATGTGCATACACTGCCACACTAAGGTAACTCATGGATCCAAATCCCCTATGTGGGCAAGCAGGCATTGACAGGTGAGAGGGAGCACAAAACACACATGTCACACAGGCACGTAGGAACAACAACTGACACAGCAAGTCACAGACACACCACAAAGCACTACACCCCCAGGGCCCCCACAATGTGGTGACCCTGGGCTGAAGAAAAATACCACTGTGATGACAAAGCTAAATGTCGTTCACACTGTGAACCACAGTCAGGTGTCCTGAGCAACAAACTACCATCACACCTACACAAGCACAAATCAATCAGCATGGCCAGTAAGCCAAGGCCAACATGGAGGCAGGGGACTAGCCGGGCAACAACTCTCATCTGCACACACTCAAGACCACACCCCTCGACCTCCAACAATGTGCAGCAGTGAAGTACACATGCACTGGTGACATTGCACATGCACCCATTACTATTCCAGGGTGGTGGGTGGGAACCAAGGTGTAGAAACACATCACACATGGACACTCAACAAGACTCCTGAATGTCTGACACACTGCACACTACGCTGTACATGGACATGACGGCAATACCACACCGACCAATGGGATCCCAGCCACAGTCACACACCAATGAAGAAGCCAAGGTCACCCACAAAGAACACACATAGACAACAACCAACATTGCAGCCCGGACCCTAAGGAGTGCCAGCAGTCACACACACAACGTGTCACAATCACTGAAAGATAACACAAACTGGAAATCACATGACAGGGGCAAACAACAAGTGCCAAAGGGAAACCTGACTCGTGACCCATCTGCGTCAGCACACAAACTCTGCCCTGACAGCAAACACACCTATGGGTGACACCCTGATGACCAGTAATGTGCCATGCACCCACATCACAGAGAACACAGGGAGAAGACTTTGGGGGAACATAGCTCAAGTCAGCAAGCATCACAAACAGGTACAACACTAGGGATCACAGCATGCGCAGATGAATGGAAGTGAACACACAGACATGCACATACAACACACACCTTGGGCGCAGGCAATGTCACACGTGTACACACTGCCATGAGGGGACTCCACTCCTGTGTGAGGAAAGCTGTGCCATATGTTGCCTCAGTAGGGCCCCATCATGTCAGCTGAGCACTTGGTCACACAATCAACAATTAGCACCAAATGAGGGCTCCCATCACATCAGCCTGGTCATGGATGTGCCAACGGAATCATCAGCACAGATCCAACACACTTGTATAGCAATGTTGCACTGACTACACGGATGAGTCCCTCCCCATTGATGCCCAAACCTGCATGTCCACTGGAGATGGCAACACGGTCAGGGAAGTAGACAAATGCAACGATGGCAGGCACAACAGATGTGCAGGGGTGGAAGCCACAGATATGAAATTGCCAATGTAAGTAGGAAACCCATTGCCAAATACTGAACACATGACACCCTCAGATGCTGCTATTGATGACATGGATACACCACATGATAGGACACATTCCCCCTGGACCACATGGGTTCCTGCACAGTAACACTTCATAATCATGAGACCAGATATCACCATCACTGCAGCAAGGGCATGGTTAGCTGCACCAACAACATGTACATCTGAAGCATGAGCACTAGAGAAAAGAAAGTTGCTTTATTCAGCATATGTGTTGAGGCCAAACGAAGTCCTGAAAAAGAGCAAAGGCCAATGGCCAGTCCATTGTCAAAGTTCAAACAGGGTGACACTGGCAGATGTCACCCTACGCATGCCTGCACAATACCAGGGACAATCCACTAGGAGGGGCAACCGGGGGCAGGCCAGGCACCGCAGGGACAGGATCAGGGCTCACCAGGGGGAGTCAGGGAAGGGGTGGTGGGTGCTGGAGAGCCACTGACAACTGCAGTGGAGGTGTCTGACATGGTGTGTGCCGGCACAACTGGGGGCATGACACAGATGTCGTGGGTGCCGGCACAACTGCAGTGGACCCTGCAGATGGGGTGGACAGGTCCGCCACTGCAGTGCCCAAGTCAGACAGGGCGGTAGTGGACTCCACTGCAGTGCCTACCTCCAGGGGAGGAGAATGGGGAACAGGCAAGGTGGGTTGGACAGAGGGGGGACACCCTCACCACATCAGTGGCACAGACAAGCGCAGCGGGGGGTGTGGTGCTGGGAGAGCAAGTGGCAGGGGAGAAGGCCGGAGCATCTTGGGGATGGTATATCTGTGGGTGGGGGAACCTGGGGCAGGGTGTGGTGGGGGCACCTGTGCAGTGGGGGCCTGAGGGATGGAGGACGGAGACCTTGTGCCTGAGCTGCAGGGCGGTGGCGGGGTCTTGCTCTTAGCACTCCGGGGGGACTTGCGGGTGGGGGCCTCAGTCCGTCTGCGCCTGGGGAGGGTGTCCGGGGGGCGAGGGGCACTCTGCTCCGTGTGGGTGGGCTTCCTCTTCCCCCGGGATGCTGGAGCAGCTTCATCGGTGGGGAAGAGGCCGAGGTCACAGAGGAAGAGCTGCTGTGACTTTGGGGTTGCAGGTGAGGCAAGGGAGGGTGCTTTGGAGGGAGAGGGAACTGAGGACTGCGCAGTGCATGTGGATGCGTGTGTGTGTTCCAGGGCCCCATCCCCTGTGAGTCTGGCTTCAGTCCCCTGAATGTGCGTGCGTGTGCGTTTTGTCATTGGCGTGTGTGTCAGTGTGCTGGATGTGTGTGTGCTGGTGTGTGCCTGTGCCAGTGTGTGTGTGCCTGGGATGGGTAAGGTGCTGGGGAGTGTGGATGGAGCAGAGGCAGGAGGGGTGAGGGACCGTTTGAGGAGGGACACTGCTGCCGTCAGGGAGGAGTCCATGGACCTATTGCCCCTCTGTAGGTCAGACATGCCCGATGAGATGCCCTCCATGAACGACACCAGCTGAGTCAACAGCGCGGTGTGCGCATGGAGGACACTCAGCATGGCTGTCTGCCCTACATGGAGCTGGCGAAGGAGGTACACAGACTCCTCACTCAGGGCAGCAGGGGACACAGGGGCAGGGGGTGCGGTGCCTGGCCCAAAGGAGACACGCTCCCGGACATGGGAGCCTCCACGGACCTGGGGAATGGGAGCCGATGGGAGGGCGGTGGTGGTGCTGGTGGTGGCGGGGACAGCAACACTAGCTGGGGTGTGGTGGCTGCTGACACCCGCCTCCACAAGGGAGTCATCCTCCGAGTTGCTCTGGTCCTCAGCTGAGGTGGATGCTGCTGAGGACTCCTCGGTGTGGCTCCCCTCGCCCTCCGTGCCACTGGGTCCCTCCGACCACTCCTCGGCTGCTGACCCAGTCTGGCTCTCCGGCTCCTCCTGGTCCGTGGAGCTGTCCCCTTCCGTGGCCGTGGATGTATCTGCAAACAATGGGGAAACAGACAGACATCAGTCACCTGCACATAACGCACACACCACTGTGAGCACAGCACATCACAGAGCAAGCCCTGGCATCATTAGTTGTACATTGCTAAAAGTGCACTAATTGAACAGGAGAAGTCAATTGTCAGTCTGATGCCAAGCATGGCACTCACATCCCACATGGCCTTGCACCCATATGTCTGGTGTCTGTTGGATTGCAACACCCCAGTGTTGACACATGCACCAAGTACACAGTAGTTGGACAGTGCAGAGGACACGGTGTGGACACATCACAGCTCTTGCCACTGAGTCAGTACAGGTTTACGGATGTAAGGGATGCCCAGAGTCAAATAGGAAATGCATGTGATGCATACCAGCGACAGACACCATGATGCACCCATGTCCTGATAGCCAGCGCCACTATGGTGTGCATGTAGCACATGTCACTCCCCTGCAGGATCACCAATCAGTAGACACATGCCATGGCGGAGGCATGACTGCAAAGTCATACATCACTGTCTCAGTGATGTATGACTTTGCAGCCAGACAACAACACTCTGCACTGTGTCACAATAGTAGGTCATGGGGAATGCAAGTCCTGGAGCTGCACAAGTGCACATGTACATCCCCCACAACACATCCTCTTAACCCTCATCTGTCCAGGTCATACCTATTGGACATATGGGAGACCTGTGACACTACCCTCTGAACCTGAGCCCCTCACACTCTGCTGTGCATGGGGAACAGCTGCCTGAACTTCACATTTACATGCCCCAGTCTGCATGGGCAGCTGATCAGACACCTATGTGTCACACAAGTATCGTCTCCTATGGTCACATCTCCAGTGGCATGCTGAGCCCCTACCAAGAAACTCCACAGCAGTCCTGGCGACTAATCCACAGCACACTGACACAGAGGCAGACACCTGAGGGGTCAAATCACTGTGCACAATGTGTCCTCTGATACACGGGAGTGGGAGTACAGAGTGTATTGTATGGCCTGGAGTAGGCATGACTGTCCAGCCCCACATGAATGAGGGATGAGCCCTGGACTGTAGGCAGCTGGCTAAGTATGTGTGACACACGTCATATACATACTCCTGGGGCCCAAACATTGTTCCCACCCGCAGCATGGGTGTGTGCCAGGTACCCCAGCCACATGTGGTGGATCAGCTCAGCAATTGGACCACAGATCAAAGTAACACGCTGAATACATGTCAGAATACAGGCATTGTGTAAGCAATGGACCCACCCATGATGCCCACCACAGAGTCAGGGAAACAGATGCTGTCTCCCACCTTGAGTCAAGCAAACTGCAAGGACACAGTCCTAAGTGACAGAATTCCCTGCATGTAAGGGCCACACCTGGGTATCAGATGAGGAGTGGGCAGTGCACAATAGAGGGACATGGCTCCTGGACAACATGACTGCTGTACTGTGGCAGTTCAACCTGGCCCGAGGAGGGCACATAACATGTTAGACAGAGTACACAGTGCAGTCTTTGACTCACCCCCTCCTTGCTGCTCTCTGGCCTTCAGCTGCCCATCCAGGTCTGGAAAGACCACCGCCAGGATCCTGAGCATGTGGGGGTCAGGGTCCGTGTTCCGCCCCTCCTGCGAGGAGGCGACAGCTTCAGCTGGACCCGTGCAATCCTCCGGGTCCAGCCCCGAAGGTCCTGCCACCTCTTTTGGCAGTTGCGGATCCGGCGCTTGTAGACCCCCACGGACCGGACAGCCCGGACGATGTCCTTCCAGATCTCATGCTTCCGATGGGCAGAAGCCTGTCAGGATGACAAAGTGATAAGGACATTACTACACATGCAACATATCCGTGCATGACACAGTTGCATATACATGTCGCAATCACAGGGGCACATGGTGTACCCAGGCAGTGCACGGCTGCCCATGGACAGTTTTCCAGAAGTCACTACATGGTATCATAGCATGGGGAGTAAAACCCTGTTCAGAAGCACTGTCACTGCACCATACCTGTCCAGTGCAAGTCACTACACACTATGGGGGTGACAACTACTCAGTGAGCCTGCTAGCCAGTGGTGTGCTGACTCTCAGCCTTGCTAGTCAGACAAAATGCACATTCAGAAAGGCAGTGCACAGAACACTCACCTGCTCCCCTGGTGTCCCATACAGCTTGCTGTACTGTGGAAGTAGGCTGTCCAGCAGGGCCTGGTTCTCTTCAAGGCTGAAGGCTGGGGCTCTCTCCACAGTACGTGCCATTGCAGGGTCCAGAGGGGCAGAGACAGCAGCAGTGCAGTGGCAGATGTCGTCCTGGAGCATGTAGTGCAGGCAAGTGGGCTCTCAGGGGAACATGCAGCAATATATATGTGCTGGAGAGGCAGATACTGTCCCTTGTGTCCAAAGTGATAGGTCCAAGTCGTTTGCATCTTCTGAATATGGCCAATCCATGGAATAGCAGCACCAAAACACGCCCACAGCATCCTTCAAAATTTCAACTTCATGACATACATGATTTTGCAACATTGTTGTGGGTGACCAACTGATTTTCCAGCAACCGACTCGTTCGAATATTCGAAAACGCGTCCGTTGCCAGGCAAGCCCATTGTCAATGGGTGCGCACCGATCGGTCCATTGAGGTACAACGCGCACAGGGGTACAACGCGTACCCGCACACATTGAAAGCAATGGGCCGGCCGGAGGCACCGATCGGTCCATTGCTGTTCAACGCGCACAGGGGTACAACGCGTACCCGCACACATTGAATGCAATGGGCCGGCCGGAGGCACCGATCGGTCCATTGCAGTACAACGCGCACAGGGGTACAACGCGTACCCGCACACATTGAAAGCAATGGGCCGGCCGGAGGCACCGATCGGTCCATTGCAGTACAACGCGCACAGGGGTACAACGCGTACCCGCACACATTGAAAGCAATGGGCCGGGCCGGAGGCACCGATCGGTCCATTGCTGTTCAACGCGCACAGGGGTACAACGCGTGCACCGCACACATTGAATGCAATGGGCCGGCCGGAGGCACCGATCGGTCCATTGCAGTACAACGCGCACAGGGGTACAACGCGTACCCGCACACATTGAAAGCAATGGGCCGGCCGGAGGCACCGATCGGTCCATTGCTGTTCAACGCGCACAGGGGTACAACGCGTACCCGCACACATTGAATGCAATGGGCCGGCCGGAGGCACCGATCGGTCCATTGCAGTACAACGCGCACAGGGGTACAACGCGTACCACGCACACATTGAAAGCAATGGGCCGGCCGGAGGCACCGATCGGTCCATTGCAGTACAACGCGCACAGGGGTACAACGCGTGCACCGCACACATTGAATGCAATGGGCCGGCCGGAGGCACCGATCGGTCCATTGCAGTACAACGCGCACAGGGGTACAACGCGTGCCCGCACACATTGAATGCAATGGGCCGGCCGGAGGCACCGATCGGTCCATTGCAGTACAACGCGCACAGGGGTACAACGCGTGCCCGCACACATTGAAAGCAATGGGCCGGCCGGAGGCACCGATCGGTCCATTGCTGTTCAACGCGCACAGGGGTACAACGCGTACTCCGACACATTGAATGCAATGGGCCGGCCGGAGGCACCGATCGGTCCATTGCAGTACAACGCGCACAGGGGTACAACGCGTACCCGCACACATTGAATGCAATGGGCCGGCCGGAGGCACCGATCGGTCCATTGCAGTACAACGCATCACTGTACATGTGACTGGCATATGTCAGCATGCCTGTCTCAGATGGACATATGCCAGCCACAGATAGCTCCCAGGAGTGAGGGGCACACCTACATCACGACAGCCTGTCCAAACCTTATCATAAGGCATGTAAGGCTGCATTTCCTATTGTGTGTATGTTGGTGTACATGTTGTCCTGTGGGTGTCACCTGTGGGCAGCCACCCCCAGGCTGTGCACGTGTTCATGGGGACAGGATCATGGGTGTTATGTGTACGTGACCACTGTGATGTGCAACTGTTCATATCTGTGCATGTGCCATGGTCACATTTCACAGTGGTGTTTGTGTATGTCATGTCACATACCCCGTGAGTCCCATGTGGGACGGTATGTTTGAGCCAGGGTGTCCCAGTGGCACAATAGTGATGGCCCTCCACAGTCTTTGTGCATGTAGTGTTTACAATGTCTCTGATTTCATGTGCACAATGGGAGACAGTCTCCACATCCACGTTGTGTGTGCATGGACTCTGATGTTGTGCGTGTGTGTCACAGACGTCCATGGCTCTCCTGCCATGGCAAGTGTGGCCACTACCTGTGGGGGTCATGTTTGTTTTGTTGTGGTGTACACATGATACTCCAGGTGATGCCAGTGTCCATGTGGCATTACAGGGTCCCTGGGAATGTGCCTGTCGTTGAGCTGTGGTGCCTGGGGCACATCTGTCCTCACATGTCACTGGGGGTGACTGTGACACAGCATCATGATATCCAATGGGCCAACCTGGGACAAATTGATGCCACCTGTAGGACCGTGTTGACAGATGTTGGCCATGTATGTACCATAAATGTCGTTCCGGTACTGCACACTTCATGTAGTTGTGCCTCATGATGATGTATGTTGGGATCTTGAGTGTGTTCAATGCCGCATATGTGGGGTGACTGACGATCTTGCTTACTTCTCCTCTGCACTGCAGGGCTCCTGCTGTCCATCGGCCATTCCCAGACCTGGCAACGATGGTGGAACGGGACAGCATCCGACGGTACCGCTTCACCAGGCAGCTGATTGAGGATTTTGCAGTGCAGTTGTCCCCACATTTGCAGCCTGGCCGGCCGTATCCTACAGCGCTGACCCCCAAGGTGAAGGTGATGGCAGCCCTACACTTCTTTGCCACCGGTACCTTCCAACATACTGTGGCGTCTGCTGGTGGGATGTCACAGACCATGTTCAGCCGTGTGCTCCGCGATGTTTTGGCGGCAATGTTGCTCTTCCTGAACCGGTACATCTATTTCCCTAGACTGCGACGACTCACTGACGTGAAGAGTGACTTTTATGCCCTGGGGAGGATGCCGCATGTCATTGGCTCCATTGATGGGACACATGTGGCTTTGGTACCACCACAGGCCCAGGAGCAGGCCTACAGGAACCGCAAGCACTACCACTCGGTCAATGCACTGGTGGTGTGTCTTGCAGACATGACCATCACACACGTGTGTGCCCGTTTCCCTGGTTCAGCACACGATGCCTTTGTGATGAGGAGTAGTCGCATCCCCAGGTTGATGGCACAGATGCAGAACCAGCGTGCCTGGCTTGTCGGTGTGTACTGACTTTGTGCCATTGTGTGTGATCTGATCTGTAGTATTCCGCCCACTTTTCCAAGTCAGCTGATGTGCACTTGTCTGTCCGTAGGTGACTCGGGATACCCCAACATGCCGTGGTTGCTGACACCCCTCAGGAACCCTGTGACACCTGCCCAGATGCGCTACAATGAGGCACATGGTCGGACCAGGAGAGTGATTGAGCGGACCTTTGGTCTCCTGAAGAGCCGCTTCCGCTGCCTGGACAAGACCGGAGGGTCCCTCCCATATGCCCCTGCGAAAGTGTGCAAGATTATCATCGTCTGCTGCATGCTCCACAACCTGGCAGTGCGGAAGGAGTTGCCTCTCATCCAGGATGACGATGACCAACATCCGCCACCTGTGGAGGATCCTGGCCTGGACCACGATGCCAGTGACGATGATGATGATGATGGTGATGGTGATGTCCGCACACAGCTCATCACCAACTTCTTTAGCTGAATGTGAGTATCCTGAGGTGTCATGTGAATGATGTGAGTTGGCATGATGTGTGGGTGGTGCTCTGGTGCTGTTGGAGTGTGTCCATGGGCTACTTGACAGGATGTGTGTTGCGATGTGTGGTGACAGGTGGGCTGTACTCCCCAACAGTGTTGACATGCTAACTTGGTTCTGGGTGGGTATCTTGTAACATGTATTGTGCATGAGTTTTGCTGTTCTGTCCTGTACTGCATTGCTTTTGACTGTGTGTCATTTCTGTCCTTCACAGGGTACTTTCAGATTCGTTTGGTCAACTGTGTCCACCGACGACGTGATTGCACATCCAGGCTGGTAGCTGTTGTGTCCCTACAGGTGATGTGCGCCACACCCATGGACTTCCTTCTGTCTACAGTTGTTGACTGTGTGCCCGCTACCAGGTGGGGTTACCTTGCATCTGTAGTGGTTACGGCATATTGCTACTGTGTAATAAACCTGTGCTTCACTTAGTGATGTGCGTTGTCTGTGGTCACACATTTGACTGCCATTTGCTTACTGCACCTGTGGGCTACTTGACTACAACTGGGAATGGGTGTGGTGTCTGTGCATTGCACCGTCTTCCTGGCAACATCAGTGTAGGCAATGAGTCAGATGGCCTAGGTGTGTATGTGTTGTGTAGCCCTGGTGGTGTGTCTCCCTCATATGTGTGACGTTGCCTGTACTCACATGCCTGTGTTGTCCTTGCTGTTGCAGTTCGCATACACTGTGTAATTTTGCAGTTCATCATCCCCATAACAGCACCCACGTTGGAATCACGACAGAGGCAAGTATGGTGTATTAGTGTGTTTATTGTGATAATAGTGCATAGGATGGATTGTGCTGTACATGAATCTTGCAATCCCAAGTTCCTAGATGAATAGAAAGTCCAGGTAGACAGGATCCCCAGTATCGGGGCCACAGTTGTCTGACACATTGTTCCAACTTGTACTCCCCATGCAATGTGTGGGAGTAGTGTTGCCATCAACAGGGTGAACAGTCTGTGCACAAAGGCGAAAATCCAGAACAGGTTCAGGCTTCCTGGGAGTTGCGCTTGGCCATCAGCCTCTCACTTTCCCCTCCTCGGACGACCCCTCTTCTTGGGGGGGCCCTCAAGTGCAGGCTGCTGCGGTGCAGGGGACTCTCCGCCAGAGTCCTCCTCCCTCCCTGTGGCAGTTGCAGTTTGTTCGGTACCAGATGTTGTTGGCACACAGGGAGGTGTGGACTGGTTGCTGTTCATCTGGCGGAGGCATTGTAAAATGTCCCTGTGCACCGCCGTCATCTCATGTAGTACATCCCACTTGGACTCCACGCGGGTCATGTGGGAGTCCACACGTGACATGTGGGAGTCCACACGTGACATGTGTGACTCCACTTGGGACATGTGGGAGTCCAAGCGGGCATGATGGGCAGCCTGCTGCTGTTTGATGTCTCTGAGGAGCCCCACTACCTGGCTGAGCTCTCCGGTGCTGGACTGGTACGCATCAGCTATGCGTACCAGTTGTGGGTCTTCATGCACACCAGCAACGTCTGCAAGCAGCGACCTCTGTCTCCCACCCCTCCCACCACCCCTGCTGACATGTGCAGTGTGTGCAGTTGCACGCACAGATAACCCTGGTCCACCTTGGGGGTTGGTGGTGGTGGTGGTGTCCATGGCCCCAGGTTGGTCCAGGGTCACTGCGCTGGTGTTGTTCCTTATTCTGTCCATGTCGGCAGGGATGGTATTCGTGGTGACAGTCGTTGGAGGGGTGGGTGCAGGGGGTGCAGCTGGTGGACCTGCTGGTGCTGCAGCTGGTGGTCCTGCTGGTGGAGCATGTTGACTTGCACCGGATGTGCCAGGTTGTTCTTCATCGTCCGAGGAGGACAGAGGCTGTACGACGCCAGTGAGCTCGGCATCCTCTTGAGCCTGGGACTGGGACTCCTCAGCGTCTGCTGCTGTGTCCCTATCATCACCTGTTTTTGGGAGACACAAACAATGTATGTCATGTTTCTGCAGGCATCAGTGGTTGACACACCTGACAGTTGTGACTGTGCCTCGGGGTGCGGGCCTGTACATTGTATTGTCCTAAGTCGTCACAGTCAGGGGTTGATATTGGTGTGGCACATTGTCCTGCATTATTTGGGCATTTCTATGTATTCTCTGGGGTGTGAACATGGTCTGCATTGATTGTGTTTGGTTGACAGCCAGACCTCCTTCCCACCCACCCACCCACCCAGTCAGTTATCCCACCATGGAACGTGCTTGCATTGCAGGGAGTGTAAGTTGTCTCTCAGGATGTCAGTCAGTGGTGTCCTGCTGTTTGTTGGTGCACAGTTGGCAGCAGGGCCTTGTGCTCCCCACAGCAGTAGCCAGTGTCAGCCATCTTGTGAGTCCTTCTCCACTCCCTGTGATGTGAGCATGGTTCAGGGTGGTGTTGATGGGCCAGTTGTGAGGCTGAGCAATGTCTGTGACTACGACTCCCATCATGCTATTGCCTCCACCCCCCTTCCCAGCATGCCCATGCTTCCTTCCTTTTGACTCTGCTTCCTGTGGGGTGGGCTGGCTGTGCTGACAGGATGGCTGGGAGTGTTGTCCTGGCAGTTGTTTGGCTAAGAGTCCCAAGAGTGTCCCTGTGCTTCACACAACATAACCCAGGGTGGTGGTGCTTTGTGGGATCTTGTGTTAGGATGGAGGGCATTGCATTCTACCAGGTGGGTACTGTGGAGTTTGTGTTGGGGGGGGTGTGAGGGGAGGTGCTGGTGACTATAGTCAGTGCTGCAAGTCCCCCTTCCCACCCAGCCAGCCAGATAGCCCACCATGGAACGTGCTTGCATTGCAGGGAGTGTAAGTTGTCTCTCAGGATGTCAGTCAGTGGTGTCCTGCTGTTTGTTGGTGCACAGTTGGCAGCAGGGCCTTGTGCTCCCCACAGCAGTAGCCAGTGTCAGCCATCTTGTGAGTCCTTCTCCACTCCCTGTGATGTGAGCATGGTTCAGGGTGGTGTTGATGGGACAGTTGTGGGGGTGAGCTATGTCTGTGACTACGACTCCCATCATGCTATTGCCTCCACCCCCTTCCCAGCATGCCCATGCTTCCTTCCTTTGACTCTGCTTCCCTGTGGGGTGGGCTGGCTGTGCTGACAGGATGGCTGGGAGTGTTGTCCTGGCAGTTGTTTGGCTAAGAGTCCCAAGAGTGTCCCTGTGCTTCACACAACATAACCCAGGGTGGTGGTGTTTTGTGGGATCTTGTGTTAGGATGGAGGGCATTGCATTCTACCAGGTGGGTACTGTGGAGTTTGTGTTGGGGGGGTGAGGGGAGGTGCTGGTGACTATAGTCAGTGCTGCAAGTCCCCCTTCCCACCCAGCCAGCCAGATATCCCACCATGGAACGTGCTTGCATTGCAGGGAGTGGAAGTTGTCTCTCAGGATGTCAGTCAGTGGTGTCCTGCTGTTTGTTGGTGCACAGTTGGCAGCAGGGCCTTGTGCTCCCCACAGCAGTAGCCAGTGTCAGCCATCTTGTGAGTCCTTCTCCACTCTCTGTGATGTGAGCATGGTTCAGGGTGGTGTTGATGGGACAGTTGTGGGGGGGCAATATGTGTGACTGCGACTCCCATGATGCTATTGGCTACACTGACTTGGCCAGCATACACAGAATTCCTTCCTTTGAGTGGTCTTCACTGTGTGTTGGTGTTGTTGTGGTGGCTACATGTGTGGATGTGTGTGTTAGTTCTATTTGTGCCACTGCCTAGCTGTAGTTGTGGTTGTGTTTGTACATGTGTTGGCACAGTTGGATGTGACTTTTTTGATGGCATGTGTTGTGTTTATCTGACTGACATACACATTTTGGGATGATTCTGTTCTAGTTGCTGTGTAATTGCTATGAGTGCATGGTTTGACTCTCCCCTTGACAGTGATGTGTGTGTTTTGTGGCAGTATATTGTGTACATTTGTTGTGTACTCACCAGGCTCTGGGATGTCCTCTAGTCCATATATGCTCACTGGCGGTAGGATGGCCCGCACCTTCTCCTCCCAGGGCCTGAGGTATATTGGCTTGGCAGGAGGGCCACTGCCGGTGTGTTGGCTGTTGATGTAGTCTTGCTTCAGCAGTTTCCGTACCCTCCTGCGCACGTCATACCACCTGTTCTGGATGTCGGTCTTTGTGCGCCGACATGGTGATTGGGCGTTCACCCTGTTGATGATCCTCTCCCACATCTTGGTTTTCTGCGACATGGGGGTCTGTTGGACCAATGTGCCAAACAGCTGTGGCTCTACCCTGAGGATCTCGTCTACCAGGACTTCCAATTCACAATCTAGGAACTTGTGATTCTTCTTGGGGGGCATGGTGATGGGTGGTGATGGTGGGTGATGTGTGTGTTGGTGTGCAGGTGAGGGTGTGTGGGTGTGTGTTGTGCTGGGTGTATGTGAGGTAGGTATTTGTTGGTGTGCTGCTGGTGTGTGGCTTGTGTGAGGGATGAGCTGTGGGTGTGTGGTTGCTTTCTCTTGGGTGCTGGCAGTGGAATGGCATTTGCAAAGGCTCATGGTAGTGATTTGTGTCCTTTATATAGGTGGAGTTGTGGGTGTGTCTTTGTTCTCTGTCCCCACCCCCCCAGTATTTATTGGCTTGGTAATTGCTTGTTTGGCCTTTTTTTGGTTGATTTTTCCTTTGTGCTGTTTGTGTATGTTGGAAACGTTCTTGTGACCGAGTCGGACCCTGCATTGGTCTCGTACGGTGTTTTCCGTTTCGTTCACGCTGTGTTTGTGCAGTTTTGTATGCTGCGTACGCGTCGGTCGCGGTGTATTGTGTTGCTTCGGCTCGGTTTTGTATGCGTGTCGGTCGTACGGCTTGTCCTCCGTCCGACTCGGTCGTGTTTTTCGCGCCTTGCATCGTACTTTGCGGGTTGGAGTTGGCGGGTACGATTCGGTCGGATTTGTTCCGGGTGCGTGTCGGTCGGTTGGATTCGCGTGTTTTTCCGGCCGGATTGCTATTTTCCGAGCGGCTCGGTCGGTCGGCTTGGTTTCCTGACGTGTCGGTCGGATTTATCGCGGCTTGCATCGTACTTGGCGTGTCGGGCGCCACTGGTACGTGTCGGTCGGTATTTTTTCCGGATCCGAGTCGGTCGGTGCTTTTTCCGGCCCGAATCGGAATCGACCCCTTTATGTTTTAAATTATGCCTTATTCTATCTTGGTTATTTGTTAATTTATTTGTCTTTGAAACATATCCTACTCGAAATAGTAAGTACACCAACTGCCCAACTAAAACAAATTGTACCGTTACTATCATCATTAACCCTATAATTTACAACATTTGCTGTAGGCCATATTCTAAATGAAACAGGAAAAATTCTACTGTGGAACGCAAACATCAACAAAAATGTTCTTTAAAAAAAAAAAACATTTTTCTTATTTTCTTATTTTATAAAAGAAATAATCAAAACTAAAATCAAGAGTTAATCTTCTTGCTCTAAAAGTTAGTCAGACTTTGTAGTCATTTCTCAACTAACTTAGGGTTTCTTTTTATATTTTCATTAACTATCTCATTTCAACAATCTCTTTTCCTCACTCAATGTGGTTCTTCTTCTGTTTCAATCTCAACCTAGATTCAGCCTTGTTATTGCACTCGTACAGGCAATAGTTCACTACTTGGTCAAAACTCTCTAATTCTTTAGCATCTTCCTCTTCTGATACTGTGGCTAGAGATACCCATTCAGGTGAAGCATACTTTATATTTGGAAACTCTCCTTTTTGTTGATCATTTGGCCACAGGTGATTCACTACTACTAGTTTCAGTCTCTAGTTGCCTCTGAAGTTTCTCAACTTGTTCACAGTGTTTTCTTTTTCAGGTTCTCTTTTTAGGATATTTTCTTCAGCATTTGTTTCTTTGACATTAGTCTTTCTCAGAGTCTCTTTACCTTAATAGATAAGCAAGCTTGACCTTGGAGTTGCACTTGAACTTGAGCTTTGATCAACTTTATCCTTGTCTGCTCTATTTACTGTGAATGTTTGTCTTCCTCTTGGGGTCTTTCTAACTTTGACCTTCAACTGAAGCTTCTCATTGATAGGATCAGAGACTACTTATTCTTGCTGCCACTCATGCTTTTTGACTTTTGCACTGTAACAGCTCTTCACTGTGATCTCTGCTTTGAAAGTGGACTTCAGAATTTTCAGGTTCTTCATCGGAACTTTTGCTAACCGGAAATTAAACCACTTCATTTCTCTCAGGTTCTTCACCAGTTTCAAAATCCCCCTCCCCTCCAGACTGAAGTGAAGCTTACCGTTGTGCTTGACACTGCACTTGGCTCCGTCTGCTTGACACTGGACCCACTAATTCATCCACTACTTCAGCTGCTTTCACTCTCTTTGTGTGAGCAGCATGGACCCACTGGGGCATACCAGCACACTTTACCACAGTGTTCGTAGTCAGGATTACCTGGTAGGGCCATTTCCTCCAGATAGTTCTTCCTAACGTGTCTCCAGATGACTGTCCAGTCACTGGGGTTGAGTCTGTGACATTGGATCGCCTTTGTGTTTTTTGTTGCCACATTCACCTGATGAGGGACAGATTTCACTAGATCAGATAAAGCTTTGCAGTATCTGAAAGAATGTAATCTGTAATGGAAACTAATGCAGCTGATGGTGCATGTGCATTTCTCATAGCCCTGCACATCACTATCTCATGAGGAGGGAGCCCGGTCTTTCTATCTGGAGTACTTTGCATGTTCATCAAAACAAAAGAATGGGCATCCAGCCACTTGAGACGAGTTGAAGAACAGATCTTTGCCAGCTTATTTTTAAGAGTTCTGTTTGTTCTTTCCACAATTGCTGAAGATTGAGGATGATAACTGCAATTAAATATTTGCTTAATTTCAAATGCATCACAGATGATTTTCAAAACCTCATTTTTAAAATAAGTTCCAAGATCTTTTTCAATAGAAGTTAGAATGCCAAAACGAGGCATTATTTCTTCAACAATAATTTTGCAACAGTAAGGCTGTCTGATCTCCTAGTAGGATATGCTTCCGCTCATTTAGAGAACAAGCAGACAATTACCAAGATGTACTTTAATCCATTATAAAGGGGCATCTCAATAAAGTCTACTGGAAGTCTCAGTAAATGTGCCTTCTGACTTACCAATATGATTCATGCACTCTGGTGCTGTTATCTTGATTATTTACCTGACATGTAAAGCATCTAGAACAAATGTGCTCAGCAACACTCCAGAATTTTGTATTTTCCCACTAGTTTTTAAATATTTGTATCAAATTGTCCCTACCTGCGAGGGACTTTCGATGTGAATAACTACACATGGGTCACAACACAGAGTCAAGCAAAATATATTTGTTTTCAGCATTCACATACAAATCTTGATAATTTCTTTTACAGCCCAATCGCTCCCATCATTCTTTCTCATCATCTGGAGCATTGTCTAGAAGATCCCTCAACTCACACAATGGAGTCGGAATATAGCTCTTAAAGAAACAAGTTATATTTTGTCTGAATTTTTAATTGAATTTATTCTTGAATTTCCATCATTTAAATGTTGTTAAACAACTGTCTCATTTTGCAAAGCACAATATTTTGCTATCTCATCAGCGTATTTGTTTCCCAGTATAACTAAACCTTTCCAGCCTATGGACAACAAACTTGACTCCAGCAGTCTCTTTTGGCTTCAGTATTACTTTTAGTAAATCCATAATGTAAGCACTATTTTGTATCAGTGCCACAGAAGCTGTCATGAAGCCTCTTTGTGACGAGAGTTGGCCAAAATCGTTCACTACCCTAAATACATACTGGCAGTGTAAATAGTCACATCCAAATTTTCTGACAAGCAACAAGCTCCTGTCAAGGCAACCAATTCTGCAACTTGTGCTGAAGTTACCTTCGGCAGAGAAGATGCTTTTAAGGTTTTAGAAACAGAGAATACTGCATAGGCAGATTTCAAAGCACCATAGTCATCTCTCAGACAGGAACCATTAACAAATAAGGTCAGATCAGCCACTTTCAAAGGTGTCTCTTTAGTGTCTGGTCTTGGCTTTGTGCACAATTCGGTCACCTCTATGCAGTCATGATAGGGTTCATCAAAATCATGATCTATTTTCCTACCTTCCCTTTGGCTGAAATAGGAAGCAATGTTGCAAGAATTATTGTATTACACCTCTTAACAGAGAGGTTCTTGGCACCAATTATTACTTGTTGATAACGAGTCAGCTTGCTATTTGCCAGGTGTTGTGTCCTTGTACTTGTCAATAGAACTGCTACGAGTGTGGAACATATGGAATTAAAGTATGTCCCATTACAATTTCCTCACTTTGTTTAATGGCACCACAAACAGCTGCAACCAATCCAGGCAATCTGGAAGATTTTCAGCTTTTTACTCCTAATCACAGGAGAGTTACAAGGACTACCAAGTATGTCCCAGAGGATTCCCTCATCAATAATTTTTCAATCACTGGCTTAATTTCTTCTTCTGCTTCACTTGTGAATCTGTACTGTTTAGTTGTTGGGAATATTGCATCTGGTTTGTCCTTTATTTTGACTGGTTTTGCTATTTTAATCAATACAATAATTTTTCCTGTAAAACCCCATACCTCATCTTTGACAGTATGCCTTAAATTCGGGAAGACAGATTGTATTTTGTCAAAACTGGAAATAATTGTACTCTAGTGTCGTGTGCAATAATCCTAAATATTGAAACCTCATCTTGTGTTTCAATTGCAACACCATCCGGTGTTCAATATATCACACAATTCATGTTTCATAGCAAGTCCCTTCCTAATAATTTAACAGGCCTTGAATCACACAAAAGAACTGATTTTTATTCTCCAACTGACTGATTTTAACTGGAACACCTGCTGAAACCTGATTAACAATTTATTTATTGCTGATCTCTACAACTTGGACTTCTCTTCCAGAGAGGCGTAGGTTTGGGACTCCTACAGAATGACCTGTAGATCTGGAAGCTCCTGTATCAAGCAAAATTGAAACGAGACGCCAATCAACTTCACCAACAACATACAGGCTACTTTGGTCTACCTTAGTGACAGCTCCAAGCATGCAATCGTCGTCCACCCTCAGGCACCATATTGTGAACTACTCGCTGCCAACTCATCAATTAGAATCAGTGCATTCTGTTGTTACTCTGCATTGTAGGGCTTTTTTTTCTCATGTTTTGCTGCAGCACTACAACTGAAGACATCAGTATTCAAATGATTTCTGACTCTCCACATTTTGCTCACAATTCTGAATATTAGGAACCATAACATTACGCTGCATTTGAGGAACATCTTCCTCTTGAATCCTGTTAGTAATTTTGCGATCATTCCCTCTTCCAATGCATGATCTTCCAGCAGAAGCGACAAGCTGTTTTCTTTCTCATTATTTCATCATTCATATTCATGCCATCATTATACATTATTCCTCTCCCACTATCTTGCTTCATCATTCCATTTCCCTTTTTCACACCTTGTGTTTGATTCGTTCCATTAATTCCAGACTGAAAATTCATATTTTACTCATTTGATTTCTGGACCCTTTCTCAAACTGTTTGTCTGAGCAATCATCAGCTCCTCTTCAAGCTTTTTCTGTCACCTAAAACTAATCATCATTATGTATGTAGCCAATTTTGAAATCTCGTCTATGCTATCTGTGTGCCAACACAATTCACTCTTTAAAATGCGATTCCTAATATCTATACTTAATCCTGACACAAAAGCAGACATAAATTTGGTCACCCCATCTCTCTTAGGGTTTGCAACTTCCCAATGCTTCTTGAAAATCTGCATAAGCTTCTCATAAAAATAATGCACAGACTCTTTTGGCTCGTGTGAAGTTCTCAAATCTTTAGCAAATTGATATCCTTATCAGGAACCCTTTTATTCAAATGTTCAATCACATCTTTATATTTATCAGTTACCTCTGCACCTGGCGCATTGTTGCTGGTACTCTACCAGGTTCCTGTTTTGGCAACCCAACCACAGCTTTACACTCTGCCCATAGATCACTAGGAACCACAATCTCAATAAGTGAATTTAAATCAGTCCACAATGCCTGAGGAATGTTTGTCAACCAGGGTACTTCTTCATAATACTGTCCTAGTTCCGCGCACAACTTCGGAAAATTACTAGTAAAAGCATATAAATCAGCTTGTGACAAGGAACATGCACCAGTTTCCCTCCATGAACTTCCCTCAAAGGAAACTCCAAAATCATCCCTGTTCTTGATTCTGAATCACTCACTACATTCCTCATTTTACTTTCTGTCCCTTTCAATTTTTTTCAACTTTTCATTTGTTTTTCCATCTTTCTTGATATTTCCATATATCACGCCAGTCTCTGATTTTCTCAATCAAATCTTTAATATGAACTCTCAAATTTATTAATACCATTTCTCTAATTTCAACATGTATCAAACCAATTTTATAAGTTTGTTTCACATTTGTCATTCTGCTGATATCAATATCTAATTCATCAGCTAACTCTTCTAATTTATCGTGTTTTCTGTTTGCACATATGGCTGCTTCTTTAATCAAATATCTCATTTAATCTGAACTATAGTTCAATAATCTATTCGGATCAATGTTGCCCTGTAACATTTCACCAAATTCAATTTTTAAAGGCCCAATATCAATTTCTTTAGGAGCCTCTTCAACTACCACTGTCTGTACATGCGTTGCAGTCTGAACCTGCACATCGGGAGGAGCATCTCTACTAGTTTTTATCACTGTCTCTGTAGGTGCACTCGGCACAACTTCTGCAGAAGCTTGCACAATATTACTATCTCCCCAGCACCTATGTCTGCTCTCGGGCGGGTATCCCTAGCTCCCATTCTGCTGGCTGTATATGGAGGAGGTCTAGAATTTAAAAGTTCATTTATAGTATGATCCTCCTCATCAGAATCATCTGTTTGCTTCTTTTTTTATTTGTTTTTCTTTCTAATCATTCTCATTAATAACAGCAAAGAATGTTTTTACACATTCACTCCTATCCTCCATCTAACGTTTTTCTTGCTGGTCCATTTTGCTCTCTAGCCAAGTTTAAATTAGCTTTTTACCTGTTTGGACACCTTCTTTCCCTTGCTTTCTGTTGCCATGTGACCCTCTTATTAAGCAGACCCCCTCCACAGGATATCACAATTTTGCGATTCACAAAAAAAATGGCAAAATTTGCACTTTTGTAAAAATCCAGCAATTTCTACAATAGTGTCTGCAAAAATTGGCATTATATATAAATTGAGGCTGCTCCTCCTTTTATTGGCGCTGTGCTGAGGCAATAAAAGGATGATGCGCAGCAGGAGGTTAGCAGGCGGCAGAGGTGTTAAATTCCTTTGTCACCTGCCTTTAATATGCACAGGGGCCTCTTCCTGCACTGACAGCCCCACTGCCCTCCCCCTGCTACATATAAAGCAGCAAAAAAAAAAATAGTCAAGGACTCTATTGTTTGCAGTTTTATATAGTGCAAATTCGACAGATATTGGAGCTCTTTACATGGGCTCCAGTTTCATTAAACAAGGTTACTATTTTTAAGCACTGGTGACATTAAGTTGTTTACATGAGAATCACAGGATGTTGAGCCGTTGCCAGGACTCTGTGGTTCCCCAGCTGCAAAGTCCCCAGCTCTAGCCTTAATGATACTTCTTCTTCCCCACACGGTCACTCCCTTCTGTGCCTCCTCTCTCCGTTGTAAGCACCCGTCTCCTGTGCCTGCTGTCCTGTGCACCTTAGGAATAGTGGCTGTCCGATGCCAGGGAGAGCATTTTTTTTTAATTTTAGACATACACTTTCTAGCATCAGGCACCCTACTGTTCTGAGGCAGGGTGCTTCTGTACACTCCCTCAGGTCACAGAAAGTGACTTAACAGAGTCTCCAGTAGTGACCGAGCAGTATTTTTGTGACAAGCACATGTTCTACCTACTGTAAACATACCGCACATTTTGGGGTTTGGGATCACAAATTTTGCTCTTTTTGCTGCAACATTTGCCATTCCAGGCCGCAAAATCCTGGGGGGGGTCTGATTAAGCTCCTCAAACTGTATAGGTCTGGGCATCGGTTTCATATTGTACATAGTTTGTCACAAGAAATCTAGCTTTCTAGTATTTAAAAGTGCCTTCTAATAGAAACTGTAAAACCTTATCATGTGCGGTGTATTAATGCCATTCTATAATATAGTTACACGTATAGTACCCGATCTCTTTCATCATTCTGTAGACTGGCATTCCTTCTGCTGGCAATTTCTGTTCCTTCCATGGTACTACAGTAACCTTAGGCTTTACTAACACACTTCCCATTATTTTCTCTCAAAATAAGCTCAAAAACCAAAATAAATGGATTACAGAATAACAACGTATATCAGCCAATCACATGAAGGCTCTGTCAAAGATCAAGCTATCACAGCGCAGCTTTGTGATCAACCAGAGCACATCTTTGTAGTGATGCCTCACCAATCCCAACCTGGCTAAGCAACCAATCACTGCACGACTTCTTCATGAACAGAACGACATATCCAAGACCACTTTTAAACCAAATTAGTCAATAAACCCTTGTTTGTTTACCCTGGAAAGGAAAGGAAAGGAAAGGAAATCGGTACATTAAATAAAACAATACAATCGCAAACCACAAAACTTTAGAAGCAAGAATTCCAGATCAAGAATGGAAAATGGAAAGCCCCATTAAACCACAATTCATACTAGGCAGACTCTCGTCCAGCGACAGTCAACCCTAGTTGGTGCGCTCAGGAGAAAGATACAACAAACCAAATTAAAGACTCAACCTGGGAGGAAAGATTTGTTAGTTCAGCATCCCTATCAATGTGCATGCTGCACCTCACTCTACACACCACCTTATGCAGGCAAGTAAAATCAATATATCTTGAGATGTTGGATTTCAACAAATCTGATACCCAAACCAAAAGCAATAGAATACATATGTGTTTACAAATATGAATTATACATCATCAAAACAGTGACCGATCCATCAAGTGAATCCACAATAAGCATCAGGTATCCAAACAACTCAAATAGACAACAGATATCCATTTCATAAACACATACTTCAATGTACCCTATTGATATTTACACCCCAAATCGTTCAGAAACACTCAGCAAGTCACTTCTCAGGAGTCTCTTGCATGGGAACCTTTGGCAAAGTTCTACAAACTTCAGAGAAGGGCACAATAGGCATTTAAAGATCGAGAAACGTTAGAAAAATATTTAAGATTTTAGGGGGCTCCCATAAAAGAGGACAAACACATACACAACCATCATCTGATACCAGATTTGTGGGAGCAGAACACCAAATTTTTGAGGCACCCCAAAATTTAGAACATGTCTAATTTCACCTCTGGCAGTTCCGCTCCAGGACCCTTGATCTTGTGTTAAAGAACACCACACTCCTCAGCATTAGACCCAACATCAAATTAGCAGAATATAAAATAATAACTGGGACCATCCAATAACTGAGCTCTAGATCAGGGAAAAAAGTTAAAAGGTTTTATTACAAAATCAAGCGATACAGAATAATTGATAAATGCCATGAGGACATAAATGCAACCATAGTCAGAAATCAGGATAATACAAAATTCCAGATGTACAGCAAATACTGACGTATCCTGTGAGATCGGTCAGATTTGGTTGCTCATTCGAATCAATCTTGTCACGCCTTTACTTAGGATTTCCGTGTCATACCAACATTATAATACCTTTGGCCTGACAAGAATTACCTGTCGGAACTGATTTAACCACACCATCAAAACAAAGCCTGTCTTTCTCTCTCTATATTCCTTGCCCTATTTTCCACATTACAGAGCACTGGCTTTCAAGTCAAACTTTAAAAATGTATCTCTTGATGTGGAGGCTTGGGGATAAGCTTCAGGATCCTAAACCTCTTACGGTGAATAATGAATATTTTGTTTCACAGGGGGTTACATTTTATGTTACAAGACACACTAAACCTTTATCTATTTTATTTTCGCATCCATGTTTTCTACATTGTGCAAAATCGTGTGTAGTTAAATGCTTAAGGTAATATGAGGCACATACTGCTGCTTTCCATCCCCAAACAACTTAAGACCCTTCTGTTCCCTTAGCCCGCACAGTCCCCCTGTCTCCTGCAGTATTCAGTCCTAGCGCTGGGATGCTCCCGGGTAGCCATGCGCTCTACAAATGTGTCTTTCATTTCATTTCATTTCAATTGGCTTCCCAGCTTAATATCCTTGAAGAAGCCTTTCATGCCTCTGTCCTCTCCAACTTTATCAAGATGGGTTGAGTATATTATGGAGTAGGCTGGAACTGATATTTAAATGATTGCAGTACATCTTTAAAGTGGTGTTCAAAGCATTCATTACCCCGAGGAGTCTAGAGGACATTATGAAAGTGGCAGACTGGCCTCAGAAATCTACTTTTAGAACTTTTGGTGACTCATGTCTCTCGCTGTGCTGTTGACAGGCTTTAAACTAGTCATAACAAAGCCTCTGATCTTATAGATTATGAAATCTCCACCGCTGAGATAGGCTGGTTTGATTCTTTTAAGATACAGAGGATGTGACAAATATCTCTCCCATCCTCTACCTTAACTTGTTTTAGTTCTATTCTCTTAGTCTGACTGCTCTTCATGCTACAGCTTCCTATGGATCTTTTGATTGAAGCTACTCTTTACATGGAAGCAGATGTGCTTGACAGATGATCTGCAAAATGTATTGGAGTGTTAAACGTCCTCGCTAGGAGGCTCCCTTAGATTTTTCTTCAGATGATGTTCAGTTTCCGGCAGTCAAAAAAGAGTAAATGTATTCTGCTTGAGGACAGGGACTGTGATCTCCTAGGTATTACACTGTGGTGTCATAGCAAATTAATACCTGGTATGCAGACCGTGGCTTGGATGGAGGTTTCATGTGGTATCCATGTCGAAAAAATGTTGTGATGTTTTATCTTTGCTGCTAGAGAAATACAGTTAAGATGGCAAGTCGTAATCTTTTCCTCCCTGTCTGTAATAGATACCAAACATCTTGTTACATTAGTGGGGTAGATTTCATATTACTGTAATTAGGAAACCATAGATTAGTCGCAGTTCCTATATTTATGAATGCCTAGGTTCTTAACCTCGTATGTATATATATATAACATCCCACACAAAACAAGTAAATATGCAGCTCACTATATTACGAAGCGAGCCAGGGAAAACAAACGTTATAATACTGCACAGGTAAACTGGCATCAATATATATATATATATATATATATATATATATATATATATCCCGCTCCACAAAGGAAAGACCAGCACTCGCGTTGGGTTTAAATCCTTGTCTTGGATTTAATCGCGCACACAAATCAAAACAAACGCGTTTCGGCATGAGCCTTCATCGGTGTCAGCGGACGCCATTCTGACAGCCACATTTGTATCAATTTCATTACATAGAAAGTGAAAATGAACTTCCAAAAGTGCAAATCTTTTCAAACGCCATCTTGGAATGTGCAAAATATACATTTATCAGTGAGCAACGTACTAATTCGCCATGCGTGCTGATTTACACAATTACTTCATTGCGCGAAAATCATTCTTTGATCAATTCTCAATCATTTCATTAATCAGTACATACCCTATCATTATCGCCATGTTAAAGCATATAATTGCTAATCTAAACACATGATTTAGCCCTGGATGGGCCTTCATCCGTCAAATTTTACTTCGTGCATGCTGCCCAAATGCCACATTCGAACATTCATTTAGGATGTAGTGTGTTTTACTTAAACTCACTTTTTATACATTCCACTACATTGTAACACAAGATTAAGACATGGATACTATCACTATAGGAGATTTGGACACCCTGGCAATCCTTGAAGAACTTGGAAACGAAGGAAGTTCACAAGAGAGAATGATAAGGGACAACATGGACAGGATCCAGGATCTTGGTATAACGCAAATAGGTGCACCAAGCCCATTTAAGCCGTCCTCGAAGTTCTACCCTCAAACACCGATGGATGCCATTGATGTGTTTGCTGAAAGTGTCAATAAAGAGCTCCTAACCCTAAGAGCTAAAGGAGACAAAGGACTGAGAAAATGGAATCTCACGTATGCCCAAAGACAAGCAATAACAAATTTACAGCAGGACAAATCAATTATAGTGAAATCTTCCAACAAAGGAGGGAACATAGTGTTGCAAACAAGAAATAATTATTGCAAGGAAGCCTATAGACAGTTGAATGATAAGGACAACTACGTCCCCGCAACGGAGGCAGACTACATACACAGTGTAAAAACATTTGGAGAACTGATCCAGAAATGGTATAGCAAAGGAATCCTATCCACAGAGGAATTCGATTACCTGCAGAACAAGAATTTTCTTGATCTGAGAGTATTTGTAAGCTTGAATAAGATTCACACAGCTCTCTGTAGAAAAACGACAGCAGGGAATTCGATGCTGCACGCCCGCAGCAGTCATCCACCCAACCTCATAAAAAGTATCCCTTATGGGTAGCTGCTACGGATCAAGAAGAATAGCTCTAGGCAGAGTGATTTCCAGCAGGCAGCAAAAGAAAGCATACAGAGGTTCAAAGTGAGAGGGTACCCGCAGAACATTTTAAAGAGTTACTCCAATGCAGCAAGTAGAATAAGAATGATTTTGCAAAGAAACTGGAGAATTTTGAAGTCAGATGGAGTAATAGGAGAAGATCTCCCATCTTACCCTAAGATGACATTCAGGAAGTCTCGGTCAATAAAAGACCAGTTAGTCGTAAGTCATCTACTAATCTTGAAAGATCATTCCAATCTACAGTCTCTCCAAGGCTCCTTCCCATGTGGAAGATGTAAGGCTTGTGCTAACAGCAGAAAAGTTAACTCATACCAAATCAAAGACCTTACAAAGGAGAAGAAAATAATAAAATTTATGAATTGTAACACCACGCATGTGGTCTACTGTCTTGTCTGTCCATGTGACTTACGCTACGTGGGCAGCACCATCCATCCCGTAAAGGTACGCATTTTGGAGCACCAAAGAGCGATAAGCAATAATGATGTGAATTATCCAGTGGCACGTCGTCATTTTGCGAGTTATCATAACAGCAACAGGGCCCTCCTCCAGTATTTCTGTTTAGATCATATACCGCGGGATATCAGAGGAGGAGACAGGGAGAAGACCAGGCGACTAGAATCGCGTTATATAATAGACATGCAGACCAAATCACCAGAAGGCCTCAACAGTGGAGAGGAATTAGCAATACACTTATGAGAAGCAGGAATGAAAGTGATGATAAAAATCGAGAAGAGAATTGTAGAATAGCGTAGGACACCCCAGAGGGAAAAGCCCATTCAGGGCTTAATCTTGGGTTACAATGTAGTGGAATGTATAAAAAGTGTGATTAAGTAAAACACACTACATCCTAAATGAATGTTCGAATTTGGCATTTGGGCAACATGCGCAAAGTAAAATTTGACGGATGAAGGCACATCGAAGGCTAAATCATGTGTTTAGATTAGCAATTATATGCTTTAATATGGCGATAATGATAGGGTATGTACTGGTTAATGAAATGATTGAGAATTGATCAAAGAATGATTTTCGCGCTATGAAGTAATTGTGTAAATCAGCACGCATGGCAAATTAGTACGTTGTGCACTGATACAATGTAAATTTTGCACATTCCACAATGGCGTTTGAAAAGATTTGCACTTTTGGAAGTCCATTTTCACTTTCTATGTAATGAAATTGATACAAATGTGGCTGTCAGAATGGCGTCCGCTGACACCGATGAAGGCTCACGCCAAAATGCGTTTGTTTTGATTTGTGTGCGCAATTAAATCCAAGACAAGGATTTAAACCCAACGCGAGTGCTGGTCTTTCCTTTGTGGAGTGGGAGCGGGAGATAGAAGCGAGACTGCCCTCGCGGACCAGGAGCACCCGTGAAAGAGTGCGGATACTGTTGGGCAGAACAGCGGAGCCAAAGGGGATATATATATCCAGTCAATAAACAATCTTTTCTCCGTATAATCCCGGAGTGCGTCTCTTCTTTGCGCAGCGGCGCGAGGATATTTGGACTATATATATATGTATGTATATATGCAAAAAAGAAGCAGAGAACTCTGGGTAGTTCTCAAGCTTAGGTGGAAAGCAGCTCCTGTATAGAGCACCCTCAACACCAGCGACACTCTAGATCTGCTCACCTCAAATGTCTGCTTTTCTATCAAAGTCTTTAAGCATATGATTAGCACAATGCCATCCATGCCGAGACAGAAAGGGACAAAGTATTTTGCCATTTCTACAGCAAAGTCTTTAAGCATAGGATTAGCACAGTGCTGTCCATGCCGAGCTGTAAAATGACATAGGCCATTTACCACTCCAGGCACATTATTACAGCTTTGAATTGGTAAAATACCAACCAAGCCAACCTGAAATGAGTAAAAGCAATCCCTGACACAGTGTTTCGCTCTCATTAGAGCTCTTCAGAGAGGTATAGCTTTGTCCAGACACAAGGGAGCACCCAGTATAAGTCAAAACAAAAGAAGCAAGGGGTTGCTTTTACTCATTTCAGGTTTAACTCTATCTCAAAGTTGTTACAATGCACATCTGAATTGTTTTAGAATAAATTTTAATACTTTAATTGGCAATTCTTTTATAAGTACATGTTCATATTTGTGTACATGTCAAAAAGATATATACAGTGAACCTTCACCTTCGTGTCCAGTGCATTTAATGCTTTTTTGTACAATATCAGAAAATACATAAACAGTAGATGAACAAGTAAATCAAAAGGCTGCCTGGCTAAGAAAGTTGTCTGGATAAGATGTGTTCACTTTAAACTAAGAAAGGTTAGGTTTAAGAGAACTGTGAAGCTGTTGTTACAAAAGTCTTTATAGCATATACACACTACACAGTGGACAACCAGTGCTCTTGCTTAATTCATCCTTTTATTCATTCAATAATGAAAATACGTGTAGATCTAGTCATATCAACAAAAAAGGACTGAATTGCATAGTATGGGGGAAATATCCCTTTCCGCTCTCTGCTGTTATAGGTCCCCAACTTTGGCTTATGGTACTTTCATATCCCTCCCTTACTGATGGGGGGATGGAGCACAGTAGAGCTTTTCATGAAATCAGCCTGTTTAACCAGGAAAAGAGGTCTGCAAACATCTTATGGTGTGGGGAAAAGGGATAAAATTACAAAGTTGGAAATCACTGCTAAGATGACCTCAATGGTGGTACGCTGCATAGGTACGTGATACATCTTGGAAGCATGCAGGAGTCTCTGGATGAATATATGAGACCCCATGCGCAGGTTTTGGATAGCTCAAATCAAAAACACCAAAAAGCCAGTACTGATACACAATTCTCAATTATTGACAGCGCATTGAATTGAAACAATGCCACCAACGACCTCTTTTTCCGTATGAATTAATCAAAATGTATTCAAAACATCACATATATGAAACATAATTTGAACAAAAATCAATCTGTTTAAAACTTTATCAGTCACCGCATTCCCCACTCACACAACGAACATTTTAGATACATCCTTCACCCCCAACATCTTATCTTTCATACCCCAATCTCTCAAACACTCTCAGAAAATCTTCAGACACCCCTCAATTCAACTTCACACACATTCCAGCATCACCAACCCCTGCCCACATTTAAATATTGAATGATCAAAAAACATCTTTTCATAAAACAACAGCCAACCAGGAAACAATTGACAAATTAGGGAAAAAATCAACACAATTCTTTTACAGATGCTGACCTTCTGCAAACAGCTGGGCCCTAATAAACCCTCTTCATCTCTTACCACCCCCGAGCGCTCGCCTCTGAACCTTCACATCCCAGCCACTGCAGACCTCTTCCCACCAGACTGGTATGCTCCCTGACAACTTCACAGACAGTCATTTGCCTTTGTGCCCGCTGGCTTATTACTTTTGTTAATGATCCTTCTTATTTGCATCTCGAAGTGACCTTTCTCCTGTAACCCTAAAGTTCTGTACCCGCACTAGGTATTGCTTTAAAACTAGGGCATCGATTGCCCGCTTCCTAAGGAGTACTCCATTGTTCACATGCTGGGTTTTTGTTTGTTTTCAGGGTGATGCTGGGATTCGCTAGGTCACTATTGCCTGGTGTGGGGGGGGGGGGGGTTTTATGGTTTACGTGGGTTTTGTCTTCTGTCTTCTTTTTGCTTCTCTAGTATGTTGGGCGAGACCGCCCTTTGCTTCAAACACACAACTTTGCCTACACAACCGCTCTTTTCATATCGATGCATGGAGTTAGGAAACAGCTGGAGGAACTCACGTTTATGATGTGGAATATCCACGGCCTAAACAATCCTCAGAAAGGTAAACAGGTAATCATATCTCCTTAGACATGGCATAAATTCCACTTTTTTACAAGACACACTTCTCCATCCACAATCATCCCCAATGTTTGCAATGTCCTGGGGGCCCCATAGATTCTTTGCCAGTTATAGTACGTACTTTCGTGGTGTATGAATACTCCTCCATAAAAGCCTCCCCTTCAGCCATCATACCACTGTTGCTGATAAGAACAGCTGTTATGTCCTCGAGGCTGGCTTATTGATGGGGCGGTGGGTCCTTTTGCTGAATGTCTACGTCCCCAACGTAGACGACCCCCCCCCCCCTCTCCAGGAATTGTCGACCCTGCTAGGTCAATTTGATACCAATATCATATTGTTGGGTGGCGATCTAAATTTAATTCTTGACTCCTCACTGGACACCACCAGCGTACATTGTGATGGCAAACCACGCGCGCTGCGCATCCTATGTGTTATCATTGACACACACCCACACTTTTAAAGAAGCCTGGCATGTTCCCCACTCCACCGCACTGGAATATACTTTCTATGCAGCCCCCATCCCATTAAGGGGGCAACAATATTTGAGTAAACAGACAAACGCTTTCTATGATTACAGGAGATCAAACCAGACTCCTGCCTGCATTTATAACCTTAATACCCCATTCTGGCAGGAATGGCAGCCTGCCATAAAACTGCAAGTACTTCTCAATGCAGTGCTATGTTAAAGAACAGTAGATGTGGCAGCACCAGGAAAATGTGCTGCATGGCTAAATACTTATAAGGTCTCAAAGGCGAGACAGATTGCATTGCAAATTTCTATCTATTATATGTACCTAGTTTTTTGTTTTCTCTTCTAGAGCACTTTGTAATATAGTGATTCCTCCCTTTGAATATATAAATCCTGCCAGCGCACCTCCCATTCATTACCACACCTCCCTGAACACGGAAGATTAGCTGCTTATTTTGAAACAAAGGGGCCGATTCCGATCTCGGTCGGAGGCGCACCCAATACCATTCGGTCGGGAAAAAAGCCATGCGAAAGCCTGTTTCCCGACCGATCCGTACAGCACACCGAACGAGCAAGTACGATGCGCACAACAGCAAAAATTCCGGCCGAGCCGTACTCACCCAAACCAGGTCCTGTTCTCCGACCGAGGCGAATCCGGAAACGCCGAATCGAGTCGCACGTAAGGGAAAATGCAGCCCCGTCCGGCCGGACAAGTACGATGCGCTTCCCGTACGCGCCGAACCCGTCGCTACGCACGGCACGTCAAAGCATCCGGGAGAGGCGCACATAAGCTCCGAATCGCGCCACAACACGATCCACGGCTACGAGACGAACACGGCACCGACGAGGACGACGCGAAGCGACGAGGACGAAGCGAGCGACGAGGACGACGCGAAGCAACGAGAAGGACGAACGACACGAACCAACCATGAATCCCTTCGTCCCGATCATACCAATATTCTACATCTACTACCGGAACAGGCACGGACGCGTACGGCGCAGAAGGTAAGTCAGACACCAACCACAAAACACATACAACACGTACACGACACATCACACACATACACTGGGAATCTGAATATACTTACACCAGCAACAGCAGCACCATAGGGGCGGGATGCCCATCACCAATGCCACATATGCACACAGGGGCCTGAATGCGCGCCACCACCCCAACCCAGGGGGCTGGATGCCTACCACTACTACCACCCTTAGCCAGGGGGCAGGATGCCCACCACTACTACCACCCTTAGCCAGGGGGGCAGGATGCCCACCACTACTACCACCCTCACCCAGGGGGGCAGGATGCCTACCACTACTACCACCCTTAGCCAGGGGGCAGGATGCCTACCACTACTACCACCCTTAGCCAGGGGGCAGGATGCCTACCACTACTACCACCCTTAGCCAGGGGGCAGGATGCCCACCACTACTACCACCCTTAGCCAGGGGGCAGGATGCCCACCACTACTACCACCCTCACCCAGGGGGGCAGAATGCCTACCACTACTACCACCCTTAGCCAGGGGGGCAGGATGCCCACCACTACTACCACCCTTAGCCAGGGGGGCAGGATGCCCACCACTACTACCACCCTCACCCAGGGGGGCAGGATGCCTACCACTACTACCACCCTTAGCCAGGGGGCAGGATGCCCACCACTACTACCACCCTTAGCCAGGGGGCAGGATGCCCACCACTACTACCACCCTTAGCCAGGGGGCAGGATGCCCACCACTACTACCACCCTCACCCAGGGGGGCAGGATGCCTACCACTACTACCACCCTTAGCCAGGGGGCAGGATGCCCACCACCACTACCACCCTCACCCAGGGGGCAGGATGCCCACCACCACTACCACCCTTAGGCAGGGGGGCAGGATGCCTACCACTACTACCACCCTCACCCAGGGGGCAGGATGCCTACCACTACCACCACCCTTAGCCAGGGGGCAGGATGCCTACCACTACTACCACCCTTAGCCAGGGGGCAGGATGCCCACCACTACTACCACCCTTAGCCAGGGGGCAGGATGCCCACCACCACTACCACCCTTAGGCAGGGGGCAGGATGCCCACCACTACTACCACCCTCACCCAGGGGGGCAGGATGCCTACCACTACTACCACCCTTAGCCAGGGGGCAGGATGCCCACCACTACTACCACCCTCACCCAGGGGGGCAGGATGCCTACCACTACTACCACCCTTAGCCAGGGGGCAGGATGCCCACCACTACTACCACCCTTAGCCAGGGGGCAGGATGCCCACCACTACTACCACCCTTAGCCAGGGGGCAGGATGCCCACCACTACTACCACCCTCACCCAGGGGGGCAGGATGCCTACCACTACTACCACCCTTAGCCAGGGGGCAGGATGCCTACCACTACTACCACCCTTAGCCAGGGGGCAGGATGCCTACCACTACTACCACCCTTAGCCAGGGGGGCAGGATGCCCACCACTACTACCACCCTTAGCCAGGGGGCAGGATGCCCACCACTACTACCACCCTCACCCAGGGGGGCAGAATGCCTACCACTACTACCACCCTTAGCCAGGGGGCAGGATGCCCACCACTACTACCACCCTTAGCCAGGGGGGCAGGATGCCCACCACTACTACCACCCTCACCCAGGGGGGCAGGATGCCTACCACTACTTCCACCCTTAGCCAGGGGGGCAGGATGCCCACCACTACTACCACCCTTAGCCAGGGGGGCAGGATGCCCACCACTACTACCACCCTTAGCCAGGGGGCAGGATGCCCACCACTACTACCACCCTCACCCAGGGGGGCAGGATGCCTACCACTACCACCACCCTTAGCCAGGGGGCAGGATGCCTACCACTACTACCACCCTTAGCCAGGGGGCAGGATGCCCACCACCACTACCACCCTTAGGCAGGGGGCAGGATGCCCACCACTACTACCACCCTCACCCAGGGGGGCAGGATGCCTACCACTACTACCACCCTCACCCAGGGGGGCAGGATGCCTACCACTACTACCACCCTTAGCCAGGGGGCAGGATGCCTACCACTACTACCACCCTTAGCCAGGGGGCAGGATGCCCACCACCACTACCACCCTCACCCAGGGGGCAGGATGCCCACCACCACTACCACCCTTAGGCAGGGGGGCAGGATGCCCACCACTACTACCACCCTCACCCAGGGGGGCAGGATGCCTACCACTACTACCACCCTCACCCAGGGGGCAGGATGCCTACCACTACCACCACCCTTAGCCAGGGGGCAGGATGCCTACCACTACTACCACCCTTAGCCAGGGGGCAGGATGCCCACCACTACTACCACCCTTAGCCAGGGGGCAGGATGCCCACCACCACTACCACCCTTAGGCAGGGGGCAGGATGCCCACCACTACTACCACCCTCACCCAGGGGGGCAGGATGCCTACCACTACTACCACCCTTAGCCAGGGGGCAGGATGCCTACCACTACTACCACCCTCACCCAGGGGGCAGGATGCCTACCACTACTACCACCCTTAGCCAGGGGGCAGGATGCCTACCACTACTACCACCCTTAGCCAGGGGGCAGGATGCCCACCACTACTACCACCCTTAGCCAGGGGGCAGGATGCCCACCACTACTACCACCCTCACCCAGGGGGGCAGGATGCCTACCACTACTACCACCCTTAGCCAGGGGGCAGGATGCCTACCACTACTACCACCCTTAGCCAGGGGGCAGGATGCCTACCACTACTACCACCCTTAGCCAGGGGGCAGGATGCCCACCACTACTACCACCCTTAGCCAGGGGGCAGGATGCCTACCACTACTACCACCCTCACCCAGGGGGGCAGGATGCCTACCACTACCACCACCCTTAGCCAGGGGGCAGGATGCCTACCACTACTACCACCCTCACCCAGGGGGCAGGATGCCTACCACTACCACCACCCTTAGCCAGGGGGCAGGATGCCACACACTACCACTCTTAGCCAGGGGGCAGGATGCCCACCACTACTACCACCCTTAGCCAGGGGGGCAGGATGCCCACCACTACTACCACCCTCACCCAGGGGGCAGGATGCCTACCACTACCACCACCCTTAGCCAGGGGGCAGGATGCCTACCACTACTACCACCCTTAGCCAGGGGGCAGGATGCCCACCACCACTACCACCCTTAGGCAGGGGGGCAGGATGCCCACCACTACTACCACCCTCACCCAGGGGGGCAGGATGCCTACCACTACTACCACCCTCGCCCAGGGGGGCAGGATGCCTACCACTACTACCACCCTTAGCCAGGGGGCAGGATGCCTACCACTACTACCACCCTTAGCCAGGGGGCAGGATGCCCACCACCACTACCACCCTCACCCAGGGGGGCAGGATGCCTACCACTACTACCACCCTCACCCAGGGGGGCAGGATGCCTACCACTACTACCACCCTTAGCCAGGGGGCAGGATGCCTACCACTACTACCACCCTTAGCCAGGGGGCAGGATGCCCACCACTACTACCACCCTTAGCCAGGGGGCAGGATGCCTACCACTACTACCACCCTTAGCCAGGGGGGCAGGATGCCTACCACTACTACCACCCCCACTCATAGGATGGACAATGCATGACACAACCAGCACACCACAACCTAGGGAATGCAAGATAAAGACATCCCCCCACCACCATGACAAGCGTGTGTAGGCTGTGTCAAATGCCTACAACACCGAACATGACTTTGAACATACAATGTGACCCCCTAGCACATGTGCCACACATATATGTGTGTGGCACCCACAATGCAAGCAGCCCATGACCATTGTGGCAATGGGGCCTAAACCCCCATCATCACAGTGACCAAAAGGTAAGTGTGGGGTCCATAGCTGCAGCACATTTTGACCATTGTGGCAATGGGGTCTAAACCCCCATCATCACAGTGACCAAAAGGGAAGTGTGGGGTCCATAGCTGAAGCCCATTTTGACCATTGTGGCAATGGGGTCTAAACCCCCATCATCACAGTGACCAAAAGGGAAGTGTGGGGTCCATAGCTGAAGCACATTTTGACCATTGTGGCAATGGGGTCTAAACCCCCATCATCACAGTGACCAAAAGGTAATTGTTGACAAAGAAAGAGCTGCAACTGCCAAACTGCATGGATCATTCCTGGTCACAGAACCAAAAACTCATGTGTGGCAAAGTAGTGTATGTGTCCCATTGCAACATAAATTGGGGGAGCCAAATACTGCAGTGCAAATGAAACATTCCTTTGGCCATGTGCAGACAAACAACACCCATGGGGGCTGAGACCGTCAACAGTCATCAATGACACAATGACAGAAGTGACCATCAGAATGCAGAACCACATATTTGCACCAATGGGCACACAAATGCAGATACCCTGTGGAGACAGCAGATGTGAGGTGAACAGATACCATACCATGGCAGCAATGGGACACACAAACCATGATCACTGTGCTGACCGATGACCTAGGAGTCCCAGGGACAGCAGGGGAAACACACCAAACAACATACAGCCAATGGCACACCCAAGATATGCCAATGCAGTGGTGCAGATGCACAAACACAAACAGGCAGACCAACACTGTCATCATACACAGCAGGTGAGGGGTGGGGGTGCCAGTGTCCCCAGGCAACAACACAACACATGAGGAGAGCTGAATACCAATCATACAGATGTGCATACACTGCCACACTAAGGTAACTCATGGATCCAAATCCCCTATGTGGGCAAGCAGGCATTGACAGGTGAGAGGGAGCACAAAACACACATGTCACACAGGCACGTAGGAACAACAACTGACACAGCAAGTCACAGACACACCACAGCACCACCCCCAGGGCCCCCACAATGTGGTGACCCTGGGCTGAATAAAAATACCACTGTGATGACAAAGCTAAATGTCGTTCACACTGTGAACCACAGTCAGGTGTCCTGAGCAACAAACTACCATCACACCTACACAAGCACAAATCAATCAGCATGGCCAGTAAGCCAAGGCCAACATGGAGGCAGGGGACTAGCCGGGCAACAACTCTCATCTGCACACACTCAAGACCACACCCCTCGACCTCCAACAATGTGCAGCAGTGAAGTACACATGCACTGGTGACATTGCACATGCACCCATGACTATTCCAGGGTGGTGGGTGGGAACCAAGGTGTAGAAACACATCACACATGGACACTCAACAAGACTCCTGAATGTCTGACACACTGCACACTACGCTGTACATGGACATGACGGCAATACCACACCGACCAATGGGATCCCAGCCACAGTCACACACCAATGAAGAAGCCAAGGTCACCCACAAAGAACACACATAGACAACAACCAACATTGCAGCACGGACCCTAAGGAGTGCCAGCAGTCACACACACAACGTGTCACAATCACTGAAAGATAACACAAACTGGAAATCACATGACAGGGGCAAACAACAAGTGCCAAAGGGAAACCTGACTGTGACCCATCTGCGTCTGCACACAAACTCTGCCCTGACAGCAAACACACCTATGGGTGACACCCTGATGACCAGTAATGTGCCATGCACCCACATCACAGAGAACACAGGGAGAAGACTTTGGGGGAACATAGCTCAAGTCAGCAAGCATCACAAACAGGTACAACACTAGGGATCACAGCATGCGCAGATGAATGGAAGTGAACACACAGACATGCACATACAACACACACCTTGGGCGCAGGCAATGTCACACGTGTACACACTGCCATGAGGGGACTCCACTCCTGTGTGAGGAAAGCTGTGCCATATGTTGCCTCAGTAGGGCCCCATCATGTCAGCTGAGCACTTGGTCACACAATCAACAATTAGCACCAAATGAGGGCTCCCATCACATCAGCCTGGTCATGGATGTGCCAACGGAATCATCAGCACAGATCCAACACACTTGTATAGCAATGTTGCACTGACTACACGGATGAGTCCCTCCCCATTGATGCCCAAACCTGCATGTCCACTGGAGATGGCAACACGGTCAGGGAAGTAGACAAATGCAACGATGGCAGGCACAACAGATGTGCAGGGGTGGAAGCCACAGATATGAAATTGCCAATGTAAGTAGGAAACCCATTGCCAAATACTGAACACATGACACCCTCAGATGCTGCTATTGATGACATGGATACACCACATGATAGGACACATTCCCCCTGGACCACATGGGTTCCTGCACAGTAACACTTCATAATCATGAGACCAGATATCACCATCACTGCAGCAAGGGCATGGTTAGCTGCACCAACAACATGTACATCTGAAGCATGAGCACTAGAGAAAAGAAAGTTGCTTTATTCAGCATATGTGTTGTTTGATAACGACGTCCAGAAGAAATTAGAGCAAAGGCCAATGGCCAGTCCATTGTCAAAGTTCAAACAGGGTGACACTGGCAGATGTCACCCTACGCATGCCTGCACAATACCAGGGACAATCCACTAGGAGGGGCAACCGGGGGGCAGGCCAGGCACCGCAGGGACAGGATCAGGGCTCACCAGGGGGAGTCAGGGAAGGGGTGGTGGGTGCTGGAGAGCCACTGACAACTGCAGTGGAGGTGTCTGACATGGTGTGTGCCGGCACAACTGGGGGCATGACACAGATGTCGTGGGTGCCGGCACAACTGCAGTGGACCCTGCAGATGGGGTGGACAGGTCCGCCACTGCAGTGCCCAAGTCAGACAGGGCGGTAGTGGACTCCACTGCAGTGCCTACCTCCAGGGGAGGAGAATGGGGAACAGGCAAGGTGGGTTGGACAGAGGGGGAGGACACCCTCACCACATCAGTGGCACAGACAAGCGCAGCGGGGGGTGTGGTGCTGGGAGAGCAAGTGGCAGGGGGAGAAGGCCGGAGCATCTTGGGGATGGTATATCTGTGGGTGGGGGAACCTGGGGCAGGGTGTGGTGGGGGCACCTGTGCAGTGGGGGCCTGAGGGATGGAGGACGGAGACCTTGTGCCTGAGCTGCAGGGCGGTGGCGGGGTCTTGCTCTTACCACTCCGGGGGGACTTGCGGGTGGGGGCCTCAGTCCGTCTGCGCCTGGGGGAGGGTGTCCGGGGGCGAGGGGCACTCTGCTCCGTGTGGGGGGCTTCCTCTTCCCCCGGGATGCTGGAGCAGCTTCATCGGTGGGGAAGAGGCCGAGGTCACAGAGGAAGAGCTGCTGTGACTTTGGGGTTGCAGGTGAGGCAAGGGAGGGTGCTTTGGAGGGAGAGGGAACTGAGGACTGCGCAGTGCATGTGGATGCGTGTGTGTGTTCCAGGGCCCCATCCCCTGTGAGTCTGGCTTCAGTCCCCTGAATGTGCGTGCGTGTGCGTTTTGTCATTGGCGTGTGTGTCAGTGTGCTGGATGTGTGTGTGCTGGTGTGTGCCTGTGCCGGTGTGTGTGTGCCTGGGATGGGTAAGGTGCTGGGGAGTGTGGATGGAGCAGAGGCAGGAGGGGTGAGGGACCGTTTGAGGAGGGACACTGCTGCCGTCAGGGAGGAGTCCATGGACCTATTGCCCCTCTGTAGGTCAGACATGCCCGATGAGATGCCCTCCATGAACGACACCAGCTGAGTCAACAGCGCGGTGTGCGCATGGAGGACACTCAGCATGGCTGTCTGCCCTACATGGAGCTGGCGAAGGAGGTACACAGACTCCTCACTCAGGGCAGCAGGGGACACAGGGGCAGGGGGTGCGGTGCCTGGCCCAAAGGAGACACGCTCCCGAACATGGGAGCCTCCACGGACCTGGGGAATGGGAGCCGATGGGAGGGCGGTGGTGGTGCTGGTGGTGGCGGGGACAGCAACACTAGCTGGGGTGTGGTGGCTGCTGACACCCGCCTCCATAAGGGAGTCATCCTCCGAGTTGCTCTGGTCCTCAGCTGAGGTGGATGGTGCTGAGGACTCCTCGGTGTGGCTCCCCTCGCCCTCCGTGCCACTGGGTCCCTCCGACCACTCCTCGGCTGCTGACCCAGTCTGGCTCTCCGGCTCCTCCTGGTCCGTGGAGCTGTCCCCTTCCGTGGCCGTGGATGTATCTGCAAACAATGGGGAAACAGACAGACATCAGTCACCTGCACCAAACGCACACACCACTGTGAGCACAGCACATTACAGAGCAAGCCCTGGCATCATTAGTTGTACATTGGTAAAAGTGCCCGAACTGAACAGGAGAAGCCAATTGTCAGTCTGATGCCAAGCATGGCACTCACATCCCACATGGCCTTGCACCCATCTGTCTGGTGTCTGTTGGATTGCAACACCCCAGTGTGGACACATGCACCAAGTACACAGTAGTTGGACAGTGCAGAGGACACGGTGTGGCATGTGGACATGCACACATCACAGCTCTTGCCACTGAGTCAGTACAGGTTTCCGGATGAAAGGGATGCCCAGAGTCAAATAGGAAATGCATGTGATGCATACCAGCGACAGACACCATGATGCACCCATGTCCTGATAGCCAGCGCCACTATGGTGTGCATGTAGCACATGTCACTCCCCTGCAGGCTCACCAATCAGTAGACACATGCCATGGCGGAGGCATGACTGCAAAGTCATACATCACTGGCTCAGTGATGTATGACTTTGCAGCCAGACAACAACACTCTGCACTGTGTCACAATAGTAGGTCATGGGGAATGCAAGTCCTGGAGCTGCACAAGTGCACATGTACATCCCCCCACAACACATCCTCTTAACCCTCATCTGTCCAGGTCATACCTATTGGACATATGGGAGACCTGTGACACTACCCTCTGAACCTGAGCCCCTCACACTCTGCTGTGCATGGGGAACAGCTGCCTGAACTTCACATTTACATGCCCCAGTCTGCATGGGCAGCTGATCAGACACCTATGTGTCACACAAGTATCGTCTCCTATGGTCACATCTCCAGTGGCATGCTGAGCCCCTACCAAGAAACTCCACAGCAGTCCTGGCGACTAATCCACAGCACACTGACACAGAGGCAGACACCTGAGGGGTCAAATCACTGTGCACAATGTGTCCGCTGATACACGGGAGTGGGAGTACAGAGTGTATTGTATGGCCTGGAGTAGGCATGACTGTCCAGCCCCACATGAATGAGGGATGAGCCCTGGACTGTAGGCAGCTGGCTAAGTATGTGTGACACACGTCATATACATACTCCTGGGGCCCAAACATTGTTCCCACCCGCAGCATGGGTGTGTGCCAGGTACCCCAGCCACATGTGGTGGATCAGCTCAGCAATTGGACCACAGATCAAAGTAACACGCTGAATACATGTCAGAATACAGGCATTGTGTAAGCAATGGACCCACCCATGATGCCCACCACAGAGTCAGGGAAACAGATGCTGTCTCCCACCTTGAGTCAAGCAAACTGCAAGGACACAGTCCTAAGTGACAGAATTCCCTGCATGTAAGGGCCACACCTGGGTATCAGATGAGGAGTGGGCAGTGCACAATAGAGGGACATGGCTCCTGGACAATATGACTGCTGTACTGTGGCAGTTTAACCAGGCCCGAGGAGGGCACATAGCATGTTAGACAGAGTACACAGTGCAGTCTTTGACTCACCCCCTCCTTGCTGCTCTCTGGCCTTCAGCTGCCCATCCAGGTCTGGAAAGACCACCGCCAGGATCCTGAGCATGTGGGGGGTCAGGGTCCGTGTTCCGCCCCTCCTGCGAGGAGGCGACAGCTTCAGCTGGACCCGTGCAATCCTCCGGGTCCAGCCCCGAAGGTCCTGCCACCTCTTTTGGCAGTTGCGGATCCGGCGCTTGTAGACCCCCACGGACCGGACAGCCCGGACGATGTCCTTCCATATCTCATGCTTCCGATGGGCAGAAGCCTGTCAGGATGACAAAGTGATAAGGCCATTACTACACATGCAACATATCCGTGCATGACACAGTTGCATATACATGTCGCAATCACAGGGGCACATGGTGTACACAGGCAGTGCACGGCTGCCCATGGACAGTTTTCCAGAAGTCACTACATGGTATCATTGCATGGGGAGTAAAACCCTGTACAGAAGCACTGTCACTGCACCATACCTGTCCAGTGCAAGTCACTACACACTATGGGGGGTGACAACTACTCAGTGAGCCTGCTAGCCAGTGGTGTGCTGACTCTCAGCCTTGCTAGTCAGACAAAATGCACATTCAGAAAGGCAGTGCACAGAACACTCACCTGCTCCCCTGGTGTCCCATACAGCTTGCTGTACTGTGGAAGTAGGCTGTCCAGCAGGGCCTGGTTCTCCTCAAGGCTGAAGGCTGGGGCTCTCTCCACAGTACGTGCCATTGCAGGGTCCAGAGGGGCAGAGACAGCAGCAGTGCAGTGGCAGATGTCGTCCTGGAGCATGTAGTGCAGGCAAGTGGGCTCTCAGGGGAACAGGCAGCAATATATATGTGCTGGAGAGGCAGATACTGTCCCTTGTGTCCAAAGTGATAGGTCCAAGTCGTTTGCATCTTCTGAATCTGGCCAATCCATGGAATAGCAGCAACAAAACACGCCCACAGCATCCTTCAAAACTTCAACTTCATGACATACATGATTTTGCAACATTGTTGTGGGTGACCAACTGATTTTCCAGCAACCGACTCGTTCGAAATTCGAAAACGCGTCCGTTGCCAGGCAAGCCCATTGTCAATGGGTGCGCACCGATCGGTCCATTGAGGTACAACGCGCACAGGGGTACAACGCGTACCCGCACACATTGAAAGCAATGGGCCGGCCGGAGGCACCGATCGGTCCATTGCTGTTCAACGCGCACAGGGGTACAACGCGTACCCGCACACATTGAAAGCAATGGGCCGGCCGGAGGCACCGATCGGTCCATTGCTGTTCAACGCGCACAGGGGTACAACGCGTACCCGCACACATTGAAAGCAATGGGCCGGCCGGAGGCACCGATCGGTCCATTGCTGTTCAACGCGCACAGGGGTACAACGCGTACCCGCACACATTGAAAGCAATGGGCCGGCCGGAGGCACCGATCGGTCCATTGCTGTTCAACGCGCACAGGGGTACAACGCGTACCCGCACACATTGAAAGCAATGGGCCGGCCGGAGGCACCGATCGGTCCATTGCTGTTCAACGCGCACAGGGGTACAACGCGTACCCGCACACATTGAAAGCAATGGGCCGGCCGGAGGCACCGATCGGTCCATTGCTGTTCAACGCGCACAGGGGTACAACGCGTACCCGCACACATTGAAAGCAATGGGCCGGCCGGAGGCACCGATCGGTCCATTGCTGTTCAACGCGCACAGGGGTACAACGCGTACCCGCACACATTGATAGCAATGGGCCGGCTGGAGGCACCGATCGGTCCATTGCTGTTCAACGCATCACTGTATATGTGACTGGCATAGGTCAGCATGCCTGTCTCAGATGGACATATGCCAGCCACAGATAGCTCCCAGGGAGTGAGGGGCACACCTACATCACGACAGCCTGTCCAAACCTTATCATAAGGCATGTAAGGCTGCATTTCCTATTGTGTGTATGTTGGTGTACATGTTGTCCTGTGGGTGTCACCTGTGGGCAGCCACCCCCAGGCTGTGCACGTGTTCATGGGGACAGGATCCTGGGTGTTACGTGTACGTGACCACTGTGATGTGCAACTGTTCATATCTGTGCATGTGTCATGGTCACATTTCACAGTGGTGTTTGTGTATGTCATGTCACATACCCCGTGAGTCCCATGTGGGACGGTATGTTTGAGCCAGGGTGTCCCAGTGGCACAATAGTGATGGCCCTCCACAGTCTTTGTGCATGTAGTGTTTACAATGTCTCTGATTTCATGTGCACAATGGGAGACAGTCTCCACATCCACGTTGTGTGTGCATGGACTCTGATGTTGTGCGTGTGTGTCACAGACGTCCATGGCTCTCCTGCCATGGCAAGTGTGGCCACTACCTGTGGGGGTCATGTTTGTTTTGCTGTGGTGTACACATGATACTCCAGGTGATGCCAGTGTCCATGTGGCATTACAGGGTCCCTGGGAATGTGCCTGTCGTTGAGCTGTGGTGCCTGGGGCACATCTGTCCTCACATGTCACTGGGGGGGTGACTTTGACACAGCATCATGATATCCAATGGGCCAACCTGGGACAAATTGATGCCACCTGTAGGACCGTGTTGACAGATGTTGGCCATGTATGTACCATACATGTCGTTCCGGTACTGCACACTTCATGTAGTTGTGCCTCATGATGATGTATGTTGGGAACTTGAGTGTGTTCAATGCCGCATATGTGGGGTGACTGACGATCTTGCTTACTTCTCCTCTGCACTGCAGGGCTCCTGCTGTCCATCGGCCATTCCCAGACCTGGCAACGATGGTGGAACGGGACAGCATCCGACGGTACCGCTTCACCAGGCAGCTGATTGAGGATTTGGCAGTGCAGTTGTCCCCACATTTGCAGCCTGGCCGGCCGTATCCTACAGCGCTGACCCCCAAGGTGAAGGTGATGGCAGCCCTACACTTCTTTGCCACCGGTACCTTCCAACATACTGTGGCGTCTGCTGGTGGGATGTCACAGACCATGTTCAGCCGTGTGCTCCGCGATTTCTTGGCGGCAATGTTGCTCTTCCTGAACCGGTACATATATTTCCCTAGACTGCGACGACTCACTGACGTGAAGAGTGACTTTTATGCCCTGGGGAGGATGCCGCATGTCATTGGCTCCATTGATGGGACACATGTGGCTTTGGTACCACCACAGGCCCAGGAGCAGGCCTACAGGAACCGCAAGCACTACCACTCGGTCAATGCACTGGTGGTGTGTCTTGCAGACATGACCATCACACACGTGTGTGCCCGTTTCCCTGGTTCAGCACACGATGCCTTTGTGATGAGGAGTAGTCGCATCCCCAGGTTGATGGCACAGATGCAGAACCAGCGTGCCTGGCTTGTCGGTGTGTACTGACTTTGTGCCATTGTGTGTGATCTGATCTGTAGTATTCCGCCCACTTTTCCAAGTCAGCTGATGTGCACTTGTCTGTCCGTAGGTGACTCGGGATACCCCAACATGCCGTGGTTGCTGACACCCCTCAGGAACCCTGTGACACCTGCCCAGATGCGCTACAATGAGGCACATGGTCGGACCAGGAGAGTGATTGAGCGGACCTTTGGTCTCCTGAAGAGCCGCTTCCGCTGCCTGGACAAGACCGGAGGGTCCCTCCCATATGCCCCTGCGAAAGTGTGCAAGATTATCATCGTCTGCTGCATGCTCCACAACCTGGCAGTGCGGAAGGAGTTGCCTCTCATCCAGGATGACGATGACCAACATCCGCCACCTGTGGAGGATCCTGGCCTGGACCACGATGCCAGTGACGATGATGATGATGATGATGGTGATGTCCGCACACAGCTCATCACCAACTTCTTTAGCTGAATGTGAGTATCCTGAGGTGTCATGTGAATGATGTGAGTTGGCATGATGTGTGGGTGGTGCTCTGGTGCTGTTGGAGTGTGTCCATGGGCTACTTGACAGGATGTGTGTTGCGATGTGTGGTGACAGGTGGGCTGTACTCCCCAACAGTGTTGACATGCTAACTTGGTTCTGGGTGGGTATCTTGTAACATGTATTGTGCATGAGTTTTGCTGATCTGTCCTGTACTGCATTGCTTTTGACTGTGTGTCATTTCTGTCCTTCACAGGGTACTTTCAGATTCGTTTGGTCAACTGTGTCCACCGACGACGTGATTGCACATCCAGGCTGGTAGCTGTTGTGTCCCTACAGGTGATGTGCGCCACACCCATGGACTTCCTTCCGTCTACAGTTGTTGACTGTGTGCCCGCTACCAGGTGGGGTTACCTTGCATCTGTAGTGGTTACGGCATGTTGCTACTGTGTAATAAACCTGTGCTTCACTTAGTGATGTGCGTTGTCTGTGGTCACACATTTGACTGCCATTTGCTTACTGCACCTGTGGGCTACTTGACTACAACTGGGAATGGGTGTGGTGTCTGTGCATTGCACCGTCTTCCCTGGCAACATCAGTGTAGGCAATGAGTCAGATGGCCTAGGTGTGTATGTGTTGTGTAGCCCTGGTGGTGTGTCTCCCTCATATGTGTCACGTTGCCTGTACTCACATGCCTGTGTTGTCCTTGCTGTTGCAGTTCGCATACACAGTGTAATTTTGCAGTTCATCATCCCCATAACAGCACCCACGTTGGAATCACGACAGAGGCAAGTATGGTGTATTAGTGTGTTTATTGTGATACATCTGTGTTAATAGTGCATAGGATGGATTGTGCTGTACATGAATCTTGCAATCCCAAGTTCCTAGGTGAATTGAAAGTCCAGGTAGACAGGATCCCCAGTATCGGGGCCACAGTTGTCTGACACATTGTTCCAACTTGTACTCCCCATGCAATGTGTGGGAGTAGTGTTGCCATCAACAGGGTGAACAGTCTGTGCACAAAGGAGAAAATCCAGAACAGGTTCAGGCTTCCTGGGAGTTGCGCTTGGCCATCAGCCTCTCACTTTCCCCTCCTCGGACGACCCCTCTTCTTGGGGGGGGCCCTCAAGTGCAGGCTGCTGCGGTGCAGGGGACTCTCCGCCAGAGTCCTCCTCCCTCCCTGTGGCAGTTGCAGTTTGTAAGGTACCAGATGTTGTTGGCACACAGGGAGGTGTGGACTGGTTGCTGTTCATCTGGCGGAGGCATTGTAAAATGTCCCTGTGCACCGCCGTCATCTCATGTAGTACATCCCACTTGGACTCCACGCGGGACATGTGGGAGTCCACACGTGACATGTGTGACTCCACGTGGGACATGTGGGAGTCCAAGCGGGCATGATGGGCAGCCTGCTGCTGTTTGATGTCTCTGAGGAGCCCCACTACCTGGCTGAGCTCTCCGGTGCTGGACTGGTACGCATCAGCTATGCGTACCAGTTGTGGGTCTTCATGCACACCAGCAACGTCTGCAAGCAGCGACCTCTGTCTCCCACCCCTCCCACCACCCCTGCTGACATGTGCAGTGTGTGCAGTTGCACGCACAGATAACCCTGGTCCACCTTGGGGGGGGGGTGGTGGTGTCCATGGCCCCAGGTTGGTCCAGGGTCACTGCGCTGGTGTTGTTCCTTATTCTGTCCATGTCGGCAGGGATGGTATTCGTGGTGACAGTCGTTGGAGGGGTGGGTGCAGGGGGTGCAGCTGGTGGACCTGCTGGTGCTGCAGCTGGTGGTCCTGCTGGTGCAGCAAGTTGACTTGCACCGGATGTGCCAGGTTGTTCATCGTCCGAGGAGGACAGAGGCTGTACGACGCCAGTGAGCTCGGCATCCTCTTGAGCCTGGGACTGGGACTCCTCAGCGTCTGCTGCTGTGTCCCTATCATCACCTGTTTTTGGGAGACACAAACAATGTATTTCATGTTTCTGCAGGCATCAGTGGTTGACACACCTGACAGTTGTGACTGTGCCTCGGGGTGCGGGCCTGTACATTGTATTGTCCTAAGTCGTCAAAGTCAGGGGTTGATATTGGTGTGGCACATTGTCCTGCATTATTTGGGCATTTCTATGTATTCTCTGGGGTGTGAACATGGTCTGCATTGATTGTGTTTGGTTGACAGCCAGACCTCCTTCCCACCCACCCACCCACCCAGTCAGTTATCCCACCATGGAACGTGCTTGCATTGCAGGGAGTGTAAGTTGTCTCTCAGGATGTCAGTCAGTGGTGTCCTGCTGTTTGTTGGTGCACAGTTGCCAGCAGGGCCTTGTGCTCCCCACAGCAGTAGCCAGTGTCAGCCATCTTGTGAGTCCTTCTCCACTCCCTGTGATGTGAGCATGGTTCAGGGTGGTGTTGATGGGACAGTTGTGGGGGTGAGCTGTGTCTGTGACTACGACTCCCATCATGCTATTGCCTCCACCCCCTTCCCAGCATGCCCATGCTTCCTTCCTTTTGACTCTGCTTCCCTGTGGGGTGGGCTGGCTGTGCTGACAGGATGGCTGGGAGTGTTGTCCTGGCAGTTGTTTGGCTAAGAGTCCCAAGAGTGTCCCTGTGCTTCACACAACATGACCCAGGGTGGTGGTGCTTTGTGGGATCTTGTGTTAGGATGGAGGGCATTGCATTCTACCAGGTGGGTACTGTGGAGTTTGTGTTGGGGGGGGGTGAGGGGAGGTGCTGGTGACTATAGTCAGTGCTGCAAGTCCCCCTTCCCACCCAGCCAGCCAGCCAGATATCCCACCATGGAACGTGCTTGCATTGCAGGGAGTGTAAGTTGTCTCTCAGGATGTCAGTCAGTGGTGTCCTGCTGTTTGTTGGTGCACAGTTGCCAGCAGGGCCTTGTGCTCCCCACAGCAGTAGCCAGTGTCAGCCATCTTGTGAGTCCTTCTCCACTCCCTGTGATGTGAGCATGGTTCAGGGTGGTGTTGATGGGACAGTTGTGGGGGTGAGCTATGTCTGTGACTACGACTCCCATCATGCTACTGCCTCCACCCCCTTCCCAGCATGCCCATGCTTCCTTCCTTTTGACTCTGCTTCCCTGTGGGGTGGGCTGGCTGTGCTGACAGGATGGCTGGGAGTGTTGTCCTGGCAGTTGTTTGGCTAAGAGTCCCAAGAGTGTCCCTGTGCTTCACACAACATAACCCAGGGTGGTGGTGCTTTGTGGGATCTTGTGTTAGGATGGAGGGCATTGCATTCTACCAGGTGGGTACTGTGGAGTTTGTGTTGGGGGGGGTGAGGGGAGGTGCTGGTGACTATAGTCAGTGCTGCAAGTCCCCCTTCCCACCCAGCCAGCCAGCCAGATATCCCACCATGGAACGTGCTTGCATTGCAGGGAGTGTAAGTTGTCTCTCAGGATGTCAGTCAGTGGTGTCCTGCTGTTTGTTGGTGCACAGTTGCCAGCAGGGCCTTGTGCTCCCCACAGCAGTAGCCAGTGTCAGCCATCTTGTGAGTCCTTCTCCACTCCCTGTGATGTGAGCATGGTTCAGGGTGGTGTTGATGGGACAGTTGTGGGGGTGAGCTATGTCTGTGACTACGACTCCCATCATGCTATTGCCTCCACCCCCCTTCCCAGCATGCCCATGCTTCCTTCCTTTTGACTCTGCTTCCCTGTGGGGTGGGCTGGCTGTGCTGACAGGATGGCTGGGAGTGTTGTCCTGGCAGTTGTTTGGCTAAGAGTCCCAAGAGTGTCCCTGTGCTTCACACAACATAACCCAGGGTGGTGGTGCTTTGTGGGATCTTGTGTTAGGATGGAGGGCATTGCATTCTACCAGGTGGGTACTGTGGAGTTTGTGTTGGGGGGGGGTGAGGGGAGGTGCTGGTGACTATAGTCAGTGCTGCAAGTCCCCCTTCCCACCCAGCCAGCCAGCCAGATATCCCACCATGGAACGTGCTTGCATTGCAGGGAGTGGAAGTTGTCTCTCAGGATGTCAGTCAGTGGTGTCCTGCTGTTTGTTGGTGCACAGTTGCCAGCAGGGCCTTGTGCTCCCCACAGCAGTAGCCAGTGTCAGCCATCTTGTGAGTCCTTCTCCACTCCCTGTGATGTGAGCATGGTTCAGGGTGGTGTTGATGGGACAGTTGTGGGGGTGAGCTATGTCTGTGACTACGACTCCCATCATGCTATTGCCTCCACCCCCTTCCCAGCATGCCCATGCTTCCTTCCTTTTGACTCTGCTTCCCTGTGGGGTGGGCTGGCTGTGCTGACAGGATGGCTGGGAGTGTTGTCCTGGCAGTTGTTTGGCTAAAAGTCCCAAGAGTGTCCCTGTGCTTCACACAACATAACCCAGGGTGGTGGTGCTTTGTGGGATCTTGTGTTAGGATGGAGGGCATTGCATTCTACCAGGTGGGTCCTGTGGAGTTTGTGTTGGGGGGGGGGGGGTGAGGGGAGGTGCTGGTGACTATAGTCAGTGCTGCAAGTCCCCCTTCCCACCCAGCCAGCCAGATATCCCACCATGGAACGTGCTTGCATTGCAGGGAGTGGAAGTTGTCTCTCAGGATGTCAGTCAGTGGTGTCCTGCGGTTTGTTGGTGCACAGTTGCCAGCAGGGCCTTGTGCTCCCCACAGCAGTAGCCAGTGTCAGCCATCTTGTGAGTCCTTCTCCACTCCCTGTGATGTGAGCATGGTTCAGGGTGGTGTTGATGGGACAGTTGTGGGGGTGAGCTATGTCTGTGACTACGACTCCCATCATGCTATTGCCTCCACCCCCCTTCCCAGCATGCCCATGCTTCCTTCCTTTTGACTCTGCTTCCCTGTGGGGTGGGCTGGCTGTGCTGACAGGATGGCTGGGAGTGTTGTCCTGGCAGTTGTTTGGCTAAGAGTCCCAAGAGTGTCCCTGTGCTTCACACAACATAACCCAGGGTGGTGGTGCTTTGTGGGATCTTGTGTTAGGATGGAGGGCATTGCATTCTACCAGGTGGGTACTGTGGAGTTTGTGTTGGGGGGGGGGGGGGAGGGGAGGTGCTGGTGACTATAGTCAGTGCTGCAAGTCCCCCTTCCCACCCAGCCAGCCAGCCAGATATCCCACCATGGAACGTGCTTGCATTGCAGGGAGTGGAAGTTGTCTCTCAGGATGTCAGTCAGTGGTGTCCTGCTGTTTGTTGGTGCACAGTTGCCAGCAGGGCCTTGTGCTCCCCACAGCAGTAGCCAGTGTCAGCCATCTTGTGAGTCCTTCTCCACTCCCTGTGATGTGAGCATGGTTCTGGGTGGTGTTGATGGGACAGTTGTGGGGGGGGCAATATGTGTGACTGCGACTCCCATGATGCTATTGGCTACACTGACTTGGCCAGCATACACAGAATTCCTTCCTTTGAGTGGTCTTCACTGTGTGTTGGTGTTGTTGTGGTGGCTACATGTGTGGATGTGTTTGTTAGTTCTATTTGTGCCACTGCCTAGCTGTAGTTGTGGTTGTGTTTGTACATGTGTTGGCACGGTTGGATGTGACTTTTTTGATGGCATGTGTTGTGTTTATCTGACTGACATACACATTTTGGGATGATTCTGTTCTGGTTGCTGTGTGATTGCTATGAGTGCATGGTTTGACTCTCCCCTTGACAGTGATGTGTGTGTGTTTTGTGGCAGTATATTGTGTACATTTGTTGTGTACTCACCAGGCTCTGGGATGTCCTCTAGTCCATATATGCTCACTGGCGGTAGGATGGCCCGCACCTTCTCCTCCCAGGGCCTGAGGTATATTGGCTTGGCAGGAGGGCCACTGCCGGTGTGTTGGCTGTTGATGTAGTCTTGCTTCAGCAGTTTCCGTACCCTCCTGCGCACGTCATACCACCTGTTCTGGATGTCGGTCTTTGTGCGCCGACATGGTGATTGGGCGTTCACCCTGTTGATGATCCTCTCCCACATCTTGGTTTTCTGCGACATGGGGGTCTGTTGGACCAATGTGCCAAACAGCTGTGGCTCTACCCTGAGGATCTCGTCTACCAGGACTTCCAATTCACAATCTAGGAACTTGTGATTCTTCTTGGGGGGCATGGTGATGGGTGGTGATGGTGAGTGATGTGTGTGTTGGTGTGCAGGTGAGGGTGTGTGAGTGTGTGTTTTGCTGGGTGTATGTGAGGAAGGTATTTGTTGGTGTGCTGATGGTGTGTGGCTTGTGTGAGGGATGAGCTGTGGGTGTGTGGTTGCTTTCTCTTGGGTGCTGGCAGTGGAATGGCATTTGCAAAGGCTCATGGTTGTGATTTGTGTCCTTTATATAGGTGGAGTTGTGGGTGTGTCTTTGTTCTCTGTCCCCACCCCCCAGTATTTATTGGCTTGGTAATTGCTTGTTTGGCCTTTTTTGGTTGATTTTTCCTTTGTGCTGTTTGTGTATGTTGGAAACGTTCTTGTGACCGAGTCGGACCCTGCATTGGTCTCGTACGGTGTTTTCCGTTTCGTTCACGCTGTGTTTGTGCAGTTTTGTATGCTGCGTACGCGTCGGTCGCGGTGTATTGTGTTGCTTCGGCTCGGTTTTGTATGCGTGTCGGTCGTACGGCTTGTCCTCCGTCCGACTCGGTCGTGTTTTTCGCGCCTTGCATCGTACTTTGCGGTTTGGAGTTGGCGGGTACGATTCGGTCGGATTTGTTCCGGGTGCGTGTCGGTCGGTTGGATTAGCGTGTTTTTCCGGCCGGATTGCTATTTTCCGAGCGGCTCGGTCGGTCGGCTTGGTTTCCTAACGTGTCGGTCGGATTTATCGCGGCTTGCATCGTACTTGGCGTGTCGGGCGCCACTGGTACGTGTCGGTCGGTGCTTTTTCCGGCCCGAATCGGAATCGACCCCAAAGTGTATACACTCTTACGGTATCATAGGCATTTTGTGTAGGAGAGTACCCTATTCCTTGTGCCACTGGTGGTTGTATTTAGATTGTACACTTGAGTAACTTGTTGGACTTTTTCCAGAATTGTGGATGGTACAAATGTTTCTACCGGCAATTAAAGTAATGCATTGAACATTGTTAGATGAAGTAAGGGTGGTTAGTAGTTGCTCAACTCTTTCTGAAGGGGTATACTTTGAGCAGGCATACTAGCCAAACCCACCTCTATTGCAGCAAACTTGTGCTAGACAATGTGTTGGTGGTACGTGTCAGCTAACCCAAACCTGCACTGTTCCTTCAAAGCTGCTTGATGAGTGGTCATTCCTATTTTTTTTTTTTTTTTAGAGTTTAGCTGGAGATGAGCTTCTACCGCCTCTTTTCACTTCTGTTTTTCCAGCAGAGGAATTTGCTTCTTTCTGGGTCAAGGCATAACTTCGAACTCGTCTTTCTCCGGTACATTAGGTCAAAAATATGGTCTTCGTTGAAGAGCCAACAACTTTTGATGTAATTTTCTTTCCATCTACTTCACTCCATGAACGTCGAGTCACCAAAATGCCAGGGATAGCAGAAGTAACATCACTTTTTGACCCTTCCACTCATGACATCACAGGAAGTGTCTTCACATGACGTTCGACCATAACAGCCCAGGAATTTGTCATGTGTTCTTTTATCCTGTTTATATTACAGTGATCAACATCACTGCACTTCAAAACCACCTTCAATAAAATCAATTAACAAAATAACAAACACTAACAAACCCTACATTAGAGCAGCCATGCACCAGACCAACACCATTCCCCCAGTCTGCTACTCAACCCGCCTCCAACACCCTCCAAGTTTGGCAAGACAGTTTTCCAAGAGGCCTTATAGGATGTAAAGTTGGAGAACAAACAGGATCTCGTTGACAGCATTTGGCAGGTAAACATACTTAATGGATGGGCCAGATAATTAGTATTTGGTGGGCTCAAATACATTATTTTTTCACTTTCACTAAAGGGACTGTTAAAAAATAGAAGTAACATGTTCCCTTCTGCATTGAACTGCTGCTATGAACCACTTACATTTACATCCTTCCCGTACCAGTGGGTGCTATAATCCTCATTAGTAGTGGGTTTACATCAGAAAGATATGTCCATGTACCGGTGTATCATATCATTACAAATAGGAACCACTTCCTGATCCCGCTAAATCTCCAACAAGATAATCCATGACATTATCAAAATAAGTCCTGCCCGACCAGGTAAAAGAGGAGAAATGACAATGTTTCTGTAGGACTTTTCAACTTGGGTAAAATTATAGACTAACTGATAATAGAAGTGTCAAGCAATTTTGGATGATTGTAAATCTCTCTCTCTCACACACACACCGACGCAATGTGCTACAAACCCCTATCAATTCAGTTCATACAGCTGCTAACAAGAAAGATTTGCATTTGCTCATAGAGGTGCTTCACTTTTGTGTAACAGCTTCAATATCACACGAGTTAGAGCGGTAAAGAAGTAGAATTCCAGTGATAGTTAAGATGCATGCATTACAGTAGAAACCATAATCTAAGCCTAAAAGTAGTGGCAAAACTGCACTTTCACTTCTTGTGAGAAAAAGATGATGTCGACAACAGAAGGGTCGCATTGCCTGTCTAAAAGCTTCAAATACTAGAGTGAAATAGGCAGGGGTCTGCTCCCTGCGTCTTTCCATGTAAGCTGATCTCCTCTTTGCCAAGAGCATAGGGCGTCCACTACAGCAGCAATCTAGGCAATAATCGGTGAGCTCTCACAGGCCACAGGAGCCAGAGGAGGGCCAGGACAGGCATCCCGAGGAGCTCTCCTCAGGGATCCATGGCACTTCTTCTCTCTGGAAAGTCTGAGCTCATATGTAAATGGTATGTGTACATATTTGTTTTACATCAATTGCTGACCATCTCTCTCTTCAGTTTAATGTCCTCAAAGGTATCGATCAAGGATTCTCTCTCTCTGCCTGTCTCGCTTTAAAAAGCAGCATACATCTCTACAAAGAGGGGGCTCCGTGTAAGAGTGCTTTGGTGCCAGACGAATGGTTGAAGGTGCTTTTTAAATGCTGAGCTGAGAACATAACAGGTATGTGTGTTCTTAACAGCCCAAAAAAGACAGTTTGAATCCAGTATTCAGAACACCTGTATGGTGTCATGCCTAGGAGGATAGGTGCAGAGTCCTATCTGCTTTATATCTGTATAGTAACATGCTGGGGATCGACATGTGTGTTGGACCTTGGGTTCTCAATGTCAGTCCCAAAGTAAAACAAGCATTGGCATAGCCAATAGATCTCGCCTTTGGGACCTTATAAGTGTTTAGCCGTGCAACAGTTGATGTTGTTGCACCAAACACTTATAAGGTCCCAAAGGTGAGACCTATTGGCTATGCCAATGCTTGTTTTTGTTTGTTTGTTAGGCACAGGGAGATTAAGTGATTTGCCCAGAATCACAGGATGTTGAGCGCCTCTGCCGAAACTCGAACCCGGTTCTCCAGCTTCGAGGTCGACCTCTAGCCGTAAGACTACTTCCTCTCCCATGCCAAGTCTTGACTATTAGGGCTAGCGATTTAAGAAAAGGCAGTGCTCTATGAGCGTAGTTTGCATTACTGACTGTTGTTCCAGTATAAAAATGTGTACAGGCTTGCAAAATATAACAATTCAAGACTTATAATACACTCAAAATGCTCCTTGATTATATGCAAATACATGCAGAAGGCTGGGCACAAGATTGGCGGTTGTTTATTTCTATAATAAAATGTAAACAAAAAAATATGCATTGTGAGAAGAAAAAAAAAGGATTTGCTAAACTGTTACTCCGAAGCATCGTTTGCTAAAAAGTGTTTGATGCATGCCAATATAAATAAAAAGATGAATACATCACAGAGATTTATTAGCACTTCTATCCTCGCCTCTCAAAAATTCAACCACAAGTATCCTATCCCTTGGAGAAGTAGATATTTTATAGAATTCAACAACCCTCTTCGATAATGACATCACGGGAAATCACATTTCATAACACAACACCGATTACTGAGAATTATTGGCAATTCTCTTCTTGCCTCTTAACCGGTTCAATCCAGTTACCTCAACAGCAAACAGGGCTGTCATCTTTCTCAGAAGCAAATACCTGGCTATTTGTTTATGATTTGAGATTCTGAAATGACCAGGAGCTACTACTTAAATGCAATTGTGTGCACAATCCACTATAACATTGCAATTCTATTTCTGATTACTTTAATATTAATCTGGAAACGTTTTAACCTGCGCTAAAATACCTTTAAACGGATCTATTTTTACATTTCCCTTTTTAAGCCTACATTCAAAAAGGAACAGCATTTTTCCCACTTTTTTTTTTTTTTTACATCTCTGCTATAAAAAAAAAATACTGGCCAATTGGGCATAATACCAAAACCAGTCGGATGATTCTGAGAAACTGTTAGTTTCAGTTTTCCAGGAACGGCACCAGCCTACCTTCCAGCAAATGAATGCAAATATGAACATGGAAATAAATACTCATTATCTCAGAGTATAGGTTTGGTACTGACTGAGACGTGCCCCATACTCTCGCATTAAAAAGGACAGAGATGTGATGATCCTCTCCCTTTCAAATAAAAAATGGAGGTGGTCAGTTCCAGTGGGTGCCTGAAAGCACCTTTTTAAAGTGGTAGAGTTGGCAAGTTACTGGCTGCGCCTCATCTTGGAGCGCGTGCTCAGGTAGCCTGGAGCCATCTTCTGCCGGGGGGGCGCGTGGATTAGACTGGGAGGCAGGGCTCCAAGGAGGCGAGGCAGCAGGAACGGGTCCTCGGAGGCTAGGGCTCTACGACATGCGTCTGGGCTGTGGGTGGCTTGGATTATGGGCCTCGGAGATAGTCGGCCGGGCTGTGGTTGGTTGGATGCGGCGCTTCGTACTGTCTGTGGAAAGGAGGGGGATGGCGGCTCGGAGGCTCGGCTTCAAGGATAGACAGGCGGGCGGGCTCGGGGTGGGTCTGAGCGTGGATCGCAGGAGGCCGGGGGTGGGTCGCAGGAGGCCGCGGGTGGGTCGCAGGAGGCCGCGGGTGGGTCGGAGGAGGCCGGGGGTGGGTCGGAGGAGGCCGGGGGTGGGTCGCAGGGGGCCGCGCGTGGGTCGGAGGAGGCCGGGGGTGGGTCGGAGGAGGCCGGGGGTGGGTTGGAGGAGGCCGGGGGTGGGTCGCAGGAGGCCGGGCGTGGGTCGCAGGAGGCCGGGCTAGGCCCCTTGGGGCCGGCCTTCGGGTGTAGGCTTCGGCTCCGGGAGGCCGGCCTCCATGTCTGGCTGGGCCCAGCTCTCGCTCTCTGATGTAACTTCCTGGAGCTGCCTGGGAACTTTGAAAAGCGGCAGAAACGAAACTGCTCTCGGCAGAAGGAGGAGGGAGCCGCTGGTATAAATGAAGGGCGGGCGGCACAGGAGCTGCCAGAGACTGAGGCGGCGGAGGAACCAGGGAGGACCACGAGGATCCGAGACCGGGGAGCGGAGCAGGTACAGCCCCACACGCGGGAGCGGAGGTACAGAGAGAACTGGAAAACCGAGGGGAAGCCATGTGGAGAAGAGAGCCCCGTTCCCTGGTGCAGCCCTCTAGCCCTTACAAAGGTTCCACCTTTCCTTCTTCGCACCTGATGCTGAAGTTAGGATCTTAATCGGCCACTGGCTTTTATTCCCCCTTCCTTAGACTGCCCCTAACTATTGCCCCTCCTGACCATACACCCTTATTACCACAGTGTCCCCCTGCAGACCTGCCCCCCACTTTGCCCCATCGCACACTTGTAATAATAAAGCTTTACTATTTTAAATGTGATAGGTCTCCACTTTATAGGTACCTGACTTATAAAAATAAAGCTTTATTACTAACCATGCTGCCACACTCTTCTAATATTCATTGTCATTCAAACTTTGTTTTCTTATGTGTGGTTCTTATAGAGAGCCTCTCTAGTTTATTTCATTTTCTAAATCTCACTGCTACGACACAGCAACAGTTGATAACAAAACTCGTTGCCATACATGCCAATAGACTCTGGAGTTATGTTCATTTATTTTAACTGTCTCTTGCCTGAAATTGCCAATGCTTCAATAGAAGTAGTTAAGGAAAATACATTCCCCTCCATTTACTTTCCAAAATCTCCCACTTTGCTGTTCTAAAATCTTGCCATGTATGCTTTACCCACTGTTGTGGTGTCATACAGGCATTTTAGAACAGGCTGACCGGCCTCCCTGAGAGCCTGTCCCCACCAGTGTTGCCAGATTTTGAGACCCGTCCCAAGCCCAAAGACCCTCAAGTATAAGCCCAACGCAGACCAGTTTCAGCCCAAAAACCAGCCCAAAGTCGAAACTCTCAAATTTTGCGAGAGTAGTCTTCAGAAAACATTTTACGGACGAATCTAAATTCTATTCAATATGCAGATAGTGGGGGGAGGATTACTGGACACCTGTGTTAATAACTACTCAATTTCAAGACCAGTCACCACTTTGACTTTTCATCTTGTAATTCTGTCACCACAGAACCAAACCTGAACCTGGCATTCATGAATTACCTCTAGCTAGATACACATACATTAATACATCCACGCATGAAACATAAAAAACTCACAAAACTTACCTTAGCTACAGCTCTCCGAGAGGAAGCCTCAGAGGTCCCACAAGGGTTGGGACTGCTGCCTTCCCTCATTGGCAGATTGGAAGGCAGTAGTCCCAACCTTATCACAGAGTGGGATGGGGTCAGTGATACTTCTGACCTCACCCCACTCTGTGACTAGGTGCCACTGTGACACTCTGCCCTTTGTACTTCAGGGCTTAAAACTGAAGCGCCCAGGTCCGAGTCAATCAGTGGCACTCCCCTTCATTACAAGGGGAGGGCCTCGAGCACTTTTGCCAGACTGAGGTCACGCACACAGGGTTGTGAAAATCCTCAGCCTGGCAAAGCTCAAGCAGCCAGGAGTCTGCACATTTAGCGCATGTCCAGCTCCTGCCTGTCTGACCTGAACAAGAGGAGTGTCTGTAAGGCTGGCCTTTGTTCCGCCCCAACACCCATTGATTTTGACGCTGCCCCCTATTTACAAGGGTAACGTAAATAGGAGGCAGTGCCAAAATTAGGACCAGGGAAAACCTGGACTTTACATGGCGAAACAAGGAGAAATGCTTAATTTTTCCTTGCTTTTTGCTGTTTCTATGTGTGCTGCACTGTGCAGCACACATAAAAACAGCAAATTGCCATGAATGATTGTTCATGTGCAGGAAGGTGTCCCTTCCATAAACGATCATTTAAAAACAGATGATTTGCAACTTCTATGTGTGCTGCACAATGCAGGACACAGAAGTTACATTTCGCCACTCAGGATTGTTTATGTGCAGGAAGAGAAACCTTCCTGCAAATAAACAATCATTCCCTCCACGCTAGCACCCTTGTACTATGGTGCAAGGGTGCCTGCATTGGCGCTAGGCAGCTGAGTTTAGCGCCAGTGCTAGGCAAAATGCAGGGATGTGCCGTACCATTGTAAATACGGCGCATTCCTGCATTTTCAGAAAGGCAGAGCGTGGCATTAGCCATGTTTGCTTAATGCCACGCTTCGCCATTCCCTTGTTAATCTGCCCCTTAGTTTGGTGTGCGTGCAAATCCTGCATTGCCGATCCCTGATGAGTTGCACTACTCCTGCTGAAACAAGGTCAATGGAGGCATCAATGGGTGAGGCGGACTGGCCTCAAGGGTCCTGTGACCTTAGTGACTGAGTCACTGCTGCTCTAGGGTGTGCTGCTTTGTAGGCCTGCCTGCAAGAAGACTGGAGGTTAACTTCAGTATCGATTGTGGTGGACAGGCCTTCAAGGTACTAAGACACCAGGGCTTCTCAAGGTCTAGCTGGGGCTTCTAAGGTCTACCATGGGAATGTGCTCCCTCAGGAGAGTGGTCTGGTGGACTGTTCATGACGGCTGAAGCTGGTTCCCCAGTACCAAATTCGGCAGCTCTGGCGTAGTGCCACATCCCCCAATGAACACCATACTATCCCACTGAGAGACACTCGCACTGCCTTCAGCTACAACCCAATTGTGCCCTGCTATATATACCTGGATGCGACTCAATTCAAATTATGCACAAGAGTAATATGCTGCCTGGAAAAAAAAGTACCTTCCTGGAAAAAGTAAACCCTCATATGGATGCAAGATTAAGTAAAGCATGTGAAATGTAAGTAGAACAACATGGTTACCTTAACACTTTTATACTCATTATTCAGAAATCAAGAGTGTTTTTGACTGAAACTTTAAGCACCACTACAGATCCCTGGAGGGACCAGTATCACGGTCCATTGCTTATATCCTTATGAACCGTGAGCAGTATGGTTTAAAAGACTACATTCCTGAACACAGAGTCGTGGTACGCATTTTATAAACTAAAATAAGGAAAAAAGCGGATAAGGATCACATTAATCGGTTTCCCCTCCACCCATCAACCAGGTATTGCAGTACCTCCAGGAATGGTGCACCTCACCACCCAGGGAAAACAATGCTGTTCAAAGAAAGAGGAGAAAACAAAAAGTAGTGCTTCGCTGGCAAACTCTGTAAAGTGACACTACTGTGTTTGGGTGTTAATAAAACTAATCTGGCCACTCTGTGAATGCTCTGTAATGCTTTAGTTATTTATTTTTCGTATTTTGAACCCAGAGAGTGCAAATAAGATGATCAGAAGGGCAGAGTTCGAAACATATGGGTAAAGATGGGTGGATGTCAGTCAGTGGAATACATTTATAGACTTTTTCCTAGCTACTTCATCTGTTCCACATAAGCTAGTAAGAGGTTTGAGGTAGAAGAGCTTACTCAGTTTAGTATGCATAAAGTCCGGGATTATAATTGAGGTGTTCTGATGTTTATTTCTACCAGCCGATGACTCTTTTTGAATCTCCTCCACAGGCACCTGACACCAGTTTCTTTCTAGACCCTTTAATGGATATCCAAAGTGCTCTGCTCGGAACTTTCAAAATGTATATTTTGCAGTATTTTTGAAAAGGATGTCTCCCCACAAACATTTCAGGATTTAAACCACACTGATCCTGTCTCAAGCAGATGTTCCTTTTTGTCTGCCTGTGGTGCAAAGTTGTGCAAGAAATGTAGCCTCAATCAAAGTAAGGCCATCAAGGAGCAAGAGGCCCGAGGCTGCACTTTGGAACAGAAAAATGTCAGAAACACTTCCAACAAAAGTGTTTCTTTCTTTTTGGATCCATTTCACAAGGGAACGAATAAAGTAGAAGAAACAGGGTGAGAGACGAAGCACGGTTTCAGCGAGAGAGACAAAGAGACGGGGCAGCTGACAGCGGCAGATCAGGAAAAGTGGACATTTCGACCACTAAATTAATCCTACCTGAATACACTGGCACCTAAAGAACCACAGCAACAGCAACAGAAGCAGGCTGCACGATCGGCCACCGACCAGTCCTTGCCGCTCCTCCTGAGACTCACTCCTCCTCCGAGTACGATGCGTGCAGCGCGCCCAGAAAAGCAAATGAAAAAGTTAAAAAAAAAATGATGACAGGCCTGCCCCCTCGCAAGACCATTGGTCCATTCTCTCTGGGGGCAGGCCATCAACAAGAAGCAGGGCCGTCATACGTAGCGCATTCGCGCTATGAATGATTGACGGCCCTATTACCGATTCTCTGTCTGTGGGCGCCGCACAACCACTTATTTTGCGCACACTAGGGCAAATGTCGCCCAATTTCCCGCAATCCGCCAGCGTAGTTTTTTCCCGCACAAATGGGAAAAATGTCGCCCAATTGTGCGGGAAAACGCCCAATCTGGCAACACTGGACTCCCCACAGTTCTGCTTGTCTCCTTTGACTGAAAGCAGAAAGCACAGCAGCAGGAGGGGGATGGAAGGGGGTGGAGCTTAGTCACGGAGGGCAGGTTAAAGATTTATTTTCCTTTTGGACTGGGATACATAAGAGACCATGTTTTGTATGGCTCTCCCAATTACTCCTCTGCCGGTGAAAAGTGAATTATGGGGATGTTTTTTACTTTGAGGTTCTGAGTGACATTATTAGATGATGAGCTTCGCTCATGTTGTCTATTTTAATGTAACTCGGAAACCCTAGGTGAAAAACGTCTCTGTAATTCAGATACCCATCTGTAATTCTAGATACAATACATGGAATTCTGTTATCCCTATTTTAATAGCAGAGAGAGAATATTTTTTTTTCACTCTTTAGATAGAGAAAAGCAGAAATATTTCTGTGTTTCTACACGTTCCGTGCTACTGACTTGTATTGAACTGTTTCTGATATCTATTTGCAACAATTATCTAATAGGTTTTTGATGTGTTTAACTTTGCACTAGCGATTTTATTTTTATCCTCTATTTTGCAAACAAACTCACTGTTTCATATGAAAGGGCTACGCACCAAGGTTTTAATTGGTTTGTGGGAAAGGTAATGGTGTGACCATGTATTATATGGGATAGAGGACCCCCTGGTGTACATTATAAGGGTATTGCAAGTCACCACTGAGTTTCATAACCCTAAAAGGGAACGAGTCCAAGGCCTCTTTCCTCTATATGGTTATAGAACCCCTCTGTGACTTGCAATATCCTTATAATGTACGGCAGGGGGTACTTTAATCCTACTATTATACAGCACCTCCACTTCACTGATGCCTTACACTTATAGAACTGATTAAAGTTTTATTGTAAACCAGACTGCCACCTACATATATTAATGAAGGTTGTATTCTTACAATAGATGCCATCCTCTTTGCTTCTGCCACATGCTTTTAATAATAATGCTTTATTATTAACTTAATTTCCCAAAATTTTTAGTAATCATTCAGGCTTAGTTACTCTAGATCAGTGTTTTACCAAACTGGTGGATCCCGAGCTGATTTTTGCAGAGTTGCGAAAGTTGGAGCAATAAATAAAGATGCCTTTAAATTCTGTGTTTAACGTGTCAAATTTGCCAGTGATTCGAAGACGGAGGTTAAATGTCAGGCTGCTTTGTTCATTTAACATGGGGATTGGTGTTTACTTTTCTTTTCTGACTGGAAAGTGAGAGGAGTTTTTTAAAGTGAATTATATGACCGTGTAGGATTTTATTTTTTTGCAATACACAACAAAATGTAAATACCTGTAAATGAAATGTATGTATTCAACAGTTAGGGAAGGAAAAAGTAAGCAGGTGTTTGTAATTCTGAAGTGTGCTGCAAACCAAGATTTTAATAGGATCAAAACAAATCAAGACACTTACTTTGTGATGCACAAATGATAAATATTCACTGAAAACCTGATATCTACACGTCATCACTTATATGCTGCATAGTTTTATCAGTAAAACTGTGTCTATGTAAATTTAGTGGCCATTTCAATGCAAAATGTGCTGTCTGTAAATGACATTGCGCTACCACACAATGTTTTTTCTTTACATTAAAAAATCGTCCGCCCCATATCCATTAAAGGTTGGTGGGTCACAAAAGTTTGTTGTAAAATGTGGGTAGTGGTTCTGAAAAGTTTGGGAATCATTGCTTTAGAAGGCTTCCACTTTGTCCCTGCAACACGCTTTTAATGATGATAGTAATGAAACGTATTGACTGCACTGCCACACACCTCTAGTAATAATAATTCAGGAATTATTAATAGTATTATTACGAGCTCCAACTTTGCCAATGCCACACGGTTTGGCCCTTAGCTTTTTGCCCGTTCTCGCTTTCCTGCAAACTGATTTTGTTGTGGTGTCCCTCTTAAGGTTTTAAGATTTCCTCACAGGCCTCTGGATGTTTCTCCAGTGTTTTTAATACCGTAACCTTGTCTGCCATGTTCTCTGTATTTTATTAGAGGGATGGGCAGCGCAAATTTAAAGGATTACTTGTTTGTTTGTAGTCATCTTTCCATTTCATCACTTTTCTAAACCACTGAACACTCCCAAATCTTTCTTTGCTGTGCCGTTCATGAGCCGTAATGATGATAAAAATAATGGTAGTATCGCAAGGCTGATTAGAGGTGCCTACTCTCCGGGCTGCTGTCTGAGCGAGGTGTCACTTCATCCCTAAGGTACAGAGAAGTCGAGACCCATGTCTGGGCGTAACTTTGCTATTTAGAGCAACACACTTAGCTCTACAGATGATCTGCAGACGGTACTGCACCTAGCATAAGGCCCTAACTATATGAATGTGTAAATGTCAAGATTGCCTTGCCTGTCTTTAAGCTGTTCTCCCACAGGGCAATAAAGACTGACTACTTGCCCAGAGAAACAAGCATTTGCAATGCAATAGGTCTCGCATTATTTGAGCTATTGGTGTAGCATTTGCAAGAGTTTGAGCTATTGCCATTGTAAACGACAATGCCTTTTATTTATGTGTTTCGAAAAGCTGTATGCAGTGCATAAACACGCCCTTTGTACTTATAGTCCTTGCTTACGAAAAGGAAGGGTGGCAGTAAAAGAGGCATAGTTACTGCCAGCGTTGCTTCTCGTAAGCAACGACTGCAAGTACAAAGTGCCTGTTTACGCACCGCTTGCAGGTTTTTAAAATACAGAAATAAAAGGCATTGGTATTTACAATGCCAATAGCTCAAACTCTCGCAAATGCGACACCTATTGCATAGCAAATGCTCGTTTTCTTATTGCGTAGTAGAACCACTCTTTGTGGAAAACAACAATTATGCCATGCCAGATAGTCTTGCAGGCATTCACAGATATACAAACCTACAATAAGTTTCCTATATTGAGGTTTTGGAATGTTCCGTTTTTTAAAGCACAATAAAGATGGGGGCTGTTGGTGGGGGTTGAGAGGTAACTCCCACCTTTAACTTGTGAGGGCCTGAGCCTGGTGAGGTAGCCTGTCTGCTTTGTTTCACTGTTCTACCAAGGTTTTAGGAACTGTAAGATTCTTATCAACAACAGCAAGTGATGGATGATCTGTGGCTCAAAACCTAATCCCAAGTAGTAATTGTAATCATTATTATTTAGACCGGACTAAATATTGATAATGAATTATTACAATTACTACTTGGGATTCCGTTTGGTTTGCCCACAGATGAGTGCAAACATCCTTTTGTGTGAATATTAATCCAAAATGAGGGATGAATGCTAGCCACTAAAAACAAGTGTCTGTCCATCCCCTATTTCTCCTTGCTATTTTTCCAGATGTGGTCTGGATGAGATGCCCACAGATTTGCCCGAGCAGCCGGGAGTGCACATCTGTTTTGTGGGAAGGGATAGCAAAAGATGGTGAGGGCGAGGAAGGAAGTAGGGGGAAAAGTAAGAGTAAAAAGGATAGAGAAGGTTGGGAAGGGATAGCAAAAGATGGTGAGGGGGAAGGAAGGAAGTAGGGGGCAAGGCAAGAGTAAAAAGGATAGAGAAAGATGGGAAGGGATAGCAAAGGATGGTGAGGAGGAGGAAGGAAGTAGGGAGCAAGGCAAGAGTAAAAAGGATAGAGAAAGTTGGGAAGGGATAGCAAAACATGGTGAGGGGGAGGAAGGAAGTAAGGGGCAAGGCAAGAGTAAAAATATAAAGAAAGTTAGGAAGGGATAGCAAAAGATGGTGAGGAAGGAAGTAGGGGGCAAGGCAAGAGTAACTAGTCGTTGCTTGCAGGTTTTCAAAACACATAAATATAAGGCATTGTCACTTACAATGCTATTTAGCTCAAAATCTCGCAAATGCGAGACCTATTGCATTGCAAATGCTTGTGTATTCTTGCACTCTTCCTGCCCTACTCCGGCTCGAGCTGTCCCATGTCGCATGAGCAGCTCCCCTGCATTCTGGTACATGTGGTACCCCCCAGTGCCAGCTGCGACTGTAATTTGAGTCCTGTGCTCAGACTCGGTAGAGTCACATCATATCCCGCTTTCTGCTAAAACTCCCCTGGAGATTCCAATTAAACTACAACACGATAGTAGTTAAAGAAAAGGTTTTTATAGCTTATTTTTCCCACTTTTAATAACACAGACACTACCTGGTGAATTTAAACAAATTGGCTTGTTTTTCTTCCCCTGTCGTAGGCATCTTTGATGTTTCCCGTCCTCCGCTTACTCTGTTGTTGCATGTTCCATCCTCCTTGCTTGTTTAATGGTGTGTGTTTTTTATCCTGACCCAGTGCCCAGCCTCCCCTTGCTACACAATCTGTAGACTTTCGCTCAATGCTGAAAACTTACTGCTCGACCCTCCTACTTTCAAAAAGGAAAGATTTATGGCTCAATCATTCTCAGGGAATGCGACTCGAATTCGAAACTCTCTACCTCCAACCCTCCGAACCACTGCTTCTTTCCAGACTTTCAAAATAGATCTTAAAACTCTTCTTTTCCAAAGACACTTCCAGGAATAAATCCTACCCAGTCCATGACCCTCATGGCCGTTTGGCACTCACGTGATATCAACTTTGTAAATATGTATTCTGTACTTTTATTACCCTAATTTTGCAACCTTTCATTTTTTGTTCTCATGAGTGTATATGTGTAAATTAGAAACTTCGCTTCACACTCACTCTTTGCTGGACACTGTAAAACGCCACCAGTCAGGGGCGAGCGCGCCGAAGGAGCAGAGCTGGGGAAACCCTGGGAGTGAGTGTTCCAGGGAGCAGCAGGCAGCGCGAGCCAGGACCCTGCCCTTTTTATATATGAAACGCTACATTTATCAAAATAATCAGAACTATGCGACTTATGGAATGCAGTTTATTGGCGGGCGGGGCTCTACGGGTTGATTGGTAAATTGAAACACATGGGTGGCTGAGTGAGAAACGCGGCGTGTAGGAACACACCGCCGGCTGTATCACTCGCCTTTTATTGGTTCGTCCCTAATAGGAACCAGCTGCTAATAAAAGCCGGGAGTTCATGGGAACCCACACTATGTTGGAAACCGCCTTGGTGTCAATACTAGAAACACATGAGTACAACAAAGAAAACGGATGTAATTGGCTTGTTTCAGGTCAGGTTATGTAAAGAGCACGAGGAGAGAGGTGAGGCTTTGGTTGACGAGAGTGACTGCGTGTGGGTGCAGCACTGCAGAGCCCGCAAGCTGCCAAGGAGCTCTCCAAGTTAGGCTTTAGCTGTGCATTATGGGATTCGTAGTCCCATTTATACAAATATAGTTTCCAAAAAGGAAATTGAAAAGCCGGAGTGGATGAAATACGCACGCTTGGACCAGGGAAATTTGAGAATTCAGCTGGAGGCCACAGAACAAGTTCCAGCGAAGACTCCTTCAGACGGGAAAACTCTCGCGTTTTCCAGGTCCCTTTGTAAGCAGCTCATCCAGTCCAGGTTTTCCCTTTTTATTCTAGGACTTATACTGCTCACTTTAAAGTGGGATCAACATTACTTCGAGTTCCACAATGCGATGAAAAGGAAAACAAGCACGGACTCGAAACCGCCTAACGCGGGAATCGAAACCAGTGGTGCGCGCAGAGGAGGGGGGGGGGGGGAGCGCGGCAGCAAGGCGAACGCGCGCTGCTGCGCGTTCTGGCCACCGTCGGGAATGGGCGCGGCAAAGGCGGGACATGCGCCCGCCTTTGACCAATCGCGTGCCGTCTCCGTCAAAAAAACGCACGCAACAGCCAATGCGGGCTTCCAAAAGCAAAACCACACGCACGAGCGTGTGGGTAGCTTTCAGAAGCCCTTTCTAAAGGTCTCGCGCTGCGCGTGCAAAGCTGCGCACTGCAGCGCTAGGCGCGAGACCTAAAAACAAGGTGATGGAAGGAATGCTTGCATTAAACTCCACTATTGGCGATCATTCAGGGTTACATTCCAGACACTTTTTGCCCACTATGCCACACCATATGGAGACCCACCATAAGTCAATCGTGCTTGGTTCTGCTCCAATAGGAACAGTCCAGCCTGAACTGCCGGACCGGTCCCCTTTAGACACACACGCAAGCAACCCCAAACTGGTCTCAACCTACTTAGGTGTCCTCAGTTAGGACTAGCTTGAATACTGTGGCAGGTCAGAATGTGAGGAGCAGCGTCGGGACCCATTTGCATAATGCAGGCCTCTGTCTACTTTGGTATGGTGGTCCGAAAAACGATGGACTGAAATGCAGCTAGGGCATTCACCAGTGACTGAGATGAATTCAAGCAGTCCGTCAGTCGTCTTGTAGTTTGTTGTATTCCTGCTCAGTAGGCACCAGCCTTCATTCTAACTTGTTAACTGCTTTTTTAAAGTAACTAGTTCTTCTATGGCTACTTTCGCTGTACAAACCCAAAACTGACACATCCCTGCAGTCAATGCATGGTGGTCTTTACCACACACATCCAACTCGCCTCCGATAACCCCGTCCGCTTTCATCTATTCAAATGCACTTTTTTACATGAGACAAACACCACACTGTTGTGCCAATCTGGTCTACAAGTCGTCATTGTGGAAACTGGTTTGTGGGCTAACCAGCACACAGAGGTGACTGGCCTCCTACTGTCATTTGCGACCCAAGAACCACTGGTGGCTTGGAGCTGCTCCTACTAATGGAACAAAAACTGAGCACTAGGTACCCCCAGAGGGTGGTCATTCCTGAGGGTGGTGAAGCAGAGCAATGCAATGCTAACTCGGGGAGGTGGTGTAGGGTTAGGGACCCAGAACTCAGTAGAGCATACAATAACAAGTCAGGATCCTAATGGTGTGTTGTATTAAGATAAGAAAAGTACTTTATGCTACTCTACTACTGCACAGTTTTAAGTGGGTTAACTAGAGGTCTGTGGTTATTTGTGGAATATGCAGGTTCTTCCATCACTGCCTCTTCTAGCTGATATCTTAACCTACCCCGTTGCATACTGGTAGGCCTTGTGTAAATGTTCTCTCATAGTGGAAGGCCTTTTCACTCCTCCCCTTTTTAGTTTTCGCCTGCACAGCGAGCGCTGTGCTTGAGAAATCTATTGTTTTTAATATAAACTTAAAAAGGGACCTCCTCTCTTTCCTGGCTTCTCTGTGTGTGCCACTTACCTCCATTTTTTATTGGCTGTACATATTTTCCTGCATTTACCAATGCTTGTTCCTCGTCTGCTTCTCTTATCAGTTAACATCCGCTTTGGTGGAACTATTTGTTCCTAAAGTTTTACCTTTTACTATTGCAGGATATTTATATAACAATTTATTTCCCGGAGAGATTAAGAGATTTGCATAGAATCACAGGATGTTGTGCCACAGAGACTCGAACCCGGGATTCCCAGTTCTCAAGTCAGCAGCTCTGGCCGCTGTGCTACATCCTCTCCCGTGTTATCTGTCAGGGAGCCCTTTCCTTCTTCCGGACGATGATTGATGAAAACAGCTCTTTATTCATTATATAGGTGAAACTGATGCATTGCCAGTGTTCAGATTTGTTCCTACTACCTTCTAGTTAGGATACATCGAACCGACCCAGTACCTTAGTTATCAATTGCCTCTAATTCACTGTTTTTGATTTCTCACCCTTCCAGTCGAGATCCGTTCGGAGCTTGTTGTGCTCTCGACACAACCTGCCTTAACTAAGCGAGCATAAGTGAACATGGATGACCAAGGAAATGGCCCTCAGGTCTACCCTTAATTTGCTTTATTTTTAGGACTTTTTCTTTACTTAATAGTTTGAATGTTTCAGCACTATTTATATTTCACAAACCCCAACTCCGATCTCACCTCGAAGGATATATCGGATTCAAATATAAACATATTTTTTATCGGTCTTAGCAATTATTGCAGCGTCGCTCATAGCCGGAGTATATTTTTTTGGGTCATTTGTATGCTTGTGTATTCTAACAACTTGTCACTTGACCTTACACTGTGCAATTTTATGTATTAGTAATGTCAATAAAAAGGATTTTTAAAGAAAAGAGAACCGTAGTCTCCCTCAGAATGGAGTGGTTCTCTTACAAACTAGAGCAGCACAGACGGAGGCACAAAATAAAAGATTCACAGAAACTTGCTACTCTTGTAGCGTGGAGGGCAGGGGTGGACGCTCCATTAAAACATACAGGAGAGATTCCCTTTCCAAAGTTCTAATCACAAAGTGTCCCCAAACAAAATTCTCTACTTATCACGTGACTGCAAGGCACCAAAGCTATTTAGTTAAAATAACAAACTATCAGTACACTCTTGCTGACTTGAAACACTGCTCTAAACTTTTCAAACAAAATGGTAACATGATTTTTGACATTGGCACTTCTTGGGTACTACTTAAAAAAAAATTCCTTTATAAGGAAGTGGAATTACTTTGCCATATTGAATTCAGATGGACGCAGGGATTTCGCAATTTTTGGAGCGGTTCCTCCATTGATTACCACCACCAGCCAGGGGGATGGGACAGTAAGGACATCCCGCACAAGCGTTGATGATGCTCTGTCCAGGCTTCATGCTATTGGTGGACAAGAAGGAAGGAATAGGAGTTCCCACCCACTAGGGCTGGGGTAGGTGGAATAGGGGTGATGAGAAGTTCCTCGGGGCGTTTTGTGCTGTGTCCTCATGTAGATTATTAATGAGTGAGATGATCATGCCTCTTTGTGGGTTCTGACTGTCTGTGGGGCAAGAGTGCGAGGTATGGTTGGGGTGGGGCACCAGCAATGAGGGGGTGGACCGAATCTTGGACACCCATATGCTGCAGTCTAATGCCAAGTAAACCGGTTTAAGCATGACATAAAAAAGAAAGGCTCCTTTATCTACTAACCTAAGGTGGAAAGCAATGGTTAGTACAAATAACTTCTACATGCTCAGTCATAGCCACGCCTAGTGTACTCTGTCCCATCCTGTGGAGCACCCCAAACCAAAAGTGTATTTATATACAGGTAGGTTTTATTTGGTGCAAACAGGCGAAAAAATAGTCATTTAGACCACCGCACGAATGAGGGAAGGGATGGTTATACAAACAAGAGGGATTGGATGAGGAACAGTAGCATAGGGTGGAGGGGGACAGGGGAAGCCTCATCAGCCGCAGAATACACTTTCAATTTAAAAACAAGCATTGGCATAGCCAATAGGTCTCGCTTTTGGGACCTTATAAGTATTTAGTTATGCAGCATAATATCCTTGGTGCAACAACATCAACTGTTGCATGGCTAAGCACTTATAAGGTCCCAAAGGCGAGACCTATTGGCTATGCCAATGCTTGTTCAATGTATGCTCCAGTGATATGGCCTCCAGCCTTTCTTGCAGAACAGCGTTCATCTGCGCGTGCAAGCTGCCTGACCGCTTCCAAGCGCCAAGGGTCTGGCTCGCACAACAGCGGTATAAAATAAGCCAGTGCAGCACTGCAGGCTGGTCTCATGCCTGCGCATTCCCTGGCAGGCAGCTGCTCCCTCGGGGTTTAACGTTATTTGGCTCAATTTCGGGGGTAACAATAACAGCAGCTTCGCTAGTAAAGGGGCCAGCGACCTGCAGCAATGGACTGGGGGGCAGGGGGTCACAGTGGGGGAGGTAAACATCTTCGCAAATAAAGCGATCAACAAGTAACTAATAGTATGTCAGTACCCATGTGTAGTGCACACTAACCTGAAACATTTCCAGGCGCTTCGTGCAGAAGAAGCAATACCTGCACCCTAACTTAGCACATAAACATGACGAGAACAACACTTTTTTTTAATCTGGCACGTTTAAATTTGCTATCTTGGACGCCACTGGGGTTGTGATCGCTCGTAAGGTGTTGCCGAGCTCACTTCACAACCCCCGGGGTCTACAGCCACACTCACCGCAAAGCAGCAGCGGGTCAGCCCCTGGCCCCATGCACCGCTCTTCCGGCTCTGCTCAGCCTCCTGTCCCGAGGTATGGGGACCCTCACTCCTTCATTATCCTTCACTCACGACGTGAGGTGCTGCCTCCGGGTGTGCAGCTCACCTCCCTCAGGCTAAATCCTACCCCCGCAACTAAAGCATGGATTTTGTCGAATGTAAATCTGTGTCTATGGATCAGAAAGTCGTTTCTCTTTGATTAATTGGTCCATGGCTGCTAGGAAATGCAGTGAGGTGAAGGAAAGTGTATGATTACATGCAAAGCAAGGAGTTGATGTTAGGAGCGACTACGAAATGGCGGCCGCGCGGTAAAAAAATAAAAATAAATAAACAGTGGTGCGCGCGCACCACAGAGGAGCGGAGGGGGGGGGAGGAGGGAGCGCGGCAGCCTGCTCAGCTGACCAGACGCTCGTGCGTCATGGCCTTTTGCCGGCATGTGTTTCCAATTATCGCGCCCGCGTCTGGGCACGATAATTGGAAACACATGTTTGCCGCGCGTACCCATCCCAAAAAGGCCAGCCACGACGCACGAGCGTTTTTGGGACTGCTTTTAAACTCGCTTACTAAAAGTCTTCGCCTCTAAGCAGCGCTTGCGCGCTACTCGAGGCTCGACCTAATGAAAGTATGTGAGCATTGTAGATGACGACAAGCGAGCATTGGCAAAGCCAATCTGTCGCACCTTTTTCAAAACGAGAAGTGAGCTATTGGTTTTGCCAGTGCTTGTCCAATTTGACAGAAGCAAAAAAATAAATGACAAACTGCAGTGGTTCTGCATCCTTTGTGATGTGACAACACGTGCATGCAACGGCGATCCTTTTGGCAAGGATTAACTTTTGAGAAAATACTATTTCAATGTTTAATTGGAATTTTCTCTAGAAAATGCATTCCAAGCATGCCCCTGGTATGTCCATGTGTCTTAAAGCAGGGATGCCAATTTTGCAATGAGTTGCAAGTTTAATCCACTATTGGTAGATGACTGTGAGTTTCTCTGTAGCAGTATGCAGCTGGCAGGCCTTCGGCAAAAAGTTTTTTTTTTTTTTTAAATGGACCTAAAAGGTGAAGTAACGAGGAATACAGCAAGGAAAATATGCTTTCTCCTGGACTTCTAAAAGTCAAATAAAAAAATAGTTCCATGATGTTGCCAGTGGAAGGATACATGCGACTTCAGTTGGAAACATTGTAAAGAAAACATGCTCCAGAGGCTGAAATAAAGAAAGGAAGCCATCAAACAAAAAGCAGTGAAATGAGCTAGATAAGAAACGCCCCCAATGAACAGCAAAGGAGTTGACCAAAGCACACCATACATATATATTTTAATGTATTGGCAGCATAAGGTCTTTAACAGACAGCCAAGGCTATCTGTAGGTGAGACCAAAAAAATAAGTGGCAAGATGTTCAAGAAGGCAAAATTAGCATTCAAGTAATGTACTATGGAGCGGGATCAGATCGTGAGGGATGATATGGGTAGATTTTGGGAAAGGGTAGTGTTACACAAACCCAGCATGACTAGTAAGATAAAACTAGTTTAAAAACCGAAAAGTGTGTCAATCTGGGCACCATATGTTATGCCAATGTTGACCACAATTTCTGCTATTGTATCTGCAGAATCAAAAAGTCGATAACAAACTTGCCTATAGGAAAGATCTGGAGATTTAACACAAGTTTATTTTTAATATTCAACTTATTGACTCACTTGTAGTCTTGCATGCGGTCTGACTGCTTCTTCAGTCTAGTGATTCATTGTCTGATTTTCCTGTAAGGTGGTTGGTCTGCCATGCCATATTATCCAGCTTTAGCTATGGACCAAATCTTGTCACTGGTGGGCATGTGTAATCTGCAATTTCAATGTATTATGTATAACTATTATTTTCTGTGTTTCAGGTTTCCAGACTGAATTTTATTGGTCAACCCTGAGACTGCTGACTTCGGAGTGGTATGACTTTGCTGATGGGGCTCCTTCATTCGGTCACTTTCCTCCGGACTAGTCTAAACGTCCGTGCTACTGGACCAGTATGACTGTCGCAGTCAGAATTTTGCACCTGTAGGTTTTTAGTAAGTTTTTTTTATCAACTCTATATATTGTATTGGGTGTGCAATGGCCTATAGCAATGGACTGGGCTCACTGGAAACACTTCAGAGTCAGCTGGAGCTGCGACTGGTCTGCTCCGTGTGCAGTGTGAGACAGGATGAGAGCACCTTCGTCCTGCGGCCCTGGAACCACAAATGCACTGCTTTGACCCTCCTAGGCCAGAAGAAGGGCTCCAGAACTGCCCAATGGCGGGAGATCCGCCGGAGGCCGGATTACCCCATCCCAGCCAAGTATATAGTCTGCTGGTACTACCGGGCTGGCTCAGGCTGCGAAAGACACAGAAACAGATGTACGTTTGCCTGGAGTAAAGAGGAGGTTTTGGTGTGGACTATTGAGAAAGACCTAAACCTGCACCGCAATGACCTGCGTTTAAGGCTTCTGCAGCCGCAACAAAAGACGGTGCAAGCATCCCTACCCACAAGGAGTATCCTTACAACTGGTTTGGACATCCTGCAGGAATATGGAGGCCAATTCCAGGAGATTTGTGAAACTTGCTTTTACTACAAACCCCCAAGAATCTCTCCCCGGCCACTTGTCGGGATTTGCCAAAGCCATTCTGTTTCTGAGTGTCTGTTGGTACATGTCCTTACAGAGGAGGGTCGCAAGACACATTACCGCGAGATTCGCCCTGTGCCTGCCTTGCGGCACCTGCAGCCCTGTCAGTTCATCCTGCGTGGACTACTCTGCAGGCATGGTGCCAAGCGATGCAACTTTGCACACAGCGAGGTGGAGATGATGGTCTGGGAGGCAGAGCGGCATGGCCAGCTGGCACGTTCTGATTTGCTGGCGTCACCACTGAGAAACCCACTGACTAGTGAGTTGGAGGTACAGGAGGAGTCTTTTTTCTACTGTCGTGTGTGTTTGGTGACAGCTGACTCCCAGGAGAATTTTGAGCGCCACTGTGCATCACTGGAGCACACACAGATGATGTCAGACGACACGCTGACCGTGTGGAAGTACCGCAGTCCCCCATGTGGGAAGATCAGCTTTGCACTCTGTCAAAGGTGAGGGAGTATAGAATAAAACCGCTATATTACTGTGTGTTAATAACTTGTAATGGCTAATTGAAATTTTGTTACCCATTAACCGCTTTTCCTAGGAGTAAACTGTGGAGAATGACTTGGTCTGAAACTAGCTGCATAGCTTGAAAATGGGTTTCCAGATGATTCCTATGTTTTGTAGAAGCGGTGAGGACCGTTTGGCCCATTTAGCACTCTATGCATGCCCCCAGAATTACCATTACGTGCTTTATACTGTTTTCCAGTGGTGGTCCTGATAAGCTTGTTTTTTTCCTCCCACCTCTCTTCACTCCTTGGATTGCCACCTGCTATTCTTGAGGTACACTGCTGCATTAAATGCATCCTCTCATACTGAGCTCATTCTCTCTAAGCACATGGGGCCAGATGTGTACAGTGTTTTTACTTCCGTAAACACTCCCTTTGTACCTTTGTAAACTTTCACCGGCTCCTAAAATGGGATTGCGACCACATATTGTATTAGTATCTGGAAGAGGAATGATTTGGGTGTCCCTTCTAAATACCAAATGGGCATGTGATATATCAATATTTTGAGACCTTAATCCATTTGCAAAAAACATCGAAAAGTTACCAAGTCCCGAGTTGGATATTAGGACCCACACTGAATTAGAATTTTTACGAACCAACCTATTAGTACATAGTCCGGTTCATAAAATTCTTAACTGGATGCAAGTTTCGCCTAGATTTTTGCAGTCAGTAATCTATATGTATGGCCTTTTTTCTCTGTTTAAACCAAGGTTCGAATTGTTATAAAGCAATACTCAGACTGGATGTGCTATTTTGGTCTTCAGCTCTTGGACCATTTCCAGTCCATTACCATATCTATAATCTTTTGCCGATATGGCCTCCCAAACGTACCCAACAGCTATTTTGCCTTGATATAGATATATCTTACCACACCCTTTCCCTGTGCTCACCTTCACTTTTTACCTCGTTTTCCTTTATGTGCCTAATCTGTTGTGATGCCATTTCTTATGGTTTATGAATGACCTTTTTTCTCCTTCGCAAGTATTTTGTGCAGTTATATGATGCCCACAAACTATGGGGTCATGAATGGTGGATTTGCAGAAATCGAGTATTTGAAACTGACTGCTGTTTGCTGATCTTCAATAGGTTTATTGTTTTGAGCAGCAACTGCTTGACTTTCTTGAATGTTCTTCAATGACAATCCTTTGAATACACTGTTCATATCAAACAATGGAAAAGACATTAGGCCTGGCCTTAATGTGCCAATGCAAGTAAATAAATGCATTCACTAACGCTTTTTACATGCTGTGCATGGAAAATAATGTTTATTACATTAAAGCCTGCTTTGCCAACATTAGGCAAAGGTAGCAAGAAAGGATTGCTTTCTGTATTGAATACTTATAGGAGACAAGGAATTGAATGTAACAAAAAGGATGATGGTTAACCAGACTTTTGAGATGTAAAAAAAAGTCCACAAATTCCAGTGTAAGCACTTTGGAAAAGGCGGAATTATACACCAAATATTTTGAGGTGAGAGAATAATTCTTAACTGAGTGGAGCCAAAGCCCACTGTAGATTTTAAGAAATGGTATCTTGTGGATTGTTGCACTGTCAAGGCAGACCTAAAAAAGGAACTCCCTAATCTAAGAGCATAGATGTTGGCCCCATGTGATTGGTTGAAGTCTTTGGCAGGGCATGGGTGAAGGGAACTGCTTAAGGCTTTTGTAGTAATCCTATTCCACTGTGTACATCCTACACCCACCATAGATTCCCCCCCCCCCCCCAACCTACTCGTCAGCCGACCACTATTTTTAGCGCCATCTTTCCCCAGTTTTTATGCAAATGATATTGTAATCTTCGATCTTACTCCGAAAGGTCTAAACAGCCACTTGGCAGCTCTTCAATATTATGCGGACCATCATTACGTAAAGATCAACTTCTTGGAAAGCCAAATATTATGCTTTCAGGGAAAAAAAGCGTGTAAAAATATTCACGTCTCCTGGCATTTGGGCTCTCAAACTAGAGAGGGTTAAATCATCACTTTCTAGGGAAAATTATGTCTAGTTCCCTCCGCAATTCCGATCATATCGCAAACAATGTAGGTAAAGCGCTGTCTCAAGTCAAAGGGTTAGGTGCTCTTTAGGTCTCGCCTACGCAGCGCACAAGCGCTGCTTAGGAGGGGACCTTTAGCCATCGCTCAGGACTTTGCTTGAAACTCGTGCATGTTTTGCATTGGTTTCAATTGCCACTCGTGCACGTTTGGCGTTTCCCTTCCGGGAGCGAGCAGCGGCACCACCATCTGTTTGTAATTATCGCGCTTATCGCTGCTCGCTCCCGTAAGGTAAACGCTGTGGATGTTCTTTCACGGCCGCGGACCAGAGTTTCGAGGGCGGCTATTCCATTGCCACGGCGGGGGTATCTTATTTTAAGAACATATTGGAAAGAGTGTTTAGCACTATTCGTTGCCTCGGTACACATTTAAAATATGACCTATTTGCTTCTTCGTCACTTCATTCGTCTTGCATCACGGAAAGTATCAGACAAAAGTAGTTTGATTTTATGTGTGTAGCTTTTCATATTCTGTTGTGCGACTCGTTTCCTTTCTTTGTTTTGTATGCCAAAGATGTATGTTTATCCATGTAAATATTAGCCAATTTGCTAAATATTAATGAGTTGTTGAAACATAGGCTAATTCGATGACGCACGGATTTGATTGTTTGTGTGATGTATATAATTAATGTATTGGGGTCTGGTTTGCTTACTCCTAGCATTTTCGGCCCCCTCCCAAGGGACCTCAGTGGATCAAACCCCGTTCTTGTTCAGACACTCCCTTCTGAGCACAGCCCCCCGCCCCCGTACCTACCGCCCTCTGTGCTCCATCCTCGACTCCCAGCTCAGCTCCCATTCTCAGCTTTGTGCCCGCAGCCGAGAAGCGCTGCGACTCCCGTGCGCCTCACTCAGGACCCGCGGGAAGCCAGACACACTTTCCTCCTCTTGCCAGCCATTAAAGGGCAGCCCTCGGGAGCTGCTGCCCTCGACGGTTTAGAGCGGGGGCGGTGGAGATCGTAGCATTGAAATAGTGTACTATTAGGCCACGAAATAACTACGCATTTGCCATGTGGCAATAACTGTAAAAAAGAGCGAGAAACATTCAACCAGTGGTTGAATTGTACAACGTCTAACAGGAAATTTGGGTTGAACTGACAGAATCTTCTCTTGGCCATAATGTGCGTTCCTACATACACCACTTTACTTCGCTGTCTCAGTTTAACTGAGCGTCGGGCCGGAGGCCATGTTGAAGGAGTTCTAATCGGTGAAACCGAAGTTTTGAAGGCAGTCACTCTCCGTGCATGAATGCAGCTGTGTGGTTGAAATGTACTGCGATGCTCGACTGCCGTCTGCATGACAAGGCACTGCAGTACAGGTGGTAAGGACCAAGGTAGTGTTGAACAGAGACAATGCAGCAGACGATGCAGGGAAGCCACGCGTCACAAAGACACGCCTCTCCTAGCTTGACAGCATCGCCTATAGCACACCCTAGGCTTGCAGAATTGACTGGGCAGCCGCTGGGCTGATGGGACTGGCAGAGAACATAGCTCCTAGGGTGCCTGCAAGCTCCACAACCTAAACCAGTTGGGTTCTTTCAGCTACGATCTTTTTACCTTACCTAATTATAACGTCACTTTAACTTTTTTTTTTTTTTTCCAATGAATTTCTGTGTTTGTTTTATGCAACACTACAATCGCTTAAACTTCAGGAAGGGTTTAAAGATCTCGCCCGGTTGTTGTACTCGCCATACTGCTTATAGCGCCGAGAGGCTAGTGAGGGAAAGGCACCAAACATGCAAATAAAAAACAGGGGTGTGTGAAATTCGCATACCTTTTTAAAAAAAAAAAAACGTAATTCGGTGTTAATTTCAGCAACATTACGCAAAACGTGCATCCTAATTTTACGCTCTATTTCGGAGTGAAAATCATCCTTTGTTCATTTTCAATGCAGGCACACATTTTGCACTAAAACATTTTGCAAAAAACGAAAGCACTACAAACAAGCATTGGCATAGCCAATAGGTCTCACCTTTGGGACCTTATAAGTGTTTAGCCATGCAACAGTTGATGTTGTTGCACCAAGGATATTGTGCTGGATAACTAAACACTTATAAGGTCCCAAAGGCGCGACCTATTGGCTATGCCAATGCTTGTTTTTAATGCAGTTAGTAAGAGACATTTTCCCTATTTTCTTGCTGTATATCCGGCCAAGATCCCTTCCACCTTATTGTATGTGGTGGGGATAATAGATGTCAGTCTGGGTTTTTTGGATAGGACTGAAGTTCAAATTCTCAGGCGTCTGTCCTCGTACAATATCTTGACAACGACTAGTGCTCTAAGGCTAGACTTTGGGATCAAAAGTTATTTTGTACAAGGTTTGGTAGAAGTGATATGATGGGTTTCTTGTTTGATATGAAGCCATGTTTCGTTACTAATGCACTTTATATAGAAGGAGATCTTTGATTTGAAGTGAGAAGTCTCTATTTTTTTTAAGTACATGCTAGAACAACTGGAGTTAAATCAAAATGTGACATTTTCTTTATCGCCAATACTACTAAAAGCATGCCTAAAACATGTTTCTATAAAATTAAGTCGATGTTTAGATTACGATTTGTGTAGTCAAAAAAAAAAAAAAAAAAAAAATATGACGTTTTAGTAAAATCCGCTATTCTAAAAAGCCCACAACCATATTTGGCATTTTGCTGCATGGGGTTAGGCGTTTTTAGGTCTCGCCTAGGCAGCGCGAATGCGCTGCATAGGAGGGCCTTCTAGCCGTCGCTCTGCTCATTTTCAAGCACTGCACTCGTGCTTGTGGCGGCATCCACCTTGCGGGAGCGAGCAGCGGCGCACCACAAGCACGAGTGCAGTGCTTGAAAATGAGCAGACTGCTCTCCCAAGCGCGCGCGCCTCTCTCCTCGCCCACACGTCCCGGCCACTCACTCGCTCCGCCCTCTCCGTCTCTTTTTTGCTTGCGCTTCTTGTTCCAATGACAAATGCCAGCGTTCGATCAGCTAAAATGTCCACTCTTTATTCCCAGTGGAGTAAGCACTTATTGCAGCACATTAGAGTTGTGTGCTCCACAAAGAAACCATTCACCAAAAGTTCGGCCCTTTCTCTTATTTTACTGTTTAACAAGCTTTCAATAATCCAGCGTCTGTATTTGTCAGGATGATAGCACGACTAGTCTTAGAAGTCTAGGCTTGTTCTTTCAGACTCCTCCAGCGTGTGAGTTTGAGACGGGTTTCCTTGACTGGTCGTGGGGGTACACCTATTGCGGAACCTCCCCGCCCTCGAGGATGGGTGCAGCTGATGTGTCTGTTGACATCAGGGACACGCGCTTTCGACGACTGCGGCCGGCAGCCGGCGTGTTCTTACCATTCAAGGTCTGCCGCCCGTCTTTCTGTGCCTCTCGGGAGTGCCTGTCCTTCTACCGGACGCCTTCGACCGACTCAGTCGGGATCTGTCATCAATGGAGTACTGATGCGTCTATTGTAGAGAGGGACTTGTTCTGCATACTCCTGCCATCTAGTGGCTCAATCGGGAATAGTTTGAATGAGTATGAATCAAACTCTGAGGATGTTTAAAGCTTCAAACGCGAACATCAGATGACTGAGGATTTTGCAATAGCATCCCAGTTCTTATCTGAGCCACAAGCATGTTATGTTTTTTAAAAGTTCTTATAATTATTATTTCCCTTCTGTGTTCATGACGATGCCGAGTGGCAGAGACTCCACTCCGGAATCTTCTTTGGGGATGGAATTGTATTTAATTTTTTATTTTCTGCGAGGTCTGGCCATTTTTTTCTTTTTAGTACATTAGTATTGTTTTTATTATTGATTTTATTGGTTTGCCGTGGGGCGGTACCCTGCTCATGTACGCTAATTTAGTACTATACTAATGAAACAAAATAGTTTAAAGTTTTACCGCTGACATTAAAACTGCTTTTATATTTGCACTGGTCTTTGGGTTCACACTGTGTTTTCCCGTATTAAAAAAAATTGAGCCAGTAACTGCACTAATAGCTATTTGTTTTGTGGCATTCCTGATCAGTGCCTATTAGCTCATGCATGCGCCACACACAGCATCACTCGATAAATGCTACACAAAATTCACTTTCAAAGATGTGTGGAACGCACGCGTCTTCACGTTAAATTGCGTTTCGTCCCAGTCATTTCCATGCAGTCTGTAGTTTCTTACAATTCTCAGCAGCAGTAGAGTGGTTGTGACACAAGAGCCACTGTCTATCCTCCGTCACACCTACACACCAGCTGCTCGCTTCACCCTCCCTCCCCTTGTTACTACTAGCAACCCGGCAGACATTCCACAGAGCAGCGCGCGCTGCTTTCTAAAGCACGAGCCGCCGACCTCAGTGAATTCATTCCTCGGTGAAGGATGCCAGCGCGCCACCGAAGAACCATCCTTCCTGTGTGCACGGTCCTGCGTGCACTGCCCTGAATGCACCACCTCTGTGCACTGTCGTATGTGTACTGTCCTGTGTGCACGTCCCGTGTGCACTGCCCTGAATGCACCACCTCTGTGCACTGTCCTACATGTCCTTTCCTGTGTGCACTTTCCCCACTGACAACAAAGCCTCTCTATTGTGTTCAATCTCGGGGGTGCTACTGTGGCAGGGCAATGCCCGAGTGCTTCCGTCTGTGGTACTCCCTGCCCCCACAGTTGGCAACCCTCCCCGGGCACTTACAATATGTCCATCTAGCGCTTGGTGCCCGGGAGGGAGCAGCGCCTCGGCCCTGCAGTCTACCAGCATGTGCAAGTGATGTGTATACATGTGCACACGGATGAGGCGGCCGCGGGTTCGCGTTCAGTCTCGGCTGCAGTTGGGGTGGGCAGTGCCAACCTTAGAAGTACAGAGTGATCCGGCCTAATGTCTGCATGTCTGGGCCTCGCGGCCGAAAGGAATCTGGGTGAAAGTTACGCCTCGGTGCATTCTCCGAGCCCGCTCCGTGGGGTGAGGGGAGGACGGCCTGCCCTGGTACATTTGTAGGAGACAGCGGACTGGCATTTATATAAATCACTTTACATAACGGCAAGGTGGCTGCTGCAGGCCCTTGCACCCGGTTGTACCAGTAAGTATATGTCCTTGGAAGCGAGCTGCTTCTCATGCGCTTTGTGAATGGCAAAAATAGTAATTGTATAGCTATTCAATCCCTGGCGGCACACCACCCAGGATTATATGCTGCATAGCTAAGCACTTATAAGGTCCCAAAGGCGAGACCTATTGGCTATGCCAATGCTTTTTTTTTTTTTTTTTTTATAAAGGACAAGCAGTGCTATCAGGCTCCGGCTGCCACTTAGTCCACCGCATCCCATGTAGATGCTGCAGCCATCTACCAATTCAAAAGCGGTCGCCAGTGTATGTGAATCCCTATCTCAACTGTGAGACTGTTCTCCTGCTTCCCAATTCTATTAAATACAAATTATGTAAAAAGAACATCCCTTTCTGAGCTGCACGGCTCATCCTACCCACGTTTCACGCGCAGATTTGAAATACTGATGGTCTGGGCTTCCCGGAATTCAACTGGTTGAGATGTAGAGGGGTGTAGTGTAGTGGGGTGTAGAGGTAGAGGGGTGTAGAGGTAGAGGTAGAGAGAGGTAGGGAGAGGTAGAGAGGTAGAGAGGTAGGGAGGTAGAGAGAGGTAGACATGCTTCCATTAAATGTTTTAACTTCTAAATGGTATGGTATTTCTACTGTTTGTAATATATGTCAGAATGGACTCCGGGATCTGAAACATGTCTTATTTTTTTGTCCAACCCTATTGTTATAGCGACGAAAGTTGCTGAGACCTTTTGTGAAGTTTTGCTTACGAACTACAGCAGAGGCTGTCCAATTGTTATATAATCCTCCTAATGAAATGTTCTGCTTCCAAATGTTTCACTTTTTGAAATCTTTTTTAAATTTGTATTGAACATTCTAAAGTGAACCTTCGGTCTTCTGATTTGTTAATCTTTGATGGTTCGAATTGTGGGTAGCACTTAATTTGTTTTTAAGTTTCATTTCCTGTGTGTTTTTTAATGTTTTTGCTATATGTGGACCTCCTAGGAGTTCCAAAACATGAAATAAAAACCTTGAGGCTTCTCGGGGTGGTATGGTAGGGGGCAAGAACTCCGAACTTTACTTTCAACCCACCGACTAAAATTATTGTCGAGGCTAGTGCTAGTCTTTTTAGGAAAAGAAAGTACTTTTAATCACATTGTATTACTCGCCACTACACAGCACAATTCTAGGAATGCAATAGAGGGTTGAAATCCTGTTTGAGTCTAGGTGCTACACTCTTCTGTACTCCCCACTAACTGAGTTCCTCAGTCTTGTGAACCACGGTGTCTAATCGGGAAGTTATCGCTAGCTTGGTACATGTGCGATTACTCATTATGCCCTAGAAGTATGTGGCCAGCAGTTTAGTTTGCTTTTCCTCCAGTATGATGTTAGCATGGTAGAAGTCTTAGTTTGCGCAGCAAGCTTCCACACGCTTCTCAGTTTCTTTTTGGCACATACTCTACGCCCCACAGTTGCCTCCTTTTGTTAGTTGTGGTCCTGGTGGGTGTGGGATGGACACATACAGTGGTCCTGCTCTGGCAGTCTGTTTGGAGTTGTGGGGGCCATGGCAGAAATGTCTCTGGAAACATCAAGACTTCTGCGATGTTGGTGCATCAGCTTCTGGCAGCTTCCTGTCTTCGGCAGGGGCAGCCTCCCAAGACCGGGGAATAGAGCAACATTAGTTCTGTGCGTGCAGCTTCTGGGCTTATCAACCTCGTAGATGGTCTTGGCAGTTGTGGACTCTGGCCTGATCAGGGTGCACATGGTTTAAGCACACATAGTCTCCAGACTGCGCCCGTCATGGGGATGCGGGGAACCCCTTCAATGGAAGGGTCACCTGTGGCTCACTCCCTAGCAACTGCTTGCTCTCCCAATATGCCACACTGGAAACACTCTGGGCTTCCCCCCCCCGGACAGTCTCTCCTCCTGCAGGGCCAGGCATATTCCTTCGCTCTCTCAACAAGGAGGCTTTTAGGCAAACCCCCCGCTCCACCAGCAGAAAGTGTTTATCTTGGGTTATGTCCTCTCCCCTCTGGGAGCCTAGCTTTCAGGCTGACACCAGTCCTTATTGCACAGATACCCTTCAAATACTCTGCAGAGCACTCCCTTCATTGGTCATGAAGAACTTGGAACTGGAAAAAAGTAGATGGCTTGTATCTCGCTTATATACACATCTTCTAGATCGGGTTTTTGAATCCACTGCAGCCCTCAAACCAGATTGGAAATACTTATGAAACTTAGTCTCTCAAATAAGCTGATTGATTTGATTATTCACAGCTTTCCAGGATTTGGACACAAAAATAGTAAACTGGAAACAGGGCGCAAGATATTGACCCCCCCCTGTCCGTTTCACCCAGTATGGTATTGGGTTAGAACATATATCCTTAGCGAAGTGGGCTGGTATTGAATCAAGCGCATGCCTAGAGGATTTTGTATACAGAAAGATACATAAAGGTTCGGACTGAGAGCACAGCTTAAATTTAGATCAGGTATTTAGAGATTTTCTGCAAGTTGCCTGAATGGTGGATTGAGGGAGATGGGGTGAAAGAAACTCCGAAAGCTTTTACCTTGGAGAGAAAGAATTGATTCGCTGATATATTAACACTTTATTTCAAGTTCTACAATAGAAGCAGGGACAAAAGATTAATGAATGAATTAACAATCGCAAAGAGCTTTTTTGGGGTATTTTTTAAATGTTTTTTATATGGCATTCTAGCAGCATGTTGGGGCTCCAGGTCAACAGTTGATAGATTAAGATGCCACGATTGTTCAGTCCGTTACAGTAGGTTTTCTCATCATTCAGCGCCTTGGTGTACCAGGAGGAATGCCTCTTGCACTGGATTCTTTTTTCCCTTAAAAGGAATAGGGCCATTCAAAATTTCAGAGAGAACGACTCAAAAGTTGTAAGTGGTCTCATCCACATCATGCTGGTCTTGAAACAAAGGGAGATTCATCAAACATTTAGAGACTAGGTCACGTGTCAATGTCTCACATCTCTGATCAGTCTTTTCTGGCATTTAGATTGTCTCACAATAGTAAATGTAGATCAGAACAAGGAGAAGAGAATCTGGTAGTGATCTGACCAATCCAGTATAAAAGGTTTATTAAAAGCTAAAATTGCGTTTTGCAATAATTTAGTCCAGAGAGGCACCTTTGTAAGGCTGGTGCAGCTCCGACTGTGCTGAGTAAGAACATTCTCAAGCAAAAAGGTGGAGAGGAGGGAGTAAGCACGGTCATTAGGCTTGTCCCAGTGGAGATTGAAATCTCCAATGTAAATGTGATCATTCTTAGAAAGCGTAAGCTGTGAGGTCATGTGGTCCAGTAAGTGTTCAATTAATGTAATTTTTTAAGCCCATAAGCAGTCTTGAAGGAAGGATTGCTCCTCTAAAAGCAACACGTTCCCATTAGAACAAGCTGATTACTCGAAGTTCGAACTAAATTAGTATGAGAATACATTCTAGTATTTGGCAGGTGTTATTTTACAAGAACATCATGCATGGGAATAAAAGCAAAAGAACAATACCAAACCCTACTGAAAAAACACATTAGCAGTATATACTGCGTTTACGTATGCAGACCATAGTTCAAGTAAGCTTTTCATATGTGGCAGGTTTTGCTAGTTTCATTTCCACAGCACACTATGGTGCATAATCTGGCTTGGGAAGTTTCTGCAGGGATCCCCGAATCTCACAAATGTTCCGAACCTTATCGGGTACCATGGACGTCCTTGCCCCAATGCTTCTTCCATCTATAAATATTAAGGTTGTGCTACCTGTACATTCATCTATTATGCTGTTTGGAGAAGATCATTCTAGTGTTTTACTTGTAAGGTTAGAAAAATACTGTCCTATTGAAAGTTTCCTTCTTGTGTAACCTTGCTTCGAAGCCCTGAGACCTGCGTGTATGGGAAAGGATGCACCAGTGCCCATTCGTCCGAAGAACTACAGGAGTGGATACAGAGGGCCAGGGTGGCAAGAATGAACAAGAAGTTTGCCAAGAAGGATGGACTCCTTTCATACCCAGATCGATTGATTCAAGAATACCGGGCATGTAGCAATGAGCTCCTTATTGTAAGTTAAAACTAAAACATGTGCATACACAGTGGGAACTGACATGGTGTATCATTGGGGAATGTTTGAATTGGCTGCATACGTGGTCGGAGGGTGGCTGTGTGTGTTTGTGACGTGCCTGGCTTAGAGAAGGTTTGTGAAAACCTGTTTGGGCTGTTTAATGTGTGGGATAATTCTACTTGGTTTATCATACTTAAGACCAGAACTTACAAAATGCTTCCCATGTTATTCACCCCAAAGTGCCTTGATGTTCCATCACAAGATATTTTTGGCCTGTTTGTTTCCTTGTGCTGGGTGCAATGACAAGGTACGGAAACGAGAATGTGTTTTCATTCTACATGGGCTCACAAATGGCTGTTCTCCGTCAGTAGGCAGTCCACTTCTCCCCCTCATTGAACAGGTTCCCTACCACAACCAAATAGCCAAAGATCATTACTCAGTCCTACATGAGTCCCTCTGTAGTCGTTTCAATCAAGACATCCACAAAAGCTTTAGAAAACTTAGGCCAACAGAATCTCCAGTCCCTAACCAAGCCCTTCAGTTAATCCTCCCTTGTCAAGGTCTTTTCAAATTTTGTGAAATGAAAAAAAAAACAAAGTGTCAGTTTGTGTAACAGGCACTTCTGAGAGTTTCACATCTTGTTATACCCGATTACTGAGGAGACTTGTGCATCGGAGCAGCCTCACAAATTTACACAAGCACCACCCACAGATGGTCAATGTCATCCAAGCCCAAAAAAGAAACAACCCTACCTCAAATTGACCTGAATAACAACATTGCAAGGAAATTGTTCAATTATCGCCCATCAAACCAACTCTTATTTTATATAAAGTATGCCTGAAGATTTAAAATTGCACATCCCCTCCTCTAGCCTCTAGCTTTGAGACTAGTGTTCCCAGCCCAAACTCTGGTATTTATCTTGTACCTCCTTCTCCCCCTCCGTTGCTGCAATAATTGTCGACTCGAAAGACACAAGTTGTTCAACAACTTACTAAGTCCGAATCAGTCAAGGGTCTGTTCAAAACCAGCCCCTTCCGCAAAGCAGACCCTTTCCAATACCTGATAATCCTGTTTGATTTCTCCGTGTTCTCACTCTTGAGATGCTCCTGTCAACTTGAGTCTTTGGTAGGCCGGGCTGTTAATTGAAATAGATCCTCATGTGCTGGCAATCTTTTGCAGTTCCCCAGGCTTGAGTTGTTTTATAGAACTCCTTATTGCTACTTTGCGATAGACCAATAAACTATGATAAACAATATCTGTACCAGCCTGTTTGTTTGCATGCTGCCATCAGAATTTCTTCATCCAGTTGAAAGTGGGTTGTGGGTGGCATTTAAGGTGACTGTAGGCACAAGATTGACTCTGGCCTGCTGACATCTGGCTTTGGTATACACACTTAAGATGCTGAAAAGTGCTATTTGGTAACACGTGAAAGCCTCTGGCTGTAACTGAGGGCAACATTTGGGGGTACAGTAAAGTATGAAGAGACCCCTTCAATTGCTGCTCAAATTTCGTCCTGTTAACTCTTGTTTACCCTCAGATGACAGAGAAGCTGGATTATGTCAAGGTCGCGTGCAACCAACCACTGACCATCCGCTCTAGAGAGAAGAAACTAAAACACAGTTGGACCTTCACAGTTCATTCCTCAGTAAGTGCTCGGCTACTCCCATAAACTTTGCCCTTATGGGTTCCAACTCCAATATGTAGCAACAAAGATTCAGTGCATATGGCCTTACCTGAGGTCTTTGTGCATGTTTCGGGTAGATGCGATTGCGGTGGCTTGAATGTGGTTGGTACACGCTGCTGTAGATTCTGTGAAGAAGTGGTGCACTTTATGATTAGCTGCTACTGTGATAAACAGAATTACAGTGAGATTTTCTGTAGCAGATTCTATGGTGACAATAGTATCATTACAACAGTCTCATGTTTTCTGTTATAGTGAAAGTGTTTTAACTCATGCAAAAGGGTTGCATGTCACCTTCATCTTCAGTGGCCCAGGCTTGCATGTTCTGCTTTTGTTTTTTGTTTGCCTTATCAAATCTCATTTAATCAACCCCCACCACACTATGGTCTGTTGATTTTTGCTTCTGGTTATAGGTCATTCAACCTCTTCCATCCACTGGAAAAGTACTAAGCTCACCATTGCTGCACCCGGGACTCCATCATCCATATGGCTCATGTTTCCACGGGTGCAGTTTTGCTGGTAACCTTCGTATGGCATTCTCGACCCCTTGGTCAGTGCTTTTAACTTCTTGAATTAGGCTAAATTATGACAACACGGCAGTGCTGTATAGGTGGTTCAAAAAGTAATAATTTTCTTTCCCAACACTTATCTTTTATAATATGATGTGCCCTGTTTCCCTTGTATTTACAGCAGCGGTTGAAGCATGTGGCCTTGTTGAAAAGAGACCCTGGGGTTGTCTTCACGTTGGCAGGGCGAAAGCTCAGCCAGCGATGTACCTATGCTAGCGGTGACTGCTTCTATGATTCTGAATCCTTCGAACGTTGCTGCGTGACTGTGCAGGTGGAATGTTCTCTTTTTGGCACCCACGAACAATGGCTAGTGCTGGACTTCGGCACTCGTCCTGTCTTGCTTCAGAAGATTTTCATGAAGGTTGGGATTCAAGACTTGGACTCCAGCGAATGCACCCCCATAGAAAAAACTCCCACTGGGACTGGGGAGAGGTGGCATAGTGGCAACCGCATGATTATTCCATGTGTCGATAGGACATTGGAAGAAGTTGATCTTCTTGCCAAGTACAAGCCACTGGTGCTGTCTCTGGATTATCATCATGGTGTCCAGGTTACTGAAGTGCCGGTGACTCGGAAGAACTACAGAGAGAGGATGCATGAGCTGCTCTTTGCTGAAGAGCTTTCAGAAGAAGGGCTGGTCTCCAGGTAAATCTAATGGCCTATTCACCTGTGGTTTGAGGTCAATAAATCTCAGGCAAAATTGAAATACTTTAGAGAAATTGATAATGTAGTGTGACATTTTACAGCCACACAGAAGTATATATGTTGGTGTGTTCCTAATAAGGAATACATGTCTGCTAAGCATAGACCTCAGTACCCTATTTTTCTGTGTTGCCTGGAATCGCACGTAGCTTTGCTACTCCCCACAATTCCAGACCTGGTGCCTTCCGGTTTTAGTCCTACTTACCTATACCCCTGCTTGCATTTATGCCAGTCCACATCACTCTTGACCTATATCATCTCATTCTACTCTCCTTCACACAAACCTGTGATTCAATTACATCGGTGTGTATCAATTGTTTCCTATTACCCCCTGGACTCTATTATCAGCATCAAAACCATTTGCTCTTTGAAATCTAACAGTGCTTGCCTACGGAAGTCCTATAACATAGTTGGTAGACAAAGTGCTGGCGTGCCTCCTAGTTTTGTGCTCCTCTGTCAATGTACCCTTGTCTTGACCTGCAGATCTATGGCCGTTCTAGTACTCCAGTGTTTTTCTCTGTGTCAAAACCCGAAGTACTAGTCTCTAACTCTTCTGTTGCTTTAGTATTGTGTCTAATTTACAGCACTGGTAATGTATCGAAGGAGGACGGAGTTCTGGGGTAAGTGTAAGCACTGTAATTTGCATTACTTGTCTGGCCCTGTGCCCCATGTTCTGCATTGTTCACTCGTGCACCAATGCTCTCACTGAGTACATTTTAAGCTGAGCTTGTTGTCCTGCATTGATGACGTACCGGCTCCCTGCCCAACTTGGGGTTATCCATTGTTTTGAAACATTGACCTAATTGCAATAATCATCTCTCCCTTTAGGCTGAGCCTGGTGTCGTGCATCATTCCGACCATGATAATGACAGCCCAATTTGAAACAAAGTTTTCTGTTAATGGGGAGCGCTTTGCTGAAGTGCCGGTAACGTACAGCCTGATGCCAGACACTGATGAGGGATACCTGCTGAAGAGGTCTGTGCACACTGCTCTGTTGGCCCTGTCTCCATCGACGAACAAGCGAGTGTATGAAGTCCTTTTGAGACATGAAGGCACCACAGATCGCAGCCTGTGGTTGCAAATACCATCACGGTGCTGCCAGGAGCTGGGGCTTAAGGACCACGCCCCTTGCACAGTGGAGCTACAGTTCCAGATAGACCAGCAACAGTTCCGCTCATGGCATCAGGCTGTGGATCTTTTGCTGGATGAGAAGTTGATCCTTCCTGATGTTGTCTCCTGCTCACTACCCATCTGCATGGAGATCTCCAGGCCTGGGAACATGAAGCAGAAGCAAGCCATCGCCTTAATAACTGGAGATGCTGCAGGAACACGACCTGTTCCCCCTCTCGTCATTTATGGGCCCTTTGGTACTGGAAAAACGTACACACTGGCTAAAGCAGCCATGGAGGTCCTAAAAGAACGTGGAAAACGAGTGCTGATCTGCACCCACACACATAGGTAACATACTGCTTGGTTTGCATGAAGGTTTTGCTTGCATTGCCAAGCATTGCACATGTATCTATTTCACGCACTTAAAATAGGATAACATTGGTGCTCTGTTCCACCCTAGAAAGACGGCAAATGTACAACTACATTTGTAGAAACTACTGATGAGAGTACAACATTATCACCAATCTGCATGAATGCTGCAGGGTCAGACCAGCACAGCCCTTTTATGTTGATGCATGGATAGTGAACAGTCAGTTATTACTCTTCGAAAGAACTTGGGCACATAAAATAACCATGTGCCAAAAACGCTCCAGCCTACTTCCCCTTTGCAGATGTGTAGCGCAATAACTGGTGTATGCCTCAGCTTTGCATGCTGGTAATGTGACATGATCTAGTTTCAAAGAGAGACTACCTAGCCTATCACTCGGTGTTCAAGCCAGGATAACAAGGGAACATGTTCACAAGAGAAGAATGTGGCTCAATGAGTGAAATGCAACTGCTTGAGATACAACAACTGATGTAATACTCTGTCAGAGTGAACGTGGACAGCACCTTCTATGCCGAGTTACCAGTTGAACGAAACCAATCTGTACATACGGTGTGCATAAAATGAAAGGAAGAAGAATTCCTTGAGTTGCTTCTGGACTGGGAAGGGGATTGATTGTGGTTTGTAGCGGGGCAAAGCGGAGTGCTTGTGGTCCATGTTCATCCTATAAACACCCTCAACTAAACCAAATTGCTGTGTTCTGTGGAAATTGAAAACTGCATATTTGTTGAGTAGGTAGTCTAGAGGTAGTGTTTCTCCCAAAAACTAATGAATTTTCCTTTTATTTGAATTAAAGTGACTGGCTGTTGCAAATGACCAAAAAATGGGGTGCAGAGAGGAGAAACGGAGTCAATGTGATGTCGCATTTACGTTTGGAAAGAACAGGATATTAAGCTCCGAATAAAAAAAAAAGTTTTTAAGCTTTTAGCTAGTCATGGTTTTTTGAAGGAAGGTCAGTGTTTAATTCATAGCGAACAAGGTTTCTGGTGAGCTGATGATGAACTTTGTGTAGTACAGAGGTCAGGGGATAGTTTAAGAACACAAGTGACCTACTGGGATTGACACAAAACACAGAAACAGCTAATTGATTGCCCGGAAAGGGTTGATAGAATGAAAGGAGAAGTCTTTAACACTAGATACTTGTGTGGCAAGCTCTGTCCACACAAGGAGGCACTTATCTCCCTGCAGTGCTATGCGGGTGCCACACAGTATTTTTAAAAGGATGCATTCTTTTCTAGGGGTAAAGCTGGATTTTAGTAGGCTGGAGAGAAAGTTGGCTTTAAAAGTACCTTGCAGTGATCGGTGTGTAGTTGGTAATGTGTTAGTTTTGTTTTACTACTGGATCAAGGGTTTGCGAGTAAAGGTCTGTGGTGTGTAGTTACTACATGGGAGCATAATAGCTGCCTTCATTGAGGAGTTTGCCTGGATGTTGTGTCTGGTTGTGGTACTCTACTGGAAACATTTAGGGCTTTTTTAATGGCCATGGATGACATCTCTGCAAGGGAAAATGGTGGAAGGGGGTTAAGGAATACAATCGGAAGTTTGGTATTTTGGCCTGATGATCAAGGTCAAAAGGGCTGTAGTTTGATGGAATCATCTAAAACGCTATGGTTTTGTTTAAATTGCACAGCTTTGTTTGCAGAGGGCTTGTGATTGGGGTAAGATGGAAGTTAAGGCTTGGAAAACCTTGATTTATTTCCTTTTTTCTACTTGATATTTCTGTGAGTGTATTTGTGTGTTTCCGTTCTTTAAAGCTGTTTCTGCTTTTTATTTGTGATCGTGGACTGATTTCACTATAGAAATGCTGGTATTTCATGTATGTGTATGCTTTTCAGAGTTGGTTAGTCATGTCCGTCAGTTGTAGGATGGTGCTGTTTCAAGAATGAATAAAAGGAACGTCTAAAACACTTTGGTACCCTGAACTGCATGTCCTGGTACTGAATTGCATCAGCCAGAGCTAAGGATGCTAATTCAGGATTGGAAGCAACCAGATCTTGAGTTCTTTACAGCAGATAGCCTGGTTTGTGAGTGACCCAAGGAATGCTGGAAGAGGGTTCCAGTGCTTAGCGACTAGAAAACAAAAGTTGCTACCTTCACTACGGGCCTTCTTGATTTTTGGAGTGTTATAGGTACAGCCCGGGCCTGATAACAGGAGGTGCACTGTTGAAGATAAAAAGGGCCAGTGCTATGAAGTGCATGGTGGCCAATTCATAGGGCCCTAAAGGTTACTTGTTTAGCCACTGGAAGCCATTGAACGCGAAAAAAGATTAGGCCAAGAATTGGGCATTCATCTGCTTTTTTAATAGTTTGAGGACTAGAAAGATTAAGATAGAGTTGCAGTAACCAAGATGATCAGTAAAGACTGCTACAATTACAGGTTTGTGGCAGCCTTAGGGGAGAAGTGGAGGAATGTTTTGCAGTATATTTAAGGAAGAAGAAACCTAAGGGGGATACATATTTGATGTGAACCAAGAAAGACCTAATGATCCAATATTAAACCTTTGTTTCTAGCTGGAGGGTAGTACTAGTTTCAAGAGCCATCTTATAGGGGACTACAAGGAGGAATAGAAGAGCCTCCAAAAAGTATAGCATTTTTTTTCACTGACTTTGAGTGAGTTGAATTTCATTCAAAGTGTGACTGTATGGAACCGAACTGGAGTCCTCCTCCTCCTCCTCATTGAAGGATATAATGATTTTGATGTCATCGCCAAAGGCATTGCAGAGAAACTAAAAGAGTATCAAAGCTACTGAAATTATACAAAGTCTAAAGAAAGAAAAGGTGGGCTCCTTTTGGTCTTTCAGATAGAATAGAAGTAATCCATGAGAAATAACAAATTCTAAGTTGACTAAGCCAGCTAGTAAACATAAAGAGACTGTTAAAAGGTGGACTAGGATCCAAAAGGAATAGTACAACTCTTCTTGCTTGAACCATGTTCTAAGACTCAGCAATTGCTAATAGAGCACTTCAACCACATGTAGTGGGGGAAAGCCAGATGGTGCATGGTCAAGTAGATTATTTTCCACAATAAAGGGCGATCTTTAGAGATTTATTTTTCTCTAGAATTTTAAGAAAGAAATGGTAGTAAGGATTAAGGGGTGTGGTATCTGCTAAGTGTCCTTGGGTCAACAGACTGCTTTCCATTCTAGAGAAACAGTAGTGATAAAGCGCCATTAGTGTTGGCAAAAGTCAACATTTAATGTCCGCCACCATGCGGGCTAGGGTAAGGATCCAACCGTGAGCACGATTTGGTGGAAAGAGCAAGGGCAGTAACAGTTACATGAGACAGGTGTGAAATCTGAGAGAAGGGACGTAGGAGAGGTGAGCAAAAAAAGGCAGGCAGGTTGATGTATCCTCAGATAATGGTATACAATATGAGAGAGGTCACATAGGAGAGTTGAGTGGCATAACAGAGCAAGAGGCAGTAAGATGGATCTTATGAATTTTTGTCATAGAACTAGGTAGCAAGAATTACAGAGGCCAACAGATGTTGAATAGCCATAGTACTAGAGCAGCATTCAGACAGTTCGTTGCCATTTATTTTAGAGATTTTGCTGCTTCTATGTAGAAGACTGTAGGAATAGATCCGTGATCCAATCGCAGATTCATACTTTTTGCAGTGACATTCAGCTGTAGCTAAATCCTCTGTATTCCAAGGAGAGGATGGAATGGCGCATGTGGGAGCTACGGAGTGAAGCGGAGAGGGAAAAGTGTTTTTAAAAAAAAAATTTTAGCCAAGAACAATTATAAGCAGTATTGTTGTTTATGTCCTGGTAGAAGGTACATGCATTTAGGGTAGCACCGAGTGACCACCTTTAAAACTCTAGTGAGGGCAGGTGGAGGAGGGAAAAGAGTGGAACCCTTATGAGTAGGTCAAGAAAATGTGAGTCGACTCTATATATGAATGATCAGGCAAAAAACATATGAAATACATCGTATGACGTTTGTGACTGTTGTCTACTCTAGAGGGCCGGTGAACTCAAAGCTGCATGCATCATTTACTTGCATATTATGGTCACCCAAGAGTAAAGCTGGCTAACTTAATAAATATGGAGGAAAAAATAAAACGAGCAGTGAGCCATATGTAGCCATCGGCCCCGGTGGGTGTGAAACAAATGTGCCAGAAGGACGTGGAGGGCACGCCTCAATTATGGAAGAGGAAAGTTCCATATAGAGCTAGACTGGCAAAAAGTAGGGAGTATCTGGTGTGTGGAGTAATGAGTGATTAATCCCCCTCCCCAAACATCTTTTAGTTTTATCTTGACGAATGTTCTAGCCTGAAGAAATGGCAATAGCTGGACCAGACGAATCCCAAAGCTGACATAACCCCGTTACTTGAGAACCAAAGGAGTGCCAAACTGATTCAAAGGAGAAAATAAAGGGAGATGGATAGGCAAACAGAAGCTTATCAGGTGAACAAGGTGCAAATGTATGCAGAAAGTTTACTTGTAGCTCTTATCAGTGGACCTTTCAAGTGTATGAGGACTTGTTAGTGGAGGGCTTTTGACACTCAACAGGGTAGAGGTATCCGCTCATCACCAACATAAATGAAAACAAAAGAAAGAATGTTTGAGCCAATTAGAGACAAGGTGTAATTCCACTCCTCTGAGCTCTCTCAGCTTGGAACACTGAGGGTGGGTGCTGGAAGAGTAAAATTAACTGAATTCAAAACTAAAATATAATAAAAGGTGGCATTGGGCCCATGCTCCTCAAACTACCAGGAAAGGGAAAAATGGAAGAGGGCAATGAAAAACGTCAAACGTTTAAAAGTGGCAGGTAAACAACTGAATCCAGTTCAGGGCTCGTACCCAATGCTTCATGTTGGAAGTTGTGGTTCAGTCACAAGGCAAGGGAACTTTCATTGGAGTGGAAAGTGGAAAGATCCTCACAATCCTCCCCTTATTTTTCAGTTAGCGACCTTATGTTGTCTGTTTGCTTTGTTGGTTGCTTGTGATTGTAGTTTGTCTTTACTGCCTGATGGAATGGGTTCTGTGGATAGATGGTGCAGTCCTAGAGATTCTAGTTTCTATGAGTCGTAGGTTAAATTAAGCAATTAGCTGAAATTCCAAAGTTTGTGTGGTTTGTCCCCTTCTCTCTCTCCCCCCCCTTTATATGGGCTAAATCAATGCATGGAGTAATGGGGGATCTGTAATATGTAAAGAATGCTGCCGGAGCAGTAAGCAAAGAAGCAAAGTGTCTTGCCCTCTGTTTCTCATTCCATACCCACCTCAACTCTCTCCTTTTCCACTTGCTGTGTTTCTCTTCCCACTGGTCCTCTGTCACTAATCTCTGCTGTATTACTGTGATGATCCCACGGTCCCACCACTGTCTTGTCTTCTACTCCACGCCTTTCCCAAACCTGACCTGGTTTTTAACTGTAGTCTCTTCTGGCCCTTGCAATACTAATGTTCATTCTTAACCTCTCCTGTCTTGATTTTCCAGTGCAGCAGATCTCTATGTTCGGGAGCACTTCCATCCCTACGTAATCGATGGGCATCCCGAAGCTGTGCCTCTGAGGGTGAAATACAGCAAGCGTTCGATCAGCTCGACTGATGAGATCACCTTGAAATACTGCTGCCTAACAGAAGATCAGATGAGCTTTATGAACCCACCAGTGAGTTTGCTGAACCGGCACCGCGTTGTTATCACCACAACATCCACTTCGCGAAACCTGAAGGTACCACGGGGCTACTTCACTCACATCCTGATTGACGAGGCAGCACAAATGCTAGAGTGCGAAGCACTCATCCCACTGGCCTATGCCGACCACCAGACCCGAATTGTTCTGGCTGGAGATCACATGCAGGTGACTCCCAAGCTCTTCTGCTTGGGTGATGGACAGCTGGCCGAGTACACCTTACTGAACCGGCTCTTCCACTACTACCAGCAGGACCATCATGAGGTGGCTCGCAAGAGCCGTATCATCTTTAATCAGAACTACCGCTGCACGGAGGCCATTATTCAGTTTGTCTCCAAACACTTCTATATTGGCACTGGCAATGCAATCGAGGCTTGTGGGAAAATCCCACCTCACCCTGTAAATTACCCACTTATGTTCTGCCACACACACGGTATATGTGAGCGAGACAGCAGCTGCACATCCTGGATGAATCCTGCAGAGATCCTGCAAGTGCGGGAGAAGGTCCTGGAGGTGGTACAGAACTGGCCAGTTGAGTGGGGTCAAATCAGCCGCTCTAAGATCTGTGTTCTGTCTCATGGATTGCAGGTAAGGGAAAGGGCAGCCCTGCGCTGCCAGGTGGGGAGGAAGTGGGGGGGGGGCCAACCGGGACGGATAGTGCTATGCCTTATGTTGCCCAGATTGTGGAATACCATCTAACGCCATCTATCATTTGAGAACTTTCAGGTTTTCTCTATCACTATTTAAGTTTCCTCTTGGTAGCTTTGTTCTGCCGTCCCTAACATTATTAATTAGTAGCCTTGTTTGAATTTAAAGTGCTTTCTTTTCTTTGACCATTTAATGGGTCTAATACTTGTCTCTCAGGTCAAAGCCATTCGGCAGGAGCTGAGGAAGGTGCGCTTAGGGGAAGTGACTGTAGAAAGCTATGAAAACATACAAGGTCAGTGTCTCCAAATCTGTTTGCATCCTCTTCAAGGAAAAGCTGACTCGTGCCTGGTGCTCTCTCAACTGCTTACATCGTTAATTTCATGCATCACTCAGTTTTCTTGCTTGTTGTTTCTTCTGCCGCTTTCATCTCTATTTGAACTGTTTAGCATAATATTTTTATGCTTGCTATGCCTCCATATGCAGACAAGTGCATTTCCCTAGCAATTTACCAGAGTGAACCCAGGCCTTGCGAAATATACTCGCTATGGCGAGTCAGATTTTATAAGGGTGAACTATTTTTAGGGCCTACTGGCCCGGTCTGGCAAGAGCTGGCACACGTTTTAAATAGCCAGTAAATGAACTGTACAAATGTTTCAAAAATATATTTCAATAGCCAGGAAAGCACACGTTTTTTTGTAATTCTGAAGTGAGATGGAAACAAAGATTTTAATAGGATCAAAACAAATCGTACGGTTTTACTTTGATGTGCAAATGGTAAATATTTTCTGAAACCAGGTTTCCACATATTATTTTTTGTACGTTATATAGTTTTATCAGTAAAACTCAGGGTGGCTTCTCCATTGGGGCCTAAAGGGCGGCGACCCCCCCACAATCACGTCGCAGCTGCATCTTATTTCTCAAAATATTACAGCTTTTTTATGCAACGAAACAATCTCACCAATCATTTCCTTACATGTAAAAGTTGCAATATCAACCTGCACCAGAAGAGGGCTCTCCGGGCTGTATTGCTCATGTGTCAGGCGTGAGCAGTTACAGCCCGTCCTTTCACAGATGCAATGGATATCTGACATGTTGCACTTGCATCAGGAAGTGCAGCATGTCAGATAATGGTGAATTGGGGCCTGTCCGTCATGCGCACTTATGCCCCAGAAGCTTTGATAAAGGAAAAAGGACAGCCTTCCGTCCTATCTAAGCTTCTGATTGGACATAAGGGTGTGAGCCTCGCTCTGGCGCCTTGTTTGTTCGTTCTGAAAGTCGGGAATTGATGTGCAGAGGAAAACTGCGCTGAGGACTACACCAGGTAAGTTTCCATGTTGTGTGTATGAGTGAGAATATGCTTATGTTGTGTATGTGCCTGTCTGCAAGCGTGCACCAGTGTGTGTGTGTTTGTGAGCCTGTGTGTTTGTATGTATCCTGGCTACCATTTTGTGACCTTTCATTTGATAGCCCCACTAGTTTATAAATTGGCCAGCCGCCGTTGCGCATGTTAGAGGGGGAGTTTTGGCCATTTCAATGGAAATGTGCTGTCGGTAAATTACACTGTGCTACCACATGATGTTTTAGTAATATATTTATTAAGTGAGAGATTTTAAATATGAACTGAAACATTCCTGCCCCACCCTAATGACGATGCTTTTAGTGAACTAAGAGGCAAGCAAGTCAGGGGTCATGTGTACTCTAGATTTTTATTGTACATGGAGCAAAAGTCTATTAAATCAACCAAAAATGTTATTTTTTTACAGAAGACCTGCTGAACTCGCATAGCTGAAGTTGCACTCATATGATATAATGAAGAAAAAGGCGACTTGGTGAAATAAACTAGTTGCCTAGAATCACATTATTTGAGACAAGTTTATGGGTCAAGTACATTCCAGGCAGGCCTAGTAAATTATTCAAGTCACTAGACCTGCAGGTCTAGTAAAAACAAATTCTGATTTTACAAGGCCTGGAGCCCTTTTGCCGGATTGCACAATTTGTATTTGATAATATTCTTGGGAATGGACGTTGCCAACTTAATACTGGGTACCTGTCAAAATGGAGAAACCCAGTTGCATCCAAGCAGTAGTTTCTTCTTGGAGGCAAACTACAGGTCTTTTGGGGGAATTGTTGACCTGGCTAGGGTTGACCTTCCAGTTCCGATTTTGTCAAGTACTCTGAGTTAAAGTCTCATCCCCCTTTGCATTGAGCTAATTTGAAGGCTACAGTTTCTATAAAGTCAGGAGCTTAAACATAAGTTTTCTGCAGACACCTCCGTTTTATGGACTCTAATTTGAGATCAGTGGCATGCCTTGTAATATTTGCATATTGTGCCCAATCTTTACTTTGCAACATGCCTCATGCTTGGTGATCTTTTTGCTGTTTACATTTTTTAATTCTTGCTTTGGGTATAGATGGTAGCATCACGTTCATTGCACTCAGCAGCCTAACTCCAGCAGCCAGTGTGGCATGGTGCCCGAGCCTTTGTAGCTATTGAATGCATGCAGATCTACCGTGATCTGATCTAGATTTTATCTGCTGGGGAGTGAGGGCGCACTTAGTGAAGTTTTTAGAAAATGGATGTGCTTTAAAAGTAGAAAATTAGATTTGATTTCCCCACCCCCACCAAACTAACATAGAACAAAGTTGGTAAGACCAGAACCAATGCATCCTAACAGGTGTGCATAAGATGAACGTAGAGTCCTTGGAGTACATCTAAGAATTCAGTCCACCAGTGGGAAAGAAAAGAATCGCTTGCTCATTTCAACTGTTTGTGTAAACCAAACCCCAACTCTTGAACCAGAGCGCAATGTTCTGATGCACTGCATCAGTGGAAAGTGCCACTGGAAGGATCTCCATGCTTGTCTACAATAATAGTAATTTTCTCCTTTGTCACTTTTGCTGCACAAACCTTTAATAAAGCCTTCCTGAGCAGGATGAATTGAGTTGTCATTGACGATCTCCCGCCTCAAAGCTCCCAATTAAAATATTGACTGTCACTAAAATATTTATCTATAAATGTGACTTGTGAATTATCTTTTATTTGGTGAAGAGATTAAAACTTATTCAATAAAACATTCCAGCAATAATATGGAGTTCTGCAAAACTCTTGTACAACTATGTAGTGCTCCACCTAAACCAGACCCCTTCCCATTGTCCATTTGATTAAAGGACCCATTCAACTTCCCCTTTTCAATGTGCAATACACAAGTTTTCCCGCAGCCATAGAATTGAAACCATGTAAGATTTTTAAAAATTGCTTCCAGTAACTCAATTGTAAAATTCTTTTTTATTTGTGAATGTATTTTTTTATATAATGGCGTGTTTTAGTCCACTAAAACCACAATCTCTTTATAGTTCACTTTCCATGATTTTACTACTGCCATTGCTTTACTACTGCCTAGTCCAGGCCTCTACCCTTCTTCCAGAGCACAAGTGTAACATTGCAAGTTACCTGTTCTCCATGAGATCTTTGTTAACCAGTTTGTTTTGTATAGTGCAGTGTTAACCAACTTTTTGTCATTACTATGCATTTCTAATCTTGAAGGGCAGTTTGTCTCCGCATTGAGCATTTTACCCAATGAAGGGCTGCTAGGGGCAGAATGCTCACCCACCTAACCAGTGTTTTCTGTGCCCGTATGGTCTGATGTGGAAGCTCCAGTGGACCTCTGTGTGGTGGATACAGGTGTTGCACATCTACATTCGACCTGTGTGTTTGAGTTGTAGTTCTGTGATTGTGATCTACTGATTTCTCATATGGGAGTATTTCGGTTTCCTGACAGTGCTGGTGCCACACCATCCTAATCTTTTAGCCTTGGAGTGTAGTTTATCCTCCTCTCTGCCTGCTTTAGCTCCAGTCGCAGAAAAGCCCTAGAGCCTCGTTTGTTTCCCCCTTAACCTATTGCAGTGTGGTCAGTTGCAAAGTGTTTTGTCAAAGTTTTGTGTGATATATTGTGAAAGTATAGTATGGTGTATTGTGATAGAGCATCCTTTGATGTGTACTTTGTGGAACATATTGTCTGGGTCTGGTGGTTTGAGTAATGTGATGGTGGGTGGTGTGGTACCTGATGTCTTGCTTTTCACTCCCAAATAAAAGCAATACAGCACTCCCACATGGAGGCACACACGGCGAAGCAAGAAAACACCTGAAAAGGGGTTTCAGTATCATAAAATGAGGCACATCAAAAGACAGTTTTCAGAATAAAGCATGGGGTTTTATTTGTGCAACACTAACAAAGGTTTTTCCAGATGTCAAATGAAACCGTTTGCAAATGTGTGTGTATATATATATATATGTGTGTGTATATATATATATATATATATATATGTGTGTATATATATGTGTGTATATATATGTGTGTATATATATGTGTGTGTATATATATATATATATGTGTATATATATGTGTGTATATATATGTGTGTATATATATGTGTGTATATATATGTGTGTATATATATGTGTGTGTATATATATGTGTGTATATATATATATATATATAGATGTGTGTGTGTATATATATATATGTGTATATATATATGTATGTATATATGTATGTATATATAGTGTGCAAGCAATAATAACACCCAAGTAAGCAAATGCAACTGTTAAATGCATGGGATAAAAATACAAGCAGATAATAATACTGGACGTCCACTGCAAGAAATGAGCACTGTTCAATACAAGTAATCAGACACAAGGCATAAACCCTGTCAAAGGAAAACATGAAAAGATATAACTATGTATACACAGAATACATCAGATGATTATAACCACTGGAGACTTGAATGTGCACACGGACACACTCGCACATCACCGTGCCAATAATCAGAGCAAATACATCACCGGCTGCAATAGCTTCATCTTGGCCCACACCAGACTGGGGGATTCACAGCCCTGGGATCAAAAGACTCATCAAGCCGGGAACTGCCACACTGAAAAGACCCGTCCACCTTCAGGTCCAAAACAAAATGCCGCTTTCCAAGTCAAGAACCCCAGTTTTATAATCTCAATGCACTAGAAGTTTCCGAGAAGACCTCCTCTGCGCCACGAAATTTACTGGAGATGGCCGATCTCCCACAAGCATTCTAAAGGCGAAGGAGTTTTCACGTATTCTTTTGCGCTCCCACATGTTCCAGCCCCTTATCTTAGTGAAGCTTGCGAAAATAGAAAACCTCTCCAAAAGTACAGAAAACAATCTTCAACATGAATAACCTAAATAGCGTGAGTAACCTGGGGGCCTGCTTGTGTGTGCAAAACTCAGGAGTCAGAATTCAAGATGGCATGAGGACATGTCAAAGCCAATAGTAAAAACTTCATAAAACATCCCAATGTACAACATAATGCGCATTTGTGCACCACTGCCTAGAGCACCACACACTTCATTTCCCAATGCACAGTTGAGCACCTCTGCCTATAACACTACACATTCTGAGACTGAAGTACATTCCACACCTTTCGCTCTCTCGTGCTTTCAAACGCACATCTCACACGTTCTGTCCCTGGCAAGGCTGTTCTACTCTGTGAAACACTCCCACTCTGCAGTTTTAAGGAGACACGAAAAAAATCATAAGTCCATGCTAGTGCAGAAAACCTAATGTCATACATTCAAGATAAAGTAAATTAAAACACCTAAAGTCTATTAAAACAATGGTAGTCAAAGGTCATCACGTGGTCTCAATATAGGAGTGCCTCTTGCACTACACCTGAGTAAGGTGTTACTGTGCTCCTATCAACGAAAAAACACTCAAGCCTTGTTATTGGATCAGCTTAACCTGTACTGAGCCTCAAGTGCCTTTTTATTCAAATCACCTTTATCAAGGGGCTTAATTCTAAGATATGACCAGAACATAGAAGATTGTCATTAAGAAGTTGTCCTGTAATACCATTGACTCATAAATGTATTTCATACCTCTAATAGTAAGGTAACTATTGTTGAATAAGTGGTGTTTTGTCCTGTGAAACATGTGTTGGCTGTGTTGCTAATGTTGAAACTTTTGTACATAATTTGTGCATTAATGATGCATTTATGGCAGAGGTCTTCAAACTTTTTTACTCTGAGCCCCCCCTAAACAAAATGTTTTGAGGTCGGGCCCCCCTCCAAAACTTTATGGCAGGTGTGGGAGGGACATGGCTACGTGCAGGGAGCGGTGCTTATGAGAGGATTTCAGGAATACTTTTTCATTTGCTTATGAACCGCACTAAATATGAGACTTATAAAACAGCAAATGCATCAAACAAAAACAGATATCCCAAACAAACTGCTCCCCATAATTGGGGTGCTGTGAGCCCTCACACTCTTTGACCCCAATGCAACTATACCTGCTGCACTAATGATAACTGCAGTCCTGAGTAGCAGGCTATCTCCTCTGCATCTTTTACCTCTTCCCCACCATGACAGATCTTCACCTCGGTCCTAATGTTTGAAAGGAAAATAAGCTTTGATGCCCCTTTTTTAAAGGTAGACAGTCATAACTGTGATGCAGTGGGCCCCTCAAATCCCTGGGCCCCAGTCCTGCTGCATCTGCTCCTTAATGATAACCAGCAGTGGCCACTTACACACTTGGCAGCCATACCAGCTTCACTAATGAATGTCCCTTTAAAAAAAAAACTCAGATTGTCCCCTTCTTTGGGGCATCTCTCTAAAGAAGCTGCCTCTGGCCATTTGTACACACAAAAATGAGTCCACATACAGTGCTCCCTATTCTGGGCCTACTCTTTGACAATATCTATGAATCTCGCTCCTTTCCTCTGTCTCCTAGACCATTACTGTGAGGCCCCAGGGATTGAGAGGATTAGGGCTCTGCATCTGAATGCAACCCTTCTGGCCTGCCACCTGCCACCCCATGGACTCAGCTTTCACAATGCCCCTGAATGGTTAATACTGACTTTGAGATGCCTCTGCCTGAAATTGAAGGGTGTGGTGGTAGTGCAGAAAGTAAAAAAATAAACCAGCCTTCTTACCAGCCATTAATTGATTGAGTCACTTAAAGCCAGGGCCACTGGAATTATGAGTTTCTGCAGCAGCAGTGTTTTCCACATAATTATCAGTTTACTGCATTTGCTACATAATCTGCAGATTTTTAACAAAAAAACTTGATTCTAGCTCAAACGGAACAAAAGTTACTTAAAGCGTGACAAAGTGTTCCCGAGCAGTGGAAGGCCCTTTGCAAAGATTGACTGGTAATCTTGTAGTTGCTTACTGCTGTATTTGGGTGTTAAACTGGTACTAATGAGGTGAAATATTTCCCCTGACAGCGTTACCTTGAGTTAAAATGACAAAATAATGAAGTAATGCGGACCAGAAAATGTGGCGCATTGTGCCGCATAATTTACCTTTTGTTGCTGCATAATTTAGTCAAACCTGCCGCATAATATTGTCCTCTTCTGCTGAATAATTCCAGTGGCTCTGCTTAAAGCTTCATGGTGGCAAAGATCTATTCTTTTTGAGATGTGATGTAAGGGTGTTATCAGCTGAGATCTGGAATAGTGGAGACACTTACAAAAATGTCTGCATTAGATACAGTGTGATTAATTATTACTAAAAAGTATATTTTGTAAGAACTTGTTATCTCAATCACTGCATCATTTTGCAGCAGCCTAGCTTAGAGTATATAAATACTGTTTTAAATAATGACTTACATTTTCACAGTGCTTTCTGCCACAGGCTGGGACCTCATAGCACCATAAACAGGGCCATTGGAATTATGCGGCGGAGAAGGCCAGATTATGCAGCATGGTTGACTACATTCTGCAGCAAGCAAAGGAGAATTATGCTGCATATTTTGTGATAGCATTACTGCATTATTTTGCTATTTTTACACTTGTTAACACTGTCCTGGCCTTTATTGCCCCTCATAAGTATCACATTAACACCCACATATAGCAATAAGCAGCAGAAAGGTGACCATTCAACCTTTAGAAAGGGCCTTCCACTGTGAGGTAACGTGTTGCTGCATTTTTTTAATCTGCATATTATGCAGCAGATGATGGATTATGTGGCAAATGCGGGAAATCCATAACTATGCGCTGTGAGTGCAGGGTGAGCGTGAAAGTGAAGGGTGAAAATGAGGAGTGAGTTGTCTGAATGCAGGGTGCATTCCCAGACATTTGAAGTAAATCGGCAAGTTACTGACGGTGGCGTAGGGTTTCAGATATAAATTAAACAATTGCTATTATTGCATTAATTAGGGATCGAGGGTGGAGGAAATAAATAATGTGCTGATCCTGCAACACACTTCCAGTCTTATGATTAGGGTTACCAGCTCATTATTTTGATGTCGCAGACGGTACAAAAATAAACAGTCACCTAAAGCCCTATTTACAGCACTTATCTGTGCGTACTTCGAAAAGCAAATATAAATAGAAAGCATTTTTAAATGTGTTCTAGGGCTGCCTGAATGATTCATGACTGAAAATAAAGGGAACAGACAGAAAGTCAGATTACAAATGAATACATACTTTTTCATTTAAAACCCTATTTATTGTCAAAACAAGGTATTTGCAGGCTCTTTCAACATACATGGTGGGCATTTTTCTATTGGCAACACTTTTTTATATTCCTTTTTATGAAATGCATTTTCACACTACAGCAGTAAATTTAAAATACAAATGTAAGGAATAGGCAGAGTCGAGGCCCAGGGGGTACTGGAAACAGAAAGGAAAACTAAGCCTCAGTAAACAGTTTCCAAAGGTCTGCAAATTGTCCTTAAAGACCTTTGAAAAACTGGGTCATGCCGGAGTCTTAATAAGACTCCAGACACTGCCCAGCGGAGCCCCCAGCAGCACACTCACTGACCTCTGGCCCCACGGCACTCTGAGGGCTTTGGAGTAATGAAGACAGCCTGGAAATACAGCAAATAAACATCGCTGCACTTCCAGGCGTCTTCATTTACATGTGCTTGCAGAGGCCTTTGCGCCCCCCTGGGAACCCATCCACGCACCCCCAGGGGGGCGTGCCCCACACTTTGAAGACCTCTGATTTATGGGGAACTTTGATTACTTGTGTGCACTAAAAGTCCTTAATTAACCATAGCTGCTTTGTTTAATTAATTAGATTGACTGTGTATACTTAAGGGCCTAATTTACAAGATGTACAACCAATTAACGATTCTTTCCTGACCATATGTTAAAATATTCCTTCAGATTCTAAATCATAAGAGATGGTCATTATTGTATTATGCTGTTTAATTGTTATGTGTTGGTATTACAGTGATGCAATATTTTCTAAGAATGGGCATCTGGTGTTTAAGTGATGCACCTATTATGCATGCCCTAATACCTTCTTACCCCCCCCCGCCCATAAATGTACTTGGTGGCAATGTAATGCCCTCTTTTGTTAATATAATTATACCCTCCTCTGTCTGAGGAGATGGAGTTAAAGCAGTAAAACATATGTATTACCTAAAGGCCTGCTGTACAAAGGAATTTTGAATATGCAAAGCCTCCAAGGGTAAATACATTGTTCGAGGCATATGAGCTGCAGATCGTACACTGTGCATTAGATCGCCATCTGGTGTTGGGCTCGGATGCTTGCACTTTGTTGTTGTCTTGGAAGAGTCTTTTGTAGTCACGAGATAGGTGACTCCTCCTTTGGACGATAGTGCGCATGGGCATGGACTCCATGGTCAGATTGTTTTTTTCCGCCATCGGGTTCGGATGTACTTTGCTGCGCTCCGGATCGACACCGATCGGTTCCCCTCTCGACGCGCAGAAAACTCCCACCGTTCGACGGTATTGTTTCGACCGCGATCCTCTCATCGCATCTCCACTCCAACACTGTTTCGAGTCCGGTCGCCGACGTTGGACCGTTGGGCGAGTCGACGCCCTCATCCAGCATATGGAAAGGACTCCATTTAAAAAATGCAAGTGTGGGGCTAAATTCCCACACACAGATCTCCACGAGGTCTGTAATCTTTGCCTCTCTCCGGAACACGAGAGTCGACACTGCCAGGCCTGTGACTCCTTCAGGTCCAAAAAGACCATCCGTGATCGCCGGGCCCGACGACACGAAATGTCCAGGTCAGCCGCTCCCGCACCGGACGACATCTTAGACACAGGCTCCGACAACCCAGACACCGGAGATCTGCAAATCGACACCTCCGGAGCCGAAGACTCGGGGTCCGACGACCAAACCCTCACGCCGGGCCAACGTACCGTGAGTACTGACGTCGATGCCCCTCTCCCGAAGAAACAAAGGGCTTCGGTCACACCTTCGCCTTCCGGCCTAGGTCTGCACCATCACAAAGCTTCAGGAGCCCCGCCTTCCGGCTCGACTCCGAAGCACCCAAAGCCTTCTGGCAGCTCGGGATCGAGCCAGCCACATCCCGGTGCCGACAAACACCCATCGGCACCAAAGCACAAGGACCCTTCGGCGCCGAAGACCAAGGTCCCCGACACCTCGACACCGAAGCCTAACAAACCTTCGGAGTCGGCGAAAAAACTTTCGGTGTCGAAAACTTCACCAAAGGACACCAAACAACCTCGCAAGCATAAACAACACTCGGAGCCCAAATCTTCGATGCCGACAAAACACGCTAGCACTGAAGAACTCTCTGTTCCCATCGACCCAAAGCAGAAAACTCTGCACATTGACCCCACTACCGGACAGGTCCAATCCGTAATACCTCACAAAAGGAAGCTACAGGAACCAACAACACCTGAGCCACCTCTCAAGAAAAAGACTCTTCCACATCACCTATAAGGTCTTTTTCTCCACCTCCACAACACTTTAGCCCTATTCACTCCCCGCCTCACTCTCCCCTACCTTTCTCTTCACCACAAGGGGATACAGACGGGGATGATCATGATGATGACATACAGTCACCTCACAACACAGATACTGATGACGACCTTCACAGTATCCCACCCCAGGACCCCTGGGACAATTATGATCTCCCAGATATACCCGTCCCTGACCCATACCCATCCAAACCCTCACCCCCAGATGATACTATAGGGTTTGCACAGGTCATAAACAGGGCAGCACAATTCCATGGTGTCAAGTTACACTCAGACCCCCTGGAAGAAGACTTTTTATTAGAAACTTTTAGCCAGCCTCAAAAGTCTACACATACTCTCCCTATGCTTAAAGGCATTATTAAACATGCCCCTGAGGTCTTCAAGGACCCCGTTAGAGCTAGGGTTCTTAACCCAAGGATTGAGAAAAAATATAAGCCTGCCCCTTCTGACCCCACTTATATTAAAGGTCAACTCCCTCTGGACTCTTTAGTAGTTGCTAATGCACGAAAAAGGGCAAACTCGCAAACTACTGGTGAGACACCACCACCAGATAAAGAGTCCAAATTGCTCGACGCATCTGGCAAGAGGGTTGCGTCTCAAGCAGCTAACATGTGGCGCATCGCCAATTCACAAGCCTTACTGGCGAGATATGATAGGGCACATTACGATGAGCTCGAAAAGCTCATTCAGTACCTTCCAGATCAGCATAAGACCAAAGCTAATGATCTCATACAGGAGGGCAAGCTTGTCACAAACACCTCAATAAAGTGCGCCCTTGACGCAGCAGATACAGCATCACGCGCAATAAACTCAAGCGTTTTGCTACGCAGACACGCGTGGTTACGCATATCAGGCTTTAAGCAGGAGGTACAATCTACCATCCTCAATCAACCCTTAGACCAAGAACACCTGTTTGGGCCTAATGTGGACACTTCTCTAGAAAAAATGAAGAAGGACACAGACACAGCCAAAGCTATGGGAGCCCTGCAAGCTACAACTAGTAGAGGTTCCTTTCGTCGCTCCTTATACAGAGGCGGCTCCAAAACTACTGCCACAGACACCACCTCTGCTAATTATAAAAATACCACCCAAACCTCCTCTAATAGAGGTTACTCCAGAGGTAATTACAGAGGTAACAACAACAGGGGTAGAGGACGCGGGTTTAACACACGCACCTCCCCTACCACCAAACAGTGACTTCCCTCCGTTTCCCCCGATCATTCCACTCCAGTCGGGGAAGACTATCAAAGTTCCTACCTGCGTGGAATTCCATCACCACCGACAGGTGGGTGAGACAAATTATCCAGTATGGTTACTGCCTGGAACTCACTTCTACTCCTCCCCACATACCACCCAGACAGCGTCCCATGTCCACAGAACATCTAACGCTCCTCAAACAGGAGGTTCTCTCTATGCTCCAAAAGCAAGCAATAGAACCAGTCCCTCTACAACATCACGGCACAGGGGTTTACTCACTGTATTTTCTAATCCCCAAAAGGACGGTTCCCTCAGGCCCATACTGGACCTCAGACCCCTCAACTATTACATTCACTCAGATCATTTCCACATGATCACTCTTCAACAAATACTTCCACTACTCCAACAAGGCGACTTCCTTGCCACACTAGATCTCAAGGACGCCTATTTCCATATTCCCATTCACCCTGCGCACAGGAAATACCTAAGGTTCACAGTGGACGGACAACATTATCAGTTCAAAGTCCTGCCATTCGGGGTGGCAACAGCACCAAGGGTTTTCACCAAGTGCCTAGCAGTAGTAGATGCGCACTTGCGAAGACAACACATTCACGTGTTTCCGTATCTAGACGACTGGCTAATAAAAGCCAAGTCACACAATCAATGTGTACAGCACACATTCCAAACAGTTCTGCTACTACACAATTTGGGGTTCACAATAAACCATACCAAATCTCATCTCCATCCCTCCTACATACATCAGTACCTAGGAGCCACAATAGATACCTCCAGAGCTCTCGCATACCCCAATCCCACCAGGATAACAAGTATGCAAGCCCTCATCAAAAATTCCTACCTCAACACTACCTTCCAGCTCGAGTGTTTATGCAGCTCGTAGGAATGATGGCCTCGTGCATCTTTATTGTCCCTCACGCACGACTTCAAATGCGTCCCCTGCAAGAATGCTTAGCACGTCAGTGGAACCAAGCTCAAGGCCAGCTTACAGATCTGGTGTTGGTAGACAGCCGCACTCATCGCTCTCTGCAATGGTGGAACAAACAAAACATTTCCAAAGGGCGGCCGTTCCTAGAGCCAGTTCCACAGATAGTGCTCACAACAGACGCATCTCTCACTGGGTGGGGAGCTCACCTCCTTACCCACACAACGCAGGGCAACTGGACCAAGTCACAAAAACTGCTCCACATCAACCACCTAGAATTATTAGCAATATTTCTAGCGCTAAAGTCATTCCAACTGCATCTTACTCACAAAACTGTCTTAGTCAAAACAGACAACATGACAGCAATGTACTATATACAAAAACAGGGGGGACACACTCTCTGCAGCTGTCTCGCCTAGCGCAAGACATATGGAGATGGGCCATTCCTCAAAGCATATACCTCCTTGCAGAACATCTTCCAGGAGTTCACAATCACCTTGCAGATCTGTTAAGTCGACAGACACAACAGATTCACGAATGGGAACTGCACCCGCAAGTTCTGAAACCTTTCTTTCAAATGTGGGGCCATACACAAATAGACCTGTTCGCCACACAAGAAAACACAAAATGCCCAACCTTCGCCGCCAGGTTCCCACACCCGTCGTCCAAGGGCAATGCAATATGGATGAACTGGTCAGGCAGATTTGCATACGCTTTTCCGCCTCTCCCACTCATTCCCCTAGTGGTACGCAAACTCAGGCAACAGTCTCTAACAATGATCCTAGTTGCTCCCACATGGGCAAGACAACCATGGTTCACAACACTTCTCGAACTCTCGGTGGTTCCACACCACAAACTGCACCTCTCTCCACACCTCTTAACTCAGAACCATGGAGAGATCAGACACCCCGATCCAGGTCAACTGAATCTGGCAATATGGCTCCTGAAGTCCTAGAGTTCGGTTACCTTAACCTCCCACCAGAATGTATGCATGTCATTAAGGAAGCCAGACGTCCCACTACCAGAGCTTGTTATGCAGCAAAATGGAAGAGGTTTGTTATTTATTGTAATAACAACAATATCAACCCACTAGATGCCTCTATACAAAACATTATCTGTTACTTGCTGCATCTACAAACATGTAACCTTGCATACTCATCCATCAGATTACATCTTGCTGCTCTAGCCGCATACTTACAAAACAGACAGCATTTGTCACTGTTTAGAGTACCTGCAATTAAAGCCTTTATGGAAGGCCTTAAAAGAATCATTCCCCCTAGATTGCCACCCTCTCCAGCATGGAATCTAAATATTGTCCTCACCAGGCTCATGGGTCCCCCATTTGAACCTCTGCACAAATGTGAGTTACAATTTCTTACATGGAAAGTAGCCTTCCTAATTGCAATCACCTCTCTCAGAAGAGTCAGTGAGATTCAGGCTTTAACCATACAAGAACCTTTTTACAAATCCATCGTAATAAAGTAGTTCTCAGACCAAACCCCAAATTCCTACCTAAAGTAATTTCTGCTTTTCACCTTAACCAATCAATAGAGTTACCTGTCTTTTTCCAAGACCCAGACTCTGTAGCAGAAAGAGCTCTCCACACACTAGATGTCAGAAGAGCCCTACTTTACTACATTGACAGGACCAAACCTTTCAGAAAGACAAAACAATTATTTGTAGCTTTCTCCCCACCACATAAAGGTAATCCCATCTCAAAAGCTGGCATTGCTAGATGGATAGTCAAATGCATTCAAATTTGCTACCAAAAGGCTAAACGCACCTTAATAATTCCCCCTAGGGCACATTCCACACGTAAACTAGGGGCTTCTATGGCATTTTTAGGGAACATCCCCCTAAATGACATATGTAAAGCAGCAACATGGTCTACACCACATACCTTTACCAAACACTACTGCGTTGATGTACACGCAAAGCAACAAGCTGCTGTGGGCCAAGCTGTTCTTAAAACACTTTTTCAAACTACTGCAACGGATACAGGTGACCTCCGCTAGGGGAGACACTGCTATACAGTCTATGCACAGTGTACGATCTGCAGCTCATATGCCTCGAACGGTAAATGCTACTTACCAGTATGCATCTGTTCTTGGCATGTAGAGCTGCAGATTCGTACACGCCCACCCGCCTCCCCGGGACCTGTATCTGTTCCAGCATAATCTTAATTAGATACATTCACATGGACATCTTTTTCTTCTTACTGACTCCATCTTTTCCCATCATGGCAAAAAACAATCTAACCATGGAGTCCATGCCCATGCGCACTATCGTCCAAAGGAGGAGTCACCTATCTCGTGACTACAAAAGACTCTTCCAAGACAACAACAAAGTGCAAGCATCCGAGCCCAACACCAGATGGCGATCTAATGCACAGTGTACGAATCTGCAGCTCTACATGCCAAGAACAGATGCATACTGGTAAGTAGCATTTACCTTACCCCCTATATACATTTTTACTATTTACAAAAGCCATTTTAGAAGTCAGAAAGGTCTTTAAAACTGGTAAAAGGGTTTTTGTGACTGTTCGAATCACAGATAGAAGGGGAAGTGAACGAGGCGTCCGCCGCCTATTTAAGATTTGGAGAAGAATGTATCAATGGTTTGTGACTTCAGTTGTGGCCGCAGACCATGGACCAGATAATGACACCTCAAAGGATATAGTGTCTGATTTTCAAACGTGAAGCGGTCCCTTTGAGTATTGTGAAGGCGGCCTTGTGGAGAACATCAGTCAGTGGTTCTGAGGAATGAATATATATATATATATATATATATATATATATATATATTGTATTGTAATTGCATTTGTATAGCGCTTACTACCCCTGACGAGGCGTCGAAGCGCTTTTTCAGCGAGTAGCACGCTACTCCGGGACCCATAGAGGATTAGTGTTGAATTAGTATAGTGAAACATGCAAGTAAATTTTAAGTGGTGGATATTTTAGTCAGTTATTTGGATTCGGAAGGATAGAAGAGGAAAGAAGGTTTGTATTTATATAGCGCTTCTAACCCCTGATGGGGTGTTGAATCGCTTTTTTTGGCGAGTAGCACGCTACTCCGGAAACCCATAAAGGATTAGTGGTGAATCAGTATGGTGAAATATGAAAGTAATTTGAGTGGTGGATATTAGTCAGTTATTTGGAGTGAGAAGGATAGCGGAGGGATAGAAGGGAAAGAAAGGTTTGCATTCATATAGCGCCTGTTACCCCTGATGGGGTGTTGAAGCGCTTTTCTGGCGAGTAGCAGGCTACTCCGGAACCCATAAAGGATTAGTGTTGAAAATTAGTATAGTGAAATATGAAGTAATTTGAGTGGTGGATATGTTAGTCAGTTATTTGGATTGAGAAGGGCTAGGGAGGGGTGAAAAAAGGTTTGCATTTATATAGCGCTTGTAACCCTGATGAGGTGTTGAAACGCTTTGTTGGCGAGTAGCACGCTACTCTGGAACCCATAAAGGATTAGTGGTGAATTAGTATAGTGGAATATGGAATTAGAGAAGTGAACATGCTAGTATTTTGATTGAAAAGGATAGTGGAGGGATAGAAGAGTGAAGGATTTCTTTTTTTTAGGTCATAGCAGTAGGAGGAGGCTTTTGGATGAGTAAAAAGGGTTTTTGGAGGGGAAGAGTCGGAGGGAAGAGTTTAGAAAGGTTTGTTTTGGGGGATCGGTACAGTAAAGGAGGTGTCAGAAGATGCAAGGAGGGGTAGAGTAGGAGAGAGTCAAGAAAGGGTTATTTTGGGGAACATAGTAGTGGTATGGCGTTTGGGATAAATGAGAGAGTGGGTGTAGAGGATATAATGATAGATGTATAGGGTGAGAGATAGGGTAGTGAATTGGGAAGAGTAGTAGAAAGAAGTTTGAGATGAGTCAGAAAGTTGGGCTAGAAGATATATTGAGGGAAGTATAGGCTGATAAATAGGGTAGTGCATTGGAAATGCTAAATTAGAAGAAAGTGATAAATATATAGATCCATAAGTACATTGAAAGTATATAGATGCATAAAGGAGGTAAGTATATGCAGATTAAAGATATTGATAGAGGTAGTGGATGAGAAATAGGGTAGTGCATTGGATATGCTTTTTCAGGAGAAAAGTAACAGACACACAGATCCAAGTACATGGAGGTACATAGATGGCCAATGGAAGCAAGTACATGTAGACCAAAGAAGATTTTTTTTTTTTTTTGTTTTTCCTTTGTTTTTGTTTTTATAACAACATAATTATTGTACATGTTTATACATGGCAATACACGAAGATAGGCACATATCTATAGTGAAAATCAATGCTTATGTACAGAGGGACAAATACATAGGGTGGGTATTAATGAATGGGAAAATGAGCAGCATTCCTGGCCCTGGTCCCGACCAGTTTCTTACAGGCTCAAACGGGCAACTGCCCTTGTCCTCTCTGCCCTTAACAGGCTCAAACAGGCAACTGCCCTTGTCCTCTCTGCCCTTGTCCTCTCTGCCCTTGTCCTCTCTGCCCTTGTCCTCTCTGCCCTTGTCCTCTCTGCCCTTGTCCTCTCTGCCCTTGTCCTCTCTGCCCTTGTCCTCTCTGCCCTTGTCCTCCCTGCCCTTGTCCTCCCTGCCCTTGTCCTCTCTGCCCTTGTCCTCTCTGCCCTTGTCCTCTCTGCCCTTAGCCTCGACGCCCGGGCTGAGACGCCCTAACCCTGGCCATTTATAGCCCTAGTAATCTAGTAAGCGTTTATAATATTGTGAAAGGCAACTTTGCGCAAAATGCATGTGTGCCCAGTTCGCTTGTTTATTTAAAGATGCCTGTAGTCTACTTTAACTGAATAGCACACACCGCGCTTTCACTGCCGTGACGTCTGCGCTGTTGAAAAGTAAGAATTAATGTTTGCAAACGTCACGGCAGTGAAAGCGCGGCTTGTGCGCTGTTGAAAAGTAAGAATTAATGTTTGCAAACGTCACGGCAGTGAAAGAGCGGTGTGTGCGCTGTTGAAAAGCAAGAATCAATGTTTGCACACACCGCGCTTTCACTGCCGTGACGTTTGAAAACATCAATTCCCACCCCTCAACAGCGCACACTCCGCGCCTTCCATCTCCACCTTAATTCACTGCCCTGACTTAGTTAAATTTATAACCGGGGCGGTGCATGTGGGCAGCCTTTGAGCCATTGGTCTGTCTCTGCTCCATTGTTACCATCTGTGAGGGCAGTTCCCCGTTTGTTTACTTAGGCTGTGCTGTGCTGGCTTTCTCGGGAGACACAGCTGCTTCTTTATTGCTGTCCTGGGCGCCTTTGATCACAAAATGTCGCAATACAGTGGAGTACACACTGGCGCTTATCTCTCTGATGAATGTCTCAGATATGTATGTATATATATATATTTCAACAAAGCAGTCCTTCAGCGGGGGGGGGCGCTAAACAGCTGGTGCATGCGGCAAGGTAGGACCAGCCTTGCAGAAACGATCAACAATTTGAAAAATTTGCAGCACTCTCCTTGGGATTTCATACATTTATTCAATCCATCTCTCTCCTCCTCCTACGCGTTTCAACCATCACGGTCTTGATCACGGTAGTAAGCATGATCAAGACCATGATGGTTGAAACGCATAGGAGGAGGAGAGAGATGGATTGAATAAATGTATGAAATCCCAAGGAGAGTGCTGCGAATTTTTCAAATTGGTGATTAATATATATATATATATATATATATATATATATATATATATATATATATATATATATATATAGATTTATTATTATTATTATTATTATTATTATTTTTTAACAGTACAGCTCCCTTTAAAGCAGTGCTTCCCAAACTTTTTAGAGCCATGAACCAAGTTTTAGAAAGACGGATGCTCACTACCCACCTACCTTTAATGGACATGCGGCTGGGTGATTTTTCAATGTAATTAAAGTATCGTGTGGCAGCACACTGTCATTTATAGACGGAACATTTTCAGTTGAAATGGCCACTAAATTTGCACAGACATAGTTTTACTGATAAATCTACATAGCGCACAAATGATGTGTGGAAATTGTGTTTCTGTGAATATTAGTCATTTATGCATCACCAAGTAAAGTGTCTTGATTTGATCTTATTAAAAGCTCTGTTTCCAGCACATTTCAGAATTTCAAAAAAACATACTTCATATTTCCTTTCCTAAGTGCTGAATACATGCAGTTAATTTACATGTATCTTCATTCTGTTTGTTGCAAAAAAAGTCATCTGACATCCTATCTTTTCACATTCCCTGTACTCCTACAAGATTGCCACATAATTCATCTTACTTTTCTTTCTCTGACTGCAAAATGAAAGGAGCTTGTAAACAACAATCCCCATGTTAAAAATAAAAAGTAAGCAGCAATTTGTCAGAAGACTTAGCCTGACATTTGACCTCTGTCTTTGAATCTCTGGCAAATGTGACAAAATAAACACATCATTTAAAGGCATCTTTATTTATTGCTCTGACTTTCCTGACCCACCAAAAGCAGCTCCTAATCCATCAGTGAGTCGCGACCCACAGTGTGGCAAATGCTTTTTTTAAAGGACACTAGCTGCTTTAAGGAAACAAGCATTTGCAATGCAATCGGTCTTGCCTTTGGGACCTTGTATGTATTTAGCTATGCAGCACATTAGCCTGGGTGCTGAAACCTCTACTGTTCTTTAACATGGAGGGAAAGTAAGCACCAAACTGCATGACACGCCAGGTATGGGAACACAGGGAGAGAAATATTGCCTTTCAGCTGGAAATGGTATAGTCCAAAGCTCTGTTTCTAATATAAAATCGGGGCCTTCGGTGGTCATATCACTGAAAATACAAGATTTGAAAAAAATATTAGTCTATGGGTGTTCGTGGAAGACAATTTCTATGGACTGGAATCTAGAGAAGGCTAAAGTGATTCTGGTATTTTACGGACCTCTGCTGGTCGTTTTCTATCAAGACAATTAAATAGAGGCAGTTGAACAGTAAACAAAGTCCCTAAGCGGAAGCAGACAAGTCCTAGGGCTGATCTCCAGAGCCCACAAAGTACATACACATATAAGTATATACTAAAGCATATACAAGAGGTCTCGAATGCTCGACCTAAAAAAAAGTTTCCCGTTTGGGAATACAATTGCAGGAACGGAGGGACAGAGGTCTTTTGTCCTTTGGCTGCAAAATCATGGATGGAAACAAGCAATCAGAGGTCACAGACATTATACTGCCTAATTAATATTTATTAGGCAGGTCGTTTTGCGGGTCCCACCTCTTGAAAATTTTCAGTTCGCAATGCAACCTATTAGTATGTAGGCCACATCGAGAATTGCATACCCGTTCGTAAACAAGTTAGTGTGCAGATTGCACATCCCTGTTTTGTGACTGGAAATGGTACATCATGCTCGAAGTGTTCCTTTCTCAGATCTTCTGAAGTCATGCAAATAATTTTCTACCACCAACCCATTGTAAGGTTGGTGTAAATGATGTACATTGAACTCCGTTGGAAAGAATGTTTGCAGGCATTTCAGATGCATTTTTTTATCACTTTTTCATATGCATGCTTTAAAGACCCAGTGGCGACCAATCTCTTAACATTATCCAAGGTTAGAAATAGACTGATTTCTGCCTGATCAGAGAAATATTGGTCCAGCTTCAAATTTATCAACTTCTTCATTCAGGGTTTCTTAGGTGGAAATTGTCTGTGTGGAAATATGTATCTTGAACTGGGGAAAAGTGTTATCTTTAGGGTGAATTGGTATTCTCCACTCTTCATTAGATGGTTCACTAACCCTGCTTAACATAAGATGTGGTACTACAGATTATTTACTCGAATTTCGATTCTTCAGTCATATTGGGAGCTGTGACTGCATATTACTGACACTCAACTGGTCAATCGACTAGAATTTTCCATTGGTTTGTTCAGGTTTCCCAGGGCTACTGAGTCATAATGCCTGATGGGTCCTTGCTTGCATGTTTTCTCCAATCCTCGGTTCGACTGAAAACTTTGTCTCCTATTCTGTTGCTCAAGGCTCCTCGTCTCTTCAGTTTGGTGTTCAGTTTACTGGAGGTGGTGACCGAGTCCTTAAAAGGCTCCTTCTGATTACTGCTTTGTTGATATTGGTCTCCTTGCAAGTAGGCCATTCTCATCTGCACCCCATCCTCCTGAGGTGTAATCACTCTAAATCTTTTCATTTGATGCAATATAATGTCCTTGCACAGCCTAACAAGGGCATTGAACCTACGTTTGGTGTGTATGAATAGCCATAGGGAGTAAATAAAGTAGAGAAGCAGAGGTAAAAAGGAGATTATGAAGATATTTGCATTGTTCTGAAGGCCCCTAGCAAAGGAGCGTCACCTGGCTCCAAAACAATGTTTCTCTCCTGTGCTCTTCAGTGTTAGGAACACTTTCCTATCCCTCATGAAGCCACAACCTGACCTTTTCAGGAAACTACGAAAACACATTTATTCTGATTTGCTTTGAGTACATTTTTTCCTGTGTTTTTACCGTATGTCCATGTTTAATATTTGTGTCGGTTTGACTTTGCCCCATAAATATCTCCATCTATTGAAATAAGCAATATGTTTTGTTGCAGCTCTGTCATATGTAAAGCACTAACCTCTTTTAGTCACAGCAGCGCTATAAAAAGTAGAAAAAGAAAATAAATTAAACGGACAACATAGAACCCAAAGTGAAATAACTAAATATTGAGGGAGTTTGTACAATGTACAGCAAACTTTGAATGCACAGTATCAAAGTGATGGGGAATGTTTTTTTTTTTTAAGGGTATTGGCAGGAATTGAACTGTTTGCCATTGTAAAAGCAGCTTTCAGAAATATGATGGTGAAAGGAGTTGTATCAGGATTCCTTTAATCTGCTTTGGAGCACATACATAATGGTGTGGCAGAAGAAATGTGGATTGTATTATGTGTAACTCTAAAGTCATTGATTTTATCAAGAGAGTAGCAGTTATTGCTCTATGCGCTGGAGGAATGGTTGCTGTATTGCTGATTGTGTAATGAAACAGATTTTTTTACTTTGACTATTAAATGGACTTTCCACGGCGAGTGGCAGAGTAGGGTTTGAAGCGTTTGTGCATTATGGAGGGGATGATACTCTGGGGATGCTTCTTGGCATTGCTTGATTGCTGTGTCTCATAGTATCAGCTACAAGTTGAAGGTTTGTGTGCACATCTTTATTTTCAAAGTCTCTGAAGAGCAGTACGTTTAGCAAGCCAATGCTTTGTGCCAGTGCCACTTCCACTTCCTGACGTGTTTCTTCCAAAAACAGTGGCCAATAAGAAACCCCCCTCCCAAGGCAGGCCTGAAAAAAAACTTGTGACTCTACAAAGAGGTTTAAAAAGTTGAGAAAGCTATTGAAGAACCTGAGACTCATTTAGAGTATACAGAAGACAATTGAGGATGCAAATATCCTACATATGCCTTCTAGATCTAAAGTTCTGTTTATTTAGAATTGTATATACCCCTACACACGTCAGTGATTTTTATACCTTGTTTTTTTTTCTTTTCCTCAGGAAGGGAGTTCAGAGTCATCCTCATAAGCACTGTTCACACAAGGGAAAGCATTATGAACTTCACTTCGTCATCTCCCAGTCTTGACTTCTTCAATGAAGCCAGGGTCCTGAACACAGCCATGACCAGGGCTCAGTCCCAAGTTATCGTTGTTGGAGATGCTGTGGCCCTGTGCTTGTTTGGCAAGTGCAGTAAGATCTGGAAGCACTACATCCAGGAGTGCGTACATAACAAAAGTGCATACCCTGAAAACTTCACCATTGAACAAACCAAGCAGGCCATTGCAGATTTAGAGTTATGGAGGAAAAGGCCTGAGGAGGAGGAGGATGAAGACTCGAGCAGCGACACAGATTCCTGGTCTTCTGACTTTGATGTCAATTCTGATGATCCTATCTTGCAGGAACTTTTGGACAGTAGCAGGGATGCTCTGGTAACTGTGACCCAAGAAGGCTTTCTTAATGTGGAGACTGGTAAACAGCAGTCCAAGGATGGCAACACACATTACACAAGTTTCCCATCTTCTACTTTAGTTGACTATTTGACAATGCAGCCCAAATTATACAAAAGGTGTGAGCTCGTCAAGGAAGGATTTGAAAAAGCCTATGCACTCAGCTTGGATGACTCTCCTCCTCTGCATATTGGAATCCAAGGACGGGTAAATTGTGGTATGGCCTTCAGTGGGGATGAGGTTGTGGTGCAAATCCTGTCTTCCAGCTTTGCAGATAGCTCCTCCGTTGGCCTCCGTGGGAAAGTAATAGGCGTGCTCAAGAAAGCAGAGAGCCAGCAGACGTATGTGTGCACTATGGATCCACATGATTCTCGTGTGATGGTTCCCATAAACCAATCTGTAACCAAAATCTTTGCCCCAGGATTCAAGGATAAACCAAACGTCATCCCTATCCGCTCCTTCGAAAACCAGCAGATCCACACCCTACGAACAGAGAAGCTCACAGAGGAGATCAAAAGGACCCGACTCTTTGTTGTTCAGATTATCTGCTGGCGAGAAGGCTTTTACTATCCATTGGGAATTGTGATGAATATTTTACCTTTGGCTGTGACAGCAGAGCAGGGTTTGAAAATCCTTGATATAGAAAATGAACTGGATAGAAGCTCTAAATATCCAGTGGCTGTAACGAAGGAAGTTGCCCAATTGAAAACTGGCAGGTCCAGCCCTTCATTGGGAGTCCTCAAGGACTGCCGCAACTATCTGACTTTCACCATAGACCCAGAGGGTGCCAAAGATTTGGATGATGCAATCACTGTACGAGACCTTGGTAGCCATTATGAGGTTGGTGTACATATTGCGGATGTAGCTGCTGTTGTCTTGAAGGGTAGTGCATTGGATGAACAAGCTAAGCGACGTGGGGCAACCTATTATGCTCCAGGTAGAGACCCGCTACATATGTTTCCTCCTGAGCTTAGCCAGGACTTGTTCAGCCTTCTGCCTGACAAGGATCGCCGGGTTATCTCCTTGTTTGTTGTGATGGAGAAGGACACTGACATAGTAGTAAAGGGAACTTTCTCCTTATCTGTGATCAATTCTGATCGGCAGATGTCATACGAAGAAGTGGAATACAGCCTGAAAGGTTGTCCTTCAGGGCGACTCCGGTTCGACACAGTTGAAAACAGTCTTCATGTTCTGTATCGCTTCACCACTGTGCATCGAAAATGCCGTCTCCAGGATGATAGTTACTATGACCAGTTGGATGAAGACTGCTCTCCTGGGAACAGAAGGGCACATCAAATGATTGCAGAGCTGATGATCATGTTCAACAACTTTGTGGCAGAGTTCTTAACCAACAAAAATCAGACAAAGGATTTAATGCCCCTGCGATGTCAAAGTGCCCCAGATCTTCAGCGTGCAATACAGTTCAAGAATAAACAAAGTCACCTGATCCCACTTTCGATCCACCTGTCGCACCATCTGAATGGTCCCTCCACTGAACATGTCTCCACTGTCAACAGTGAATTTGTTATGCTTACTCTTTTGTGGGACTTCCTCCAGGATGCTGCCAGAAGACGAGATTTCCACCAAATGATTGACCTCCTAGCGACTGATGACCTGCATCCCAAATTGGCCCATGTTTGCTTGGAGTTCAGGAAGCTCCTGGGTCGGTCGTACTTCAACCGATCCAACTCTACAAAGCAGTCCAAAGCAGGTCACTACTCGCTGCAGATTGATAGCTACACTTGGGCCTCTTCTCCTATCAGACGATACATCGACATTGTTGTGCAGAGGCACCTTCACAGTGCTCTCTGCAAGAAGACACCAGAGTATTTGCTGAAGGAAATTGATTTTTTATGCCATGACTTTAGCCGAAAGAATGGGAAGGCGCAAGCCTACGAGAAGCGGGCATACTCCCTGCAACTTGCCACATATCTTCAGGTTCAAGTTCAACAAAAGCTGGCCTTTGTGGTGACTGTGGAGTCAAAATGTTTTGGAATTCTGTTTCCTCTGAACAAGGACACCTTGCCAGACTGTATCAAGTTGAACTACAGCTACCTCCAGCTTACAGAGCAACCGGGGTTCAATCCAATTGAGGGCTATACTAGCCTGTCTTGGAGACGAAGGGTCTATTCTGTGGACCCTGAGAAGAGCACCTCGAGTTCCATTTCGGTTCACAATAACCTCATCTCCTTCAGCGCCCCTATTTGGGAGGAGGTGTTAAAAGCCCTCCGAAATGAACAGTTTGAAGAGATTATCCCTCTCCTCCACCATGGGCGCCTAAAGTCAACCTCAGTGGGAAAAGTAGCAAGAAGCCATTGCTCACACTATTTGGAGATGTCTCTGGAGCTGCGTGCTGGCAACACAGCAACAGTGCAACTGACTTCCAGCATCCGCCGCGGCTTTTTGACACCCTCTGTTCAGCTATGGAAGGTAGCACCTGGTTATGATGTCTGCGTAGAACACTCTGAAAAAACGATTGAATGCTTTACGGAATATGCCACACTGAGACCGAAATCTGTATATAGAGATCCTTTAGACTACAGGAAAGTTTGGCAGCCTCTGTGCTCTATGGAGTCTGCAACCAGTGCAGTGGTTGAAAATAGCTGTATTGTCCTACATGACCTTCCATTGAAATGGACCCAGGAATGCCAGCCCCTGCTTGGGTCCTTCCGTCTGTCCAGAGACTTCTTGCAAGAACATTGCATCAAGGTGAACTTCCAGCACTGCTACCTCTGCATTCGGCTGGAGAACTTGGAGAAGATCCCTCCTCCTCCTGATCCTGCCAACAAGGATAACCTTTGCCACAAGGTCCGAATGCTCAGTGTGTCTGGAAAGGATGGGAAGCTGGAGCTGGACCCTACCACATACACGTGGGTGGCTCATGGCTTCACTGTTTCCACGGAAGACAATCCAATGTCTGATAGGAAGATGTTCGAAAAGGTGGACTTCCAACTCCACCATGTCTCCATGACTACTGTTCCCATGCAAGTGTTCGAGGACTCTGCCAGATTCACAGTGGAGCTCATTCCGCAGCTGTTGCCTGATGTGTAAGTTGCTTACATCCTGATTTTAATTGTTGTGTGTGCTTCGTGCCTATCTTCTGTTAAGTGGGTAATGGGGGAGTGATTAGTACATTTCCACTTGAAATAACTGACCAGGACTAAAAATATATTTGAAGAATCGTTTGATTGGCAAGTTAAATGTGAGGTTCCTCCTTGTCTATCTGCATGCGGTAACTGGGCAAGGTTCATGTACTTACAGTTGGTATAGGGTTCATCAAAGCTAGCTCTACTAAGTTAACTTGATCTATGTAACTAAATTCTAGTCCAAGATCATGGAGGAAGACATTGCATTGTTGAATTCTCTTTAGTTCAAACAAGCAAGCTTGTGTTAATAAACTGATCATTATTTTTTGTTTCTTTTGTTAAAGGTAAAAGGTTTTCATCCCATCTTGGCAATTTTCTCCCTTTTTCTGTTCGTCACATCCTGGAATCTCCAGAAAAGAGACAGGCTTCCTGGGTTTGGAAGACACATTGACAGATTTCAGGCTTAAGGCTTGATTCTATAGTGCATTTGTCCCGCCCACCTTTAAGCCAAATGAAAATGTTTGAACTCCTCCATCCGCTTCTGTTGAGCGGTGAGGGAGGGGTCAACTGAGAACACATTTCCCCAAAATTCTCTAAGGGGTGAATATTTCACCAGGTCCCCTCATCGCTATACAAAAGACATGTTCTGTTATAAGCACTCAGTTCCCTTCCCCCTTTGTTTCGGAGCCTCCCTCGCTGTACTCCTCTCGTCAATCCACCCCCCCACTTTATCTACTGCTATGTCCCGCCACCCATATCTGTTCCCTTTTAATCAGTTTAATAGGTTTGTTAGCATATGGCCATCTCACGGTCAGTTGCGATAATTGTCATGGATACCATGTAATGCACTTAGTGACACTGTTGTTTTGTTTTATTGGTAAACCTAGTTTTAAAAAAAAAAATGGTTTTAAGAAAAATGTTATAAGCGCTCAGGATAGCGCAAACGACTCGCTCCCAAAGGGGTATCAATGCGTTCCACAGAACCAAGATAGGCCGACCCATTAAAAGAGCCAAATCTTCAAAAGTTTTTAAACCTACCAAAATCGGAACAAGCACGAATGTGGTGGGGGACTTTGTTTCAATGGTGCAGGGGGGGGGCAAGGTAGGAGAGTGATCGACCGGAATACGGTTACAGCAGGAACTTAAATCTTCATTCTGAGATTTCTGCTAGGGTAGTACTGACAAATCTTCGATCGCAGGTATGCCGGGCCCTTGCCTGCTAAAGATTTGTAAACAAGACAGAGAAACTTATGCAGGGAACGCTTCCTGACCTGTTGCCAGTGAAGAGCTTTTAAGGTGGGGGCTAAATGGGACCCCAGAGGGAGCTTATAGACCAGGCGCACTGCAGTGTTTTGAACTACCTATAGTTTGGAAAGAAGACTTTCGATAGCTGCCACCAACAAGGCATTGCCATAGTCAAGACCACTCATAATGAGGGCTTGAACCAAAGTTCTCCTAGACCTCAGCGGGAGCCACTGGAACACTTTTTTGAGCATGTGCATGGTGCTAAAGCAAATGCCACTGACAGACATAACCTGTTCTTTCATGGATGGAGTCTCATCGACCAGAAAACAAAGGTTTTTGACTGCTCTCCTGGGGAAAGGAGCTGGTCCCAGTTCAGATGGCCACCAGTCTTCGGACCAGGAGGCCTGTACATTGCCAAACAGCAGAATCTGTCTCGTCTCCATTTAGTCTCAGAGTTGAGAGTCATCCAAGTGGCTATATTCCTCATGCAGTCAAGAAATCTGATTTTAGCGTTCTCCAGATCTTGCCTAAATGAGATAATTAATTGGGTATTTTCTGCATAAGCTATAATGTCAAAGCCACAGGATTTAACAATCTACGCAAAGGAGGCCTCATAGATGTTAAAGAGAGTGGGGCTCAGAGAGGGAGCCCTAAGGGACACCCTTGACTATGTGCATGGTTCGAGATTTAAAAGGGTTAAGTGAAATCGCCTGTGTCCTATTGTTCAAAAAGCCTTTGAACCAGCCCAAGGCCTTTTCATAAATATCTATCTCATAAAGTCTTCGAATCAGGATGGAATAGAAGACGGTATCAAAGGCAGCTGACAAGTCGAGTAAAACCAGAATAGCCGGAGTGCCAGCATCCAATAAAAGTCTGATGGAATCAACTACTGCCACCGAGGCGGCCTCTGTGCTGTTGAAAGCTTTAAAGCCATATTGAGTAGGGTCCAGTAAGTGGTGGTCCTCCAGATAAGAAAAAAGTTGTTAGTTAAGAAGACCCTCCACAATCTTACCCCAAAAGGGAAGGAGCGAGATGGGCCGATAGTTGACAAGTTCGTTGGGGTCAGCATTGGCCTTCTTTGAAATAGGTTTTCCAGACCAACAGCAGTTTCGCTGAGTTCAATGATAAATTAAATAAAAACGTGATGGAAGGCGTTATTAAGGCTGACAAAGTTACTACAATGTGAGAAGGGCAGGGGTCCGAGGGGGATCTAGATTTGTCTTTGTCTAGCATATCCTGCACTTGCTCTTGGGAGATGACCGCAAACTACTCCAGCAGTGCAGGGAATTTGAAGGTGGAAAATTATAGTTGGACGAGTCGGCAGGTTCCACTAATAAGATGGGAAGATTCTGATATATTTTAATGATTTTCCCCTTGAAGTGGTCAGCAAGCGAGCCACACAATTCTTGTGGAGCAAGAGTAGTTGATATGCTGGCCAAAGAAGGCTTGGTGAATTCATTAAGCACCTTAAAGTTTGGCATAATGGTCAGCCTCTGTTATCCTGTTAATAGTATGAAGTCTGTGTGCTTCTCTAATCTTCCTATGATAAACAGCAAGGGCTAATTTATATGCATGTTATCACAGGGGGATTTAGTCATACGCCATCTCCTTTTCAGTCTTCTATTGGTTGTTTTCTCTTTTCTCAGCTTTTCCGAAAACCAAGGGTGTGGTGTCTAGTGGGGTTGGAAGGTGCCTTTAGAGGGTGGGGGGGCAACTACATCAAAGACGTGTAGGAGGGAGTTGCAGTACTCTATTAAGGCGGAGTTTGTCATCACTCTTCCATTCCAGGAGAATGGAAGGCTGTTTTAAAAGTGAGAGGGTTACTCTTTTCCAGGGTCTGTGTTCTTCTGACCACCCTCTTATACTCTTGGTACCCAGCAGACCTTGGAAGTTGAAAGCTAATAGAATAGTGATCAGTCCTGACTAGACACTGAGCAGTATCGTTTGCTGAGAGTTCTTAAACACTAGATCTAGAGTGTGCCCATCTATATATGTGGGGCCAATGATCTTCTGCTGTAACCCTAACATTCCGAGATCAGTACACAGTTAAATTACATCTGTATCTGAGGCATCTTTACTGTGTTCGTTAAAATCGCCCACCAAAAGTTTTCCAAAGTGAGCGCATGCGGCACAAGGCGTTCCAACCAACATATGGCTGAAGTTTTTCTTGAAGCCTGGAGAATGGTAAACTAACGCAATCTTCCAGAAATCTCGGGCAGGACTTACCGGAGGAACATGGCGGCCGCTAGCTAAACGGCCACGGTCACGCTCCCTCGGGCTCCTCATTGGGGCTTGATGCCAGAGCCCTGATATTCCCTTGTTAGTTTAAAATACCCCTTCCCTCTACCCCCTACCTTAGCGGCTGCTATATGTGGCGAAATGTCTTTTTCTAACTCCGGTGGACATACGGCCCTTGATCCTCGCTGCAGCCTGACGGGGGTTGGAGACCGGCGGTGGAAGGAAGCCGCGCGGGAGTGGAGACGTCAGGATACCGCCCGCTTCCTGCTTCGGATCGCCGGAGGTAGGGTCAGCACTAGCGCTGGCGCCTACTCGAGCTCCGGGACTAAAAACGAGCGCAGGGCAGATTTCAGGCGGCAGACCCCGAGGTAGGGTGTTGGAGTTTTACTCCCTCCAAAGAAGACGGCACGGTCGGGTGGAGCAAAGGTAAGAGGGTGCCTATATTACTCTCTGGCAGTTTTACCAACAGCTCCACTGGCAGCACCCTTTTGTCTTACTATAAGAGGGCATTTGTAATTACCAGGTCACCTGTGGGGGGAGAGGCGCTCCCTTATTGTATGGAGATAAGCGACGCGGCGAAAGTGGGTGCCTCACCACCTAAAATCAGCAGGTATACTCTGCGAGCTAGAGTGGCCCACTTTTCCCTCAATACTGACATTACTCAGCCTATTTTGTCCCCCGAGTCTTCCCCCCCCGAGTCTCTCCCCCCCCTCCCCTCCCCCCTCCCCCCACCTATCTCTGAAGTCAGAGCATCAGTTAAGCAGCGCAAGCAGAGAGGGGACACAAAGCACTATGGGACTGCTATTAAGGGGAGAGAGGCTGATAAGGGTAAGGGAAAAGGTAGGGGCAAGAAATTATCGCCCTTAAAGGTGAAAATTACTCCATCTTTGAAAACGTATTATAAAGTTATGTCTACTTCAACCACAACTGCAACTGCTGGCGAGCCTATAAAGAATGTTGTCCAGGATAGCCCCGTGGGTGGTGTGCATAGTTTACAGAGCCTCCCAGTTGTTGGCATAAGTAAGCCTTCAGACCAAACAAGTGTAGCTTCAGAAATTGCACTTTCCACCTCGCGGAGTAACTTGAAGGGGCCAAAGCTACCGGTTCCTCTGAGAAATCTAGTTGAGAGTTCTGATGGTCCATTAGTACCTGCAGTAACTGTATCTGCAACTGCATCTGCTGTCCACCCTGCAGTGAGCCTCTCCAATAGATACTCCGTCCTGGAAATACAAGACACTCAGGAAGCTCAGCAGAAGGCTACTAAAGTCATAAGTGCTACTGTCACCGAGAAATGTGTTGCTTCAGATTCTATGACTCGCTTATTGGCAGATCTACTAATTGCCATGAAGGACGAGATGACAAGTAGGTTTACTGTATCAGAGACGAACCAGGCCGAGATGGCCAGTAGGTTTTCCGTGTCAGAAGCAAACCAGGCTGCCATTCAATCATCCTGCGAAGTGTTGGCTCAGAAACTGGAAGAAGTCACCATGAGGACAGATGCAATAGAGTCGGAGATTCCCAAACTTAAGGAAGCTATACATACGACTTCAGCGGATTTGGCAAAGCTATCGGCCCAAAACAAGGAACTAAAAGACGATCTTGAACGTCTGGAAAACCATTCTAGGAAAATAACCTAAGGCTCCTAAATATTCCCGAAGCCCTTGAGGGGTCGGACATAAAGGGGTTTGTGATCTCTTTATTAAAGGGAACAGTTTTAAAGAACTCGCCTAGCATAGATCTTGTGCACGAGATTCAAAGGGTGCACCGTGATCCTTTTAAGAGGAACCCTGGCAGGCAAAGACCCAGGAAGATATTGGTTAACTTTCTGTCATTCTGTCAAGGAGTTAATTTTATCTTCTGCTCTCAAGGAAGGCACCATAACATCCACGGGTCAAAACCCCTTCTCCTTCTCTATAAGATCTGATATTTCACATATCACCGCAACAAGACAGTGGGAGTTGGGGAAGAGGCTCGAGGAGTTAAATAGCTTGGGGGCCAAGGCTCAGTTGAGGTTTCCTGCGCGATTACGCGTAATGTGGAACAATGATATGCACCAGTTCCGCACGACTGAGGAGGTGGATGCCTTTATTGTTAAAATCAAAATGGAGATGGAGGGTAGAGAGGGAGGGCGTTGAAGTTATGGGGGCTCTTAGGCACCAAGTCCCTAGATTTAACCATTAGCACTTATGTATTTTTAGGAAAACCCGAGGGAGTGGCGATCGAATAGGCTTAGCCTATTGGAAGGGAGGGTTCCTCATTGGGAATGGGGTCACAGGGTGTGGGGGGGGGGTGCACTGGGTGGGGGAGCAGTGGATAAAATAAAAAAATACATCTCATCTGAATTTTAAGAAATGTTCGAATTTTAAGAAATGTTCGTCTAGTCGGCGCCAAGGGTCTGTAAGCTGATGGCAGGAACTTCCATAAAGGATAGTAAGGTCAACTTTATTTCCTGGAATGTAAATGGATTAAGATGTCCACGCAGACAAAGGCTGATATTGAAATATTTAGAGCTTTCCCCAGCTCAGGTTTGTCTCTTACAAGAGACACATTTGAGTTTTGCAGAATGTCGTTTAATATTTTCTAGAATCCCTTGGATAAATTGTTATTGCTCCTCACAACAAACGATCAACAGTAGAGGTGTTGCAATCCTGATTAAGCAGGGGGCCTCTTGTGCTATTAAATCTGTACAGACTGACCAGACAGGGAGGTGGATAGTGGCACAGTTGGACTTTGGAGGTTCAGAATTAGTTTGCGCCTCCTTTTATGGACCTAACGTTGATGATCCAACCTACATCTGCAATCTAAATTAACTGTGGTAAATCCCCCTTTGCTCATAGGAGGAGATTTTAATGTCCTCCTTGATCCATTAAAAGATAGGTCAAATCAGTCATTATATAGGGGCCCCCCCCGAACTCGTCGAGCTATGAAAAATCTGTTGCACGACCTGGATCTGGTGGACGTCTGGAGGGCAAAGAGGGGAGACCTTCAGGGGTTCACGTTTTATAGCAAAAAATATCGTCACTCATCCAGGATAGATTATATTTTAACTAATAGGTATGTCCTGGATAGTTTGACGGGGATCTCAGTATTACCAAGTCATCTTTCGGACCACGCTCCAGTGTTATTTTCATATCTTAGGAAGAGCAATATGTTACAAACTAGATGGACGCTTAATAGAACAATGCTGTTAGACCCCGAAATTATCCAGGCCATTAAATCATCTTCTCTAGAATATTTCCTATTAAATATCGGTTCTACGACCATGGATTTTGTCTGGGACGCCTTTAAGGCCAACCTAAGGGGTAGGCTGCATGGCCTTATATGCTCCAAGAATCGGGCTGAGGCCCAGGAGTTACACGTCATTGAGGGAAGAATCCTGCAATTAGAAGCTGAGAGGAATCGACTCAGCCATGGGAGCCCAGGAAGGTTGGCACAAGTCCAGGGAGATCTGGAGGGGGCTAGGCAGGAGTACAGGGGTAAACTGGACCAGAAGTGTAGGGCACAATAGCTCATTAAGAGCATGCAAAACTTTGAGTATGGGGAGAAGGCCGGCGCTTTACTGGCCTGGAAAGCTAGAGTTGACCGTTCAAAAAATAATATCAATGAACTGATAATAAATAACAATGGGGAAAAATCAAGCAGTGTAGAGGACATGCAGACCTGCCTCCTCTCTCTTTTCGGATCTCTATAAAGAGAACTTGCCCCCCCCACCCCCCCCCCCCAGACCAAATACAAACTTGGTTAAGGGGTAAATCTTTGTCAACTCTAACTGAAGCTAGCCGCGACCTCCTTGATGCCCCCATTACCCCAGAAGAGATTAAAAATCAAATAAAGAAATCCAAAAATAATAAAGCATCAGGAATAGATGCACTTCCGAACGAAGTTTACACACTCCTGTCGGATGAATTGACCCCGGTACTGGGTACCTTGTTTAATTCAGTATATAGTCCAACAGGCGAGGTCCCCAGATCCTGGAAGGAAGCAACTATTGTACTGATATTAAAGCCAGGAAAGGACCCACTAAAAGCTGATTCCTATCGTCCGATCTCCCTGCTGAACGCCAATTATAAGATCTTTATGGGTATTCTGCCGGGGAGATTGGCTAAATTGGTCCCTAACCTGGTTAACATCGATCAGAAGGACTTTGTAACAGGGAGATCTATCCAGGAGCAGACACAATTGCTGATAGGTAACATTGACTTGGCCGTGGTAAGATCAGACCCCTTGGCAGTAGTTGCCTTAGATGCGGCCAAGGCATTTGATAGGGTCTGTTGGGTGTATCTCTGGGAGGTACTAGGGGCAATGGGCTTTGGCCCCATTTTTATTCAAACTCTGAGAAAATGTTATCAGGGTGCCTCTGCAAAGATTCTCCTGAACGGTATGCTGATTTCCAGTTTTAATATCCAGAGGGGAACTAGACAGGGTTGTCCTATTTCCCCTCTGTTGTTTAATATCTACATAGAGCCATTAGCGCAAGCCATTAGACTGGATGATTCAATTTATCCCTTCAAATCCAAACTCTACCAATGTAAGCTAGCCCTGTACGCCGATGATATAATTCTATACACTAGTAATCTGGGGGCGGCTATTCCACGGATCAAAGTCCTTCTGGAAGAATTTGGCTCTATCTCTGGTTACTTAGCCAATTCTTCCAAAACGGAAGTGATGTGTTGGAACATTGATCAATGGGAGGGTACTACTAGTAAAGAGCTAAAGTATCTGGGTATTTATATTGTTAAAGAACTGGATAAAATTCCCCAGATCAATTTGAATAAAACCACCAAGAAAATTGATCGCCTCTTCGCTAGATGGAGGAATCTTCCCCTGACAATTTACGGGAAGGTTAACCTGGTGAAGATGGTTATCCTCCCCAAGCTGACCTATTTGTTTAATGCAGTTCCCATGGTCTTTCCCAGTATGAGTATCTGCAAGATTCAAAGTAAGATCGGGAGCTTCATTTGGGGAGACAAAGGAGTAAGGCTGTCTTGGAAGAAGCTGAGGCGTAGGCTTACCAAAGGGGGGTTGGCTCTCCCAGACATCATATGGTACTCAGTCGCATGCCAATTTAAAGGTGTTAGGATGCTACTCTCCAAACCAGAGGAGACATCGTGGGGAAGGCTGCTGGGCGAGATGGCTATGATGGAGGGCGGAGAAGGCTTTCTATATAAGTTTGGGGCCCCGAAGTATTTCAAACGAGTACGCCTGAAGGTCCTTAAGGCCGCCCTGGAAACCTGGTATAAAGTGAGATGTAGATGGGGAATCGGATATTACTCTGATTTCGCACCTATATGGGACTCCCCTGGGACACCACTTTGTCTTAAAGACAGTTTGGCTGTACCAATTAAGAGAGCGGGTATGATTATGTGGTCTGACTTGTTGGACGCAGAAGGAATCCACCCTTGGGAGCTATTAAGAGCTAAGATAGGCTCTGGTTTCTCTAAGTTTAAGTACTTACAACTTAAATCCTGGTTTGAAGCAGAAAAGGGTGATATAAGGGGAGTGTGGGAAACAGAGCTTTTTCTTCAATCAGTACAGCCAAAAAAGAAAGATTTCTATTTGGTATAAGAAGTTTCTAGACGCAGAAGACATGGAACTTCCACCACAATCTTCGGCCTGGAACCAATCCCCCTTTGAGCTCAATATTGTAGACCTGTTTGAGCCCTCTCTGAAATTACTTTATAAATATATTAAACCAGCCAGTCTAAAGAAGAATCACTTTTTTGTCATCAATCGACTTTATTATACGCCAGCCAGGATAGCTAAGTTTGCTCCGTTGCCTATCCCAAAATGCCCCAGGTGTATGACACCTAACGCCAATGACATCCATATTTTGTACGAGTGTCTCGAATTAAGAACTTTTTGGAAAGGTGTGGGAGACACTCTTTGTGGCATTTTTAAAGTCAACATCGAGGTTAATCTATCATTAGTGTTTTTTGGAGATGATGGTTCATTTAGTCTGAACTCACCACAGACTTATAGTGCGTTGCTGCTATACCTGGTGTTACTCGCCCAAAGAGAGATCTGTATTAAGTGGAAAGACCCTCACCCTCCGAAGAGAGAAGATTGGCTTAAAGCTACATTTGCCATGGCTCGTCTAGATCAGGATGAAACTGGGATAGCTCGATAAACATCTGGCAGCCCCTTCTGAGTTTGGGCCGGGACTTAAGAATAATATAATTTGTGTTGGCTTTCCTCATGGTCCTATGATTACACCAAGCCTTCATCAAATGGGGCCGGTCGGGTTGACCTAAGCAAGTGCAGTAAGCCGGAGGGCGCCCAGCTGGAGAAAAGACGGCTTTTTAAGATCTGCAGAAGCTTATTGGTGAGATGAGGACAAAAAAAAAAAAAATCTCGGGCAGGAGTCAACATCATAAAGACACACTTCTCTCACCACTCTGAAAGAAAGGTGTTGATGATTACAGCCTTCAGGAAATCCAAAAAGGCGATAGCCATTCTGCCTCCCACTATGGATTCTCTGTCAAATCTAACGGCCATATATTCTTGAGGAAATGCCATGGGGATACAGGAAAGGGATCGAGGTGGAGTCAGTGATAAAACTGTGTTGAGGAGTAGATAAAAGATCTCAGAGTTCAGTTGCATGTTTAGTAATAGACTTGGCGTTACAAAAGTGTCCCAGGTTCACTGAAGAATAAGGGCGGTGGGTCCCTAGGGTCAGGAAGAATATTCTTCTCTCCTAGTGACCTCTTAGATGTAGAATTGTGCCCTACCCCTGCTTGCCGTCTTCACAAGAGAACTTGCAGTGCAAGAAAAGCCACAATGCAAGAAGGCACTGTATGGCGTCGACCTCGTAGTCGACCGTCAAGTCCCTGATCTTTTTTAGTTCCTCAGTTAAGTAGCAAAATCTAGATTCATAACTAACCTCCATGACAAAAGATGCAGGGGTCCTGGCAATGTTCGGGCGCAGACAGACTTGCTCTATGCGCTCCTTAGGCACACAAGCGCGGCACCCACGCTAGTATTGCGTTTAAGTAAGCGGCCTATTCCTAATGGATGGAAAGAACTCTAAACTGCTAACTGCCCAAAGATGGCGGTCGTAGCAGTCCAACCAGGAAGTAAAGAGTGTGTAGCCTCCAGCTCTCTCTGCACAAATGGTATCGACTGGGGGGACCAGAGAGCAGAGCAGTTTTGCCAAAGATCGCCCGCAATAGGGATCCTGAATCCCAGCAATGAGAGATCCCTCCTCCCCCCTATTAGAAGGACCAAAGTATGGCAAATGTGCAAAATGAACGAAAACACAACAGTACAATGAGCACAAAGTAAAAGAGCACTCGGAGTGCTTATTTTTTATTGAAATTTTAAAGCGTCGTCATTTTAAAGTGCGAAGTGCTAGTAATCCGTGGTGTCTCATGCTGTGGCAGGTGGTACCCAACACCAAAAATCAGCAAATAGGCTCCAATTTTGTTGTACGTGTAGGAAGGTGGAATCTGACTATATGGTTGCCCCCACTTTTTTTCTGGTGTTTTGCTGGTTTATGACTTGGTTGGACTGGGATCCTGCTATTCAGGGCCCCAGTCTATCTGCTTTCTCTTTAAAATGGTTTCCATGTGCCTTAGGCACATCTCTGATTGGAATCTGGAGTGCCCTTATAAGTCCCTAGTATATGGTATACTATGTACCCAGGGCATAGGTACCTCAGAGGCCTGCCAGGGGCTGCAGCATGTATTATGCCACCCCTGGAAGGCCATCCAAACTGACACCACAGGCCTGCTACTGCAGCCTGGGTAAGGTGGTGCATGCACTCCTTACTGTGATATAGGCTACCTATATCACTACATACCTACACACATATAAACCTATAAGTCACTCCTATGGCAGGCCTTGTCAATCCTGAAGGCAGAGTGCATGGTTCCTATGTGAGAGGGTGCCCCTGCATGAGCAGGGCCCCTCTGCAGCGGTCGGAGACCCTTCTCTGATGCTGTTTGTAGTGCAGCCTGACCATATACTCTTAAGCGCATTATAACCTCGCGTTAAATGCCAACTTTGGGATGGCTGCACAGAAACATGTCGTGTTTGGTGTCTAACATCTTTGAATACTACCCCCCCCCGCGGGGGTAGCATTCCACCCTTCTAGAGGGAGAGACATGTACACACTGGCTTGCCCGGTAACTTCTTTCTAAAGCCCTGGCATCACAAAATGGATGCTGCTGCCACAGACACAAGTCTGGCCTCCTGCTGCTGGCCGAAACTCCGGCAGGGGAGGCCTGGACAATAGGTTTCCTGTCACAGGGAGGTGTAACCACCTCCCCAGACAGGATAGTGTGTATTGGGGCTGGGCGGGAGCACTCTCGGGTGCTTTGAAGTCCTGCACTGGGGGCACATTTGGTGTCCCTGTGCATACCCCAGTTCAAACCGGATCAGGGGCTTCCAGCCCCTGCTTTGGCGCGAACTGGACAAAGGGAAAGGGGTGTAGCCACCCCTCTGCCCTGACCCACCCACAGGTGGGGCCACAGAGTAAGTCCAACCCCTAAACTTAGTATAAGTATGGGACCCCAGTCCTTAGGACTTTAGATTATCCCTGGACGAAACTCTGACACAGAATCCTGGACCTTCGACGCTCTACTTAAAGATTAGAGGACAGAAGAATCTCCCTTGGGGTGAAGGAGTGACTCCCCTGCTTGGCAGGCACCAAAGAAGCAATTGTCCGGTCTGCATCGCTGAAGCTCCCGTCGGACGCCGAAGTCTTTGCATCACCAGAGGTGGATTTCCAGACTTCCCCGAGGCTGCCGTGAGTCCCCAGCAAAGCTGAGGCCCGTAGCTGTCGTGGGTAACGTGGAACCGTGACCCCTGGACACCGCACGCATTTACAAGTGCATCCTCTTCTGGGTCTCCCACGAAGTCGTGCTTTGGGCTCCGAGTAGCCCCATCCTCCAGCACCAACTGCACCGAAGATCACTGGCCTCCACTCCACGAGTGTCCTGTGAGCCAGATCCACGTGCACCATCTCGAGGCTCCTTCGCGGTCGCTAGTCCGTTGGCTAGTAGCCTTCACGAAGGCCAATCCTTTTCTACTTGGGCTCCCGGGTTGCTCCAGGCTTGCCCTCACTTACCCTTGCTGGGTGAGTTCCTCAGACCTTGCTGGTCTGCACCATCGTCAATCTTCACCTTCATCGAGACTTGCCGTTGCCAAGGCTTGTTGGGTCCAATCCGGACGCCGACACCTCAGCACTCGACAGACATCGTGTACCAGCCCGAATCCTGCTCCTGGTCGCCGAAAACGCCTCCTGGACCTCGTGGCTGAAGAGTCAAGACGACCGTCAACCTACCTGAAGCACCCAACATCGGTGGGCATCTGCTCATCGCCTCCCTGGTCACTGGCTAGTGACCCAGACTCTGTCCCCTCTGCTTTCAGGTTCTTCAGATCTCCGATCCACTCTTGGATCCACCCGGACACTTTCCACTTGGTCGCCAGCAGCACTTTGTAGCAGATCGCCATTCAAATCGACGACGAAACCCGACCCCGAAAGGCACCTATGCACCCGGCTTCCCTGGGTGAGGTAACAAGAGTACTCCGGTGCTCCCGTGGGTAGAGACTCTAGAACGACCTAGTTCTCAAAGGGTTTGCTCCAAGTCCTTCTTTAAGTGTCCCTTTTCTCTAAATTTCCAATCGCGACTTTCCCCATAGAAGTTAACGGCGATTCGCGGCTGTGTTACTACACTGCACGCGTCCCCCGTGGGTCCCCTGTGTCACTACCTGGGGTGGTTCCTTGTGGTCCAAGCACTTCTACAGGCTCTAGGCCTAGTGTCTAGCTCAGTCGTGGTTCTTATACCACTTTATTGGTATATGGTTTGGTACGCCCCTAGGGCCCAAACGTGTATTTGTGCTATTACTGTGTTTAAATAACTTATAACTTATGTACTTCGAACTCTAGCCTCATAAAGAGACTAGAGGGGTGTGTTTAGCAATAAATACATATATTTTGAATATATACCTGGTGTGGTGCTCTTTCATTTGGTCACTCAAGAGATTATAGACTGGTAAAACAAGCTGCTTTACATTCCTTCAAGACTTAGCCTGAAGGCTGCTCTCCATAGCTACCACTAGGATAGCTTTCAATAAAGGTTGTCTTTAACCTATCTCCAATAAGGGTTGTTTGGACTGGTGCAAGGTGCCCACTATAATTAGTGGACAGCATAGGCCAACTTCTCACAGTACGTTGGTGGTTTGTTTTAATATTTTTAAACTGCTGATTTAGAAAACCCTGATGGGTGTTTCACTTGTGGGATGGCAGAGTAGCATTGATACATGGACAATGATGCATTTAAAAATATGCATGAAACTGTGTAAATGGGAGTACCTTCTTTTTCCAGGCGACAGACATGCATGACAGACACTGCACGCTTACGATTGATCCGTCGAATTGTTGGTAACTTCAGGGGTAGTGTACAAGTTGTATGTTGGTGTGTAATTGAAGGTGTGACGGGCACATTTCCAAGCAAAGAGAAATAATTAGGATTTAGTGCTCCTATAGCTCAATACGTTTAGGTGCACTGCGATAGTGCTCCTCAATGCCTCTTTTCTTTCCATGCAGCCGCAAGGAGCTTGCTGTGGAACGCCTGAGGTGGGCCTCGGACCTTGCCAAGCGTATAGCTCTGGGAAAACATCCTCCGGGGACAGGTAAAGTAACATTTTTAATTAAGGTTGGGGTGTGCTTGCTTTCCTTTTTTTCAGAAACAAAACTTTACAAAAACCGGCAGTGCATACTGGATATGCTGGATGCAACATCCAGAGGTTACTTACTTTGGCTACTGTGTACTTGACCAATACCTTCTAGGACAGAAAGTTGTCCCTATTTTCACTGCTTGGATTATAATGTTGTTCTGCAAGATGAGATCAGAACATAGTTTGGGCATATGAGCACTGGAAAATTAATTTCCCAGAGGAACTCAGTGTAGTAATATTCATGTCCTGCCTGGGCCATAGCCCACAGTGAAGAAGGCTGGGTTTTTTCAAATTGGAATGAGCCACCCTAGGAATTGACTAGGTGGGCTAGGCCACGTGATAGAGGATGTCTGCATAGCATGACACATGTCTTTGCACCCATAAGGGATCCGCAATTGGGTCTGCCAAGTTTAAAAGGTTCTCAACAAGTCAATAAGATTGACAGTTGACTAGAGCCCCAACATTTCTACAGCCTAACAACTTCTCTGAATTGTGTAAATGTCCAGTCCAAAAACAGATTAAGTGATCTCCCTCCCGGAAGGCAGATACTGCTACCAACAAAACACTGTCATGCCCTCACTTGCCCTTGGTCTATAAGGTTATTTACTACCATCATTGGTTCACTGCATTAAAATGCAATTTAGCCTCTGAATTCTAAAGCCAGGGGAAATTTCCAAACTAATACTCCAACTCCAAGCACATCCACCTGTCAACTCGAGGACCCATTTTAATAAGTTTGGTTGGCCTTTTGGGAACTAATGTCTAAGATTTGGCTACTCTTTTTTTTCCTCCTTTCTTGCAGAAACTTCCACATGCAACCCATAAAAATACAACCGCCCCACCTCCTCCCATTTCAGTTACTGACTCAGGCCATTCAAGGAGCCTGCTCCCAAAGTACTTCCAGTATGCTGGGGCCTAATACACTTTGTCTAACAAACCCTCTTGGTTCATAAGTGCTAAAATTGCAGATACTGCACACCGGAGAACCCAAAGCAGGAAGTGCCCTACAGAACGAGGAGTATAGTTGAGCTTCTAACCGCTCTAAACCTACACCAATCCAAATTTGGAGATCCTAACTGCTTACCCTTTTGACTAGGTACTTACTAAACAAATACCACATTCATACATGTATGAAAGGGCGGAAAACACACCTATTTAAAGAACACTACATTATATTGCAGTAATGGTCCACTTCTCTCAGACCCATCTATTCTTTTAGTCTCTTGTGAACTGTACCTTTGCCTTTAACTATGAATGGAGGAAATAAAAATGTTATGGGCGATTGCTTGAATTAATCTCAGACACTGGTAATTACTCTGGGCGCATTCCACTGAATCTTGTTCTGCCCACAATGCCACTCTAGACTATGGGACCAGCCATTAGCAAATCCGCCTTGGTCCTATTGAATAGGAAGAGTCCAGCCTGAACTGCCATTCTGGGTCCACTCCGGATGGCAATGCAGGCATACCAAGTCTGGTTTGGGCCCATTTAGGTCTCATTAATAATGTATAGATTGATCCTGTGGCACAGTTAGCAGGGGACCCACTTCTGGGCATATTTGTAGCTCTTAGGGGGATACACTAAGAAAATAAACAGGTTATGGGTGGAATGCTTGAATTAAAACTGGTAATTACTTTAAACATCATCAGTGATGTGTAGCCTGATATCTGTGAAACAGTGAGCTTGAGACTCGTGTCTGGGTAAATCATTCTCTTTTGGATCTAGGTTGTGCTATTCAAATCATACATGCATACATACATAAACGAATATCCATGATGAAAAATGTTTCCTTTACCAGAGGTTTAGGTCTCATTTTAGTACTGGTCCTCTTTCTTTTATTTTCTCAATGAGTACTGGTTGAGATTCAAGGTTATGTACCTCAGCCCCATTTTGTTGATGTATCCCTTCCTGTTATTTAAAGTGTTGGTGTGTGCTGTGGGTGACTTAGGCTACTCTGCTATACCTATTCCTTGCCAATTGAGAGTTTTAACAAAATGTAATGTGTGGTGCCACTGTGACACCTGTTTGACCCTGTTCACAGGAAGAATGACCAACTCCAAAATCCTGCAGAGGGACACCTTCAATGCATTTGGTAATCGTCAGCATCTTAATGCAAGTCAGAACATGGCGATTGCAAGAGCTCTGAGAAACCCTTTCACACTCATCCAGGGGCCTCCAGGTAAGGATGATTTAAATGTACATGAAAAGAATGTGCAAAGGGTATGGGAAGCACACCCGATTTTGTGTTTTGTACATATTGCATTCTTCGGCATTTTTGTCAGAAATGCTTTACATGGAGAAGGTATATGAGGAAAACAGTGACTTACCATTAAATGTTGTTCTTCAGTGTTTGTATCTTTCATAGATTCATATGCTTGAACCATTCCTGTTATCGAAGTTTGCTGTCCATGGTAACTTTAAAACTGACCGCAGTATGAGAATATAAAATGCTTGGCAGGCCTTAAACCAGTGTTACCTTAGTGGCATTATCATATCATTGATAAAGATCCCTTCTCAAGCCACTGCAGTGAGAGTGAACTGCACCCTTCCCAGAAGTCATATGACTTCGATTTCACAGGTGTGGAAAGAGGATACAACTGGAGGTGAGACTTTGTTAGGGGGGAAGAGAGGTATGCATGCTTCTCTAACGTTGGCTCTTTAACAGAATCACACTTTAATCAGGATATCAAGCAGTACCAAACTGTCAGCCTTTCTCACTAGTAACCTAAGAAGAATCTTGCACATTTTCTGGCCACAAACCATCTCCAACAAGGAACTGCTCACCAGATGGAAGTAGGAGAGCATGGACGCTATTATGAGAAAAAAGATGGAGATGGATAGGACACACCATCAGAAGAGAACAAGACTCCATCACAAGAACAGCTCTCCACTGGACCCCAGGAAGCAAATGGAAGAGAAGCAGGCCAAAAAACACCTGCAGGTGAACTGCAGAAACAGAAGTAAAAACCCTGAGCCACAGCTGGGACACAACAGAAACTTGCTCAAGACATACAGAAGTGGAGGTCCTTCGTCGCTGCCCTACAGGCCAGTCCGCATCTAATGGGCAGTAAGTAAGTAACCATTCATAAACCACATCAGAATTGTAATTGGCGGGCAGTTGTAGAAGATGGTCACTTAATGGAAAAAGAAATCTGAGAACTGTTGCACCACCACTGTGCCTCCAGCTACTACTGCTTCAAAGCAGTGTGTACTAAATGTATGGTGGTTCTTACATGTCACCGTCCAACAAATGGGGCTGGACTGGCCGTAGTGGGCACCGGGCGTTTTCCGTGGGAGCCGTTTTTGGACCGGTGGGGGCCGATTTTGTTATTGGGGGGCAGTTTGTGCAGTGCTCTAATATTGGACCCCTGCAACAAAAGCAGCAGCAGTGTTTCCCACCAGAGACCCCCCCCCTCGCACCCACTCGTCGGTCCGACTTAATTGCCAGTACTGGTTTGCGTTCCCAGTCCTGCCCTGATCCTCGCTTAGAGGGCTGCTGAACCTGCCATGCTCCTAGTAGAATGCTCTGTGGCTGTTCTCCTAAGTGTTCGCCCTGCTTTCTTATGGGAGAATGCGATGGCTGTTGCAATCCATCTCAAGATTCTTTGTTTGGCTATATGGTACCCTTTTCAAGGTCTGAGGCCATAAATAGCTATTGGGTTAGCTGAAGTCTTTTGTTCTGTCTATTCTGTCTGAGTAGAACCTCATACGTCTGCACACCTCAAGAGGCTACAGAGCTCTCCTTTACAGAATGATGGAAAAAGCTTTGAGCATGCAGGCTCGTTGAGATAAAGGTGCTTGCCACCTTTGGGATGAAATGTGGTTTCCTGTATAATGTCACCTTGTCTTTGGTGAATTGGAAAAACAGCCTTTTCACCTTAAGTGGCTGAATTTTGCTAACCTGCCTCCTTGATGTCTGTGCAAAAAGTAATGCTATCTTCTGTGAGAGTCATTTGAAACTTGCCCCATGCTTTGGCTCAAATGGGATCCTCCTTATTGCGACAAGTCTTATTTAGGGGCTCATCATGTTGTGGGACACTGTCGTGGGAATGTCCTGAAGAGATCCTATTATTCAGCAATCATGCTGGCCCCAAAGGATGGGTGGTTAGCAGCGCAACAAAATCTTGATATGGCAGCAAAATGTATTTTAAACGACCATGCTTGAGCCCGGATTATGCTAGCTCTTGCAAGCAAGGCAGTATTTGTGGATGGAAAAAGGGGGAAGACCTTTAGATGAGCACCAGATGCAGAATCTCTTCTTTTCTGCATCGGGTGTGTCCTTTGTGAATTCTGCCGTTGCATAGGGTCAATGTACCTCTGCAGTCTGAAGAAATATCTATTTGAGAAAACTTGTATTCAGGAGCCACTGATATCTGTCTGTGACCTTGAAAGCCAGCATACTTTCCATTGTAGCTGTACAATGACCTTTATGATCAGGGGAAGAAAAGGCAAAGCATAAGCATATATCCCTTACCATGATATCGAAAACCGATTTCCCATCACAATCCGGTCTGTAAATGCCTGTGTGCGTAAAAGATGCATTTTTTTTATTTGATTCTTGAGCAGGTCTATGTAGTCTTCCCCATACATCAAAGACTCCCAGCAGTGTCTTGTTAAGCTCCTTTTTGGAAAATCTGGCATGATGTGACGGAGCGTATCTGCTTAGTCATTGTCTGTCCTGGAAGTTGCTCTGCTCACAAGGATGTGTTGTGGTGTGTGGCCCAGTGCCATTACCGCTGGGCTTCCTTTGAAAACATATGTGACCTTGCTCGTCCTTATAGAAAATGGACATTGTGTTGCCTGTCCTAATGAGCCTCCTCTATGGGTTATGAAAGACTGCAGACCTTACCTGATGGTTCTCCACTTCAGCACATTGATGTGCAGGCTAGTCACTTGTATGGCCGCAGTCTCTTTGCATATCGCTCTAGAGGGGTGCCCCTCATCTGATCCCTGGATGCATCTGTGGTCATTGCAAAGCTGGTTTGCAGTTGATTTCAGAAAGGGCCAACTCCTGTGTTGTTATTGGATGTCCAACAGGGCAGTATTACTCAGCTGGTTTTGTTGTATGATATGGGTTTATCATGAAAGGAGCCTGAGACCCGAGCCTATTGTTGCCCAATTCTTCTAGTATTGGCAGCAGTCTCAGTCAGTAGAAGGGAATGAGATTCGGTTGTCTCCCTGATACCGCCATAGCAACCCTTGGGGACCATGCCCCTGTTCAGAGCTCTGATGCTCTGGAACTAGGTTCTAGCTGTACAAATACCAACACATAAACATTACCAACAATCTTTTTCAGTAAGTGCACAGAGATTGCTGACAGTCTGCGGTTTTGGCTTCTTATGCGGACAGACTTGCAATCTTTTCTTGCAAAGGGTATGCTTTCCCTTCTGAGGTATTCAGAATTGCACTCAGGATTTGGTAGCATTGATTTCTCTTCCTTAAAATGAGACCTCTTTTGAATAGTGAAAGGCAAACTGCTGTCGACTGTTTTATGTAGGAGAGGGATTTGCTTTTGATTTGCTAGTTGTTGAGGTATAAGAGTACTAGATTGCCTACATGTTAGAAATATAGTTACAGGCGCCATGATGGTTCTCCTAGTTGACTTGGGCCAAAAGGAAGGCCTAAAAACTGGCTAGGGCAACCTTCCACCTCGAATTTCAAGAATTGGCGATGCTTCAGGTGGAATGAGGATAAGGAAATGGGTATTTTGGCAATCTAAAGATGTCATGAATTCCCCTTCTAAAAAGATCTGAAGCAAGTCGTTTAACATCACCATGTGGAATGATTGCTTCTGCCAAAAGAAGTTTAGCCGACATAGATCTAAGATAAGCATCCGTTCTGAGTGTTTTTGTTTTTCAGTTTTTTTTTCTTTTTCCTACACGATAAAGAATCTGGAACAGAATACTGCATTCTGTTGAGACTATTGAACAGACTTAATTGCCTCTGCCTGTGCGGATGAGATGCTTTCAGCTTTGTTCAACAAAAGGCATTGATGTTTGAGCCTTAGTAGTGACGTTTATGGAGGATGCAGAAATGAATTTGAGAAAGAAACTTTATTTGATCAGTTGTAGAAACAATTGCGATTCACACCAACTCCTGATAGGAAGTGGACATTCGCCCTCAAAAAGGTGCTGCGGCTCCAGAGAGAAGAAGGAGTGGTGGTTGGTGCCAAGGAGGAGTTGATGCAAGTCTCCAGTGCCTTGGGATTGTGACTAGCTCACTCTTTTACCCGTTGGTTATGGTTTGGTGTATGCTGCTGCAGATTTTGTCCTGTAGGGCTGCTATTTGTGGTCATAGCAATTCTGATGTTGGGGCTATGATTGCGGCGGCTGATACGGTTGGTAGTTGTTAGACCGGTCAGCTTTTGCTTTGGTCTTCCCTCAAACCTTTTGCCTTCTCCCCCTCTTTTTGCTAAAATTCATTTTTGTTGCCTTTAAGACTACTTGCAATTTACTAACCAGTACTAAAGTGCTTGTGCGCACTCCCCTATACATGGTAAAATCTGCTTACAACCAATAGGCACATTTCATTTGCTTAGAAGTCCCTAGTAAAGTGGTGCTACATGTACACAAGCAGTGGCGGCTGGTGACATTTGAAAGTGGTGAGGCGTAAAAGTTAAAGATGAGTGACCTGTGGCAAGCTAGCACAGAGAGCGAGCCAGACTGTCATAGGAGGGATTCATGCTCCCCCTGAGAATTTTGAAAAAAAGAGTAGGCAAATGCTGCATTTTCAAGGAACTTTGAGACAGCAAGAAGGTTAATAAGGCAATTGTGAAAGTGTTATGACATCAATAAAGAGATTTCATATGAGAATGACGTACGTAGCTGCTTATCTGAAAGAGACACGTTAGTGATGGATTCCTTACCTTAGAATATCCCCAGGCGTCAGACTGGATCCAGAAAGTTTTTCGTCAGCAGTACCCCTGTGCGTCGGTAGGTGGCGTCGTGCGGCTCCGCGTTCGTCGCTGGCGTCGTAAGCGCCGAGATGACGTCACAGAGACTACTTAGGCGCCACCCATGCGCGCTGACGTCAGTTCTTTCTTTTGCCACGCCAGCAAGCGCAGATCCGGTTAGAGCACGTACCCTAGTCATTTTTTGACTAATTTCTTTTTGGGACTTTGTCCTACTTCTTTTGAGTCTTTGACTCCTGGTGCCACGTAGGGATGCCTCGGTTGAAATCCTGCGGGGCCCTGCCGCCGTACGATGTCGGTGGCTGACCCCCATGGCGTCTGTTTCTACTGTCTGGCGCGCGACCATGACTCCGGTCATGTTCCGACTGTCTGGCCATGGCTTCGAAGGCTTTGCGGGAGCGGTCCTGAAAGCTGATGGAGGCCCGACAGTCGTCTCCGCGCCGTTCGAGGTCCAGGGGTCGCTCGAGGGACCAACCGGGGAGCCATCACCATCGCTCCTCAGGGTCCATGTCTTCACCCTCGGAATCGGGTAAGAGACGTCACAAGTAACAGTCGAAGAAGCGCGTATGCTCTCCGACCTCCCCTCGTCGGTCTCCGGACGCGGACGAGGGGGCCAGGGGTCCTTCCCCCACGGCTCCGTTAGAGCCTGAGAGTCCCGCGGCCTACCCACCCTACCGGGTCCGTCGGAGGCTCCGGCCCAGGTGCAAGAGTTTCTTGCTGCCATGGGCTGCCTTTTCAGGCCTAGGGCTCCCGCCGGTGCGCCTTCGGGCCCCGCGGTCCCTATTGAGGGCCCTTGCTTGCCACCGGCTCCGCCGCTGGCGCCACCGGCGGCTCCGGCCCCGGTGCCGCAAGGTCCTCCGCCGGCGGCTCCGGTGCCGCAAGGTCCTCCGCCGGCGGCTCCGGCGCCGCAAGGTCCTCCGCCGGCGGCTCCGGCGCCGTAAGGTCCTCCGCCGGCGGCTCCGGCGCCGTAAGGTCCTCCGCCGGCGGCTCCGGCGCCACAAGGTCCTCCGCCGGCGGCTCCGGCCCCGGAGCCCCCTGAGGCTCCGTTCCCGGCGCCGCACTGGGTTCCGTCGTCCCGCCTCCTACTTGGGACATGGAGCCAGATCGGCGCCGTTGGAGCAGAGGACTCGGAGGATGCAGGTGGCCTTGACCTCTCCTCTGAGCCTGGGTTTGTGTCTCCTCCCACTGTCATGGAGGAAGGCGCCACATACACTGTGGTGCTCCGTAGAGCGGCTGAAGCTCTTGACCTTAACCTGCCTACTATTACCCTCAAAACTAACCTCCTTACTGAAGTGCTTCAGTCGGAGGCAAGTTCCATAGAACCTCTGCTTCCGTTCAATGAGGCCTTGACGGATGTTTTGATGGGCACCTGGTCTAGGCCAGCCACAGGGGTTCCTGTGGATAACAACGTGGCCAGGCGTCACCGCCCGGCACCTGGTGACCCTGCCCTTTTGACAACTCATCCGACACTGGAGAGCCTGGTCATTCAGGCCTCCACTTCCCAAACTGCATTCCCTGCCGCTCCGCCAAATACTGAATCGAAACAGCTGGAGCAGTTTGGCAAAAAGTTGTTTTCCTCTGCCAGCCTGAGGCTGCGGTCAGTAAACACCGCATGCCTCTTGGGCCGCTATTCTCACGCTGTGTGGGACACGGTGGCGCAAACTCTGCCCCAGTGCCCAGAGGAGGTTCGGGCTGTACTTTCCCAAGCTGTTGCGGAGGGGAAGGATGCCGCGAACTTCGCCTTTCGGTGTGGGTTGGACACCGCAGACTCTTTGGGGATAGCCATCTCCACGACGGTGGCCTTGCGGCGACACGCCTGGCTGCGGTCCACGGCGGGGGATGTCCAGAGTTCCCTCATGGACATGCCTTTTGATGGTACTTGCCTGTTTGGCGATAACGCAGACAGTGCGCTGGTTAAGGACTCTCGGGCTACAGCCAAGTCCTTGGGTCTCTCCACCACACGCTCGGCCACATCTACCTTTCGTTCCTTTCGTGCCACGGAAGGGGAGCCCCTACACGTCCGTTCAGCCAGAGGCCTGCGCAGACCTAACCTCAGCGCGGCCGTGGGCATGGTGGCCGCCGTGGCGGCACAGGGGGCCAGCGTGCGGGTCAGTCCACCTCCGTCCCGCAGCATCTGCCTCAAAGCCTTCCTAGTCCGACCTTTTGGGGTGCACCCCACGCCAGTGGGCGGCAGGATTCAACATCACCTCCCCCACTGGCGCTCTGTCACTTCGGACATGTGGGTGCTGCGAATCGTCCAAAGGGGCTACTCCGTCCCCTTCGAGTCTGTGTCCCCCCCCCCCCCCCGGCCATGCCACCTCAGTTCCACCGCATGTCGGGGGATCACTTGGAGCTTCTCCGACAGGAAGTCACGGCCCTCTTGGCCAAGGGGGCCATCAAGCGCATTCCTGGGCCAGAAGTAGGACATGGTTGTGATTCCCACTACTTTCTGGTCCCCAAGAAGGAGAAAGGGGGCCTGCGCCCCATCTTGGACCTCCGGAACGTCAATCGCTTCCTCCGGAAGGAGAAGTTCAAAAATATTGACTCTGGCTCAGGTCTTGGCTGCCCTCGACCCTAGAGACTGGATGGTAGCGTTGGACTTGCAGGACGCATATTTTCACATTCCCGTCCTGCCGGCCCACCGGCGTTACCTGCGGTTCATGGTAGGCCAGGAGCATTTTCAGTTTACCGTGCTCCCCTTCGGCCTTACAAGCGCCCCTCGGGTGTTCACAAAAGTGATGGCGGTGGTCGCAGCTCATCTGCGCAGGTCAGAGGTGTCAGTCTTCCCCTACCTCGACGACTGGTTGTTGAAGGCGGGCTCGCCCCAGGCCGTCGTCACCCACCTTCAGACTACGGCCGACCTCCTGCAATTGCTGGGGTTCTCCATCAACGTGCCGAAGTCGCACCTGAGTCCCTCTCAGAAGCTCCCCTTCATCGGAGCGGTTCTGGCTTCCACGCGGTTTCGGGTTTATCCTCCCGAGCACCGAGTCCGGGATATTCAGGCTATGATTCCGATCTTTCAGCCTCTATCCTGGGTTTCGGTCAGGATGACCCTCCGGCTCCTGGGCCTGATGGCCTCCTGCATTCTGCTAGTGCAACATGCCAGGTAGCATATGCGGGCTCTGCAGTGGGACCTAAAGTTCCAGTGGGCACAGCATCAGGGCAACCTGTCCGATCATGTCCAGATCTCGGAGGGCACTGCACGACCACTGCGGTGGTGGCTCACGAATCGCGATTGGGTCAATGGCAGATCCCTCTCCCTCCCCCAACCGGAGCACACAGTGGTGACGGACGCGTCCCTCCAGGGCTGGGGTGGCCGCTTGGGAGAGGCGGAGATCAGAGGCCTCTGGTCTCCGGCGGGGTCCCGGCTCCATATCAATCTTTTGGAGCTTCGGGCGATCCGACTTGCCCTGAAGGCATTCCTTCCCTCTGTCCGGGGCAGTGTAGTGCAGGTGTTCACGGACAACACCACCGCCATGTGGTATTGCACCAAACAGGGCGGGGTGGGGTCGTGGACCCTATGTCAGGAGGCTCTGCGCCTCTTGACATGGCTGGAACATCAAGGCATTACCTTGGTGGTTCAACACCTGCCAGGTTCTCTGAACGCAAGGGCGGACGAACTCAGCCGCCGGTGCTTGATGGATCACGAATGTCATCAGTTCTGCGCGTTGGAATTTCCAAGGCGGCACTCGCTCGGCGACGCTTTTCGTCGCGAGTGGAGCTGCGGTCTGTTGTACGCCTTTCCGCCTATACCACTTTGCCACTGGATTCAAGCAAGCCTGGCTGATGACGGCTGAAATGCCAGAAACCGGTCCTAGGATGCTTGTTTCCGGTCCAGGGAAGACATGGCTTGGCAGTTCGGGCTGGACTGTTCCCATGAGGCACAGGGTCAGACTGATTTGCATATGGCCATGTCTGAACTGGGGTGGTGGAGTGAGCTAAAGAATGATGATGGATTAAACCCAGATCAGTTGACTGGGGGTGAGTGTTTGATTGGCTCAAACGTTCCGTCCATCATCCCCTTTTGTATCGCTTTGGTCGCCCTAAGTTGGCGGGGGTATGCCCAGACGTGGGTCCCTTGCTCACTTTGCCACTGGATTCAAGCAAGCCTGGCTGATGACGGCTGAAATGCCAGAAACCGGTCCTAGGATGCTTGTTTCCGGTCCAGGGAAGACATGGCTTGGCAGTTCGGGCTGGACTGTTCCCATGAGGCACAGGGTCAGACTGATTTGCATATGGCCATGTCTGAACTGGGGTGGTGGAGTGAGCTAAAGAATGATGATGGATTAAACCCAGATCAGTTGACTGGGGGTGAGTGTTTGATTGGCTCAAACGTTCCGTCCATCATCCCCTTTTGTATCGCTTTGGTCGCCCTAAGTTGGCGGGGGTATGCCCAGACGTGGGTCCCTTGCTCACTTTGCCACTGGATTCAAGCAAGCCTGGCTGATGACGGCTGAAATGCCAGAAACCGGTCCTAGGATGCTTGTTTCCGGTCCAGGGAAGACATGGCTTGGCAGTTCGGGCTGGACTGTTCCCATGAGGCACAGGGTCAGACTGATTTGCATATGGCCATGTCTGAACTGGGGTGGTGGAGTGAGCTAAAGAATGATGATGGATTAAACCCAGATCAGTTGACTGGGGGTGAGTGTTTGATTGGCTCAAACGTTCCGTCCATCATCCCCTTTTGTATCGCTTTGGTCGCCCTAAGTTGGCGGGGGTATGCCCAGACGTGGGTCCCTTGCTCACTTTGCCACTGGATTCAAGCAAGCCTGGCTGATGACGGCTGAAATGCCAGAAACCGGTCCTAGGATGCTCGTTTCCGGTCCAGGGAAGACATGGCTTGGCAGTTCGGGCTGGACTGTTCCCATGAGGCACAGGGTCAGACTGATTTGCATATGGCCATGTCTGAACTGGGGTGGTGGAGTGAGCTAAAGAATGATGATGGATTAAACCCAGATCAGTTGACTGGGGGTGAGTGTTTGATTGGCTCAAACGTTCCGTCCATCATCCCCTTTTTGTATCGCTTTGGTAACAATCTGAAGCGCACACAACAGTTTCGGGTGGATGACCAGCTCTTTGTTAGCTACATGGGCGCCAAAAAAAAAAGAAAAAAAAAAGGTTGGGCCGTGCACAAACGAACTATCTCTCGGTGGGTCGTTTTGTGCATCCAAGCGTGTTACTCGTTGGCTAAAAATGAGCCTCCTGTGGGGCTGCGTGCCCATTCTACCAGGGCAACAGCAGCCACTACTGCCTTGGGACGCGGCGTTCCCTTGCAGGATATTTGTCAGGCAGCCACGTGGGCCTCGCTGCACACATTTACCAAGCATTACTGCCTTGACAGTCAAGTCCGGAGAGACGGCTTCTTTGGCCGTTCTGTAATCTATTCGCAGACCCACCACCGGGGTTGGTATTGCTGGGGTATCTATTCTAAGGTAAGGAATCTATCACTAACGTGTCTCTTTCAGATGCACAAGTTACTACTTGTGTAACGATATATCTGTAAGAGACATTAGTTAGTGATAGATTCCTTACCGCCCCACCCATCCTCCCCGTTCTGCGAACTGATTCTAGGGTTAAGGTCATCCCTTTCAGGGCCCTAGTTTCATGGCACCAGTGGCCAGTTTCTTGCATGGCTCTGCATTCCTGGCGCGGAAAGTTGTGTACAGAACTGACGTCAGCGCGCATGGGTGGCGCCTAAGTAGTCTCCATGACGTCATCTCGGCGCTTACGGCGCCAGCGACGAACGCGGAGCCGCACGACGCCACCTACCGACGCGCAGGGGTACTGCTCACGAAAAACTTTCCGGATCCAGTCTGACGCCTGGGGATATTCTAAGGTAAGGAATCTATCACTAACTAATGTCTCTTACAGATATATCGTTACACAAGTAGTAACTTGTGCATTCAGCATAACCACAGAACTTGATAACAGACTTTGAGTTAGCAAGGCTGAGTACCTCACAAATTTCCTTATTTATTGATATACTTTACAAATGAAATCTACTGAGGACATACAAGTTGGCACAGGCCCAGTTTTCCTGGGAGTGTCCTAGAGAGTGGCACTGCCAGCATGTACTTGGCACACGCACCAGAAGGTTGGCAGCCTCGGGTCATTCAGGTTTACAGATCTTCAGCAGAATGTCTAGAAATCAAACACAGCGAGGCAACTTTGTTTCCCGAGAGCCTTTTTCCTTTGTGTTCTGAAAGGAATGGTTCCCGAGCACATAGAGCCTTGAAATCCTTTTACACACGAGGCTGCGCTAGTGACAGCGGACACTCAAAGGCTTTTAAATTGCACGTGTTATTTTACATATATGGCGCAACAGCATCTGCTCTTCCTGCCTCCTCCCCTGTGGTCGCTGCAGGTCCTCTCTGAGTACACTGCACAGGAAAGGAACACAATTAAATGTCGTCTAGTGATGGTTCATGGCTTTAACGCTTCAGCAACCTGTGTGACTGCACAGTCTCGAGGGGGGAAACAACACGGGGCCCTGATGAGGCAGGACAGCACCTCTCTCACATTAATCTATACCTGTTCCTCTTGTGCTTTTCGGTCTCCATAACAGGAACCTTATCAGAGAGCGCTTTGAGTTTGTTGTAACTGCTGACATCTTCCTATGACCTGCAGGGCACAGGTTTCAATAGCGTCGGGTACATTAATCCTTCCTAGCAAGATCAATTCAGTTTTGTTGAGTAAGAGTAACTGTTATTTACAGCGCTTAGAAAAGGTGTGGTGGGCGGAAGCAAAATGTTCACATAAGAAGGCTGATTCAAAGCCCCCGTATGTATGACTGTAAGGGGAAGAGTGTGCTTGGCTACCAGATGGTTGCATGTCAACTGGGGCACCGGGTTCCAGTCGCAAGTGTTCATTTAGCAGCTACAATGCATTCTTGGAGTGGTGGCCCTAAAATGTTAAACAAAAAGCCAGGCTGTTGGAGGCCAAAGTGGAGGAAAGAGCACACTGGTGGAGTAAGTCAGTGCGGGGCCCCATCTTTCCCTCGAATGTTGTATTATTATTTGAGCATTTGTGTGTTGCAGCTTGATTATTTATTGACATTAATACTCCAGATCAGAATCTATGCATTCTTTTGGAAGCGCGCGCGCTAAGTTATTCTTCTTGTGCTATCATGGAAAAAAGCAGAAGCCACACACAACAGAATAAGCTCACCGCAGGAAACAGACCACACTCTTTCCTACTCTGTGTTCACCACGAGGATAGATTTGTGTAATGTAATGGCACGTGAGGTCACGTTTTCGCACAACCAGCCTAATGGTTTGGGGAGACTTAGACTATACAGGCGGCTAGTAACAAAAATTAAAGCTAACATAACTAGGTAAAAACAAGGCACTCCAGATACTAGTAAGCAGAGTTTTATTCAGAGAGCCACACGATCAACAGGGCTCATGTAGCCAATCACGGGCTTAGCTATCACTAGGGCAGGAGATGCAGTGACAGTGGGGTCCAGTCCAGTGGATCAGACTGTTACAGAGCCGGCTTCGAGTATGTTAGCCTTGGCTGTTTGCTAAATGTTTGATCTTGGTCACATCTTTTTACCTCCCTATGCTGTTTAAAAGTAGAGCTTGAGAACTTCCTATTTAATGAGCAAAGATATAATTAACATACTGAAGGGATATGGCTGCTCTGGTTTAAGCGGCTCTCAATTTACACACATTTATGTTGGAAGATGCGAGTGTTAAATTAGGTTTAATAAAGCAAAGCAATACAACTTTATTTCTGCTATTGATGATTTCCTTGATGCATTACTAAAGACATACCGGCCTGCCCTTCATTATAATTATTTCTCAACAATGGCACACCTGGAGAAGAAAGGATGCAGCCTCTCTATATTGTTGCTTCTCAGGATTCATCCGGGCCCCTGCTGACGTGTACAGATTCAGGGCCTGTGAATTGGATAGTGGAGATTTGGTTGCTATGGTTCGGAGAGGGTGATAACTACTGCGTGGAGCGCTGGGTGGAGGCAGGTTGCGATCAGAGGTTCAGAACTGACAGAGCGTGAAGTGGTGTGAAGTCGGGGCATAGGGGAGAGACAGTGAGACGGCATGGGGTGTGCAGTGTGAGGAGGCCTGGAGAGAGGCTGCGAGGAGCATGGGCACGTAGAGAGGCAGTGCACGAGAGTGGGAGCTAGGAGCACTCGGGCAGACCATGTCACGACTGGAAGATTATTCACATGCAGTGTTAGGAGCCCGCAATGGTATTTGGCTTTTGGCCTTCAGACCGCAAACATCAATTTCGTGGGACCCAGGGCCCAAGCGCCATGAAGCAAATGTGTTTAAAGAGGGCACTACACTCTGTTAGTTTATTCATACCCACTCAAGCTCGATAGATTTGTGGCAATACTAATTGCCGATGACACTCTATATTCAAATGTATATAGTCGATATGAAATAAAGTTTTCTTCATAAAGCTACACCTCAGGGTTTTTAGGTCTCGCCTGAGCCAGCGCGCATGTGTTGCTCTGCGAGGCATTTAGTAAGGGCTTTTGAACTCTGAACACACGCTTGTGCGTGTGTTCAGAGTTCAAAACACCAGAGAACACCCGCAATTGGCCTGTGCATGCGTCTTTCTTAAAAAGACAGCACGCAATTGGTACAAGGCGGGTGATTGTTCCGCCTTCTTTGTTCCCTGGCCTAGGGTGCTCGGGAGCGAGCATTATCGCCATCTGTTTCCAATTATCGCGCCCGCTCTCGCGTTCGCGTTAATTGGAAACAGATGGTGGTTGCGCTGGCCCTGGTGATCGCGGCGCTTTCACTTTCGCCGCCGACCTTCTTGCTAATGATGTCGGTGTTCCTCGAACCCTGGCTGTCGACCCTGGATGCGCGCGCACATCTCATTCTCCCTTTGATTAACGGAGCCGCAGACTTGACAAACGAGCATGGGGCGGCCAGAAAGCAGCTTCCCACTTCACTCCGGTTTTAAACGCGGTCTGCACTTTGGCAGACTAGTCCAGCTCCTCTCGCGCAGCACTTCTTAAGTGTTAACCCTCGTGCTAGACAAGACAATTTAACAGCCCCTCTCGCAATCTGTTAATAGGCTGCCATATTTCCCCCCCCGGAACAGTTCCTGCCTCTCCGGCGTTTCCGATGCCCTCACTAGAACTGCGTCTTTTCCATTTCTCGCAGGCTAACTGTACGCAAAAATCCATGTTTGTCAAGTGCGTGCATGATAGATGCAGAACGTGAAAAAGGAGGCATCTAATAAAGCAGGCTATTTATTCTAAGGGCAGAAGCGAAACCAAGGATTTGAAGCGCTGCAAAAGTTAACGCGCCACCCAATTTGCCGCCTCCATATGCACACCTCATGGTTTAGAAAGACGTCCCCCCAATTAATCACGGCGCCCTTGCACCAGCCGAAGCCTCGCTATAGCAAGCTTCTGTTTACTTGCTGGACGCGCTCGGATGCAGTTCTCCAAGAAAATGGTGACAAAACAGTCAACAGAGTCACTCGCTTTGGCTGCAATATAAGATGCATTGTAGCTACAAATAGTGTATTCTGTAGACACGGATTTGTACAATGAAGTCCCATGGTTGAATGCCGTTTTCTTAAGAGGATACTACTCTGAAGAGTTGTCAAAGTAACTGTTAAAACTCCTCGACAACTGCATCATTATATCAGGGTCATCCTTTGGAGTCATTATCTCACCTCCAACTTATTCAGAATCTATCATAATTTTGTGCAAACCTCAGAGTTCAGTAAAGAACGATCAAAGTTTCAAGCCATATGCTTTGCTCACAGAGGACCCCGTAATCAAGGCCCACTGATATTTACGGTTGAAAATCTAGCTTTTGTGTAAGCGGTTTTCTTCCATTCCAGCGCCAGGACACATCTTTCTACAATATTGCAGCTATATAAATACATTTAAAAAAGCAGTGTCCTCTGATTGGTTGAAGGCCGTGCTTTATTTCCACATCTCTTAAAGCTGCGAGCCCTTAAGAACAGATTAATTTCCTGTAGTGATTCCTGTATAGAAATTGGTTGTTTGAATACCAGAGGGAAGCCGGGTCGGTCCACTCCTTTCAAGGAATTGCTGTCTAACTTAGCTGCAGAGCTTAACAGTTCCTTCGTGTGAGTCTCACACCAGCTCTGATGGATTCAAGGGAGTTGTGATGGGCACTGAGATCTCCCCTTCACCCATGCATTTAAAAGCCCATTGTGTACAGAGAAGTTCCCTGGGACCTGAATTGAGCTCTCTGAACGTAGTGCTCCGAGTCAGGCAGCGCTTGGTGTCAGCTCAACCTCTTAAAGGGATGTGCATGCGTGCTTGTGTGGAATACCAAAGACACTTCAGACTGGTAATGGTGTTTGCTGAAAGAGGGTCCAAGGTGAACCTGGACGCCTAACGGTTTAAGTAAGCTGACAGTCGTTCTTTTCACAGAGAGGATTTTAGGCTTGTAGAAGAGAGTTAAACATTTACACCCCGCAGACTGAACACAAACTGCAAACAAATGAATGTATTGGTGAGCAGTGTAACCACTCAGTGCAACAGTTACACGCCACATAATTACACTATACTCAATGCAACATAAATACACTCCACATACCACTCAGTACCACATAATTTCACGCCACATAATTACTCTACTCAATGCAACATAAATACACTCCACATAATACCACTCAGTGCCACATAATTACACGCCGCATGATTACACTCTACTCAATGCAACATAAATACACTCCACATAATACCACTCAGTGCCACATAATTATATGCTACCTAATTACACTGCACTCAATGCAACATACACTCCAAATAAAACCACTCAGTGCCACATAATTACACGCTACATAATTACTCTACTGAATGCAACATACACTCCACATAATACCATTTAGTGCCACATAATTACATGCCACATAATTGCACTCTACTCAATGCAACATAAATACACTCCACATAATACCACTCAGTACCACATAATTACACGTCCCATAATTACTCTACTCAATGCAACATAAATACACTCCACATAATACCACTCGGTGCCACATAATAACACACCACATAATTGCACTCTACTCAATGCAACATAAATACACGCCACATACCACCAATCAACATAAATGCACTCCACACCATGACATAATTTCACTCCACACCACAGTTCCAGGCCACACAATTCAACTCCACACATTTCCAATACACACCACGTAATTACACACCAAACAACATATTTCAACTCCACAAACCACAACGTACCTCCATTCCACACCATATAGTGGCACCACCTGAGCACCAAACATCACTCACCACCACCATTTTGCAACAGCGCATCACCTAAGCATCACCTAAACATCACCTAAGCATCACGTCAGTCTACCCTCAGAATCTGGCATCTGTTGATTCTCCCCTAGTGTCCGTCCGCTGCTCGTGTTCGAATTAAATTACTGTTTTCCAACCTCCACTCACCCGTTATTTATGTCCCGCTCCCCCATTACAATTTTTTTTATAACAAACCAGCATGAGAACAGGCAGGAAGAAGTTGCCAGCAGTGCAAGTACAAAAAAACTTGAAGACATTTTTTATGTTAAAACCTTTTTTTTTAATCGGGTTGTTCAGTTGTATATAATGTGATCTTGGTTTGTATAAAGGTAACAAAAATGCTTAACACTTTTTATTATAACTTTTCAACATGATGCACAGCAGCCACAATGCTCTACAACATAGCCAAAAGTTTCTGGCTAAACACATAAGGTCCCAAAGGCGAGACCTATTGGCTATGCCAATGCTTGTTTTCTGGTGCAGGCAACATGGTGGCTAAGGTGACGAGGAGGGGCTGGAGAGCATTTGTGAGCGGTGCAACAGGGGTCCAATTACGGCTGTAATGTAGGAGAGGGCCTGCCCTCCGCATTCCTGGCACATCTGAGGTGGGGAGGGTTGGGGTTTGCGGTGTCAGGCACTGGGGCGCTACACCCTTTGCTGGGGGTGGAAAACGTTAGGACTCGGGGGAACCTACGTTCGGGTGAGGGGGTTGTAGGCAGGACCTACTAATAGGTTCAGTCACACGCGCTTGCACTTCACATGTACGATAACAGCTCATAGTATATTAGCATGGAATTTTACCTGAAAGCTTTGTCTCCTTGCCAGGGATAACGTCACCATAGATAGTGCAGCTGAATAATGGACGGTATTTCGGATGTTTAGGAAGGAAACGTGGCTTCCAGGTTGTTTTCATAATTGTACTTTGGAGACGATGTGCCTTTCTTTTGTTCTTGCCGTTCACGAGGCGCAGGTGAAAGGGCCTCAACTCGGGTGCAGAGGTGAAAACGGTAAACACTCCGGACTGCAGGGCCGCACTCTGACTCTTCGAAACGTCCAAGGAAGGCAGGGTGGCGACGTCTCAATGCAGCGATGTCCATGGGTGCCTGCCTCTTCCCAGCTGCAGACCAGACCCCTCCAGGCTCCTCCAGCACAGGCCCCGGGCAGAGCTCGACCATGAGCGCGCAAGACGAGCAGCAACTGTGCAAACCTCCTGCAGTCAGGGCTGCACGCGGGGACCTGTTTATCTCACGCTCCAATCCTGCGTGATTAGTGACCTCACCTCCCTCGGGCAGGCCCGGTCCCACCCCACAACTCCAACAGCGCGAGGATTGGCTGAGGTTGGCAGCCCCTGATCCAGCCATTGACTGGGTCAGGGGCTGCCAACGCTCATTTGGAGCCTTGGGGGCTGCGGCAACAATACTCCGGGCTCCTTCATTGCAGAGCCTGGCTAGGGTTTAAGTGAGCATGTCGGGCTGGACGGAGCAAGGCACCCGTCCAGCCCGACATGCGCACTTCACCCACAGGAGGCACATCGTCTGCCAATCAAGTAGGCAGGCTTGGAGCGGAGGCTCCCCCCTCCCCAAATGTAATATCTTTGTCTGGGTCATGCCGCGCACTGAGGCAAAAAAATAATCTTTATTATTAACCATGTTTTAATATCATACCAAACAAACGGGGGGGGGGGCGTCGCCCCTGCGCCCCCCCTAAAGGAACCGCCCCTGTACACAAGACCTCTTAATTAAAGCTACTAGTGGGCCTGAGTCAATTATGCCATCCACTTAAGTAGCCCTTCAAAACATGTCTCAAGCCTGCCACTGCAGCCTGTGTGCAGCTTTAAACTACGATTTTGACCTGGTAAAATAAACCTTTTGCAAGTCCCAAACCTTCCTGTTTAATACATAAAAGTCAACCCTAGGGCAGGCCCTAAACAGCCCATAGGGTAGGGTGCAGTGAATCAAAACAGTCGGACATGTGCTTTTTAAGCTTAAGTTCACTCGTAGTGGAAAAACTCTTAACTTGGTTTTTCACCTTCTGCAGGGCCTACCTCTTGCATAAGATAACATTGGGTTAGCTTATTGCTTTTAATAAGTGATAACAGGTAGAAATAATGACATCTGTGGTCTCTAACAAATTGTAATTTAAAACCCTTTTATGGTAAAGTCAGATTTTATTTCACGATTCTGAAAATGCCACTTTCAGAAAATTGGCATTTTCTTGTCTGAATCATTAGGTGCCTGCAGCCTGTGTCATATGACTAGGTGTAGTTAGCAGTTGGCCTTTGTGTATTCCTCTCAGACAGTGAGACCAAGGCAGAGTAGATGATGGCAGGATGAGGACTATTAGTTCTTCCACATGAGCATCAAAGTAACGGTCATAATGAGACCAATCGTCATCCCTGAAGCGTGGGTAATTGTGAAGGAAGTGTTGTGGCTCTATAGCCAAATCCTCCTGAAGGGAAAAGGCTGTTCCTCCTCTGTCTTGGCATTTGACCTTTAATTGACCTGGATTGTAATTCAATCTGAATGGGTCTTCTGGTTCTAATGTATCTTCTGGTTTGGTTTCTTGTAGCTTAACTGGTGACTGACGGGGAATTATGCTTGTTGAGGTATACCCAAGCAGGAGTGTTCATGGCGTTCGCTTATCGGAAATTAATGTCAGTGCTTGCATCCTCACGCCAAGATCCACTCTTGACGTGATTGTCATTGATAGGGACGTTGATTCCATTGATGAGGGAGCTGTCAGTGGTGTCTTTGACAGCAGTGGAGCTGAAAACAAGGACTTCAGTTTCCTGGATGTCTAGCGAGAGCCGACAGTGGAGATATCCTTAATTGTGATGTCTTTGCAGTCATAGGCTATGGTTTTGATTGATGGACTTTTAAGTGTCACCTTGCATTCAGGAGACCAAGATATGGCTCTATTTTTTTAAAATATCTTTTTAGGCAGTTTGGGCGGGGGCTCATATGAGGTGGAAACCAAATTGTCTGCCGATGGGTTCCACATTGGAGGATTCTGTGCACTTACATGTCTATTCCTATTTCGAAGGGGATCTTCGAACACCTGTTTCACCAGCTGAGGGTCTATCCATAGCTTTACATTTTTTAAACCACCTCAGTCATTTCCTCGCAGTCATTCAGTGTCTTAGCAGAGCATTTTCTGCAAATATTTCACTCTTTTAGCTTGTGACTTGGATAGAGGCAGTTAATACACATTTTGTGTGGGTCATCAGTTGGTTTATCACAAGTTTCACAGGCTCACAATAGACCCTTCTTATATTATTTGTCCGTATTCCTGAAATGAACAACATCCAGAGGTAGCAGTGGAATGACATACACTAACCAAAGAAAGGTTGTTCAGGATTAAGGGAGTAATTTGAAGAAAGGTGGCTTTTGATTGAGCAAAGCTGTGGTACCTACTTTGCACGTGGCAGAAATCTGAGGTGAGATGGCCTCTGGGGATGCACAAGAGCAAAGGACCAGAGTCTGGAATGAGGAATAGGTGAGGATTTTGGAGCATAGTTGGTGGACCTGTACTAGCGAAGTGGTGGTAGATAGTGGTCTGAGTAACAAACAGTGGCAACTTGTACAATGCTCCTTTGTATACTGAGGGAGCCAGCTGACATCTGAAAGGCAATGGTTAATTAGTAGGTAGGTTGAACTGATTCAAGGTGAAAAGTTAGTTCTTTCTGAGAGTGAAGAAATTAGTCTTGGAGCCCAATAACGGATATATTCCATTTTACCCTGTGGTGTTGGTAGAAAGTTTAGAGCAAATTCTGTAGTGAGAATTATCCTTATTCAATACCTTCTTGTTTGAATCCAGCAAGCTATTGAAGTAGCTTTCCCTCATGTGTTGAAAACAATAGGTATGAAAATCTGGAGCTTTTATTATTCTTCCTTGGTGGCTACACTCCTGATGGATTCTAGAACAGTTGCACAATAAATTTACAAGCAATAAATAAGTCAGTTATTTATGTCATTGGTGGTTAGCCTGAATGTGATATGGCTCCAGCCGTTTTGAACCAACATTGGGCTCCCCTGCTATAATTGTGTTGCCAACTATTGCTGCATAGTACCTGCTTAATCATTGAAATGAAGGCCACAGTAAATATTTAATGTCTAAATTGTGCATCATCAAAAAACTGATTTTGTATGGAAGAGGAACACAGATACTTAGATTATTCACTGAAGTATGTTAGGTTTCCATACTTTCTATTAATATTTTCAGATTAACAAAATAAGGCGGCCCTAACCACCTAAATCAATTTTTATACCGTCTGAGGCAAAGGATCTCTTTGTGAACTAAATCCATTTAACCTTCCGCCCAGTTGGGACAAAAATGTTCCCTGCATAATGTACGGTTGTGTCCCCTGCCCTGTGTACCTGAACTGCATTTACCTGTGAACCTAGTTTTGATTTTGTTTTTTTTGTCATGTCATACACTAATCCCGTGTGCGCGCATTGACCTAGGCTCTGCCTTTTGATGAGTATAGATTCTGTACCTAGTTTTGAGCCTGGAGGGCTGCGCCCTCGTACTGATTGAGGACTACCATTCCTGTTGCAGCTTCTAGCCGTGGAGCTCGTGTTGACAACATAGCATGTTTGGTAAATTCTAGTGACAGGCATTTTTACCTCCAATACATAAATGCGTACTTACAGGCACATTCATCTAAAGTTCTGCTGCTCACAATGAATCTGTAATCCTGAATGCCGACATACTGTGTGTTGTGCGTTTGTGCTAGGATCCCTCCCTCCCTATGGTTGCAGCATCTCTCCCTTTCCCAGTCCTTTCTCTCCTCCTATAAATGTGGTACACACATTCTGGAATTTGTCCCATGTTCTCCCCAGCACATGAATTGGTAGGGTATAGAACAAGAAGAGAAACCTCTGCAGAATATTTAACTGATGCTGGGCATCCAAGATATGACTGATGCAGTGTGTGACACCTCTGCAACTCTCTCGGGACGTATCTCAGAAGTGGTGCAGATTGTGCCGTGTACAGTCCCTGGACTCCTGGCATAGGGTGAACACCCAAATATTGTATAGAGGTTGAGCTCCATGTAAATAACGCCAACTTCTGCTATTGGTGAAACATAGCCTTACATAATTTGAGGTTGAGCGCTTTCAATTTAGACTTGACTGTTTGTATCCCGACACCCTTGGGTTCCCGGTAAATCCTAGTAGCAGGGTCGAGAGGAATGTGGTCTGGTCAGTAAGAATAAAAAACTGTCTGTGATTATAATAAGCTTAAACATGTTTGCACCCAGCTGGGCCTCAAGGATCGTTACTTTGTCCATTATCCGCTGCACTAGGGGGCCCAGATATAGCGCAAAGAGGAGACGGAGGCTGTCCCTGCCTTGGCCCCCTCCACACACCTGCCACAAATCTATATTGTTGACCCTGATCGTCGCTGTTGATGATGCGGAGCCTGCACACCATGTTCATAAAATTGCCTCGGAAGCCTCAAGCCAGCAGAGCCTCCCAAGAAAACTCCACTTACCCTATTGAAGTCATTTTCAGCATCAAGAGAGTTGCATAGTATTTCTCTTGACTTTAGGACCTTCTCAATAAGGTGTATCCCCTTTTTTAGGTCGAGCCCGAGTCCGCGCCGTCCATGCTTGTTTGATTTACAGTCATTTTATTCAAGCAGCTTCCTCAGTACGGCTGCCTCCACCTCCCGCAGGTTCGGCCTGGGCCGGCTGGTCCTCCTGCTTGTATCCTCCCCTCGGCTCCCTCGGTAGTCCTGTGTCCAGCTGCTGCTCTTCTCTCCTCCCTATGTCCTCTCCAGCCGCTGCTTGCACTCTCCGTCTTTGCTACTGCTTTCCTTTTACCCACTCCGTAACTTTACCCCGTGGCAGGGGTCTCCTTTTTCTAATTTTGTGCTGGATTACCCTTCTCGACCCAGTTAGCACGGTGCCCATGTTTCTACGTGGGTCACTGTCTGTACCTGCTCCTCGCGATCTAGAGTGGACACAAGGAAGAAGCTTTTGCTGCTCGCCTCGGAGCCAAGTATGGCAAACCTTAGTGGTGTCATCACTACCTACCACATGTCTGCTGGCTTACTGCAGGTCAGTCTCCGGCTTGCGACGACATGCACCGATATGCCTTTCTGCAAGCTTCCTGCCATCACAGAGCATGCGATCTTGACTGCTAAAAAAACAAGCATTTGCAATGCAATAGGTCTCGCATTTACAAGAGTTTGAGCTATTGGCATTGTAAATGACAATGACTTTTATTTGTTTTGTTTTTTAAAACGTAAATAAAAGGCATTGTCATTTACAATGCCAATAGCTTAAACTCGCATAAATGCGAGACCTATTGCATTGCAAATGCTTTTTTTTCCCCCCGCAGGCGCACCTATCTACAAAGAAACACTTCAAGATAAAGTCCAGAGCTGGGCTGTCCCCTAAAGCCGGAAGCAGCTACTAACGCGTTTCATGATAAAATCAGGTTTCCCCAGACTAAGCATCTCGGTTTCGAAACATACCCCGAGGTCATACCCTTGCTCACAAAGTTATGGTGACTGACAGCTCAAAGTACCTTGTCTGACCGAACGAATTCAATGTAAAGGATTCAGTCGAACTCAGATAGCTCAGTCGGGGTAAACGCCCACTGCAGATGTCGGTGTTAAACGTAGGCGCCCAAAATAGGTAAAATACATGGCCGATTTTCACTGTTTAGAATAATATATATGTGAAAACTAATGAACTCAAATGGAGCATATATATATATATCAGTTATAGAGCTACTCACAGCAATTCTAGCCATAGTGCAGTCCTCCTGGACCTACGTTGGATGCCCCTGGAGTACACTTTGCAAGTTACATTGGCCGAACCCACAATAACACTTAAGTCGGTTTAAGCTACAGTTTTCGAGCTTTCTATGTAACGTGTTGGTTACATGATCTAATTCAGGAGCGTAACACAGGCCCCCCAACTCTTCAAGGGCCCCCCTTTTAGCCCAATGTCAATTAACGTCTGTGAGACACTGGAGACTCTGGCATCTCATCACATTCTGCGGGGGAAGGGGGATTAGTTTTGCGTTACGCCGCCGATCCGATTCTAATAAGACAGCTCAGTGGGTTTAGCCTGCTGCGAACATCTGTGCAGCCAATTTGGAGGCTATGGGTTCACATCTTTCAACAAATATGGGATGTCAAATAAGGGATGTCGTCAATAAAAAGTTCAATAAAACTAGTGCTGCTTGGTTGAGTGATAATACCTCCGTGCTGCTCTTGTAAGCATCGGCACAGAGGCCAAGGATTGCATGAGCATAGACCCTGAAACACAGCCTACTCATGAAAATTAAGACCCCAGCTGGCAGCTGCTCTGGTGTGTAGGTTCACAAAATCAGAGCTATAAAACTGCTTAGAAAGGGGCCGAGATAGTGCTGTGCCTATCCAAAGCCCGGGCTCTGGTTTACAATGATTATACTGCCCTGGAGCAGGTTACCTTCCCGGAGTCCTCTTTGCGAGCGTCGGCGCCAACAGCTAAAGTGCAGTACATAACCTAATCGCTCTTCATTAATCGGAAGACGGCGTTGTGCACCGCAGAGAGGGGGCTGCTTTTACCAGAGAGGTCTCACATGACTGCTGCTGCTGCAACCCCACTCTGTCAACTATCCCGAGCAGGAAGCGAGAAAGGAAAGCATCGTAGACTGCTGTGATTTCAATTAAAACAACAAGCCTTCTTCCTCCTCCCTTCACTTAGCCTGGCAGCAAGTATGCAAATTAAACAAAAGTTTAACAAGTTCCTGTACCGCGGCTGCTAAAGTGAAAGCGGACCGCGATTCACATTAATTAAATAAAGAAGGCCAGCCGCTAAAGTGAAAACAGACACTGCAAATTTTAAAAAAACATTAAGCTGGTAAAACAGTCTGTGTTAGCTGGTATTTTCCCCCGCTGAAATACAAACCTAAAAAAATCAAACAGGAGGAAATCAGTTATAAGTAAATTAAAGCGAAGTGATTGCTAAATTATTATTAAAGTATGGATAATTGCCATAGCCTCCCCTGGGGGCCCGGTCTCTCACTGGGAGTCCGTTGCAGACCGGTCGTAGCGGGGTCTCTTCCGTGATTATCACGACGTGCAAGGAGAGAGTGTAACGCCGCAAGTAAAAGATCCAGTCCTGATGGGCGGTCCCAAAGGAGACAGGGCGGTAACAAGGAGGGACTAAGAAGCCTCATTATCAATGGGAAGCCAGCATTTACCATGGACGATGATGCCAGCCAATGAAAAATATGGGCGGGGCTTCCACACCACTTCTAAAACATACCCTAATACAGCATGACTCGCAAAGCGTGCAGCGCATGCGCTGCAACGCTAGGCTCGACCTAAAAATACAGCACAAGCAAATACATCGATTCTCCTTCTATGAACTTCCCTGTAACTCTGTCGCCACCTCACCCAAACATGCTACCATGGCACATAGCGTCCTGCCACATCAAACTTGTTCAACTACATGTTACTGGGTGTACAGATGTAAGCGCGTGAGTGATGAAGTGATAACACTGCCGCTGATATTATCAATTACACGTTAATAAACCGCTCACTTAACTGGATGATTTATGCCTCCTTTCTCAATTAAAGGTGGAAAAAGAAGTGTGGGGAGTTTTAGGGAGGAGGGGCGGGCTAGAGGAGCAGAGCAAATATTTTCTTTTGTCAACCCTAGTGTTGGAGGCGCTACTATGTTGCCACTGGCTGAAATGGGTGACTTAAAATGCTCTCACAATGGAAAGTGATTAACAGGAGTGTGCCTATTAAATAGCTACTCCGCTTTTTTCGCAGCAGTCTTTGTCAGACAACTGTAAAATAGGAAGGTGGTATTTGAAATTAGGTTGTATTTTTTCATCTGATGATAAAAGGGACCCTTGTGCCGTCTCCGCTGCTGCTGTTTTTCTACGCTTATGTGAAGGGTATGAGTAAAGGGCTGCATGCATGCTGGCGGTACGGTACGTCTGCATCTCTGGTTGCCAGATCTCTCGGTATCCATGTATGCCGAATACCTCATATCAAGTCCTGGGCATTCATTAAGAAAGAAAAATGAGTCTTTATTTGCTTAAATTAAAACAAACAGACTAGCACACCTTATAATGTGTGTTTAAAAAAAAAAAAAAAAAAACAGCCACAGACCGAATAGATTGTGCTACTAAGCTGCTCCTGTCTCAATAATGCGCTTTTGTACACTTTTTTTACTTTTCTGCTTCAAAATGGGCATCCGCCATCTTGGAACAGTAAATCAAAAAAATAAAAAATGCACCGCTGCATCGTCGGGTACATCATGATTCGTGAGCACAGACATGTCATCATACTGGAACTGTCCAAATAGCAAAAAAATGCATAGTCAAGACCATGAGCGTATATGCTTGATGCAGGGTATTGTCCTTTTTTTATGTGGTTTTTGTTTTACTTTGATTTGCCTTTAGCACTCTTCCCGGTTGCCTGTTGCTTCGTGCAAGCTGTATATTTTCTCTATTTACATTTTTACCATACCATACGACTGGAAGACGTTGGCTTCTCTTTGAAAATAGTGCAATAACAGCAGGAGAAATCCCCAAAATCGACACGAAATATCAATATTCCAGCCATTATTTTTCCGTTTGTTCCTTTGACAATTTGCTGTCTGTTCATATGACCGTCTTTTAACTCTGGATGGCGACCGGTACCGCAATCCGCATTCTTCAGCAGTTTATTATAGGTATTAACTTGGATCCCGGCAACATGACAATACAACCATGATTCAACCAGCCCACCATATAACACCACACAACATATTTACACTCCACATAATACCACTCAAGACCACATAATTCAACTCCACCTAATTACACTCTACTCAATACCACATAAATACACCCCACATAAATCCACTCTATGCCACAAAACAATCCACATAAATACACTCCACACCATGCCACATAATTCCACTCAACATAATTTCACTCAACGCCACACTATTCCGTGCCACAAAATTCAACTCTACAAAATTCCATTCCACACCACATAATTCAACTACACAACACCATTTCACTGCACACCACATATATCCAATTCACGACAAAGAATTCCACATCGTGCTACAAAACTCAACACCACATAATTCCACTCCATTACATGCCACTCCAGGACACACAATCCCACTCCACATAATTTCACTCCCAAACACACAATCCCACTGCACATAATTTCAGTACACTCAATGCCACATAATTACTATCCACATAATTCCACTACACGCCATGCCACATAATTCCTTTACATAGAACTCCTCAACACCACACAATTCCACACCATACAATTACACAATTCCAATCCAACCCACATAATTCCACTCCACACCACATACATCCACTACACTCCATTACACAAGGCTAAAATACATTGACAATGCCAATAACTCTCAAACGCAAAGCTATCCACACAATTCAACTCCACACATTTTCAGTCCAGGTGACATAATTAGACATCAAACCACATAATACAACTCAACACAATTACACCACATACATTCAATCCACACCACACAATTCCACAGCATGCCACAAAACTGCGCATCACATAATTAAACTCCACTACATACCACTCTGCAACACAATACCATTCCACATAATTCCACAACACCCAATTTCACTCCATATAATTCCAATACACTCAATACCACATCATAATATCCACATATATCCAGATCACACCATGCCACATAATACCACTACACAAATCCACTCCACACAATTCCACAACTAACTAATCCAATCCGACCCACAAAATTCCACTACACATCGCATACATACACTCCATAACACACAGGTAAAAGACGTTGCCATTTACAATGCCAAATGCTCCAACTCAAACAAAGGCGAGACCGATTGCATTTCCAATACTTGTTTAGGTTGAGCCTGCGCTTGCATATGCGCTCTCGCTAGCAGCCAAGCTTTGCTTCCATTCCTTTTTGTGACGCATGGACCAAGCACAGATTGACTCAAGTTAAGTAGAACCCGCCCACTGCTCGAGCTGTGATTGAGGTGCTATTCCTCCCCACCCCTTTCCCCTGAACCCGTCAATCACTTTTTTTCTAGTAAAGCTAATAATTGGGCCCAGCTTCCTTCAGTTACTCTGTGTGCCCCCAAGAGCAGATCTTTCGATGCCCTTCACCGAGGTCCAACACCAGGTGTCTTTCTGCAAAATGTGAGACTAGATTTTTTTCGGCCCGGTTTTGTCTACAGTGTGTGTGCATGCACGTGTACATACCAATTACACAATAAGTCTGTATATCCCCTTATATGGCACTGAGTGCACCAGCCCATGCCTGCTCACTGAACCCCCACTGGCCCATTGGAGCCTGCACTCACCAAAAAAGCATGTTGTCACCTTGGGCATGACCCTGATCCTAGGGGTTCACAAGTTGCAGTCCCCGGCTTCTTGCTCACTCTCTTTTGACATTGTACATGGCACTCCATTGTGTTGCGCCTAGTTTTAAGCACCCGTACTAGGTTTCATTTTGAAACGGCTGCGCAGTTAATTATTGAACACCCCTTTGTGGAATATCGCTATATAAACAACTACTCTACAGTCATTAGCTCTGTACTCCTGTGGTATATTAATTTTTATTTTTTATTTTTAAATAATTGAGCCTGTCCAATGCACTACACTATATCTCACGATATACCTCTTGCAATATATCCTCTGCCTCCACCCTCGGACTCATCCCAAACCTCACTCTACTCCTATGATCTCCAAAACAACCCCTTTTAGACTCCTCTCTCCTCTATCCCTCCTTGCACCACCTCTATCCTCATGTTACTATTCAGATCTGCCAAACAACCCTTTCTAAACCCTTCCAACCAGCATGTATCCCTCCTTAGACTCATCCAAGACCTCTTTTTCCCCCCCTAATCCACTTCTAGACACTTCTTCCCCCCCCCCTATCTTTTCTTTACTCATCCCAAACTTCCTCCAACTATGATCTCTAAATGTACATTTCTTTGCCCTTCCCTCTTCTATCCCTCCATTATCCTTTTCAATCCAGCTAACAGACTCACATGTACACCGGTCAAACTAATTCATATTTCTCTATACTAATTCACCACTAACCCTTTTTGGGTTCCGGATTAGCGTGCTACTCGCCGAAAAGCCCTTTGACACCTCGCCAGGGGTAGTTAAGTGCTATATAAATACAATTACAACCAAACATATACATGACATGTACAACACCTAATTACATTATTTTCCCAACCTTACAATTCACGAGCCTTAATCATAATTAACATCCATATTTATAATGTAAACAATATTGTTTATGATGTTTTTCTGCATGTACATGTGTAGTGGCTATTGTGTGTAATTGTTAATCATTTGAATGTAACACTAATTGTTGACAAATTTTATAACCTAATGTTTGTGCGCACGTCCGAGAGCCATCAAATCTGCATACATAGCACAAATGTGTGTACGTGTTCCCCAGTCGTAATGTCATCACCATGTAAATTAGACCTGTGTACCTTGATTTTATAGTTATAGGACAATATTTCTATCAAGATTGGGTATTTAAGCGTTGGCACAAAATATGAACCTACTGTACCAAAGCAGTCCCCATTGACATCTATACCATAGGTCTGCACCTACGTTACACAGTAAAAATCCATTCACATGTACACCTAACATTTCACCAGTTGTACAAGCCACTTCCTAAGCCTGCATCGCTGGTAGACGAGTAATGCACATTAATACTACTCCAGGTGTTCGCTTTCTTCGTCTGAAGTGTACGTCAACGGTACACCAGAAATTTGCATCAATGGTGCTTCAGAAATTATGACTGCCAGAAGATCTTAACAGTGGTACACCAAAAAGTGGCATTTTACGCACACAGCGCACATCAACAGCACAGCAACAAGTGCATCAGTTGTGTATCAAAAATGTGCAGTGTTGCTACATCAGGCATTAACATTCTACACCTCGGGTGTTTAACAATGTTACACCAGAAACCAGCATCAGCGGTGTACCAGATGTGTGCATGTTTGATACACCAGATTACAGCATGCTATTTCCCAAATATGTATCAATGGTACACCTGAAAATAGCATTACCGGCCAAAAGTGTGCATCATCGGTATACCAAAACATATTTTTTCACACCAGAAGAGTGCATCAATGGTGTACCAATTATTAGATTTCACACCTTCAGTGTGCACCAAAGGTATACCAGAAATTTGATTTCATATAAGAATTATGCCTCAAAGGTAGACCAGAATTCCCGGCGCAGCGCACAATCACATGTGCACATGACGTGCTCATCAAAGGTGCGCGGGAAATGGGCGCTCACCGGAGTGTGGCTGGCCGCATCAAAATGCCATGTGCATTCATTATACAAATGCATCTCTTTGCTGATTGCAGCGATTGGAGGGGTGGTATGCTTTGTCAATGGGGATTTTTTGGGATCTTCCCCCGGTGCAGTCACTAGCCGCAGGAAGGGAGCTATAACCCCACCCCTAGGTTTAAGGTTTGGTACTGCTCACATAATCACATTAACATACAGGAGTCATTCCTGCCCTCACCCCCTCCTCGCATTTACAGTGCTAGTGCACTGACCGCCGACACCTCCTTGCTTACACTTGCGCAGAGCACTGCACACAGCCTTCCCTCCCCTCCACACTTCTGCAGAGCGATGCTTCATTAGACAAATGGGTCCCACTCATGCAACTTAAAGGAGCCTCTCTAATTTCCTACACAGGGGAAGCCTGCAGCCCCTCCCCTCCCATCCATGTCCCTGGTCTCCTCTCTTATGTTTGCTAATGGAGAGAAAGAAATGAGAAGAGGGAGAATTCCAGACTGAGGGAGGCTGCTGGAGGGAGTGCAGGTGGTTGGTTGGTTGGTAGTGGGGACTTCATTTATTCATAGATAGGGAGGACTTCCTGATCCCTTGTCTTGTTGCACACCTCCTCCAGTGTTAGGTGCATATTCTTCTGGGCAAAGGACCCCGTCTGGTACTTCTGAGGTCAGTGAACTTGCTTTCAGTTGCTGTGTTCAAGTGGTCGCTCCTTGTCAATCTGTTACTAGAATTTGTGTGGTCACAAGTGGTCTTCCCTTGTATCTATGAAACAATTTGGGTTCTTGTTAGCCGGTCTTGTGCTCCTAGGTCTGCCCCACACCGGAGAAGGCTGAGATTAACTTCATTGTTACGCGGCCCTTATTTAGAGGTACAGTGCCTTCAAACCTTGCCACCTAGCCTTCTTTAGGTAGACAGATTTTGAGTGTTGCTGGAGTTGTAGGTGCTCTCCACCTAAACTTGGGAACTACCCAGAGTTTACAGCCTTGTTTTGCATAATTTATGTGGCAATCTAAGCTTGTGAGTGTTTGGTTTGACCTATACTGGGTGGCTCCTTGTGTCAAAGCAAAACTATGCTTCGCTGACCAGCTTTAGTGAGAGCAAAACGAGTGTCAGGACTTGCTTTTATTCATTCCCAGTTGGCTTGAATAGTATTTTATTAATCCAAAGCTGTAATACTGTTCCTGAAGTGGTAAAAGACGTTTGTAATTTTTCAGCTCGGCATGGATAACGCTGGCTAATCCGGTTCTTAAAGACTTTACTGCAAAACTGGCAAAAAGCGTAGTCACTTTTCTAGCTTGGCGTGGATAGCGCTGTACCAATTCTGTGCTAGAAAACTCTGCTGGCAATACAGACCTGTGAGGGGAACAGATTTAGTGTGTCGCTGGTGCTGATGTGCCCTTACAAGAGCAGCTCTCCACCCTAACTTAAAAACTACCCCATACTTCTAGCCTTATTTTGCGTAATATATGCAAAGCTGTGTGTGTGTGTGTTAGATACGGCTGTGGAATTAGCTACTCCTTTTGCGGTCTTGTGCTTTGTACAGTGCTAGTTTAACAGAGTGGACTATATGGGAAGTAGGTTGGTGTACATGAGCTGGACTACTACCATGTTGCAGCAATTTTCAGCTACAATTAAGCATGGAGAAAAAATTTTGGTTTGCATATACTTACTGTACTTACCTTGCCATACTCACCAGCGTGTTTATTTTGTCGTGTGTGGAGCTTTCCCTCACAGTACTCATCAAGCCAATGTTGGGGAAAATATCACTGAAATGAGTTGCTTAGATGGTTAGTGGGGTAGTGGAGAGGTAGTGATTAAGCCTCTTCAAACTAGTTGCATGACTTTGAGGTATGGTAAGGGTTTGAGGAGGGGATGGGAAGGGGTGATGATGGTTCCATTGAAGCATGGATCACAGGTCTGTGCCATGGAGCAGCAAGTGGTTGAAGAACTGAGGTGTAAATTGAGTGCGAAACTGTGCATTTTCAGTAGAAGGGCATAGGACTTGGAGTGGGTACTATAAGGGTTTGCTGAACAGAAGATTGTATGAGGTTGGGGGGCGTGAAGGTGTTGCCTCTACATCAGTCTACCCTGGCAGGGGCAAATGGCGGTGTTCAGTGAGTTTGGGATTTTGAAGAGCAGAAAGACAATTTGAGGTGGGGAGGAACAAATTGAAAGAAAGGCCCTGGGTATTTGATGGTTCTAAGGGCAGGAGGAGGCAAATACATGTGCACAAGCTTGTTAATTTCTGTCTTCCTGCGTTACTGGCCTATATACCGGGAGGGTCAGGACTTTTTAATACTTTACCGGAAGTGTTCACGCGTGGACTGCAGTATCAGACGAGTATCTGCTTGGTTGATTAAAAACATTTCTGCTGCTCATGATTATCCTCCCCTTCTAGGAACAGGGAAGACATTTGTTGGTGTCCACATTGTGTACTGGTTTCACCAACTAAACCAAGAGTGCGAGCAGCAGCAAGTGCCAGTTCCCCATGCTAATGCAGATGGTCGTGCGAACAGAAGCATCCTCTACTGCGGCCCATCCAATAAATCGGTGGACGTTGTTGCTGGTAATTTCTTCTTTCCTATATTAGAATAACACTTGGTTGAAAGAATGCCTGAAGTAGTGGAGTTGCTGTAGAGACTCCTAGCTTGGTTTGGGTTGGGAGTGATTACATTTATTTTTGGGGAAGGAGGTAGTCTTGTTTCATTAAACTTAGACAATGCTAAGGCCGTTTAGTGTTGAAAGTCTAGCCTAATATCCTTTAAGAAATGAGGCGAGCGAAGTAGTTTACTTTTGCAAAGGTTTTCAGAACAAAGTAGTTTACTTTTGCTCTGTTTTTCTAATATTTATTCCCTCTTGCCAGAAATGCTATTGCCCATGAGAGGTGTGCTGCGCCCGCTGCGTGTTTATAGTGAGCAGATGGAAGTGGTTGACTACCCTTATCCTGGGAGCAGTATGCACTTGAGTTTGAAGTCCCTGCGTGATGGAAGGCCCCAGGAAGAGCTCGGGTAGGAGCACTTTGTACACCGGTCATATCCACCTGGTCTCTGCCACTAGCATAAGAAGTAAAAGGAACAGGGCAGCATCCTTGTTCTTTTATCCATCAATTATTGTGCTCCAAGATTGCCTTCAGTTTCTTGTGAAATGTGCTTCCTCCTGTTGGGCATCAAAACATTCTTCCTTTTTTATTCCTGGTGAAGGTCCATCACGTTGCATCATCGAATCAGGATGCCAACCAATGAGTACCATAGTGCGATTCTGGAGTTTGACGCCAGGATACGGGCTCAGGAAGAGCTGTCTGAATATGATATTAAAGAGTAAGTCTTGATAACTGAATGAGAAACCGCAGAAGATTTCATGGCGCCACCCCTGTGTTGGCGCTTAGCAGTAACTTGTGATGGGGGAAGGAGGGGACATTGAAGTGGAGGCACGAACTACAGTGCTTGTGTTTTTCATTGGAACGTTTTGTTACAATCTGTCTTTTCTCTTCCATCTATAGGTACAAATCACTACTAAACACAGCCCGTAAAGTGGAGCTGCAGCGCCATGATGTCATCCTATGCACATGCTGTACCGCTTCCAACAATTCCCTTTCCAAACTCAACATCACACAGATCCTGATTGACGAGTGTGGGATGTGCACAGAACCAGAGACCTTGATTCCACTGGTCAGCCACAAGAAGGCTGAGCAGGTCTGTGTGTGCATTATACAGGGGAGTGGTAATGGAAGGAAGAAGGGGGGGGGGGGTGGCTTTGAATCTCGCACTATGAGGATTTTTCCCTCTCCCAAGCCTAAAGCTAGGCTTCAGTTGTTGGAAGATTACATTCTGTTTTAGCGTAAAGTTTCTGATGCTGGATAGGAGACTAGTGATTGTCGACTTGGTTTCAAGTTCTTGCAATCCTGAGGTCTGGTAGAAGTTTATTACTTGCAGAATCTTCCCATTTGAGTTCAGTAAGTCATGAATTTGTTGGTGCCGTGTTTGTTGAAATCTATGAAGGTATGACAAAAAATATACCAACTATGTTACAGGTGCATATTTTCAGGTGTGGCAGTAGAGCTTGGGGTCAAGTGGGAGGGCATGACTTGATTTGCTGTGTCAGCATTCGTAGAATGGAGGATGATGGGAGCAATTGTCAAAGTTTTAAGAGGTGCCCCTTGTGGATAGTGTTGATTCTCCATGGGTTTTGTGGGTGGCCGTGCAAACTTCTCCAACCTCTTTTGCTCCCCCTTCCACCAGCACATATATAACTTTAACCTATGCACATTGTCATAACACACTTCATGCAACAATTTCGCCAAACTTTTATCCATAGGACAAGAATAGCAAGCAAAAACTTTATTAGCATCAGCACAAAGTAAAACAATATGCAACATTCTTTTTCAACCTTAACCATGCCATGTTTCTTTTAATATATGCTGGAAACGTGCAACACTATTTAATGTCATGTTTCATTGCTGTCTTACAAATTGACTATCGACCTCTAAAAAATTAGAGGCAGTTTTATTAGAGCATATGAAAACTCCCCATGTCGCAGGTGCTAGGCCCAGCCACACAAGTGGGAACGTTGGGTGGTAGGAATTTTGTGGATCGTCGCAGATTCCGAAACTTTCCCTCACAGAAATGTGGGGAAAATGTGATTTTTAGCCAAAGTTTGGGGTTTGCTGGGCATTCTGGGTAAGAAAACATAGTGGTATCCAAGCAAGCCATACCACTTTGGATTCGCCTGGCTCTTGAGGTTTCAGAAATGCCCAGGCTTCGTAGGGTTCCTCGGTGCTGGCTGACCCATATCCCAAATAGTGCAGCTATTCACCATGGCAATTGAGAGGAAATTGGGATTTACCCTACTCTGGCGGCACATATGTCAAAGTTACACCCAAAATAATCCAAATTTCTCCTCGCTTGCCATGGGGATGCTCTAGGCCCAAGGGGGTAGAAAGACTGGCCTTTTCTGGGGTGGGACTTCGCCCGGAGCCAGGATAGGAAGCCCTCTGCCACTTGTTTGTTTGGGTTTTTTAAAAACCATTTTTCTGGTGTCTGGCTTTTGCCGGCATCTCCCCCATAGGGGACAGATTGGGGTAAAACCCAGGTCGGCAGAAAGACCGATGCACCATTATTAGTGGGGACATGGCCCAATACCTGGGCAAGCTACCCCCACACTTTTTTTTTTTTTTTTTTTTTGGGGGGATTTGTTTTTAGGACCGTTTTTCCCTAGTGTCTTAATGGGCTTACTGTAGCCGGGCAGAAACACTGTATTGTCCCCTTTGGGGTGGGCACTTGCCCATGCCATTGTGGGCTGCTTTACGTGTTCGCTGGTGCCACCTCTAGGAGGGTGAGTAACACATGGCCATATCCACATGGGCTACCTTCCTTCCTCACCCTAAGGTATCCCTGGTGTCTTCTAGTTGGTGGTTTCCTGCATGGGATTATGGTCTCCGTGTGATCCTAAGTAGGGATCCACTTGGTAGTTAGTGATACTTCTAGAAAAGGGACGTTGTTCCCTATCCAGCAGTACCTCTCCCTTACAGATCAGTGCTCGGGGGCGGTCAGAGTTATGCATCACAGTAGACCAAAATAGCTAATTTTGGACATGAGAAAAGCTTTTTTTCCCCATGTTCTGGCTTTTATTTTTAAGAAGAACAAACCAAAAATCCTTATGGTGTGAACACCAGGGGCCGTACTACCGGAGTGCCCCGGAAAGGCAACTGGCGTTTGCGCCTGCTTCGCATGCCCCCAAGTCACTTTAACATTACAGAAGAGGTGCACATAAAGCGTCAGCGCTATCACCAGAGGGTGTTCCCTCATTTGAATTCCTTTGTCTCTGCGCCCGTGCTGTATTATAGACGCAGAGGCAAAAAAGCTGTCAGGAGGTGCACTGACAGTGCGCCACCTAAAAGGTGATGCACTGTCAGTGTGCCCCTGATGGCAGCCCTCTAGAGGAGGGAATGGGTCTTATGGACCCCAGCCATCCCCTTGCAGGCGGGTGCAGTCACTCACTGCACCCGCATTCAAGGAGATCTCTAATCCCCCTTCAAAGTGCAAGAGAGTTGCCGTCTGCTCAGTGAAACACGGAGCAGCTTAAAAGCAACCGCTCCGTTTTGCACCTGAATGCGCTGTCTGGGGGCAGCACGAGTTCGCGGCTGCCCTGGGGGCAGCACATTCATTATAATGCGACACATTTTACTGGTTAGCACTGAGTGCACCTTTTGAAAGATGCGCCAAGCACTAACCAGGAAATTGCGCCACATACGTAATACAGCCCCAGAAAGATTTTATGAAGCACCACGGTGAATGAACCGTCCATGAATGGTTCATCCACTGCAGGAAAGCAGTTAATGTATAATGACCGTATCCTTTCTAGATGTAAAATAGTCCATCATGCATTGCCATGCAGTCTGTGCACTAGAGGCGGTATGATACTCCAAATAGCCAAGAGCATGAAGTGCTAAGGTATTATTCCTTTGGGAGGTGCCAAAGCCTACTCTATGTATGTGTTTAAGTATTCTTAAGAATGTGTCTTGCAGACAGCTGTGTAAAGCCATCAAAAGCTCAACATATTGCAGATTAAGTGTATTCCGCTCTGGTTAGGTTGATGGGTTGGGCATTGGTTTGTTAAATTTTAATACTTGCTAAGAGTTTCTGGAATGTAGTCTTGGGTCAAATAGTGATTTCTCCTTTAAGGTTGCCTAGTTGGTGGGATGCAGTATTAGCTGTATGATTGCACCCACAAGTTGTCCCAAATTTCTGGTTGGATTCTATAGTAATGGATTCACTGTTCAAGATTTGTCAGATTGATTGGTGGGTGGCTCTCTTTGATGGGAGAGGGGGCAAAGGGCCATGATAGATTTTTGAAGGTGTTCCTGTTTAAATTCTTAATTTGTAATGTGGATGACTGATGTGGTGGTGGTGGTCTTTCTTTTTAGGTTGTTTTACTGGGAGACCATAAGCAGCTTCGTCCAGTTGTGCAGAATGATTTCTGTTGTAGGCTGGGGATGGAAAGGTCACTCTTTGAACGCTATGGTAACCAGGCTGGGATGCTTGACATTCAGTATCGCATGGTAAGGAAGGTCTCTTTTCTCTGCTTTTTACTGCAATGCATGAAACGGTTTCAAGATGCCTTCTGGACACAAATAAATCATGCTTGGTTTTTGCCGGGCAGTTGGTCATCTATACTTGTTCTCCCTTCAACAGCATAAGGACATTTGCACCTTCCCTTCGAGAGAGTTTTATGAGGGCCGGTTGAAAACCTATGATCAGCTGATCCGACGCCCTAGTGTCTTTTACCATGCCAAGAAGGCATGCTGTCCCATTATCTTTGGCCACGTGGAAGGGAAAGAGCACAGCCTTGTTGTGTCTACTAACGAAGGCAACGAAAACTCCAAGGCCAACATGGAGGAAGCTGCACATGCGGTGAGTGTCTCTCAGAGTACAAGAAAATAGACCAGTGTCGAAGCTGCCATATAATGTAATGTACTCGGCCTGCTACAATTCCACCATATCTTTACCAATATAAGCAATGAATATTCTGGGTGGGTTCAGGAGGGAAATTTTGGGTGTCTGAGATGTTGGTGGGATGATTTGTACATATTTAATAATGAGCCAACACACCTTCTGCAGGAAGGAGTGGTGAGAGGGCTTATTTCTGTGCAACCCAGTGGTTATTGGTCACCCGAGTCGCTTGGGTTTTGTAGGAAATCCAAAGGACAGCTGCCTTAATTAAATAAAGTAAAAAAAATACATCCCTAGACTCTTGAGACTGACCTGCCAAGCTTCTGACCTGTAGCAGTCTAGCCTCCGAGAATGGCAGACTAGAATCTCCTTCTCATGGTGAGTTGGTAAAGACTTTCTCACTAGTGGTGCTACCTATTAAGGAGGTGGGTTGCACCCATCTTGAGCCTCAACAATCCGAGCCAGTTTCTTTGACTGAATAGTCCTATTTTCTGTCCACACTACTGCGTTGGGGTGCTCTTACATAGAATCAGGAACTCTGGAAAAAAAAGTGTCAGCCAAACAGGAACACTGGTACAATGACCAATGCCAGACGGAAACTGGTTTAAAAGAGCTCCCTAATAATCACATGCATGTGGTGTGATCAAGCTTTCATCTGCTAGCCACAGGTGTGCTGATTCCTTCACTCATCCTTGGCCTGCAAGAGTGTGGAGATGAAGCAGTAAGCTGGGAATTATAGTATTTGTGAGGTTTGATAGGAATAGTATACAGGCTGCTATTAAACCAGGCTCGTATCTGGAATGGGAGTTAAATTAAGAACATTTCTCAGGTAGTGCCCTCTTAAGAATATTTGGGGCCTCCTGGCAAAAATTTAAATTTATTTCCAAATTTCAGCTAATTCAAGACACAAAGAAAGATACAAAAAGATACAGAAAAAGAGAAGGAGATACAGAGCTGAAAGAAAATTAAGGTGAAGCGAAAAGACTAAGATAACGAGAGAGGTGAAGTAGAGCGTAGAGAGATAGAATGGGAAGGTAAAGAGGTGAGGGCCAAGGAACCATGAGTAAACTGAGAGGTTGTGCAAAGGTAGAGAGTATGGTAAAGGAGTGAACGGGATATGAGATAGTGGGAGAAGAGGTAGAGGTGAGGTAAAGAGTGGTGATACAGAGAGAAGACTGAGGGAGGTGAGTTTGATAGAGAAGTAGAGTAGGTGGAGGAGAGATACATAGAGATAAAATGGAAACTGAAGAGAGATCAGCGTGAGGTGGAGAGAGGGAGTTGAGCTAGAGCTGTAGAGGTAGGTACAGAGTTGTAAAGAGAGGTGTGATAGAGAGATTGATTTAGGGGTGAGTTAGACAAGGGTGAACACATACAGTTGTCGAGGTACATAAGAGAAAGAGGGATGGTGTAGAAGAGCTTAGGTGAAGGGGAGAAAGGCAGAAACATCATTGTATAATGTCAATGCCACTGACTACCTGAGAGTAAGAATTAAGGTTGGCAGCCAGGGGCATGCCCTGCTGGCAAATGAAAAAAAATGATTTTTGTACTCCTGGTTATCCCATTACCAGGGTGTCCCCTGGAAGGTGGGGGACCTGTGCAGTTTTCCACTTTGCCCATGCTTTCAACTTTTCTGGTCACAGGAAGCTGTAAATCAGCATTAAGTATATGCTACAAGGTCAGCAGTTTTGAAAAATGTCTTTGTAAGGAATAGAATGCTGGCTACCACAAAACCCAACATGGGTCTGAAATAAGTGGGAATTTCAGAATTGTATCCAAGAGGCTGGAAGTTATTATATGGATATAGCTGAAGACCAGTAAGCTTTTTGAACACTGGAAAGTCCCACAAGTAGGCCCCATAGGGGTGGGCATGAAATCGCAAGAAACTAGTTGTGACACTCACTAGCTCCTGTTCATCCTACCTTCGTAAATTTTAAATATGTCACCTTTAACGTATGACACCGTTTTGTCTGTTTGTCCTGCTCATCCAACTTTCCACCATTGTTAACGACCATGGTCTGTGTCCACCCGGATGGCAAGTTGAGTGTTGTTCCTTACTTACGATCTTGTAAGGCCATTTCTTTTGATAAAGCATGTGCTCTAATAATATGCCAAATAAATACAATTTTAAAGTAAAGTGATGTTGGTTCTCTTGCGACCCTCATCACATGTGGTCAACAAGTTACGTTACATTTCGAATGTGATAACCTTTACAGCCTTTAAGCACATGGCTCTTAAGTAGCAGTGTCCTAGATAAGGCGTAGTCTAGGAGGTGTTTGTAGATTTGAAACTCAGACAGAATGGCATGATAAATAGACAAATTCCGAGCAATCACTTTATTTAAAGGTGTTTAAAATAAGGCAGTTCAAATTAAAATGTAGAATGAAAAACAGACGATCCAATCACCTTTTTGGACCAACAATTTGACACCAAATACTTTTAAAACATTTGTGCAGTTGGCTCTAGATTTTTATAACCTGGGACCCAGTGGACAATGTTTACTTGAAGGGTTGGTGTTCTTAGCAGCCATGGGAAGTCCATGGGTGTTCCTTTACCATGTGAAAGAAGAGGTGCAAAACATTAAAAACAATGGATCAAGTTGGCCACGCTATGCCAGCCCTAGTTTTCTGTTGGCCCTGGTTGCAGCGTCAGACAACCTAGTGGGTTGGTACCATTTGGACAGTGTAACACAAAGGAGACCAAAGCCAAGAAGCATGCATCCTAACTGGATCACAGATTCCATCCACGGCAAATTGGAAAACATTATTATTGTGTAATCAAAATGAACTGCAGCAAGTTTGGCATTTGGGGTTCTTAGCTTCCTGAGAACAATTATTGCAAGGGGAGATCGGTTAGGGTCAGTACTTGTCAAATGTTATTGCAGGGGGACTGGGTGCTTGTTTGTGCGGAAGGCAACACACCCTGAGGCCTACAAAATTATTTAAACTGGCCAGTCTTGGTCATGATTTTAAGTTGTCAGTGGTACTCACTAGACTAGCAGGTTTGACCAATACCGTTTAGTACCTATAATTTGGAATCTGTGGTCAACCTTGAATTCAAGCACATATGTCACTAGAATGGTTAGGATCAGGAATGCCATGCAAGAAGTTCCTGCGTAAGCGTGACCAACAATTAGAGAAAACCTTGCGAGTACATCTCTGCCTAATTGGCTCAGATGCACACTCCCTGAGATACTGCTCACATCGGGGATGGTGCAAGCTAACCATACTCTGTGCTAGAATGCATCTCTGCAGCTTCTCTACCTGTGATGATGATGATGAATTGCTTTTTGAGGTGACTCCGACAAGCTTGTTAGGAAGGTCCACCTCGCTCCCTGCATGGCGTACTCCCCTGTGACCTCCCTCATGTAGACCTTATTCAGGTGGCCCTTGCTTTTTGTTCTCAAGGTCATGGGCCTGCTCCTCTGCCTGGGCATTTCCTCTTCCCCAAAATCCAGACACAACAAGATGATTTTTCTTCTAGTATCTAGCCCAGATCATTAGTCTGGAATGTGAAAACTTAGACCCGCAAAGTTCCCTCTCGGTTGGTGGACAGTCTTCTCAAACAGAAGATGAATTACTAGTTCGAGAGGGTCAGCAACAATCATACTTTGAGGCAAGGAGCAAGAGCCAGCATTGTGTTTTCTTTAAACCCCAAAACTCTCACTTCTTCAGGATGTGAATGTCTTTCTTGAGCTTTCCTCTTGGGGACGGCAGAGAGAGAGGGGGGAAGGGCTAGTGCAAGTGGTAAACCAGATAGCAGGTTGTCCCTGGATGTCCTTTGCCGTGTTTCGTTGGTTTCTAGGCAGAATCGGCACAGCAAGGAAAAAGGCAGTGGGTGAGTTTCAAAAACACTTGAGAAACTGGTTTTGCAGAGGAGCTGATGTGGATTCTCCTCATCTCATACTGCGGTTTCAGAGCATCTACCCAGAAAACAAAAAGACAAGCAACCTGATGCATGTGTACGTTGAGGAAGGCATCACACTTGGAAATAGACATCTTGTGCAAGTTTACGCACTGTGCGGTTAGTCCCCTCTGTAGGCTGCTCGTTTTGAGCTCCTATTTTAAACTCTGTGTTCTGTTGGTTTCTGACCTTATTTTGAGCTGCAATATTTTAACTTTAAAGACATTGGAAACCTTACGCTCACTCCCTGGTCCGGCACGGCTTCCCAATTAGTCGATTGAGTGGAGGGAAACAAGTGGTTTGCCTCATTTCCGGTGACTGCTCCCTGCCCTAGAGCAAGTCAGTGGGCTGGACTCTCACTCTCCTCTTGGGAGAACGCCTGTATAAACACGTGTGCACGGACGCACCTCTGGCGGGCCAAAGGTAAGCTGGTCTGCTCCCGGATTGTGTCTTGTGCCAGAACCCCATGCCATTTACCCTCAGGAAAGGCTCCCAACTTAGCCTACTCCAGAGAACAGGTTCTAAGCTGACAGAATTGCGATAATTGACTGGAATGTCTCTCCTCTGAGTTCAGTGAAGTCTAATACAGCGATAACAGCAGCTGCCCCTCATGTGGATTTAAGGTCACCCCTCCGGCACTTATCTCCAGTACAGATACTCCTGCTTTCAGTAACTCTGAGGCATCCTGCTGGGGAAGAGATTGCTCCTGTGAAGACCAAATGTATGGGATTCTTGATCAATGCTAGGTCCCTGGTCCAAAGTAAAATGGAGTTTGTGGATTTCATTTTGACACATGATCCTGACTGGGTATTTGTAACCGAAACCTGGGTTGAGGAGTCGTCCGGTCCTGACCTGATGTAAGCTATCCCCCCAGGTGTCACAATCCTCCGACATGAAAGGATAGGCAGATTAGGGGGTGGGTTGGCAATCATTCATAAAACTAAGTACATTTGCCTCATGGAACCTCTTCAGAGTTCACCCCTTGTGAAACGCTACACTTTTCTATAAAAATTCTGTCCACCAGTTCATTTGCTGGGGTCCTAGTCTACAGACCTCCTGGACCTAGGTCCGCTTTCCTATCAGAGTTAGCACATCAAATGGATTCTTACCTAGGAAAATATGACATCACTCTCCTGGGTGACTGTAACTTCCATCTGGAAGACGATATGTGCAAAGACTCCAGGCACTTTGGGATATGATGACTTGCTGTGGGTTGTCACAAATAGTCACTGCACCTACACATGTAGTGGGCCCCATATTAGATGGCATCTTCTCCAATGATTCTCGCCTTGAAGCTCTTGAGGAGTTACCCTTAAGCTGGTCTTACCATTATGCTGTTCTCTTCGCTCGCTCCTGGCCTCACACACAGGAGGATCCTAATGGTGACAAAAACAGAATACTTAAAAGAAATTGGAAAGGGCTTTTTAAAGTAACCTCATCTCAGGCCCTAAATAATTGCAGTAAGACCAATCACGAGGACGTGGATATAGCAGCAGCAGAGGTTTCTTCCTGGCTCACTTCAGCCATTGATATTGTCGCTTCTATCAAGGAAACCTACTCTCGGAGGAAGCTGCCAACTTCCCCGTAGTTTTCAGAGCGGCTTGGACTTCTAAGTCAGACCTGTCGTCGCCAAGAACAGGCTTGGCGAGAAAGCTATGACTCGCAGGAAAGAGCCTTATACAAGACTCTTATGGGAGAATACAAAAGAGCATTAAGGAGGAGAAATCTCTATTCTTTACCAAAAAGCTGAGTCAGCCATTTCTTCTAGAGATCTCTTCAAACTGGTCACCCTGCTTTCCACACCTTCAGGCTCCAGTATAGAGGGATCTCAGGATTTTTGTAACCAACTGGTGGGTTTCTTCCAAACCAAAATCCTTAACATTTAAATGGAACTTGACTTCCTTAATGCAGAGCCCCCTAACACATCCCAAAGGGACATTCAGGCTGAGCAAAGCCCACCAGAGAATTTGGGAACCATGGTATGTCTGATAGAGCACACTCCTGTTTTACTCACCTGAGCAAACGGAGCTTCATCTCCTCAGTATGAAGGCAGGTTCCCCCTTTGAAGTTTGCCTTCCCAAGAGTTTACAGTTGGCAGCGAAGACCATTGCTCCACCACTTACAGCAGCTATTAATAAAGCCATCAGTACAGGATATTACCCACATCTGTGGAAAACAACTGCGGTGAAGTCACTTCCTTAATAAAAATTTTAAAAAACTATTTGGATCCTTCTGATTTTAAAAATTAGTCTGATCTGTCTGCTGCCCACCCCAACTAAAATATTGTAAAAGCACCTGAACTCTCAGTTGATGGCATATCTGGAACACATGAATTGCTGATGCCTCCTAATTTGGCTTCTGAAGTAATGATGGGACAGAAACTGCTCTGGTTCCGGCAGTTAACAACATTCGAACCATGATAGATGCAGGGCAGGCTGTGGCACTGATCCTTTTTGAGCTGTTCGCAGCCTTCAACACCATTTCCCCGACCCTGCTGAGCAGGCATCTGCTGGAATTGGGGCTTACTTATTCAGCACTATGAATGAATGAATAAAAACATTTTTGCAGCAGGAATCTTTCTGGATTCACTATGCTGTGCATTATTCCGCCATCTAGTGGTTGGGTCAAATTGTAGTATTTCTTCTTTTTTTTTCGTGGCCCAGGTGGGTGTCGACATACCACCATTTGGTGTCCTTCATGACGTCGACGCGCTTCCTTCGGAAGCTCCCACCTTTTGGTCGCCATCTTCAGATTCTTTTTTCGGCCGTTGGGTCTGGATCATTGTCGAAGAGTTCCAGAGTTTTGGAAGAAGAATCGACGGGAAAAATCGCGAAAATCTAAGATTATCATCGCACCCGACTACAGGCCAGGTAGCCGGGACTGCTAAGGAGAAGAAAATTTCAAGAGAACTCGACATTCACACGAGAATGCGCGTGCAGGGGGCCCCCTGAGCGCAGGAATGGACAAAACTCCTTTAAGTTTTGCACAAATTGCCACCACAAATACGCACAGAAGGACCAGCATCCAGTCTGCAACCTCTGCCTGCCACTCGACCACAGCAGCCAGGACTGCAACGCGTGCTCGGCGTTTACACCCAAGACCCTCAGAGTAAGGGAGAGGCAGAGAAGGGCGAACCACACCATGCAGGGGCCACCTCCATCACTCCGAGACTTGGGCCTCTCCAGTGGAGAGGAGGACAACATCGCCGAAGGACCAGAGGACTGCGCGGTTGTCGAAGTCCATAAGAAAACGTCGAAGGAGGTAAGAGTCGACGGCCCCAAAATACTCGACCGACACTCGAAAGAGTGAGACAAAGTCCTCGAAGGGAACAGTGCCGTCGAAACACTCGACGAAAGCAACTGCACCCAAGGACAAAGAGCCCAGCGGATCCTTCGAAAAGGACTCCCGGACAGCAAAGACCCTCGAAAAATCAAGGTCGTCGAAGGAAGCCCGCGAAAAGGACACCTCGACGCCGAGAAACGAAAGGTCGACAACCGCTTTGTCGACGACCAAGAAGCGAGGCGCTCAAACACTCGACGCCGAACAGGCTGCCGAGATGGAAAGGAAGAAGAGGAGGCTCGAGGCCGAAATGGCGAGCATCCTGCAGCGGAAGAAGGACTTCGACGACAAGATGAGTCAGTACACCATCCCGCCGAAGCCCGAGGTCGAAAGGGGCTTCGAGGAGCCTGAACCGCCAAACGCCTGAACCGGTCGAAGAACAGGAAGAAGAGGCCCTGTATTACTTTGAGGGAGAAGGCGAGGAGGAACAGCTAACCTACCAGGACTCGACGTCCTCGGAGGCGCAAGACTTAGAGTGGCATGACCTCGACGCCGAAATGGCAGAAGAGGGGGTAGACACATACCCTTCGAGGCCTTCACCACCAGACGATATAGGGATCTATAATATGGTGGTCAAGAATGCTGCACAGACATATGGGGTGAAATTGGAGGAGGAGAAACCTAAGGCTTGCTTTCTCCTGGAGACCCTCTTACCCACACAAACCAGAAGTCAATTCCTGCCCATGCTCCCTAGTGTGCTGGACCAGGGCAGAGAGGCTTTCAGGGAGCCAGCTATATGTAAATCTGTAACCCCAGAACAGAGAAAAAGTACAAGCACTCCTCAAAGGACCCTGCATACATTCAAGGATCAGTGCCAGCCGATTCAATAATCACAGCAACAGCTAGGAAGAGGGCCAATGTGCCCACAAATGCAGGACCACCTCCTGACAAGGAGAGTAGGAGAATGGACCTCACAGGGAGGAAGGTAGAACGGAGTGCGGCAATCCAATGGCGCATCGCCAACTCCAACGCCCTGATCAACAGGCATGCATACCAGCACTGGGAGTAAGTAGGGGGATCTCCTGAAGCACCTACCGGAACAGTACCAGCAGAGGGCATCCCACCTGGTAGAGGAGGGGAAAAACATGGCAAACACATGTTTAAAGTCGGCCTTGGACGCAGCGGAGACGTCCAGCAGGCAGATGATGATCGGGGTGACTGAGAGAAGGCACGCATGGCTTAGGATTTCGGGCTTCAAGCCGGAGGTGCAGAATAACATCCTGAACACACCCTTCAACGGAGAACAACTTTTTGGGACACCAGTTGACGAAAAGTTAACAACTCAAGAAAGACAACGAAACTGCAAGGGCCGTGGGAGCACTGCAGTTCAGAGGAATGAGAAGGGGTACGCCCTCGAGAAGGCCAAATGGTAGGGGAGGCGACCAACCAAGTACCTCACACCAAACCTTCCAACAAGGTTATCAGGGAAACAGCCAGGGACAGCAGCAACCGGGACAGCAGCAGCAGAACTGGCAATACCAATCGCGGGGCCAGTCCTTTCGAGGACGCTCAAACGGACGAGGACAGGCACGGAGAGGAGGGCAACAACCCGCCTCCAAGTGACTTCGCCAAGAGGCGGACGCCCATCCAGGTAACACCTCAAGGGGGGCAGCCAAGGAGAAAAGAAGTCCAAAAACTGTTTTCAAAAAACCAACAGTTCCCCGAACATATAACACCAGTAGGAGGCAGAATAAAGAACTTCCTCCAGGAATGGAAGAAGGTCACCACGGACAAATGGATACTAAACATCATACAATACGGATACTGTATAGAGCTAGAAAGTCAACCTCCAAACAGGAGACCAAGAAACAAAGTACACTCGGCAAAGGAACTTTCGCTCTTGCTACTAGAAGCACAGGAACTGCTCAACAAGGAGGCAATAGAAATAGTGCCGTGCAAGGAGAGGAACAAGGGGGTCTACTCCACATACTTCCTCGTACCAAAGGTGGACGAAACACTAAGGCCTATTCTAGATCTAAGGTTCTTAAACAAGTTCATAAGGACACAAAAATTCAAAATGACATCTCTGCAAGAAGTAATACCCCAGGTACAGGAGGGGGATTACATGGCGACTATAGACTTAAAGGATGCGTACTTGCACATCCCCATCAACAAAGGACACAAATGCCTACTAAGGTTTGTTATCAACCAAACTCACTACCAGTTCACAGTGCTAGCATTCGGACTCAAATCCGCACCAAGGGTGTTTACAAAATGCCTAGCAGCAGTAGCAGCGCACCTAAGGAGGCAAGGGATACACGTATACCCCTACCTCGACGACTGGCTCGTAAAAGCAAGCTCATACAGCCAATGCAAGCAACACATCCAGCAGGTGGCACAAACACTAATCCAGCTGGGTTTCTCAATCCATTGGGGGAAGTCTTCAATAGAACCGGAACAGGTGAAGATATTCTTAGGGGCAGAGATGAACACGATACAGGCCAAGGTGTTCCCCAGCACAAAGAGAACTTTGGCAATACTGAAAGAGACATGTCTTTACCGCAGGGGGCAAGCTCTGACAGTGAGCAAGCTAATGGGAATGATGGCGTCATGCATACACCTGGTGCCAAATATTCGTCTCCACATGAGACTGTTCCAGGATTGGATACAGCAGCAATGGTCACAGGCAACAGGGAGTTGGGAAGATCTAGTGGTTGTCACACACGCAGTGCATCAGGAAATAGCGTGGTGGAACAAGGAAAACATATCACAGGGGAAACCATTCACACAGCCAAATCCAACAGTGACCATCACAACAGACTCCTCCCAACTGGGGTGGGGCGCTCACATGAACAAACTCAAGGTGAGGGGGTTATGGTCGCAGCAGGACGCGATCAGGCACATCAACTACCTAGAACTAAAGACTGTGTTCCTAGCCTTAAAAGCCTTTCAGAAGGAGCTGTACAGAAACAGGGTGTTGATCCAGACGGACAACACAACCACCATGTTGTATATCAACAAACAAGGAGGAACACAATCAGTAGCACTATCAGGGCTAGCACAGGAAATATGGACGTGGGCCATTCCACTAGAAATAGATCTACTAGCAGTACATCTTCCAGGGAAGGACAATGTGGAAGCAGACAGACTCAGCAGGCAGACTTCAGCATCCCACGAATGGGAGATCAACCAACAGGAAATACAAAGAGTATTCCGGAAGTGGCGGACACCGCAAATAGACCTATTTGCAACACACCAAAATGCCAACACTTCGCATCCAGGCAACCAGACCATCGGTCACAAGGGACTGCGCTATGGATAAGTTGGTCAAACATTTGCATACGCTTTTCCCCCGATACCACTGATACACAGGGTACTCAGCAAATGCAGGATCAGCAACATGTCGCTAATTCTAATAGCACCTCAGTGGGCCAGACAGTCCTGGTTCTCCAGCACACAGATTCCCAAAGAGAAGGGACCTGTTAACAATGCAGAACGGAAGGGTGCTACACCCAGAGCCAGAGAGCCTCAGCCTAGCTGCATGGCTCCTGAAGACCTAGAATTTGCGCACCTCAAACTACCAGCAAGCACAATGGCGGTGCTCAGGGAGGCAAGGAGACCTACCACAAGAAAGTGCTACGTAGCAAAGTGGAAAAGATTCTCCGAATGGTGCATTAGGGAGAAACTCCAAAGGAGAATCACAAAGGAATCAACAGTACTAAAATACTTAACGCACCTACTACAAAGTAAACTAAGCTACACATCACTAAGGGTACACTTAGCAGCGATAGTGCCTTACACGAGAGGAGAAACAGGGAAAAGTTTCTTCACCTCACAAGTAGTAAAGAGATTCCTAGAAGGAGCAAAGAGAATCGCACCTCCAAACAGAATACCAGCACCAGCATGGAACCTCGACATGGTGCTAACTCAATTGATGAAAGCACCATTTGAGCCTATTCACAAGGCTACGCTACACATGCTCGCGCTCAAGACAGCCTTCTTAGTGGCTATCACATCACTACGAAGAGTAAGTGAATTGCAAGCACTGACACTCCAAGAGCCCTACCTGCAAATACACAATGATAGGATTGTGATGAGGACAGACCCACACTTCATGCCGAAGGTGGTGTCACGATTCCACATCAATCAAACAATCCAAATACCTAGTTTTTTCCAAAAACCTGCCACAAGCACAGAAAGGGCGCTACACACACTGGACGCCAGGAGGGCGGTAATGCACTACATAGAAAGGACAAAAGAGTGCAGAAAGACAAAGCAGTTCTTTGTTTCCTTTGCCAGCAGTTTTTTGGGGCGACCAGTTACCAAAAATACCATTGCACGGTGGATTGCACAAACCATACAACTCTGCCACAAACAAGCAGGGCAACTGTTGCAAGGAGCAGCTCATGCTCACTCAAGGAAGAAAGGAGCAACGATTGCATTTCTAGCTAACACACCAATTCAAGACATTTGCCAAGCTGCAACATGGTCTTCAGTGCACACGTTCACTAAGCACTACTGTGTAGATATCCAAATGAACAAGGAAGCGCAAGTGGGACAGAAGGTCTCACAACACATATTCAGTAACCAGACCTCATCTTCCACCCAGCCACCACAATAAGGACAAACTGCTACAAAGTCTATGCACAGCATAGTGAATCCAGAAAGATTCACGTTGCAAAACGTATAGTTTCTTACCTGTCGGTGTAGTTTTGCAGCTTGAAGACTTTCTGGATTCACTAGCGAACCCACCCTCCTCCGCCAGAAAGATGAGACAGGAGGAAAGGGATTAAAACTGGAGAAAGACTTAAAGGATTACAGGAGAAACAAAATAACACGACAAGAAAAAACAATCCGAAGATGGCGACCAAAGGTGTGAGCTTCCGGAGGAAGCGCGTCGACGTCACGAAGGACACCAAATGGTGGTATGTCGACGCCCACCTGGGCCACGAAAAAAAAAAAGAGAGAAGAAATACTACAATTCCGGACCCAACCACTAGGTGGCGGAATAATGCACAGCATAGTGAATCCAGAAAGTCTTCAAGCTGCAAAACTACACCGACAGGTAAGAAACTATACGTTATATAGCGCACAGCTACTCAACAAGCTTGTCCCAGCGCTCAGACAAGCGTCCCCGACAACCCAACTGACACACCCTGTCGCTAATGCTATGAAATGCTGCTAAAGAATGGGCGATCATTGACGGAATAACCAGGTTTTAAGCAATTTCTTAAACGTGGCTAACTCTGTCACAGATCTCAATGACCTAGGGAGCGAGTTCCAGGCCTGTGCTCCTAAGAACCTGAAAGAGATGCCGCCCGACCGGGCACGGAATATTCTGGGAACAGAAGACCGGTTCAGGGAGGAAGATTTCAGGGTTCTTGGGTGGCCCGTATTGGGCTACTCTCCTGCTGAGGTAGCCCGCGCCACTCCCATGAAAGGCCTTGAAGAATAGCACCAAATCCTTGAACCTGATCCTCTTTTTTTACTGGGAGCCAGTGAAGAACTTTGAGATGTGGGGAAATATGGGTCCTTGGCTTCAGCATAAGAACTGCTCTGGCGGCTGCGTTTTGGGCCACCTGCAGGCGCCTAAGCAGGTATTCAGGAAGGCCCAGTTACAGGACATTGACATAGTCTAGTCTGGAAGTAACCAGTGCCTGGTCCGCAGTCTTCCTACAGTCCAGGGGCAATAGTGGGAGAAATTTCTTCGGCATCCGCAAGAGGCCAAAGCGGGTTCCCACTACCGATTGGACTTAGACGACACTCTATGAGAGCCCATCATAATGCCAAGGTTTTTTTACCGTTTGTTGGGCGGAAAGCGGAGGTGACATGTCTTCTGGCCACCAGTGTCTCCATTCATCCGGAGGAGGAGTGCCAAAAAAATAATTTCTGACTTCTCCGGGTTACATTTCAGTTGGTTGGTCCTCAACCACGCAAACACAGTAGAAAGGCAGATTCTGATCTTCTCACCCTTCAAGTCCTCTCCCCTGTCACAGGTAAACAGGAGCTGCGTATCGTCTGCGTATGAGAATTTTAGCACTGTACGCCTCAGCCAGCGATGCAAGAGGGGACATATACAAATTAAATAGCGTGGGGCTCAAAATGGAGCCCTGTGGAACCCTGACATTAAGACTGGGGATTGCGGCTGTAAAGGGAGGTGTCCAAACCTCCTGACCTCAAAAAGGAAGAGACATTTTAGAACAGAGCCGCCAATACGGAGTGCCTGCATCCTGTCCAGGAGCCTATTAATGGGAACGGTATCAAAGGCCGCTGACCGATCTAATAAGATCAGGATGGCTTTCCCTCCCACATCGAGGCTCTCTTTATCTGAAAGAGACACGTTAGTGACAGATTCCTTACCTTAGAATATCCCAAGGCGTCAGGCTGGATCCGGAAAGTTTTTGCGTAGCAGTACCCTTGCGCGTCGGTAGGCGGCGTCGTGCGGCTCCGCGTCCGTCGTCGGCGTCGTGATCGCCGGGATGACGTCGCGGGCAGTACTTAGACGCCGCTCCTGCGCGCTGACGTCAGTTCTTCTTTTTCCGCGCCAGCAAGCGCAGATCCGGGAAGAGCAGTGCCCTAGTCATTTTTTGACTAACTTTTTTGGTGAATTTTTTCATTGTTTTTTTTCTTCGAATCGACTTCAAGGTGTCGTAGGGATGCCCGGATTTAAACGTTGCGGCGCCTGTGCTCGGATGATGTCCATCACAGACCCGCATCGGGAGTGTCTCTTCTGCCTCGGCCGAGGCCACGACACGGAGTCTTGTTCCGACTGCCGGGCCCTCAACCCGAAGGCTTTGCGAGAGCGGTCTCGAAAGCTCCTCGAGGCCCGGCATTCGGCTCCGCGGAAGCCCCGGTCGCGTGAGAGGTCCAGGGGTCGATCGCGGAGTCCTCACCGGTCGTCGGCATCGAAGTCTTCTTCGTCCGGTAAGTCCAAACACAAAAAGTCCAAACAGCATCGTCGCTCTAGGACTTCGCCTCGCCGGTCTCGCGACTCGGCTGAGGCCCCTCCCGGCACCGTCCCCGCCCACGCGGCCCCGGACATGCCTGTGGAGTCGCCCCCGCAATACCCGTCCTTCCCGGGTTCGGGGGCGGATCCGGCCCAAATACAGGTATTCCTGTCGGCCATGGCCCGCCTCTTCGGGCCTCAAGGTCCCTCCGGTGCGCCTTCGGGCCCCGCGGGCCCTGATGGGGTTGCTCCGGCGTCGCCGACGGCTCCGGCCCCGGCGTCGCCCGTGCCTCCAGCCTTGATCCCGGCTCCGGCTTCGGCCCCGGCCTCGATCCCGGCTCCACAACCCCCATCGACGCCGGTCGACCTAACGACACCTCCGCCGGCGCCGATGTCTCTGGTGCCGTTCTCGACGCCGCCCGGAGCCCAGGACATGCCTGTGGAGTCGCCCCCGCAATACCCGTCCTTCCCGGGTTCGGGGGCGGATCCGGCCCAAATACAGGTATTCCTGTCGGCCATGGCCCGCCTCTTCGGGCCTCAAGGTCCCTCCGGTGCGCCTTCGGGCCCTGATGGGGTTGCTCCGGCCCCGGCGTCGCCCGTGCCTCCAGCCTTGATCCCGGCTCCGGCTTCAGCCCCGGCCTCGATCCCGGCTCCACAACCCCCATCGACGCCGGTCGACCTAACGACACCTCCGCCGGCGCCGATGTCTCTGGTGCCGTTCTCGACGCCGCCCGACTGTTCCTTCCGGCTCCGGACATGGACCCGGACCGACGTCGGTTCCGGCGCCCATGGGACCTTGGGTCCCAAATGTCCCTCCTCCTCCTCATTTTGAACCAGAGGAGGACCAGGAGGACTGGGAGGGGTCTGATGACCCTCTGACACAGCAGTGTCAGTACGATGAGGACTGGACAGAGGGTCTAGGGGAGGCCAGTGGTCTAGATACTTCCCCTGACACTGGCATGCGGTCTCCTCCCGTGGCTACGGAGGAGGGAGCCAATTTTGCAACGGTGTTGCGTAGGGCGGCTGGGGCCTTACATCTCCAACTCCCTACTGTGGCGGTCAAGCCTAATCTCTTGACAGAGGTGCTTCAGCCGGCAGCCTCCTCTGCGGAGACTGTGCTGCCGTTTAACGACGCCCTCACTGACGTTCTTTTGGGCACCTGGTCCAAGCCCAACACAGGGGCTCCTGTGGATAGGAACGTGTCCCGACGCCATCGCCCAGCTCCGGGCGACCCCCTGTTTCTCTCTGTCCACCCCACTCCTGAGAGCTTGGTTGTCCAAGCCTCCGCTTCCCAAACCGCCTTCCCTACCGCTCCTCCGGATAGGGAATCCAAACGCCTGGATCAATTTGGGAAGAAGGGTTTTTCTTCCTCCAGTGCTGGCTTGCGGTCCGTCAACACCGCTTGTCTTTTGGGCTGATATACCCACTCCTTGTGGGATTCGGTGGCGACTGTTTTGCCCCAGTGTTCTGAGGAGGTCCAGACACTGCTTTCCCGCGCCATTGCGGAAGGAAGGGATGCGGCCAAATACACGATACGATGTGGCCTTGATACCGCCGACTCGCTGGGCAGGTCTATTGCAACGACGGTGGTGCTGAGACGCCACGCCTGGCTGAGAACCACTGGTTTTTCAGGGGATGTCCAGAATACTCTCATGGACATGCCCTTTGATGGAGTCGGTCTTTTTGGGTCCAAAGCAGACCATGCGTTGGAGCGCTTTAAGGACTCACGGGCTACTGCCAAGTCCCTGGGCCTTTCTGCTACACGCCCTCCGCTGACTTCTGCTTTTCGCCCCTATCGTGGCCACGGTAGGGGCGCCCCGTCACGTCAGCAGCCCAGCCACCGGCCCGCGCAGCAGGCGTCTCCGCGTGGCCGAGGACGTGGATTCCGCCGTGGCGGATCGGGCAACCAGCGTGCGGGTCAGGCCACCACCTCCAACCCGTCCGCGGCCTCCAAGCCCTCCTAGTCCCTCCTTTCAGGTGCACAGCACGCCAGTAGAGGGCAGGGTCCGCCATCACCTTCCCCACTGGCGTACCATCACCTCGGACAGGTGGGTCTTGGACATTGTCCGAAGGGGCTACTCCCTCCCCTTCGAGACCACCCCCAGCCATGCCACCTCAATTCCACCGCATGTCAGGGGATCACTTGGTACTTCTACAGAAGGAAGTCACGGCCCTCTTGACCAAGAGGGCCATCGAGCGTGTTCCGACCCCAGAAGTAGGGCGTGGTTGCTACTCCCACTACTTTCTGGTGCCCAAAAGGACAAGGAGGACATGCGTCCTATCTTGGACCTCCGGAACGTCAATCGCTTCCTCCGGAAGGAGAAGTTCAAGATGCTCACCCTAGCTCAGGTCTTGACTGCCCTCGACCTTGGAGACTGGTTGGTAGCGTTGGACTTGCAGGACGCATATTTCCACATCCCCGTCCTGCCGGCCCACCGGCGTTACCTTCGGTTCACGGTCGGCCCGAGCATTTTCAGTTCACCGTGCTCCCCTTTGGCCTTACCAGTGCCCCTCGGGTGTTCACGAAAGTGATGGCGGTGGTCGCAGCTCATCTGCGTCGGGCAGGGGTTTCAGTCTTCCCCTACCTCGACGACTGGTTGCTGAAGGCGGGCTCGTCCCAGGCAGTCGTCTCCCACCTCCAGACTACGGCCGAACTCCTGCACTTGCTGGGGTTCTCCATCAATGTGCCGAAGTCGCATCTGATTCCTTCTCCACAGCTCCTTTTCATCGGAGCAGTTCTGGACACGACGCAGTTTCGGGCCTATCCTCCCGAACGGCGAGTCCGGGATATTCAGGCTATGATTCCGATCTTTCAGCCTTTATCCTGGGTTTCGGTACGGATGACCCTGAGGCTGCTGGGCCTCATGGCCTCCTGCATCCTGCTGGTCGATCATGCCAGATGGCATATGCGGGCTCTGCAGTGGGACCTGAAGTTCCAGTGGGCGCAGCACCAGGGCAACCTGTCTGATCACGTCCAGATCTCGGAGGGGACTGCAAAACAGTTGCAGTGGTGGCTCTCGAACCGGCAATGGGTCATGGGCAGATCCCTCTCCCTTCCCCAGCCAGAGCATACAGTTGTGACGGACGTGTCCCTTCTGGGATGGGGCGGTCACATGGGAGAGGCGGAGATCAGAGGCCTCTGGTCTCCGGCGGAGTCCCGGCTCCATATCAACCTTCTGGAGCTCCGGGCGATCCGACTTGCACTAAAGGCATTCCTTCCCTCTGTCAAAGGGAAGGTGGTGCAGGTGTTCACAGACAACACCACCGCCATGTGGTACTGCAACAAACAGGGCGGGGTGGGGTCTTGGACCCTTTGTCAGGAGGCTCTGCGCCTCTGGACATGGCTGGAACATCAGGGCATGTTCCTGATGGTTCAACACCTGGCAGGTTCCCTGAACGCCAGGGCGGACGAACTCAGCCGCAGGTGCATGATGGATCACGAATGGCGTCTTCACTCGGAAGTGGCGCAAGGACTCTTTCTACAGTGGGGAGAGCCTTGGTTAGATCTATTCGCCACCGAAGAGAACGCGCAATGTCATCAGTTCTGCGCGTTGGGATTTCCAAGGCGGCACTCGCTCGGCGACGCTTTTCGTCGCGAGTGGAGTTGCGGTCTGTTGTACGCCTTTCCGCCTATACCACTTCTACCCAGAGTGTTGAAGAAGATTCGGCACGACCGGGCCCAAGTCATTCTTGTGGCTCCGGACTGGGCTCGAAGAGTTTGGTATCCCGAGCTACTCAGTATGAGCATAGATCCCCCGATCCGTCTGCCTCTTCGGGAGGATCTTCTGTCGCAGCAGAAGGGGTCGGTCCTCCACCCGAACCTGTCCAGTCTACACCTGCTTGCGTGGAGATTGAGCGGCGGCAGTTAATTCCTTTCGACTTGCCTCCCGAAGTTTGTGATGTAATTCTGGCAGCCAGGAGTCCCTCCACTAAGGTGGTATACGCCTGCAGGTGGAACAAATTTGTGGCATGGTGCACAGCAAAGGCTGTGAATCCCCTTTCTGCCGCTCTTTCTGAGGTCCTTCTGTTCCTTCTCTCTCTGGCCCAACAGGGTTCTGCCCTGGGTACCATCAAGGGTTATCTTTGTGCTATCTCGGCCTTCCTCGGGCTCCCTGATCAGCCCTCCCTTTTCAAGTCCCCTGTTGTTAACAGGTTCTTAAAAGGCATTACTCACCTCTTCCCTCCTGTTCCGTTTGTGATGCCTCAGTGGGACTTGAACTTGGTTCTTACCTTTTTAATGTGCGCTCCCTTTGAGCCTCTACATAACTGTCCTCTTCGTCTTCTGACTCTGAAGACAGCCTTTCTGGTGGCCATCACCTCCGCTCGGCGGGTGAGTGAGCTCCAGGCTCTATCTTGCAAACCTCCCTTTCTGTCTGTTCATCCAGACAAGGTTGTTCTTCGGACGCGTCCGTCCTTCTTGCCAAAGGTGGTTACTGCTTTCCATATTGGGCAGACCATCACTTTGCCCACCTTCTTTCCGCCTCCGCATCCTTCCAGAGAGGAAGAGAGGCTCCACCGTCTGGACCCGAAACGTGCGCTCTCCTTCTATATTGACCGCACAAAACACTTCCGGGTGGATGACCAGCTCTTTGGCTACGTGGGCGCCAAAAAAGGTCGGGCGGTGCACAAGAGGACCATCTCCCGCTGGGTTACCTTGTGCATCAAGACCTGCTATTCTTTGGCTAAGAAGGAGCCTCCTGTTGGGCTGCGGGCCCATTCCACCAGGGCAACGGCTGCTACCACGGCCTTGGGCCGCGGTGTTCCGCTGCCGGTTATTTGTCAGGCAGCTACGTGGGCCTCGCTGCACACGTTTACAAAGCATTACTGCCTTGACAGTCAGGTCCGGAGGGACGGCTTCTTTGGCCGTTCTGTCCTCCAGGACTTCCTTGTCTGATCTTTGTTCGCAGACCCACCACCGGGGTTGGTATTGCTGGGGTATCTATTCTAAGGTAAGGAATCTGTCACTAACGTGTCTCTTTCAGATGCACAAGTTACTAACTTGTGTAACGATATATCTGTAAGAGACAGTAGTTAGTGACAGATTCCTACCGCCCCACCCATCCTCCCCGTTCTGCGAACTCATTTCTAGGGTTAAGGACATCCCTTTCAGGGCCCTAGTATTTTTCAGACACCTATGTCAGCTTCTTGCATGGCTCTGCGTTCCTGGCGCGGAAAGTCGTGGGCAGAACTGACGTCAGCGCGCAGGGGCGGCGTCTAAGTACTGCCCGCGACGTCATCCCGGCGATCACGACGCCGACGACGGACGCGGAGCCGCACGACGCCGCCTACCGACGCGCAAGGGTACTGCTACGCAAAAACTTTCCGGATCCAGCCTGACGCCTGGGGATATTCTAAGGTAAGGAATCTGTCACTAACTACTGTCTCTTACAGATATATCGTTACACAAGTTAGTAACTTGTGCGATATGTTCAGAGACCTCTAATAATGCGGATTCAGTGCTATAGGTGGCTGTAAAGCCAGACTGACTGGTATGTAAAAGGTTATTTCTCCAGAACCTTGGAAAATGCCTTCAGCAGGGAAATGGGCCTATAATTCGCTGACACTTTGGGGTCAGCAGAAGGCTTCTTAAGCAGTGGCAGGATTTTTGCCTGCTTCCATAAAGAAGGCAAGTGGCCAGTGGCTAACGAGGAATTAAGTATTTTATTTACCACAGAATTTACGGCCGTGGCCACAGTTGCCAACAGTTTTGCAGGGCACGGGTCGGCGGGAGAGCCAGACTTGAGGTCCTCGATAATAGCCAGGGATACTTTAGGTTGCAACCAGGGAAACTAAACTGCAGGAGAACGGGAGTAGCGCCAGATGTAGGTCCTGGGGTAGAAGCTAGCAAAGCTTCATGATCATGGGGAGACCCCCTAGTGAAGGATTCTTGAATAGTCACAATTTTTCCGTGAAAGAAAGTCGCTAGTTGGTGCGTCCATTCGGAAGAAGGCGGGAGAGCCTTGGCCATTGAAGACGGGCCGTAAAGGCTTTAACAATATGAAACAGCTCCTTGCTTTTGTTGCTAGATGACTCCATTTTGACTGTCAGATATTTTTTTTTGCCTCATAGACTTTAGTGTAATGGGACTTCAGCGCCTGTTTACACTCTCGTTTGGCATCAGGTTCAAAGTTTTTTCTCCATTTCCTTTCTAAGCGTTTGCAGACGCTCTTACTAGTTCTAAGCGCCTCTTTAAACCAGGGAGCAGAAGATCTGATTTTCTTAGGGGTACATGTCTGAAGTGGGGCTAATTCGTGAGCGCTGTGGCGCACCCAAGTGTCAAGAAGAAGAGCATCTCTCTGGATTCCCAGTGAGTTGGGGGGGAGGGGGGGGGGTGGAAGATTCCAGCGCCTCCCCATGCGCAGAAGATGCGACTCGGTGGAAGGCTCTGAACATGCTTTCCTTTTTAATTACGGGAGTCTGACGACCTCTTCCCAGCTTAAGTACCCTACAACTAATAAGATAATGGTCGGACCATGTCAAGTGTAGGGGCACATCCACCTCAAGCTCTACGTTAGCAAAGATCTGCTCGAGGGTGTGACCCCTATTGTGAGTAGGATGAAAGACAAAAGGAGCAAGGTTGAGGACCGAGAGATTCAGTCAGGGAAATGGCTTCCGACTGTGAATATATCCATATGGATGTTGAGATCACCCAAAATCATAAAATGGCTGTATCTGAGGGCTTGAGGTGCAATCACTTCATTTATGGAATTCGGAAAGGAGCCTGCTGGGCCCGGGGGCCTGTAAATCAGAGCTCCTGCTAGAGATTGCTGTGCTGATAGGGAGCAGTGGAAACCTAGGCATTCTACACCCTCCAGCTGTCTCAAAGAAATAGTATTGCATACATATTCTTCTTTATAGATAATCGCTACTCCCCCCTCCTTTGCCGACCAGGCGGTCCAACCTGAGGACCTTCTAGCAGGGGGGGGGAATCACTGCAAAGGTGGGGTTTGAGAATTGCGTAAGCCAAGTTTCCGTAAGAAACATTAAATCAGGAAGATATTCTTGCAGTAGATCAAAGATCTGAGATTCGTGTTTCTGCAAGGAACGTGTGTTAAGCAATAAAGCCTTAAAATAACCTCCAGAGCAGACCTTGGCGCAGCCCCCAATAATATGAGCTGTTTTCATGGTAGATAACTTGTCGCCATGGGTGAGAACCCAACTGCAGCGCGCACATTTAAAAGCAATTTCTCCCCCCCCAGATCAGTGACTTTACCAATGCATTTCTTCGTCGCACCGAGGCTGAGCAGTGTAGAGGTGTCCTACTGGATGCGCTGTTCAAGAACCCCGGTAAATCCGACAGCATGGCCGGTGCCGGACGCTGACGGGCTCAGATGGGCTTGCCTTAAGCGTGCCTTCGGCGCACCAGTGGGGCGTCCGCGCAGTGCCCTTGCTTAGAAACATGAAGACTAGAGCACGTACAATCGGCAGTTGCGTCGCTCAACGTGCTATCGGGTGGGAGAACCCAGAAATGTCAGTCCCCACCTCCAGGTACAGAACAAATTCAAGCAAACAGTAAGAACATTAAATACAGATTAAAAACAGAGTGCAAGTGTGCGGCGAAAAGCTAAAAACAGGGTTTGTTTAAGAGCAGGTAAAACACGCGTGTAGCAGCAAGGCTTATGAGTAAGGTTACAGCTCCTAACATTCTTTCTTATCGACAGATCGCAGACGGTAATTGTCAATCACTTCAGCTCTGACTTCATCACCCAGCCATGTGGGGTTTCTCAGGGCTCCTCTCTGAGCCCTACCTTACTCAACTTATGTGTCCCCCTGGCCATACTCATAGGGTCCTTTGCGCTACAGGCTCTCTCGTATGCTGATGATATGCAAATAATCGGGTCAATTATCAAAGATACAGAGGCCATCTCTGCCAACTTTAAAAATTGCATGCAGGCAGTAGCCATCTGGATGGGCTAAAACTATCTTGGACTCAATGGAGACAAGATGGAGGTCTTGATCTTTGGTAGCCGACATCCATATGGAAGAACTCCTGGTGGCAGGAAATGCTGGGCACACTACCCACTCCGACAGATTCTGCAAAAAACCTGGGATTGTTGGTAGACAAAAACCTGTAGTTTGACCTTCAGGTCAACCGTACAGCATTGCCCTGTTTCAGGATTATCAGGACTCTTAGGAAGGTGTTTCCTTATATCCCTCTCTCGGCGCACAAGCAAGTGGCTCTGGGCCTTGATTTCTTCCAGGCTGGACTATTGCAATGCGCTCAACCTGGATATCAACAAGACTGCAATTGCCAAGTGACTGTCGGTATAGAATGTGATGGTGAAATTGACTGATATTTGGGAATATCAAGAATCAGTCTCACAGGGGTAGCAAAGCTTCACTGGTTACCACTGAACAAGCGTATTACCTTTAAAGCCTTATGCATTGCTCATAAGGCATTACAGAACACTGGGCCTGCAGGAATTCGAGCCATGTTCCAGTGATGCATTCCCTCCAGACAGCTGTGGTCTACAAGTCCTAACTGTGTGATTGTTCCTAAATTTCTGAAGGCACGTGGGGGAGGCAGAGCCTTTTCGATGCCGCAGCGAAGCTCTGGAACTCCCTCGCTAGTTGCATCACTAGCACAAGGTCTCTGCAATTCTAGAACTGGGATTCCCTCTAACCATACTTCTATTCAGGACAAAATCATCAGCGCCTTGACGCCTCTGGGCATTTGTTTGCGCTCATGTAAATCCTCATTTCATCTTCATTTCACTTCACGTGCCCTCCATTGACAGTTTCCGCTGCTCATAGGCCTACAGTATCAAACGTACACACAGCCCCTACCCAGTAGAGCTTGTGCTTTGCTGTTAACCTGCAAGTCCACTAGAGGTGCTCTGTGATCTGGACTGTAGTTTGAGTAATCCGGGGCAAAACGGATGACTGGTGACTAGGGCAGCAGAGTGGCATCGCTTACCCAAGCCATGCAGCATCTATTAATTACAAACTGAGCTAGGTTCATCCTCCGTTTGGGACACAACCAGGCTTTTTCATCCAGTGTCTGATTTCAGACAATGGTGGCCACTTCCATGGTACGTATCATTTTACAAATCTGGAAATAAAATGATTGGTTTAAGTGCTTGTGGCTCCCAAGGTAGTTTATGGTTTGTTGCCCTCATGGTCTACCTTGATGAGTCCTCTTTCCATAAACCAGCCTGTTGCACCACCTTGTGAAGCACAGCATTTGGTGGTGATTAGGCCTGGGCGGTAAATTCCGTTCGCGGAATTTGCGGAATATGGGTAATTTCGCGTTCCGTGGAGAACGCGGAATTACCAAAAATTCTGCGATCCGCGGCTTTGCGGAATTTTTTGCTTGTTTGCGCTTTCAAAATGCGTGTTCTCGAGATTTTCTCCCCGAGCACGCAAACCGCGTTCGCGAACAGGAAAAAAGCATCGCGAACGGGCGGAACAAGCAATTCCGCGTGTTCGCGGAACTTTTGCGTGCTCGCGGAGATTTTTTACCGTTTCGCAGAGCTTTGTGTAGCGCGACTTCGCAAATTCCGCCCACCCATAGTGGTGATGGTGTTGACTGTTGGCTTTACACCACTTAATTCCTTAAACTGGCTGTGGGGGATTAGACTGCTGAATTCTTCAGTGTGACATATTTAAATCCACTTTAAGTGGCCAGATGCTTAATCGAGTATCAGTGAGGTTTCTATTTCCCTCACTTCGTAAGCAAAATGGCTTATTTAATAATTGTGGGTATTCTTATGCTTGGGTATTTAAAATGACGTACACACATATATATGTATTATGTTCAGGTTCTTTGTATTGTTAGCCAAAGAAAAGTTATTGCAAGCTTGAAAATAAAGGAGCCTAATTATCAATTCTGTATTTTCTTTGGATGAATGGAATATGCGGATTAAATATTCAGTACTTTCTTCAGCAAGTACTCCAGCTTGTACCCATGTGGTTGTACTCCATAAGCCCATATAGAAAGTCGCTGTGGTGAAACAAGGGATGCAAAAGCAAACGAGGTTTGCTTGCAAAACCCAGTTGAAGGTGTCGGGGTTGGCAATGCACTGGTTTGTAATCCCATCAAAGCATGACGTTGAAGGAGATGGACTTCAACTGATTTTACTGCCTTAAATAAGATTTTAAATGCATGTCACAATTAAAGTTTTTAAGGGCCCAAAACTGTTAAGACCCATGGTCTTAGTTGTTGCAAGCCCTTGGCCATGGCTACACTGTCTTAAATTAGTTTGGAAGTGTTATGCTTATGCATATCTCCCTTCACCGATGCAGGTGTGGATAGCAAAGCAGCTGACCCAGGACCGCAGCATCCATGCCCGCGATATCGCCATTCTTACTCCATACAATGCCCAGGTGGGTGAAATCAGCAAACTCCTGCGGAAAGAAGACATCGGTGGCATCAACGTCAGCACCATCATGAAAAGCCAAGGTGATGTCTGCTATACAGTTGCGTGGTTACAATTTCCAGTGGTTGGGAGAGTAACAAGTAGATTGGGTAAGGTGGGTGGCGAGGGCAAGGGAAGCATTCAGGGTTTAGTAGTGTAAGATAGTACCCAGGGGTAGTCTGGAGTTGTTCTTATGAATGACTGACGGGTAGGCATACAGAGAAGGCTCAACATCAACCAGATGCTGGCTGAAGTTAAGACATGAGGTATCAAGCTTGCTGGAGTACGGTTATGACTTTTTACCTGATATATTCGGCTCCTTTGATTATTTGTTGAAGGAAGCTTATGTGAGTGCAGCACTGGGAGTGTGTTGCACGTTCTATCTGTATAACATGACTTGTGTTGCCTGCAATATTGAGCAGCTGTTTTTCGCCTGACTGCATGCAGTGAGGTTTCTGTTGGCATTGTGTTCTGATTGTATTATTGTGTTTGTGGATGACAGGCATTGATAATGCTCTTGTGATTGTTCTTGCAGGCAATGAGTGGCGATATGTCATTCTGTCCACTGTGCGGTCCTGCTCACAGCATGAAACCGATATCAGGCCCACCAAAAGCTGGCTGAAAAGAAACCTTGGATTTGTCACAGACCCGAACCAGGTCAACGTCGCTATTACCCGAGCCCAGGAGGGACTGTGCATCCTTGGTAAGCACACTATTGAGGCACCCGAGTGCCAGAGAGGAGTAGGAAGTGCTAATAGTACTGTTTTTGCCTGATAAACGTGCATAACCCCGTAATCTAGTGGTAGGGCCCAGAAAAGCATCTTGTTGTTTTTAGTTAAGGTAACTGACCTTTGAACTCCGACACAGTCACTATAACTAATGATGAGGTTGACCCGACCTCCACAGTTTAGGCAATATCATGTTGGTTTTTGGTTTGGAAAGGCAGATACTGTCGAGAAAAATGTTATCATGAGTGACTGAACCGTCTTCATTGGTGACTGGTTTTTGACATCCAAACTCTGCACTTAAGAGCGGCATACATTCACTCGCAAGTGTGACCACTTTGCAGCTTTCTTCAATTTGTTTCCCGAGGCGGAGATTGGAGGAATGCCATTCAAGTTTTGACTAAGGAATTGTCGTCAATGCCCATGGGTAGATTGACAGCAAATGTGTACGTTATGGCAAGTTATGGCTTCATCTGTATCGCGAAGATTGTGTCATGTTTGAGTGCAGCTTCTCCCAAGATCTTAAGCGAAAAGAGCAAAATGCTGGATAATTTGCATGCTGATGTATATAGAGATGCCTGTCCGAAGGTGTGGTGCAGGATACAATCCTGTGCTGCAAAGCAGAAAGTTCAGAGGTAAAAAAAAAATTGATTCTGCCCAGAGTTGCTACATAATGGATGTGGAAGAGCAGGAGCAAGATTAGGCGACGGACCTGCCCAGGATTGTCCCGACGGTTATTTTAGCTTTAACTAAGGATATGAAACAAGCAATCCATTCATGATGATTGAACATTGGAACATACATTTCTTTAGAAATCACACACACTTGCCATTTTCTACAGTTTCCCTCAAAACGGAACCAAAGTTGGTATTTCCGATCTCCTCCACTCCTTTCTGGGCAGAGAACTGCTCCTTGATCTCCTATCGAAAAGCCAATGCAGCTTCCAGCAGAGCAAGCTGCTTGACCTCGAGCCAAAAAGAAGTGCAGTTGGTGCCAAAAATTACTCTGCAACTGCAGCTTTTACCTTTTGAGGACATTTCAACGTCTGTTGAAGCTGGAAAAATCCTCACACAGAAAAACAAAAAAAGCTGTTTGTTGAAGAAACTCTAGGTGCATAAACCAGGGAATTTAACAGGAACTCAACTCTTGAAGTCTTCCTTTATACATGAACAGTATTACACTCTTGAAAAGATAAATGAGCCATCGTATGATGTTGATACTAGCTGGATCCCGTGAATCCTTACAGGACCATCCAGATGACTTGAATGGACCTTCCTATAGTTCCAGTGAAGAAAAAAATGGATATGAAAGCCTTTTTAGACTGATTTCTTCCTTGAAAGATTGCAACTTGTTTGTCTACCCATAAAAAATGAGGTGGACTTTGACCAGGGCTGGGATCTCGCCTACATAGGGTGCAGTGGAAAAATAGAGGAATCATGGTCCCGTTTGAGACCTAAGAGCCAGTTTCTACCAATGCTTCCAGAAGTTCTACAGCCTTCAGCCTATACTTCAGAGCCTCCGCTAATATCTCGGTTAAAGGACGAGTGTTGCCCTGTTTCTCCACACCCCACATTAATTACATGCCATGAGTCACAACTGGTCCGTCTTAAGATCGCGAAAGCTGAAAAAATACAGGTAGTGGGTAAGAGTTTAATAAGGCAGCAACCAAGTGTAGGTGGATTATTAATTTCTCTGCACTTTACACTTCTATACACACCAGCATTGACAATACTACAGACCTCATGGCCTCCTCAGTCACTGCGTGACTTATCGGCAACCAGACACCAAGGAGACTTACCCATAGAAATACGACGACAAGGACCTGGAGTAAAACATGTGCATGGTTGTCATCCTCCCTCCAGATTGGACCTAACTCTGGGCAGCCTGTGAACTTACCTTGCTGCTTGATGTGCAAGCGAAGTAAGACCTGCCTCACTGCATGAGGATTTGAACTTTCCCTACCAGAATGAGTGTTCCTAGTCCTGGTGAACTGCACATGGTCAAACTAGCAAGAAGAACTGTTGTAAGGCATGGAAGGAGAGCACCATTGAAGTTGGGGCACCGAGAGGTCGTGAAAGCAACCCTTTGGCACCGGTATGGGTGCAGCTGAAGCACAGTTAGACTGTCTGGGACCTGTTTGCCACAAGCAGCACACAAGACAGAGGAGAGGTCGTGCCAAAAACTGGGTCATTATAATCAAATACGAAGGCAAAGACGGTGGCCACATTGGAGTGAATAAAGACAATCCCTCTGTTTTCCTGCAGTGGACTGTCCCCTATATAAAGGGGTGCTCTAATATGCCCAACCACTCAAGACCGATCGAGAATAGCCTGACTTCATGCTACCCAAGAGGCCCCCCAAGTAACCAAAAAGAAGGCGATGGGACATAGAACCAATTTTAATTCGAGACCATTGAAGATTCCTTTCACGGATAAAGATCTGCCAGAGTTGAAGTTCTACAGTAGTTTTGACGTGAAGACCTCCTCACTGATTTCCAGATTTGATGCGGTCAGGAGGAGCGTGTTGGTGCTGTAGGTTAGAATATGTCTCTTCGTGAAATGTCCAGACTCTCCCAGCCCTTGGACATTCAAAAAGAAATTGGAGCCACATGATGGCTGAGGGTTGGCTCTGAAATGCCAAGGAACCATGGATCGATGACTAGAGATACTGGAAAATACTGTTGGTGTAAAGAACCGACAAGTCCTGGTAGTTTGTGGAAATGAAAGACTTACATCAGTCCAGTTTACCTCAACACCTACATCTCTTTCCAGAAACCCCATAGACCTCTCCACTCATCAGGCCGATTTCTTGCAGACATTCCCTGCATCCAGAGCTGGTGGCCGAGCTTTCTCCTATATCACATCCAAACCCTGGAGTGGCCTTCCACTCCACATCAGACTCATCTTCTCTTCTGGGCTTCCATAGGAAGCTGTAAACCTGACACTTGACTAACGCTCTCCAAGAGCTAGTCCTCTGGCTAGTTCTACCCGCCTCGTCAGTGCCTGTAAAGTGCACGTATCAGTTGTGGGGTATACCTATAGCAAGAAGGAGGACTGGGGCTTTTGTTCATGAGGACTAAGTTCTGTTCACGGATGATTAATATGTTGAGTGATCCGATCTTCTTATTCCACCAAACAGGTTTCAATTTGAGTTGCACTGTTCATGGATTATGTATTCTGCCTGGATTTCCTCCTGCATAGGCAAGATCAAATTAAACAGGCCGCACCCTTAGATGCTTTAAATGCCAATAAGGCTGGTCTGGTCTCTCCTGCTACCTTGAGGCACCCACCGCTACTACTGCTTGTGGTGGCTCAAAAACAGTGGGTGCATTTAGCTGCCCTGTGCCACTTTCATATTCGGGCACCGTTGATGTGGGTGCATGTAACTTTCTCTCTCCTCCACGTGTACCCCTGTATTTTATCATTGTACTGGGTCTTTAGTATTCTCTGCCTTGCCAAATGTCTCACAAGAGCCTCTCTATAGAGAGCAGGAACCCAGGCATGAACGCATGAGCGTTTGGATGTGTTGCCTGTCACCCTCCGTTACCTCCATTACACCACCATTATGACAGTCTCCCTCGCCCTCGCCCTCCCTCTCCCTCTCCTTCTTCCTCTCTTTCCCTCCCTCTCTCCCCCCTCTCTCCCTCTCTCCCGCTTCCTCTTTCTCTCCCTCTCTCCCCCCTCTCCCACCCTCTCCTCCCCCACCACCAAAAATAACAAAAACTCCTGGTACGTCACTCTTTTGCTTTCCGCTAGCTTAGGAGACGTGCACTGAAGTGGGGGTTTCATTTGTGGACCGTTTGGTGTGGGTGGAACCTGTGTTGCTTGCCATCACATCAGTCTCTTCTTGTTACTAGGCAACCGTCACCTGCTGCTCTGCTGCTTCATGTGGAAGAGGCTCCTGGACCACTACAGAGAGAGTAATGCCAGTGTGCTGGCCAAGGACATCCAAGTGAAGAAAAGCGTTGGGTAGTACGGAAGATCTATCACCAGTGTGAAACATTAATGCACCCCATGGGTGACGTCAGCCAGACACAGCCGTCCAATCCTTGGCACTGATGGGTGCTCACCCCATTTTTTAAATTGTACTCCTACTGTGACACTGCCAGCCTGGGTCTGGTCCTCTTGCACTATCGTCCATGTAGCACACAATGAGCTTTTATGGCAATTCTGCAGTCTTAACTTATTTTATGCTCTTTTTAACTCCGCTTTTTTTGTGGCGGACTGTGTTTTTTATGAGAGCGTTTTAATCTTATTCTTTATGGCGTTTGAGCCTGAGCTGGAAACTTTTTAAAAATGTGAAGATAATATCAAATAAAGTATTTTTAATACAAATGTTTAAAGCGGTTATGGATCCTTGGAGGCGGATGGGGTGAAGGAGAGGCGACCACCATCAGCACTAAGGGCCTGAATTTTGCCCGATATTTATTTAGACAGAACTACCGTAGGAATTGTTACATGGGAGTGCGCGGGTGAAATTTCCATTGATTACAAGATTATGCGGAGTTGCATGCTGGTTTTTGTTTTTTCACAGCAATTCCACGTTTTTCGGCCAGTATTTCAACCAGACCCTCCTCAATGTTTAAAAAAGTATATAAAATCATGCAAAGTGGCTGGGTAAGAAACTCCTGACACGCTTTCGTCCTGTGCATTTTGTAACCAATTGGGGCAGTAACTCCTTACCGCCCTAGTGTGAATTATCTGGGACACCCTAGAGCAGCTGTTCTTAACCTTTTGACTAAGTCCTTATTGGAAGCCGGGGGCCACCATCCTGAGAAATTTCTACGATTTAGATCGCAAAACAATACACAAAAATACAAAAACAAGTATACACCAAATAAATGTTTTGCGGAATTTGCAAACACAGAAATGTTGCTTCTTTATATGTATATACTTGAAGAACCACCTAGATCTTGTTCATACACTGCTTAGGTCTGTCGGTTACTGAACATAAAGTTACCATATAGCTTTTTTTGTCCAATCAGACTGTCATTTAGCAATCAAAGGCATTATGGATTTGTATTATTTTGCTTTGAGCGTATTGGACTTGCCTGATGTTGAAACAAAAGTTCAGAAACGTAAACCAGATGTGCTGGTGATGGGGTGTCTTTTGGAGTGGGCAGGCAGAGAGAAGATCTGTTCAGATGAGGAGTGTCACTAGAGCTTCCTCTGTAGGGTTGTGCACAGGGAGATGGAAACCTTTTAAGGAGCCGGGAGTCAAAGGGATATGTTTTAAGGGATTGCTTTTAACTTTTATAGCTCTTAGGCCACGTCTGTTTGATGGCATGTTTTGGCATTTAGGGTTTGACATGGAGGCTGCCTAATCGTATACATTTGATGGGGTTTTAAGGTAGAGGCATGGCAAAGAATTGCTTTCCTGGTGCAGTTGGGATACAGAATTGAAAAGAAGAGGCAAGATGAACTATAAGTTATGCTGACGAGTTTTTTTATTTTTTATTTAAATACATTAATTGTCTAGTAGTGTTGCTGTGCTAGACTGCTAGAACTTGCCCTTCAGATTTAAAAATGAAGATCAGGCATTTGTAACTCAAATGCTGTACAAAGTAATACTTTGGTACAATATGTTGAATGGTGACATAGTTACATGGATTAATGCCTCCACCATCCCCCTGCTGATTATATTTGTTACAGAATTAACTTGATGTGAAGACTGGAATGGAAGTTATGGTTACAAACCAAAAACTACATATATTGTCAGATATGGTGAGCTATTCAGCCCTCAGCTACCATGCCATTCCCAGCAGTCTCTAGGCAAAGAGCATGGTCTTCATCAGTGCCAGCGCTCACTTCCCATGCCTCGGAATCTGGTGCGGTCTGCCAGCTGAACAGTCTTTGTCTGATTTCTTGGGTGGTCTGCAGCCATGTCCTTTCCTCAATCCCTCTGCCCATGATACTGCTAGACCCCAGCGTCTTGGGCCATTCCTAGTGCACTCTGCGTGTAGGTTATAGCTTCATCTGTGCCATTCACCTAGTCCCCTTGCCTCTCGAGGGTGTGGGTCATGGCCCTAAAGTATGCCATGGGGATCATGGGTGCATTGTGTACTTTTTGGCTACTCCATGCACCTATTTCATTTCCCCCCCAGCCAGCTTTGCGAGGCCTCTGCTCAGCTGAGGCGAGTGACCTCTGGGTGCTCCCAGGTCATTCTGTGTCTAGGGCATAAAACCAAGGCTGTGTATATATAACCAATGTCTGCAATAAATATGGAAAAGAGCCATTGTATGGCTTTAGTTAGCTGATCAATGATATTAATCTTAAAGTGATATCGTCTATATAATTTGGTGTGTGTGTAAAGAGAAAAAAAAACTGCTGTAATTCAACCCATTAGCAATAGATATGCTCAGGGCCATTAAATGAAGATTAGGTTGCATTACCACTTTTTACCATGTAGAGTATTTTTTTTCTTCGGTTTTTTACCAAGGTGCAGGAGACCGCTCCAACTGGTAGCTACCTTGATTTCCCCACTCCCCCAGCTGCTGTTGAAAAACGTGGAGGGGACCTGATGGCATTGTGAAGCCCATGTCCTATTAGTGTATCAGGGTGTTTAACAGCCCTCTTTTACGTGCACATATCCCTGCTGCAAGAGGATTACGGCTATTGAAACGTCACCAGTTTCCAAGCTGGGGAGGGAACCGAGTTGGGTGGGGCAAAGGAAACTTGTTCCCTGGACTAAGCCACAAGCTGGCAAGGGGGTAGGGTCTTTGAGATATGGGATTACTGGTTAATTAACTGCTGCACTGGGCCTTCTGAGGGGTAGAACGCAAAAGTGATGCCACCTATATGGTAAATTTGCAGACTCCCCGGAACCCTTTGAGGGTCCTCCAGGTGAACCGCCTCAAACCTCACTTTGAGAGGTCTGAAGTAAGCATGCTCTTGGTGACAGATAATGGGGTGGAAGAGGAGAGAGAACCTCTTCCTGACCTCATGTCCACCAAGGAGCACGATGGGTCAGTGGAAGGTGTGAACCTCTCCCCTACACTGAACCCAGAGCAGCAGAGTGACTGTCGCCAGTTGTTGGGGCAGTTTGCCACCCTGTTCTGCCTGACCCCAGGTGTCACCCATTGGTGTACCCATGACATGGTCATGGTAGACAGTTCTCCGGAGAAACACAAAATTTACAGGCTGGCTGACAGGGTCAGAGCCAGCATCAAAGAACAGGTTTCTAAGATGCTGGCGTTCGGGGTGATGGAGCCCTCTAACAGTCCTTGGGCCATTCCAGTGGTCTTGGTCCCAAAGGCTGCTGCACCCGGTGCCACTCCTGAACTTCGGTTCTGCGTGGGATCAATATAGTCACCAGGACTGACGCGCAGCCCATCCCCAGAGCTGATGAGCTTGTCGATCGGTTGGGAGCTGCCAAGTTCCTCAGTAAGTTTGATTTCACGTCTGGGCACTTGCAGATTGCCTTGACCGAGGGGGCCAAGGAGAGTTCTGCAGTCCACACCAGAGGGGCATTACCCGTTCCGTGTTCAGTGTTAACGTGCAAGTTCTCCTACTGTAAATTGTGTTTATGGTTTGGTGTTTCCATGTTTGACTTATTTGATTTACTACTAAGTCCCTAGTATAGTGCACTGTGTTATCCCAGGGCCTGTAAATCAAATACTGCTAGTGGGCCTGCAGCACTTAACACCCACACAAGCAGCCTTTCAAAGGTGTCTCAGACCTGCCAGTGCAGTGCCTGCGCACAGCTTTTACTGCAATGTTGACCTGGCAAGTGCCCCCACTTGACGGGCCCTAACCTTTCCTTTTCTGACGTGTAAGGCATCCCTCAGGTGGGCCCAAGGTACTCCCATGGGCAGGGTGCAGTATATGTGAAAGGTAGGACATGTCCTGATAGTCAAATACTGCCAATTTCGTTTTTCCACAGGCTATCTGTCCCATAGGCTAACATGGAAGTTGCTTTGTAGCATCTTTGTAGCATCTTACAAGCCTAACTTTCCATTGGGACAAGATAGGGAAATGGACTTTAGTATGCCTGAACTCTGGATTTAAAAATATATCTTTTAGTAATGATGATTTTTATATTATGTGTTTGAAAATACCACTTTTAGAAAATGGGTATGTTCAAGGCATGTGAGCTGTAGATCACATGCTTTGCATACTCCTGCCATCTAGTGTTGAATCTGGATGTTTTCAAGTTGTTTTTCTTTGAAGAAGTCTCTAGTCATGAGGTAGGTGCCTCCTTCTTTTAGTGATAGTGCGCATGGGCATCGACTCTATTGTTAAATTGTTTTTTTCTGCCATTGGGTTAGGACATGTATTGCTGCGCTCCGGTTCAAAGCCGTTCTTTGGGTTCCCCTCGGTGCGCAATCCACTCTACCCGCGTCTGTATTGTTTCGAACGCGTATCTCACTTCTCCGCGCATGGTATCAGTCGAGGAAAACCTCTATTTCGATCGAAGATCCTGGGGAAGGCCGTCCGGCCTATCCGCGTCGGTCCACTTTGCAGTCAATGGAACGGACTCCATTTAAATTCTGCCCTCGGTGCCACGCCAAGTATCCGCGCATCGACTCACACGAAGTGTGCAACTTGTGCTTGTCTCCGGAGCACAATGAACAGGACTGCGACGCGTGCAGATCGAAGAAACCGCTCCGTGATCGTCGGGCTCGACGTCACGAGATGCAAAGTCAAAACGTCGAATACACGCCGGACATCTTAGGCAAAGGATCTGAGCACGAATTTGACGCACAAGGGGCCGAGGAAGAACAAGAAGAACTTGTCTACAATCCAGAATCGGACTTCGAGATGGAAGAAGACTTGCCACAAGGTCAACGTCCCGTGAGTACCGAACGCCCCTTAACCCAAATTCCAACTCTGCCAAAACAAAAGGCTTTGCTCCCACCCCGCCTTCGGGCCACTGTCGGCACCGACAAGATGTTTGACGCCCTGCCCGCCGGCTCGGCACTAAAACACGTCACTAAGCCTTCCGGTTCGGGATCGAGTCGGCCAAAGTTTGGCACCGAACCGAAACCATCTGAAAGAAACACGTTAGTTATAGATTCCTTACCTTAGAATTACCCCCAGGTGTCAGACTGGATCCGGAAAGTTTTTTTCATCAGCAGTACCTCTGCGCGTTGGAAGGTGGCGTCGGTCGGCTCAGAGTCCGGCGTCGTGGTCGCCGGGACGACGTCGCGGCAGCTACTAAGACACCGCCCTCGCGCGCTGACGTCAGTTCTTTCTTTTTCCGCACCAGCCAGCGCAGATCCGGGAAGAGCGGTTCCTCAGTCATTTTTTGACTAAGGTTTTCTGGACTTTTGTTGACTTCGTTTTCGAGTCTTCGACTCCGAAGGTGCACGAGGGATGCCTGGTTTCAAGGCCTGCGGTTCCTGTCATCGCATGATGTCGGTGACTGATCCGCACCGCGTTTTTTTTTTTTTTGCCTGGAGCGCGACCACGACCCCAAGTTGTGCTCCGACTGCCGGTCGATGGCTCGGAAGGCTTTGCGGGAGCGGTCCCGAAAGCTGCTTGAGCACTGGCAGTCGGCTCCGCGCCGTTCGAGGTCCCGGTAGAGAGGGAGGTCGAGGGACCGGTCGCGGAGCCACCACCATTCCGGTTCGAAATCTTCGAAGTCTTCGCACTCTGGGTCGGGTAAGTCGAAGCATAAGTCGAAGAAGCATCTTCGACTTCCCCTCGTCGGTCGGCCGAACCGACGAGGCACGCGGGTGGTGCCCCTCCCGCGGCTCCGCGTGTGGAGCCTGCAGAGCAGACTCCGAGTTTCCCTCCCTTTCCGGGACCTGGAGCGACTCCCGCCCAGCTTCGTACGTTCTACGAGGCGATGCATGCCATCTTTGGGCGGACCGACCCCGCCGGCGTGCCTTCGGGCCCCGCGGACTCGGTTGGGGGGGGCCTAGGTCTTCACTGCCGGAGGCTCCGGTCCCGGCGCCGCAGGCCCCCGTGGATCCAGGCCTGCATCCGGATCGGCGCTGGTTGACCTAGTTATGCCTCCACCGGCGCCGCTTCCTCTGGCACCACTACCGTGTTCGACGCCGGTCGGCCCCCCGGCCGTCGTCGACCCCGGCCTCCACCTTGAAGGGGACACGGAGCCGAGCGGGATTTTTGTGCCCCTGTTCACTCCTGGAGCACCTTTTCAACCTGAGTGGCATCCAGATGAAGAGGAGGAAGACTGGGAGGGGTCAGGTGACCCTTTAACGGATCAGCTAGGTTCTGACCAGGACTGGAGAGAGGAACTGGGGGATGCCAGTGGTCTTGATACTTCCCCTGACCTTGGCATGTTGTCTCCTCCTACTGTGCCTACGGAGGAGGGAGCGTCATACGCAGTGGTGTTGCGTAGGGCGGCCGAGGCTCTCAACCTCGAGCTTCCTAAGGTGGCGGTCAGGACTAACCTCCTGACAGAGGTGCTTCAACCGGCAGCGAGCTCTTCGGAGCCCCTGCTGCCGTTTAATGATGCCCTCACCGACGTCCTTTTGGGCACGTGGTCCAGGCCCAACACGGGGGCTCCTGTGGACAGGATGATTACCCGACGCCACCGCCCGGCTCCGGGCGACCCCACTTTCCTCTCCCAACACCCCACCCCGGAGAGCTTGGTGGTCCAAGCTTCCACTTCCAAAGGTGCCTTCCCTACCGCTCCACCGGAAAGGGAATCCAAGAAGCTGGACCACCTTGGCAAGAAAATTTTCTCTTCCGCCAGCTTAGGACTGCGGTCCGTAAACACTGCATGTCTCTTGGGCCGTTATTCCCACTCGGTGTGGAATACGGTGGCGCAGGTGCTGCCTCAGTGTCCGGAGGAGGCCCGGGCAGTGCTCTCCCAGGCTGTTGCCGCAGGGAGGGATGCAGCATACGTTGTGGGCTGGACACCGCCGACTCTCTGGGCAGAACTATTTCCACGTCGGTAGCGCTTCATCGCTACGCCTGGATGAGGTCCACTGGCTTTTCAGGGGATGTCCAGAACACCTTGATGGACATGCCCTTTGATGGCAGTCGCCTTTTTGGCGACAAAGCAGACAACGCTCTAGAGCGTTTCAAGGACTCACAGGCTACGGCCAAGTCCTTGGGCCTCTCCACCCGCCCTGTGCAGTCTGCTTTTCGCCCCTTTCGTGGCTACGGAAGGGGTGCCCCGCTACGTCCCACCCAGAGCCACAGGCCGCAGCAAGTTACCCAACCTTCGCTGGGACGTGGGAACAACCGTCATGGTTCCGGGGGCCAGCGGGCGGGCCAGTCCACTAACCCCCCCCCCCTCTGCAGCAGCCTCCAAACCCTCCTAGTCCGACCTTTCAGGCCCATCAAACACCAGTGGGCGGCAGGATTCACCATCACCTCCCCCACTGGCGCATCATCACGTCGGACAGGTGGGTTTTGCAGATAGTCCGAAGGGGCTACTCCCTCCCCTTCGAGACTACCCCTCCAGCCATGCCACCAAGATACCACCGCATGTCGGAGGATCATCTGGCCCTTCTCCAGCAGGAAGTTACGGCTCTCTTGGCCAAGGGAGCCATCGAGCGCGTTCCTGGCCCAGAAGTAGGTCGTGGTTGTTACTCCCACTACTTTCTGGTCCCCAAAAAGGACAAGGGCCTGCGTCCTATCTTGGACCTCAGGGACGTCAATCGCTTCCACCCGAAGGAGAAGTTCAAAATGTTGACGCTGGCTCAAGTCTTGTCTGCCCTCGACCCGGAAGACTGGATGGTAGCATTGGACTTGCAGGACGCTTATTTTCACATCCCCGGCGTTACCTGCGGTTCATGGTAGGCCACGAGCACTTTCAGTTTACCGTGCTCCCCTTTGGCCTTACCAGCGCCCCTCGGGTGTTCACAAAAGTGATGGCGGTGGTCGCAGCTCATCTGCGCAGATCAGGGGTTTCAGTCTTCCCCTATCTCGACGACTGGCTGTTGAAGGCGGGCTCGCCCAGGCAGTTGTCACCCACCTCCAGACTACGACCGACCTCCTGCATTCGCTGGGGTTCTCCATCAATGTGCCGAAGTCACACCTGATTCCCTCTCAGAAGCTCCTCTTCATCGGAGCGGTTCTGGACAATGCTGGAACATCGGGGCATATTCCTGGTGGTTCAACACCTGGCAAGTTCTCTGAACGCCAGGGCAGACGAACTAAGCTGCAGGTGCATGATGGATCACGAATGGCGTCTTCACTCGGAGGTGGCACAAGGTCTCTTTCGACAGTAGGGAGAGCCTTGGTTAGATCTATTCGCCACCGAAGAGAACGCGAAATGTAAGCAATTCTGCGCGTTGGAATTTCCAAGGCGGCACTCGCTAGGCGACGCTTTTCGTCGCGAGTGGAGTTGCGGTCTGTTGTACGCCTTTCCGCCTATACCACTTCTGCCCAGAGTGCTGAAGAAGATCAGGCGCGACCGGGCCCAAGTCATTCTTGTGGCTCCGGATTGGGGACGGAGAGTCTGGTATCCCGAGCTGCTCAACATGGCCATCAATCCTCCGATCAGACTGCCTCTTCGGGAGGATCTTCTGTCGCAGCAGCAGGGGACGGTCCTCCACCCGAACCTGTCCAGTCTCCACCTCCTTGCGTGGAGATTGAGCGGCAGCAGTGGACTTCTTTCGACCTGCCTCCCGAAGTCTGTGACATAATTTTGGCAGCCAGGTATCCCTCCACTAAGACGGTATACGCCTGCCGGTGGAACAAGTTTGTGGCATGGTGCACAGCAAAGGCTGTGGATCCCCTTTCTGCCCCTCTTTCTGAAGTCTTCTTGTTACTTCTTTCTTTAGCCCAGCAGGGCTCTGCTCTGGGCACTATCAAGGGCTATCTTTCAGCCATCTCTGCCTTCCTTCGGCTGCCGGATCAGCCTTCTCTTTTCAAGTCACCGGTAGTTAACTGTTTCTTGAAAGGCTTAACGCATCTCTTTCCTCCAATCCCCTTCGTTATGCCTCAGTGGGACTTGAATCTTGTTCTTACCTATTTAATGTGCGCTCCATTTGAGCCGCTACATAACTGTCCTTTAAGACTCTTGACTCTTAAGACTGCTTTCCTGGTAGCCATCACTTCTGCTAGAAGGGTGAGTGCGCTCCAGGCTCTTTCTTCCAAACCTCCTTTCCTGTCTGTCCATCGGGACAAGGTGGTTCTCAGGACCCGTCCGTCCATCCTGCCTTCCTTCCTAAGGTGGTCACTGCCTTTCACATCGGGCAGACCATTACTTTGCCCACTTTCTTTCCGCCTCCGCATCCTTCGAAGGAGGAAGAGAGGCTCCACTGTCTGGACCCAAAACGTGCGCTCTTTCTATCTGGATCGCACAAAACAGTTCCGGGTGGATGACTAACTCTTTGATGGCTACGTGGGCGCCAAGAAAGGTCGGGCTGTACACAAACGCACCATTTCTCGATGGGTCGTTTTGTGTATTAAGTCATGCTATTCTCTGGCTAAAAAGGAGCCTCCGGTTGGGCTACGCGCCCATTCCACCAGGGCGACGGCAGCCACTACTGCCTTGGGAAGAGGAGTTCCTCTAAATGACATCTGTCAGGCAGCCACGTGGGCATCGCTGCACACATTTACGAAACACTACTGCCTGGACAGCCAAGTCCGGAGAGACGGCTTCTTTGGCCGTTCTGTTCTCCAGGATTTTCTGGTGTGATCTTGGTTCGCAGACCCACCACCAGGGTTGGTATTGCTGGGGTATCTATTCTAAGGTAAGGAATTTATAACTAACGTGTTTCTTTCAGATGAACAAGTTACTTGCCTTCGGTAACGATATATCTGTAAGAAACATTAGTTAGTTATAGATTCCTTACCGCCCCACCCATCCTCCCCGTTCTGCGAACTGATTTCTAGGGTTAAGGACATCCTTTCAGGGCCCTAGTTTTGTGCACCAGTGGTCAGTGTCTTGCATGGCTCTGCCTTTCTGGCGCACAAAGTAGTGTACAGAACTGACGTCAGCGCGCGAGGGCGGCGTCTAAGTAGCTGCTGCTGCTGCTGCTGCTGCATCGCCGTCGACCTCGACCATCGATCCTCGTCATCATCCTGCGCCATCATCCTCGCCATCATCATCCTCGTCATCATCCTCGTCGTCATCCTCGTCATCATCATCATCCTCGTCATCATCCTCGTCATCATCCTCGTCATCATCATCATCCTCGTCATCATCATCATCCTCGTCATCATCCTCGTCATCATCATCATCCTCGTCATCATCCTCATCCTTCTTACAGATATATCGTTACCGAAGGTAAGTAACTTGTTCTTCAGGCTCAAAGCCGAATACCGCTTCGGAGCCGAAATCATTGACACCGAAAATGAAGCCGCATTTGGCAGCGAAACCTTGTGCCGAAAAGTCATGCTACCCCGGTGCCGAAACCTAAGACTGTTCCGCCGAAGCTGCAGGATCTGATGTTTGACGCACCCAACACCCAAATCGGACTTAAAACAAAAGGAACTTTTATATAAATCCAGATACAGGACGTGTTCTTACTAAATCACCTCAAACACAAACCTGAGTCAGAAGACACCCCTTACTATATTCCTTTGAAGAGGAAGAATGTAGGTACTAACCCCTCCCCTCCTCCTCCACCACGTTCCCCTACACCAACTTCTCCACCTTTGCATCATTTACTGATTACACCAACTAACTCTCCACCACCACCTGATGATGATGATGACAATATTTTACCGATAGACCCCTGAAACGATTATAACAAGGATTCACCTACAGAGAACGACCCAGATCTTTACCCTGTAAAGTCTTCCCCTCCTGACGACAATGTAGGATATCTAGAATTACTTGCTAGGGCTGCAGAATATTATGGGGTACAGTTATTCTAGGAATCTCAAGAGGAAGATTTCCTATTTGAAACGCTCAGTAGCACACAAAGGGCTAGCCACACTCTACCTATGCATAAAGGTATGATGAGACATGCAGATGATATCTTTAAAGATCCAGTGCGTGCTCACATTCTCGCCCCCAGAATTGATAAAAATATAAGCCTGCTCCCTCAGATCCAGTTTTTATTAAAGGACAGTTACCACTAGACTCCTTAGTGGTCTCTAATGCCTGTAAACGGGCCAATTCACAGACTACAGGGGATGCTCCCCTCCAAACAAAGTGTCAAAACTATTCGACGCCTCTGGTAAACGAGCAGCCGCCCAAGCAGCAAATCATTGGCTCATTGCCAACACCCAGGCCCTGCTAGCCAGATATGACAGAGCACACTGGGACGAAATGGAGCAGTTGCTACATCACCTCCCAGATGAGCACAAAGCAAAAGCCCAGGATTTAGTCCAGGAAGGGAAGCTCATATACAATTCCTCAATTAGATGTGCTTTAGATGCTGCAGACACCGCAGCTAGAGAGATCAACACTAGTGTGTTATTAAGGAGACTTGCATGGTTGAGGATTTCTGGTTTCAAACCCGAAGTACAACCGTCTATTTTAAATACTCCTTTTGACAAGAAACATCTCTTCGGGCCCGAAGTAGATAAATCATTAGAAAAAATTTAAAAAGACAGACAGAGGTAGCCAAGTCTATGGGAGCTCTGCAGTCTCCCTCTAATCGGGGCTCCTTTCGTCGCTCCTTTTACCGTGGAGGGTCGAACACCATGTCCTCAGACAATACTGCCGCCTCCTACAAAGGCAACTGTCAATCTTCCTCTACAAGGGGCTTCTTTAGAGGAGGATATAGAGGTAACAGTAACAGTGACAAAGGTCGAGACAGGGGTTCCACACCATGTAATTCCCCCTCCCCCAACAAGCAAAGACTTGCCTACACTTCCCCCGATCATTTAACACCTGTCGGGGGACGTCTTCTACAATTCCTCCCCATTCAGCAATCTATCACCATAGACAAATGGGTGTTAGGAATTATCCAACATGGTTATTGCCTGGAGCTTGCCAACAATCCTCCAAACATTCCACCACGTTCTCACAAAATGTCACCAGAACATTTACATCTACTTCAGCAAGAGGTCCAGTCTCTCCTGCCCAAAGGAGCCATAGAACCTATGCCGTTACAACATCAAGGGACAGGCGTGTACTCCCAGTATGTTCTCATCCCCAAAAAGGACGGCTCCTTGAGACCTATTCTCGACCTCAGAGAACTAAGCCTATACATACTTTCAGAGGATTTCCACATGGGGACACTTCAACAAGTGCTCCCACTTCTACAGGAGGGCGATTTTATGTCTACTCTAGACTTAAAAGATGCATATTTCCACATTCCAATTCATCCCGCTCATCGCAAATACCTCAGATTCATGATAACGGGTCATCATTACCAATTCAAAGTACTACTGTTTGGAGTCACTACTGCTCCCAGGGTATTTACCAAATGTCTGGCAGTAGTCGCAGCACATCTGAGAAGACAACACATCTGTCTTCCCATACCTTGACGACTGGCTCATCAAAGCCAGCACTTACCAAATGTGTCTCCAACACACTCAAACCACTATTCACTTACTTCACCAACTAGGGCTTACAGTGAATGCGTTGAAGTCTCATCTACAGGCTTCCAACACACAAACTTATCTTGGAGCCACAATAGACACTCATAAAGCTCTAGCCTCTCCCAATACAGTCAGGATTTACTGTATCGAGTCCCTTCTCGCTCCATTTCAGCCCAACCAATCCTTGCCAGCAAAAGATTTCATGCACCTGCTAGGGATGATGGCGTCTTGCATTATAACTGTTCCACAAGCTAGACTTCACATGCGTCCCCTTCAAGAATCCTTAGCAAGTCAGTGGAACCAGTCGCAGGGTCAGTTGACAGCTCTAGTGTTGGTAGATGGCTGCACCAATCACTCTGTAGTGGTGGAACCCACAAAATGTATCCAAAGGGTGGCCCTTTTTTGACCCTGTTCCACAGACAGTGCTAACAGCAGACGCATCGCTCACTGGTTGGGGCGCTCACCTACAAAGTCACACAATCCAAGGTTTATGGACTCTAAAGTATAAGAGCCTACATATAAATCACCTAGAGCTACTAGCAGGGTTTCTAGCGCTCCAAGCCTTTCAAACTCGCCTAATAGGCAAAACTGTCTTAGTCCGTACAGACAACATGACCACTATGTATTATATACAAAAACAGGGGTGGACACACACTTCAACTGTCATGCCTAGCACAAGCCATTTGGAAATGGGCCATACATCACAAAATGTATCTCCTAGTAGAACATCTTCCAGGAGTAAACAATCAAATGCAGACCGTCTCAGCAGGCAGAGACCGCAAATCCCCATATTCTTCTTCCCTACTTTCAGGAATGGGGATTTCCTCACATAGACCTGTTTGCCACAGCTCAAAATTCAAAATGCCCAAGCTTCGCCTTCAGGTTCCCACACCCGCTCTCCAAAGGCAATGCCCTATGGATGAACTGGTCTGGGATATTTGCCTACGCTTTTCTGCCTCTCCACACATTCCGCTGGTAGTTCGGCAGCTCAGACAATCCTCCCTCAAACTCATTCTCATAGCTCCCACATGGGCATGTCAGCCTTGGTTCACCACCCTGCTAGAGCTCTCAGTAGTTCCACACCAAAAGCTGCATCTCAACTCCAGAGCCATGGAGAAATCGGGCATCCAAATCCCAAGGAACTCAACCTAGCGATTTGGCTCCTGATGTCATAGAGTTTGGTTATTTACAATTGCCACCAGACTGTATGAATATCCTAAAGGAGGCTAGGAAACCTACTACTAGGGCATGTTATGCAGCAAAATGGAAAGCGAATTGTTATACTGTAACAATATCAATCCCCTTGATGCTTCAGTGCAAAACATCATCTGTTATCTCTTAGACTTACAGCAATATGGATTAACCTACACATCCATTCACTTGCATCTAGCTGCAGCAGCCTCATACTTACAAAACAGACAACACTTGTCTCTATTCAGAGTACCAGTGATTAATGCCTTTATAAAAGGACTAAAGAGAGTAATACCACCAAGAGTTCCACCTGCACCAGTATGGAACTTAAACATAGTCCTTACAAGGCGAATGGGTCCACCTTTTGAACCAATGCCCAGGTGTCAATTACAATTCCTCTCATGGAAGGTTGCTTTTCTTATTGCAATCACTTCCTTAAGGAGAGTTGGTGAACTCCAGGTACTAACTATACAAGAGCCTTTCTTTCAACTTCACAAAGACAAGGTGGTTCTTCGAACCAATACCAAATTTCTTCCTAAAGTAGTTTCTGCCTTTCATTTCAATCAATCGAGTTACCTGTGTTCTTTCCACGGCCTGATTCTGCTACAGAACGAGCTCTACACACACTAGATGTAAGAAGAGCTCTACTATATTATGTAGAAAGAACAAAAGACTTTCGTAAGACAAAGCAACTTCTTGACGCTTTTTCCCCACCACACAAAGGCAATCCCATATCTAAATCAGGCATTGCAAGATGGATTGTAAAATGTATTCAGACATGTTATACGAAAGCTGAAAAGAACATTGACAATACCCCCTAGAGCGCATTCCACCCGCAAAATAGGGGCTACTATGGCCTTCTTAGGAAATATTCCCTTAGCTGACATCTATAAGGCAGCAACATGGTCTACACCGCACACATTCACCAAGCACTATTGTGTAGATGTGTTAGCGAGGCAACAAGCTAATGTAGGTAGGCCAGGCAGTACTTGAAATACTTTTTCAAACAACTGCAACAGCTACAGGTTAGCCACCTCTTTGGGAGAATACTGCTGTATTGTCTATGCAAAGCATGTGATCTACAGCTCACATGCCTCGAACGGAAAATGTTACTTACCCAGTAAGCATCTGTTCTTGGCATGTAGAGCTGTAGATTAACTTGCGCCCACCCACCTCCCCGGGTACCTATATCTGTTGCAGTTTCTTACTTGTGTACATATGCATGGACATCTTTATTCTACACTTACGAACTCCATTCTCACCCTCTGCTGGAAAACAATCTAACAATGGAGTCGATGCCCATGCGCACGATCACCGAAAGGAGGAGTCGCCTATCTCGTGACTGGAAAGACTTCTTTGAAGAAAAATAACTTGCAAACATCCAGACCCAACACTAGATGGCAGGAGTATGCAAAGCATGTGAATCTACAGCTCTACATGCATAGAACAGATGCTTACTGGGTAATTAACATTTTCCTTTTGAGTCCAACCATTCTGTGTGCCTCTGCTGGTTTGTGTTTTGACTGCCTGTTTTTGGAGTGAAAGAGGCTGGCGATGTGCATTCACTATATACAGCCACAAGGGTGGTTGAGGCGTGTCCTGCCTTTCCTGGGTGACTCATAGTTGGACTGAATAGACCTGGTCTGCATTTAGAGTGGTGGGAGGAGTTTTCACTAGCATTTGAATAGGCAGTCTCTCCTCTGCACAATGCTGTCTCCACCTCCTGTAGTGAAGCTGGACCAGAGAGGGCAGAACTGGTTTGCACTGGGCTCTGAGACCCTTGTCACAAAGAGGAAAAAAGGGAAATGTGGTAAAATATTGAGGCCCTGACCCCAGGACTTTAGAACTCTTTTGGATCAAGGAACCTGCCAAGAAGAAGAGCTGGAGAAGGTGTAAGGAGGAACTACCACTTTGCTATGTGCTTTGCTGTATTAGCCTACAGTGGCTACTTCTGTCTTGGGCAGAGAAAGGGCTGGACTGAACTTTCTACAACTTCTTTGTTTGAGTTTCTCCAAGGGCTTGAGGTAGAGCTTGTTCCCTGTTTAAGAAGTCTCAGGAACAGCAAAGACTTAAAGTTCATCTGCTGCCAGCACTGGGAACTGTATGTCTTGTGCTGCAACAGAAGAAAAGCAACCAGACGCCGTCAACGATGCCGCTTTCGGCTCCGTGTCCTGGAGGCACCACAGAGGGCATCGCAACCCTGGTCTCGCCCTTGCCGCAGCTTGCACCGTGACCTTTGGGCGCCGCACTTCACACCGCCTCGCTTCACACCACCGCCCTGGTATCCCCGACATTGACGCCGCTGCTTGCACGTGGTATGAGGGCACCGCTCGTAAGTTACATGACACACTGCCCCATCCCACCCCCATCCTTGGCCTGCCTGTGCCGTAGACTCCGGTTCGTCAGCCGATGATGGCACTTCAGCAACGACAACGCTGCTGCCTGTACTGTGACCTGCCAGCACTGCAACGAGTACTGCCCCATTTCGCACCTTAGCCTGGTCCCACCAACGCCTCTGGACATCGCCACTGAGATGCTGCATGCACCGCAACTTGAGGGCAACGCACTGCTGCACTTTACACCTCAGCCCGACGTCATTGCACTTGACGTCAACCGCACGGCCCGATGACTTCTGCACCGACCTCTGGAACCGCCGCCTGCTGATGCTGGCTCTTCGAGGCTCACCCGGAGGACACCGACACCCTGCTTTCTAAAGGTACTGTTTGCGGGTCTTCCCGACACCATAGCTCACCTGCGACGCTGCGGTCAGCCAGAATTGTTTGGATTTGTTGTTCACGACGCCGTGATAGCCCCGGACGGAGCTATCGACTTCAAGGAACTGCATTTTAAGTCTATTTTTGCCTATTGAAATTTCTAAGATCTGTGTGGTGGATTTTTATCGTTTTTGGTCTTGTTCTGCATAGATGAAATATTGGATATTTTTCTAAAACTGGTGTGGTGCTTTTGTAGTGTTTTCACTGTAGTATTGTATGTTATGTGCAAATGCTTTACACAATGCCTCTGAGATGAGCCTGACTGCTAGTGCCGAGCTACCAAGAGGGTGAGCAGGGGTTATCTTAGAAGTGTATCCCCCTTATCCTGACTAGGAAGAAGGGTCCCTAATTGGACAGGGTAACAACCTGCCAACTAGAGACCCCCATTTCTAACAAATAGGAATTCTGAAAGCAGTACTATAGGCAAAACCTGATATCTACCATGCCTCAAGAGAGAATATATAAAATGATTACCCAACATTTCTTGAAATAGAACATCAAGCACATCCAAGAGGAATATGAAAGACTCTTCGTCTGATCAGCCAGTTTTAGCGTGGTGTTAACTTTTGGCAGTCCTGTTGACTGTTAATAGTTTTATACCAACACCAACCAGAAGAGCCTGTAAATAATGTGTGTTTAAAGATAAACAACTTCTCTTTGCATTTGAATATAGGCAACCATGAGGACAACTAATCTTAAAGAAGCCACTTTAGAACCGAACACAAACAATAATATAAGAAGTTGCCAAGACAGATGGAGAAGGTCCCAAAACTACACACAGCAATCCCAAGAGTTTCCATCAAAGTTCAGAAGATGTAAGAAGTAGATAGGAACACTACATGATGAAAATAAAATGTTTATTATAGATTAGGAAAGGGAATATAAACCCCTTTTGAAAGCCAATCGATCATTTCTCTTCTATATAAGCTGCGTGCCAATATAACCTTCATCCAGGAGACCTATTTAAATGAGGGAAGAATGGTTGAAATTGGAAAATGGTTGGGTGAGGTAGTATAAAGCAGGTGGATGGGTGAGGTAGTATTCTCGGACAGAATAGGCAAAAAGAACAGTATGATCATTTGATTTGCTAAGCACCTCAAGATCGTCATCGTCTCATCTAAGTACGGCAATAAAGGATGGTGGTAAAGCGGACTATAAATATCCAAAATGTAACTCGCTCCTTAATTTGCTTCAATGTCAGGTGACCCATTGTTCTGGATAGAAATTAAAGATCTAATTAGATAATCAAAACATGGAAATCTGATCAATGGCGGTGGTTGTAATACATGCTTGTATGCAATAACGGACAGGAACAAGCATTGGCATAGCTAATAGGTCTCGCCTTTGGGACCTTATAAGTATTTAGTTATGCAGCATAATATCCTTACTGCAACAACATTAACTGTTGCATGGCTAAACACTTATAAGGTCCCAAAGGCAGACCTATTGGCTATGCCAATGCTTGTTACTTTGGTCCCTGCAGCAGGCTGCCATAACCTGGCAGGCAAAGCTGTCAACCTACATGGTAAAATCCTCAGTTGACACATCGGTCTGCGACTGGATGCACAACCAACAAATCGTGCAATAGAACTAATTATTAAGAGGTGCTGGTACTTTCTTCTACCCCACAGTGAACAGCAACTCTGCCTCCCGTTAGAAGGTATATTCCATGCTTGACAAGTTCACTTGCCATCACAGTTTCATTTAACTGGTAGACTGTTACAGGGAAGTACACAGGTTACGGCCAAGAGTGGCATACAGGGGGGGGGCGTGGCCAGCAGCCGAAGGGAATGGTCGCTCACTAGTGCGGCTCCGTAACCCTCACCCGTAATCCTGCCATAATCCGCCTACAATCCGACTCCAAACCCGAATTACACCACAACATCAATCTGTGGTGGCACAGGCTGCATCTTCAGCTCCTCAAACCGGCCGAAACACAGACCAAAGGCATCTAAAATGGGACGGTACGAGTGTGAAGCGGCAAAGAAAATGGCAGAGTCTACGCCTAGCTGAGCCTCGAAAGTGAAACCACCGAGACTCCCGCGGTAGACCTGGTAGGCGACCTCACAGATTGCAGCCGGGGTGGTCAGGAGGCATAACTCCATGTCAAACACAAAGGCACCGAGGTGCAGAGACCGGCGCTGACTGCCAGGACTACTGCGGGCAGCGAGCCGCCGATGGTCGGCCACCCGAGAAGAGGAGAAGCGATTGAAGATTAAATTGAGCCGCCTGGCAGGTAAACACTCAACGGCTCCGATTTCGGCCAGTATTGAGCCGCCATCCTTGCCGACCCTGCCCTGCCATTAACAAACTCGCTACTGCGTGAGGTGCAAGAGGCGAAGACCGGGTGACCAATAAGTGCAGCCCGCCCGGAGTTCAGACTCGCCTACCTGAGGGAGCCGGGGCACTGTAGACACTGTGGCTGTGCGGCGGAGCGAAATCCCGGTCCAGAAGCTGACGGCCCCTAAATGCGAGCTGAGAAGCCCCGGGTGAGAGAGCGGTGAGGGAGAGACAACGCAATTGTAACTGGGCCCAAAACGACTGTGTGGCCGAACTGCAGAGGAGAGGGGCGGCCTCGCTGAGGGAGATCGGTGAAATGACGGCACTAAAAGGTAAAGCCTGTGAACTGAAATAAGAGAGGAGCGGGGAAGAGAGAGCGCGGCAGCCTGCTGAGCTGACCACACGCTCGTGCACAATGGCCATGTTTTCAATTATCGCGCCCGCGTCTGGGCACGATAATTGCAAACAGATGGCGGCCGTGCGGGTAACTGCACGGAAAAGGCCATTGTGCACGAGCGTGTGGTCAGCTTTTTGAAGCCCCTTACATAAAGTCTTCGCCAGAGCAGCGCTTGTGCGCTACTCTAGGCTCAACCTAAAAAGAGGTCTGATATATCCCAAAACAAGTTTCAGACCGAACAATCACCGACGAAGACCTATTGAGTTTTGGCACATTGCAAACACCGAAGAATTCACCCTTTTCTCCCACTCAAATTTATCAAGCCTTGGCGCTGATGTTACGTAAGAAAGTCTGTAATAACAGAACAAAGCACCAGGTCATAATGGCCTCACATTGGAGTTTTATCATTGTTTTTCTAAACATGCATTGATCCTTTATGGAAGCCCCACAATCCTTCTACAAAAGCAATGCTAGGACCAACAACAAACCTAAAGCGAGCACTGGCAAGGCCACTAGGTCTTGCTATTTTTAAAGCAGCAATGTCATTTAAACTTGCATGCCCAAAAGCTGCAATGATGACTTTCCTATTATGCAAGCTGCAGTACCTTAGACCGTTATTAGAGTTCCCTCAAGAAGGATAGGTCAGTGCTCCCTTTACTGCATAACTACTGCTCAGTCATTTAGTGGTGCAGAACCGACTGGCTGTTCTGGCATTGCTTGGCCCAATTTAGATTTAGAAAAACTGTTAATCAAATAGGAACTCTCAAGTTCACCCAATGATGTCACTTAACCTATCTCGTAATGTTTTTTGTTTTTTTAATTAGGTCTGACGTTAGCCAAGTCCTTTTGGCTTTACTAAAATTTTACGGATACGTACTTACCTGAAGGGGTTTTCAGGCCAGCTCCCTTCATCCATTTGGTCTGTTGTTTCATTCACATATGCTTCTGCCCACTACATGACACAGCATGGGGAAATGAGTCGGCCTACTTCAGCCACTGGCTAACTTTACTTTGAGTGACTGCATTTTGTTTTTCACAAGGAGCACATCCACACACAAGATAGTTCCTTTCAGTACCAGTGATTTTGTTTTTATTTTATTATTGCTTTGCTGTTACCTTTGCGTGTAGAGCCTTATATGATAGTAGGACACTGTCTACAAGATGTGAGCACAGTGCACATGCCTACTTTATCATATACTGTCTCCAGCTAAAGCTGTTTTAAATTCCTTTTGGAGTGGCCATTGTTTTTCTGACTGCTGCTATTTCACAGCATACCAGATTGTGTCAACAGTTCTTTATAAAATTATTCTCTTTTTAGTATGCAAGCATTAAAGTGCATTTACTACTGCACTCCTACATACCTTACTGATATGTATTGTAATAGAGGACTACAGTTCTGCTTGTAAACCAATTTAGTCTGTATGTCCTGCCTGTCTAGCTTTGTAGTTTGCTTTCAGTGCTCTTGTATGTCATGCTTGTATAGACATTTAGCTATTATATTACTAATCAAAGCTGTGACATTTATTTAGTGTCCTTCTCTTCTGCCCTTACTCCTTGTTGCCTCTTTCTGCAACCCACTCCCCAAACAAACAGGGTAGTCAGGAGATGAGGCACGAAGGGAGAGAGGGTGTTAGAGTCTTGAGCAAGTACGCGGACAATGGGAGGTGGGTGGGAAGAGGCTGAGGTGAGCACGCAGAAAATGGAGGGTGAATATAAGCACGGACAACAGAGGGTGAGTGAGAGGGGCTGGGGCTGCCCACAGACAACGGAGGGTGTGTGGGAGGGTTGTGGGGGAGAAACACGGATGGTGGAGAAGTACAAGAAGGAGGCAGCTGGAAAACACACACATTCTTGTAGACTGCTTAAACAGAAAGGAAAAAAAGTAGCACCTGAAAAAGTGAGCAGGGGATGGGAATGCATCCATACTCCAGGGGAGGGACAAACACAAAGAAGAAGGAAAGCCTACAGAAGCTGACGAGTAAGAAGCAAGCAAATAAGAGTGTCAATAAGGCCAACGAATAGTAAGCAATGGGCGGCCTCTAAGAACACTGTAAGGTTAAGAAAAAGTCTCACTAGAGACAGTGCATGCTCACGGAAGTCACAGAGGGAAAGTAAAACCAGGAGTATATAAAATTGCTTGAAGAAAGTGCCTCATACAACTGATGGCAGCCATTGAAGTGAATATATAGATCCAGGAGAGTAGTGATGGTAAAGAACAATCCAGGCTTGTGAAATAAAGGAAAAGTGTGTTCGAGAGCATCAGCACATGACAGAAAATGAAGGGAAGGTCAGCCCCTGACGTAAGAGAAGTGGAAGAGATTGGATACAGTGTAGAGAGGGTCAAGTAGGTTGTGATCAGATCAAAACTGATTAGCTGGGGACAGACTAAGTATCTTTGGAAGAGAAGGAGTTTGAGGTATTTCTTGAATTTAGCCAAGAGTGGTTGTGTGCAGACCTGGCAGGAGGGAGTCGCTCCAGCTAGACGTGCTGCCCCAAGAAGGCTGGGCCACTGTATTCTCTTGTTTTTAAAAGCTGGTGGTTCTAGAAGGAGTGTTTTTGCACTGTGTAGAGACCGTGGGCCTCTAGACTATCTTGTCTTGTAAAAGACTCACTTCTTTGGAGAGCACTGAAGCATTAGAATGATAGGTGCAATTTGATTGAATTGTTTACGTCCTTAAACAAAACCTAGCTTTGGTGATATCGTTCAGAAGTAAATTACAAGAGTCAATGCTAAATAGCACCAAGAATTTGACTACGGTCTTGTGGTCATATTGAGGAATGAACAGACAGATTCCCCACAGCAGACACAGCTGGAGTTGTGCACTGTGCATTGATTTGTAATTGGAGCTTTAGATCTTTATCCAGAATAAAACTGAGAGATTGTACACTGTCAATGATGTAGGGTTTGAAATTAGGAACATCAGAGGAGTCAATCCAGGACTGGACAGGTAAGTTAAAATATGAAAGCGATATCAGGAGATGTGAAAAGGCATTGTTCTGTAAACGTTTGGCCGTGCAAGTGTATGTTTAATGATAGTCTTACATCTAAAGTAATGTCTCATGATGCTGAAAGCATCGCTTAGAGGTCACGTGCACATTTGGTGATCAAGAATATGTGCCGCACTCAATCCTAATAAAGGGGAAAAAGGATGACTGAGTGCTCAAGTTTCCCAGTGCCATACATGAGTAGCTCGTCCAGTCCAGGTTTTCTCATTCCATTCTGGGATTTGCAGTGTCTTTGATCCCATTATAAAATTATGAAAAGTGCTGGATAAACACTACCAAGAAAACCCTGAAGGGAATAGAAATTGGAGCCCTTGCACAAGACTCCAAGAGGCACAGAAGCAATTCTCAGTAAGAGCAGCGGGAGAGGCTGGGTTGTGATTGGGGGGAGGAGGGGGGTTAGGTCCAAATGGGGAATGAAGGGGGAGCAAGGTCTGTAGGAGAGAGAACGAAGAAAGAGTGAGGGGCTGGAGCAATGGGACACAGCAGGGCAAGAGTGAGTGGTGGGAGATAGGGAGGAACCATGAGCCAACACAAGGGAAACTGAGTGGGAAGGAGCACCAGAAGCTTGGAACTCTGCTGCCATCATTCAAGAAAAACAAATGTCTAGAAAAAGTGTTCCCTGACGTCAGTAGAGTAAAAATGCAAATCATCCAATCAAAGTACAGTGAAACCAAAATGCTCCTCTGGGCAGGACAAACCCAATAATACTAGGGAGCAAAGCCATTGCATCAAGAGCAAGGAGCTGAGATGGACAAGAAAGCTATCAAATTAGCAACAATGGGCAGACCCAAGGCCTACTCTAAAGTATTGGTAACCATAGGTATACAACAAACCGTTACAGTTGACACTAGCAAGATCTAACCGTGGTTCTATATCTCGAATAAACACTAACTGATATATATTTGCAAAAACACAAGCTGCCTATCTACAGCCATTTCTACCTTATCTGTTAAAGACAGAGCAAACCTGCTTTGTGAAAGGCAGATTTGTGAAATCCAGTGCAAGACACCCACCCAGCACCCGCCAAAGGGTCCAATCACAAAATGTTGTGCGATCTCGCCTTAAATGCAGCACAGGACTGCAGTAGGGCTAAATGGAAATTATCCTTTTCCGACAAAACTGCTACCACTATAGTCAGACGATGGGTATTTGCTTGTACAAAAGTTCACATGAACATTTGAATGATTACTGTATGACAGCATGTGCGATCACTCGGATGACAGATTGCATACTCTCTTCAGGAATATGGCACAACATATTGCCAACAGTTTGCAACCGTTATTTTTTTACAATAGTTGTACGACAACTTGCATGGCAAACTGATAAACTATGTGATAACTGAGTTATATACAGCACTTCAAATTGTATCTCAAAATGCATGATAAATGTGTCTAATTTTGTATGTATTCCCCTAGAGTAGCGTGATATCCATCTGCAAAGTGTTTCAGCACCTCATCTGGATAGAGGGCACTAGATAAATGCCATTACAATATGATGGTGAACATAAGCTCTAAACAGAGGGTGATTAAATCCTCTGGTACACATCTCCAACATCTTTTACAAGCAAGCAACCTCTAGGCTGCTTTCGCTGTATACGAGCAATAGGCAGATAAAACAAAAATCATCTCCTTAATTACCCTATGTATGTTCAAAACACTCTCATAAGGTTTACTGATTCCTGCTCCAATATGAATCCAAACCTAATCTTGGAAAACATGAGAAATAGTAGCAACCAGGTCCCCCTAAATCTTATTGCATGTTAGCCTCACTACCATCAAGATGATGCTCTTGCCTGAACAACTTTATCCTATATCTGTTCGCTCAGCTCCGTTTGCGCCCCTATACTCCGAGTTAAAACGTATTTTAAGTACCTTCTAGTGGAAAGGTAAAAGCAAAAGAAGCAATTTCCCGAATCGGGGGAAGGAGGAGGTACCAAAATCCCCTAATTTGAGTATGTGCTATGAACCTTTTAGGTTAGATCAGGCATGCCAATGTCACTGCCTCTTAAAAATCCCCTGACCTTATCTGGGTAAATCCTAAAGTTTCCCTTAGAGAACCTCCTCCTCTGAAAACCTTTGCTAACACTCATCGCAGATGTAGCAGAATAACAAATGTTACCCCAACTCCACCGCACCTATGTCCAGACAAAAATATCAGCAATAACTATAGCAACATTTTGGAGAACCCCCAAGTCCATATGGCTTAACAAATATTCCAAAAGCCCCACATACCAGAGATTCTAAGACACATGGGAAAAAAGGCTTAACAACCATCAAACACTTGTTCATTTGCACAACCATCATCTCATTTTAAGAAACTGTACACTAGTTTAACTGCAAAGACAAAAGACCTTTCCAACATCTGACCAGTAATACACTTAAGAAAATTAATTCAATATCCTCTTACACAGTTTCAATTTGAAACAAAATAAGTTTGCTGCCTCCTGGATATATACACAAGGCATCCTTTATTTAGAAATACATCAGAAACCAAAACCTGCAAATTTGACAGTAGTAACTCATGGCAAATTTCCTTCAATTTACACCTCCTTGAAGTAAGCCAAAAACTAATTTATAACGGAATTTCAAAATGTTCTGAACCTGTTTCCTCTCTTGCAGTCTATCTTTTTCAATGTGTACAGAAAACTGTGGTCTCCAAGCAAACTACATAAGCCAGACTGCTTTAAGTGCTTGTTCTTACTATCTTGATAATGGTGTTACTATTGACAATATGTTGTTTAAATGCATATGATTACAGACATATTTGAAAAATATCTCGATCTTTAGGGAGACCATCTTTGAGCCTGAATCTGGGTACTCTCTAAAACAACTACTCCCGTCTATCATGACTGTGATACACGTATCCCTAGGCCCAAAGTAATCTTCTTGACTCCTTAATTGCATTTGCCCTTCAAGGAATAAAAATCTGACACCCTTTGCTCAGTGTTTGAACTCAGTGTCACATTAACGGGAATTAATTCAGAATTTTGGACAATGACACAGTACTATTGAAACTGTTGTTGAAACCTTCAACAAGCTTTATGAGCAGCCAAAACATTGTCTCAACAATAGAAAAAGATACCAACATAATGAACAACTCATTATAGTATTGTCAACTTTCCCCGTGGAACTTTAATGAACCTTTGTGCTGTTATTCTTTAATTCTATGCAAATCTTTGCTATTTTCTATGGTTGTATACAAATGTCTACCTTAGATTCCCCCTTTCTAATGTTCACCTGTACTGTATAATGAGTAACCCTTGCATGCTCAACCACCACATTCATGGACGCATGATCCATAACTCTTAACTGATATACCAGACATACCACCCTGAAATTCCCTTTGGTAACGCATGAAATGTACTGCTTCTCCCATTACTTGCTGCTCTCTTTTGAGTGTACTATTATTTCATCTCATAAAAGGAAATGCAATGTCTACAATGGCTTTTAAGATCACTGTGGTCACGACACTGTGACCAGCTGTTGCATATGTTTATGATAACCAAGGTAGGGTCTCAGGATCTTGTTTGGAGGGCAGCCACACCAATCCAGGTTTTTCCACAGTTGTATTAGAATTGGTCACTGATGACAAGCAAATCGTTGCATCCCTTTTTTCAGGCAGTTGTACAGGGAGCAATAACAGGAACAATTATACTCATAGTTGTGTAATTCGGGTTCCGCAACTGGCCGGCAGGGGTGCCTCCGCAGTCCACTCAGCTGTGAACAGTGTTTCCCTGCACCAACAACGCGCAGTATTACGTGGATTATGAGTTGGTGGTGCCCTCAAGCATGAGGAGATAGTCACGCAGCGGTTGTCATATATCGAGCGACCCGGATGTTGGCGACTGCAGGTGTGCGTACAATTCGCAGTTTGTGTTACAGTGTATTAAGCTATTAATCCAAGCATTGCGTGTGGGTGGGTGGTTGCTACCCCAATGTATGGCAACCTCCCTCTTAGCGAGCAAAAGTGCAGTAGTAGTGAAGCGGCGCGAGGCAACAGGAACATGAACAAACCCCAGGAGCGCTATTAATGGCGAGGGTGTGAGGGCAATGTGGGTCATGCGAGTCAGCGCCTCGAAAATGGTCCGCCAGTATCAGGCCACCTTCTCGCAGGTCCACGCCATATGGGCAAAGTCAGCTGATTGTAAGTAGCACTTGGGGCAAGAGTGGGGGTGGGAGGGGTCCATCCTGTGTACTTTAGTCAGCATGGCGTATGCTCGCCATAGGAATTTGAAATGGAGCATTTTGTGGCGATGATTCAGGGATATTAGGCGTATTTGCGTACAGCATTTGTGCCATTGAAAGTCAGTTAGTGGGCCCCCAAAATCTGGATTCCCAGGCAGCGCGGACCCCAGTGTCCCATGTAGGGAACAAGTGCATGCATGATTTGTAGAATTTGGATATCAGGTGTTCCCCGCCTGTGTCTGTGATAAGCAGCGTCAGAGGTTGGAAGTCGTCTGGCTTGAGGGGGTAGCTGGAAATCTGGGCTCGGAGAGCCCCTTGCAGCTGCGGCAGAACAAACTGCGTCCAGGATGGGAGCAGCTTGAAATCGGGTGTCTTCTGTCCGCGAGAATACATGGCCATCTGGGAAGGGATCCCCGATGGTAATCAGGGAGTACTTGGTTAGGGTGTGTCGGACAAGGGCCTCTTGCCTAATGGGCAGCCACGGGTTTGCGGCCAAGGGAGGGCAGACGAATACAATAAGTGGCCTCCCATCATTCTAATCAGTCGCTTCCAGGCCCAGCTGGCTGTGGACACCGTCTGGATGTCGCGAGGATCGCAAGGCAGCCCTTACTGGCAGCAACCCAGCCAGTGGTGTAGGGTCGGCGAGGTCCGCTTCTGGCCTAGTATACGGGCGTCCAGGTGGTACCAGTCAAGCTGCACAGAGCCACCAGGTAGTACAGATGGAAGTTAGGGACCCCGAAGCCCCCACGCTCATATGGTAGTCAGTATATCCCAACTGAATCTCGGCTGCTTGCCCCCCCAGACAAGCTTAATGAGGAGAGTGTGAAGTGTCACAAAAAATGCGTTGGTCAGTGGGATCAGGATGTTTTGGATCAGATACAAAAACTGGGGGAGGACTACCATTTTAACAATGGCTATCTGACCCCCATAGATATGGGAAGTGTCAGCCAGTGTTCGACTCGTGCTGACAGTTTGTCCAGCGCTGGACCATAGTTGCAACGTAGTATTTGTTGTTTATCTCTGTGGATATGTATCCCAAGGTACTTGATTGATTCATCACACCAGTGGAAATTCACAGTCAATGCTGCTTGGTGCTGAAGTCAGGGCGGGGGAAGATCTCAGACTTACCCCTATTTATATGCAGCCCAGATAGGCCCCGTATCGAATGATTTCCTGTACTATGGGCAGCAGATTCTCACTCGGGTGTTGCATGTAAAGGACTACTGCAACAAGATTGGGCAACCCAATATACCCTTGAAGGCTTGGGTAAATTTCAAAATCAGGTAAGTATGCCTACAAGGGAATTTATTTTACTCTAGATCTTCATCATTCTTATATTTGCAAAGTCCTAGATAGTGACTTCAAACAACAAATCTTCAGAATCAAACTTATTTTTTCAACGTGAATGTATCTACAAAGAAAATAAAACGGGTGTATACTTATTTAGAAAAGTATAAATTTATATTGAAAAATTCATTAAGGATACAAAAAAGCAAATCACAAGTATACAAAAGTGAATGAGATCAATTCTTTACACAGTGGTTAGTTTCTCATTGACACTTTTCTTGATACCTATTCCAGATCTTTAACAGCATGGAAGACATTGTTGAAAATACCATGAACATTGTTTAGCAATTCATTTGTATGTGGAATTAGGTGAGCTTGTCGCATGTAAAGGACTGTCATCTGCATAAACCGTGATCAGGAGCGGTCCGGTTTGAAGCTGCAGTCCTCTGTGGAGGTGCTTCTCCTGCAGATGTCGCACCAGGGGATCCAGGATAATGACGAACAATAGGGGTGAAAGCGGGCAGCCCTGTGTAGGGCCTCGTGTTAGCGAGAAGGGGCGTCAACGTACCATTTAAGCGAATGCATGCTGTAGGCTGCGTATATAGCAGTCAGATGAGGGTCGTGAATCCCAATAGGAGTCCCATTTTGCACAGTGTGGCCTGCAAGAAAGGCAATTCCAGTGAGTCGAATGCTTTCTCAGCATCCAACAACACCGCAGCAGCTGGCACAGTAGGGGAAATTCTATGGCCAACCGCAAAGAGTGTGTGCAGATTTAGGGCCGTGGATCTATGTGGGACAAACCCCGATTGTGCTGGGAATATTATTTGATCCAGGTAGAGGTGGGTTGCTATCATTTTAGCCAGTATCTTGTTGTCGAAATTAAACAGGGAGAGCTGCCTGTAGGAGCTGCAGCAGAGCGGGTCTTTCCCGGGCTTGGGAAGCAGTATTATCACTGCCTCGTGGAGAGTGGGTGGGAGGGCACCCTTCTCCATTGCCTCCTGGTATAGTTCGAGGAGGTGCGGGGCTAGCAAGTGTTTATATGCTTTGTAGAAACTGCCTGAAAACCCGTTGAGGCCAGGCGCTTTCGTGCCATTTATGGCTTTATCGCTTGGACTGTCTCCACTGTGAAGGGTAGAAACTGTTGATGGCAGAGCTGAGCCACACCATGGCAATCTCATCCAAGTAGTGTGCCATATCGGTGGCCTCGTCTGTGACCCGGGAGGTGTATAAGTCTGTGTAGTAGGTAAGTATTTGGTCCTGAATGCCCAGTGTGTCTGAAATGTAAGTGCCGTCTGAGCGCCTGAGGGCCGTAATGTAACACTGGCCCCTAGGGGTTGTAGCAATCGGGCAAGTGTGCGTCCCGGCCTCTCTCCCTCCTGGTAGCGTCTGGCCATGGCGTATTTCCCCAAAACATGTGTTTCTCTCTAAACTCATCCAGTAGGGAGGCACGGCAGTGTAGCTGCGCTGTTGCCCCGTGCGCCGACTGGGCCTGATCGATCTCAGATAGCTGTTTCTCTAGATGGAATAAAGTGTGTCGTAAGTCTTTAAGGATCCCCGCGTGCTTGGCTATGCAGACCCCCTTATATAGGCCTTAGAGGCCTCCCATAGTGTGGCCCAGGTCTCAACAGTCCCTTTGTTTATCTCAAAGTACTCCACTATCGCTGCTCGGAGCTCTGATCTGAATAAGACATCTTAGAGCACCATCCCAGGGAACCTCCCCTGCCTCTCCACACCCCTCTCCCCCGCAACACCCCCTCGCCCTTGGGATTCGGAGCACCGGAGAGTGATCTGAAAATGTTCGTGGAAGGTGTTGTATGGAAGCAATCCATGGAGTCATGGCAGGTGTGACGAGCCAGTAATCCAGGCAAGTCCAGGTGTTGTGTTGTGCTGAGTAGTATGTGTAGGCAGGCTGTGTGGTTTGCTGTTGACACCAGACATCTATCAAATTGTGCGTGTCTCTTAGTTCTCTCAATGCACACCACGAATGCAGCTTAGTGCCAGGAGTATCTGCTGTGCTGTCGCGCTTGGGGTCAAGTAGTATGTTCAGACCCCACGCAGTTGTGGTCTACCTCCATCTGATCAATATGGGACTGTAGCTCATGGTAGAAGTCGGGACTATCTGTATTCCGAGCGTATAAATTAACTAGAAGTATGGGGTACCCCAGCAAGCAGCCTGCAACAAGGAGGTATCAACCCTCTGTGTCTGCGCGCACCACTGACAGTTGAAAGGGCACTCGTTTGTGTATGAGTATTGAGACCCCCTGGCGTAAGTGCTGTAGCCTATGAAGTAACGACGAGTTACCCATGTGGATGCAAAGGCAGGTGATGGCATGGGGGACAGGTGCGTCTCATGTAGGAAGGCAATGACAACCTGATGCCTTTGTAAGTAGTGCAACACCTGCTTGCCGTTGCGGGCGTTGTTCAGTACCCATATGTTTGAAGTCGCTAGTGTGATGTCTGCAAAAGGTTGAATCCTATTGTGTGCAGTCATAGTTAATCTGTGGGATGAGCAATAGCTGTGGCCGAAAGGAGTAGTGCGGTACCACCAGGAATCTGAACGACGAACGTTTGCAAAACTTCCCACAATTCAACATAAATCCCCTCTCCCTCCCCTCTCCCATCCCCGTTCCCAATTCTACGGGGAAAACCCACTCCCATCAACATTGCTACAGTCATCAGCAGTTACAGCTTAAACCAATACCAAACAATTACGTGTGTAACACACTTGAGGGGTGGCTACACCACGCCGGTTCCTCACATTCTGCAGGAGAAGAAGAATAGGTTTTCTAGTAAACCGTGCATCTTATAGTATACCAAGACATCAGGTGCTAGCCGGCACATAATGAAATATGCAACAGCATGAGCAATTCACAACAGGTACTACACTTAGCCACATATAGGGCAGAGTCAAGATGGTGAGCCTGTGGAAAAAGTTCAGTGCTGGCGCCAGAGTTGGCAACAGACGGCGATCTCTCGGTGGAGGTACTCCGGTGTGTTGCTCGGGACTCAGAGTACGTGCGACAGAACTCCTGCACTGCCATTGGAGTGTCAAAGATCTGTGCACTGCCATTGATCTCAACTCGCAGGCGCGCAGGATATACCATCCCGTAGTGGAGGCCCAGGTTAGGCAGCATGGACTTGACATCCGTGTATTTTTGGCAGGCATCCTGGACCATCGGTGTAAAGTCAGGGTAGATAGAGACTGATGAACCCTGCCAGTTGAGTGGCCCTTTTTCCCTGGCCAGGCGCAAGGCAGTGTCTCGATCCCAGAAATTCAGCAGCCAGGCAATGAGTGGATGCGGTGAACATCCTGGATTTGGGGGCAGCCCCAAGGGGCGGTGGGCCCTCTCAACTACAAATGTGGGAGTGAAGGAGTCTTTGCCGAACAATTCGATCAGGAGCTGCTCCACAGACTGATCCAAGCAGCCTGTATTTGCGGATTCCGGAATACCCAGGACGCGGATTTTGTTGTGCCTACCACGCGACCCCAGGTCCTGGTTCTTCATAGCAATTGCCTTTAGGAGCCTCTCCATGTGTTCCAATTTCTTGGGCCACCCCATCCTCCAAATCCAAAACTCTGCCCTCCATTGCGTCATTCTCATGGTGGTCCAGATGCGCCCCCCATTGTGTCCAGGCATTTGTCCAGCGTGTCAAAGAGGCTGTCTAGGGCCCGAAAGCCTGCCCTGATCCCCGCCATAAGGGTGTCTGCATTGGCCTGCGCCGCAGCATGGGGATCCAGCACACTCCCTCCCCCCCACCATCTCCGGGCCAGCACCCACCCTCCCCCCGAGGCCCTTGATCTTGCTAAATTGTACCGCTGTTGTTTTGGATCTCCACGGACCATGTCCTGCCAGCAAGTGGGGTGACAGCAGCAACCAGTTCAGGGTAGAAGCAGTCCCTCAGGGGTCTGCAACTCAGCCGCATGGTGGGCCTGCCCACCATGGCCCAGGCGTGGCAATCCGGGCCGGTGCCAGCAATGCACAGTTTCTGGTCCCAGCAGACTTTCAGGGAGGAGGCAAAGGATCACAGGCCCAGTCACAGAGGGGCCCACCAGCAGTAGTCCTCCCCACCGGCGGCCAGCCGTGGCTAGATAACGTGCACCCCCCAGCGCGTTCCGCAGCCTCTTGCACAAGGGTTGTCCGTTACCGGGAGGGGTCACCAGGCTTTCTCTAGGTCCGTTCTCAGCCGCTGCTACTCCCGTGGATTCAGAATCAGAGGCCTCCCCGTTGTTCACGATATCTGGTTTCTGGGCCCAGCACACTAGGTGCCGCTCACCCAGCCCCCACTCACTGGTCCCAGTCAGCAGGGGCAGCGCGAGATGAAAGAAAAAGGTGGGGGGGGAGGCGGGGGCAGTGCACTCTGCTCCGGCCCAGCCTAACTCGCCCTGATGGCCGACCCCCAGGCTTGCCCGTGACCCTCTCACCGCGGGGCCTCTGGGGGAAGTGTGGGCCGGCCTTACCTGCAGTCCTGATGCGCCTGTCTTCGGCGCAGCTCCCCGCCACCAGTCTCCTCAGGCCTCAACTGGGCCTCCGCTCCGCAGTGGCACGCCAACCGTAAAGCAACCTTGCGGGCCTCAACTGCATCTCGGCCAGGGATGGGCTGCCACTACGCTCTGCACCTCCGTTGCTCCCGGCGAAGGCTTGCCTTGTATATCAGGATTGCGTTGCTGGTTTTCCGGGGCTAGGATGGCTGTTCATCCCCCGTAAAGGGCCAGGATGGTGAGAAGGCCAGCAGAGCTTCAATGCTGAGCTGCCATCTTGGTCGGCAGCTTGGCCACGCCCCACACACCTTTCAAGCACAACCTGTGACAGCACATCTCTGGCAAACAGGAAGATCACATGGAAGATCTAGTTGCCAGCATTTTTTTGTCAGACAAGGAGTCTCAGGTAAACAAAGCTTTTGAAACTCAGCATTAAGGCATGTGCAAATAGATGTTCTGTTGGCTACAAAAGTCATGTGAGTGGACCTACATAACAATGCGGTTAGCCACCTTTTGAGATGAGGGTGTTAGCCACTGCTAGTTCTACTTGCATTTCACCTGAATATAAGTTTTGACATGTTTTGATCCAGGTAGGTTCAGAAAAAGGTGAGTCATTGTAAAAGACAGGGTAGATCCTCATGCCTTTGAGGGTGCGAGCTGAAGCACTTAAGCTGAGCATGCAGGTGCTGGTGGAAAGCTCAAGAAACAGAACAATCCAGCTAAATTCTGCATAGTGTACAAACATCAATAGAAGAAGCAAGTAACTATATCATGGACCAGAGGAAAGCAAGGCAAATGCCATGTATTTATAATGGTGACCCCAGTTTTCCTCAGTGGTGAACAATGACATGGGGAAAGGCCTAAATACATCCATTGCTAGTTCATTGATGCAAGTCCTCGAGATGACTCGCTAACATACCTTACAGACTTTAAGAAGGACGTCGACAGATCTTTTCCTCTAGGGCTTGCAGCTAGGAGAAGACGAGGGGCAAGATATTTCTGACCATAAGAGGGATATGCAAGGAACTAATGAAAGGCTCAAGTAACTGAAAATACAACATATCACCATACTCTAATAAGCAATGTAGAAAAGTAAACCAAATTACCTCAAAAGAAATTAAAAGACCTGGAATTCAGTCCTAGAAAATTTGAGGCACTTGAAATCAGAATCTGAAGCATACATCTTTGTAGCATGGTTAGCAGAGATCTTCAGAGTTATCCTGAAAATAGACACAACATTCCTCATGTTGATAGTTGTCAAACAGCAAGGTAGAATGTTAGTAGAATAATAATTTTGTGATGCCCAATTTTTTGATGGTATTGACCAGGTAAAGGGCAGAGAGATTCAGGTACTGTAGGAAGCCTTTGCTGAGAAATGGAGTGCAAATGTTGGGTAAACTCACTGAGGATGTTAAGTAGTTGTTAAGGATAGCTAAAACTGTTTCCATGAACCTGAGAGGGTTCAAATTGTGCCACAAAAAGAAAAGACAGATAAGAAACTATTTAAAATCAACTACCCAAGGATTCTTTTTATAGATGAGATATACTTAGTTTACAAAGACCAAAATATTGAGCATTCTCTAATCAAATTATTGCATCGTTTAAAACCGAAAAAGCCATGTCCGGATTTTAATTCATGTGGATTTTTCCTTCACTGAGATACAACAGAGAAAACATTCCAATGGGCATTATTACCATGTTACATGGAGTCAATGGAGTGCACCTTGATGCTGGCAACGGTCTGCACGCCCAGTTCCTAACAAAAGCGCATTTTACTAACTTCCTTCACCAACTGTCTGAATTTGCCAAAGGCGAAATTATTCTGGAGCTGATTCAAGTTTAGTTCAGGATCGGGAACTGCAACAGGAGTTCACACTCCAAGGCAGTTAGCAAGGGTTTAAAGCATATAATTAGGGAAATGGAATTGGTGGATGCTCACAGACAAAAGGTTAGAGATTTAGGGCCACATGCATCAAGCTTTTACGGTCGCAATGGGCCGATTTGCAGAATCAGCCCGCTTGCGACCGGAAAAGGCATTTTCTGATGCATCAAAGGCTTTGAATTCGCAAATTAGGTCATCAAAATTTTTGCGATTACCTAAATTGCGAATGCCTTTCCTAAATGCAAACTGTGCATTTAGGAAACGCTAATTACCATCAACTTGAAGTTGATGGTAATTTGCGCATGCTTTGAAAAATGTACAAAAGTGCATTTTTCAAAGTGATGTGCAGCGCACACATGCCCTAAGGGCATGTGCCTACTTACCTTTTTGTGGGGTGCATCAGGGGAGCCTTAGGCCCCCTGGCACCCTTGGAATTGCATTCACAATTTGCGACTACCAATTTGGTAATCGCAATTTGCGAATGCATTCCTATTCATTCCTATGGGCCTATAGGCCCATAGGAATGAATGGAGTGACATTACCTAATAGCGAGTTGCAATTTGCGAATCGCTATTAGGTAATGTTTGGGAATCGCAATTTATTTTGCGATTCCTACATGCATAAGGAATTGCGATTCCTAAATAGCGATTCCTTAAAAGAGGCTATTTAGGAATCGCAATTCCTTCTGTTGATGCATGTGGCAGTTAGTATTTTTTATCCATGTGCGTAGGACCCAAAATAGAATATGAATAACCAAAGAATGTCCACCCGTTCTTCTAAATAACTATCCTTCCAGTAGTTTTTATTTAAGGAAAACGATAAGTTTTGTTAAAATAACCCTCACCCACCAAAAGGTCCCTTGGTGGCATGCTTCATCATCGGGTTCTTCCTGCCCCGCTGCGGGATGGGGCGTGCTGGTACCGACGAAGATGTGGGAGCACTTTGTAAGGTGTGGGCTATATAGTGATGTGAGAGTGGAAGGGTCAAAAGGTGGTGAATTAAAAATACCTGGTTACGTGGAACCTAACTTTTATTAGATCCTGTAGCCGGTATTGTTAAAAGGGGAGAGGGAGAAACACACTATAATGGGTGTGTGTCTCCTGTCTACATGTTTCAAGCCTGCCCACTAAGGCTTTTCTTCAGGACCAAACTAAATGATCCCTTTTAGTACTCCTAACAAACCAAATCGGTCTTCTCAAGTATATTTGAGGTCTGGTAGATATATTGTCATGCAAATACAATACCTAGTCGGTACATACAATACCTAGTTGGTGTATTTCTTCAAAACGATCTGGAAAGATAGGATTTTTGTCACATAGTTAACTTGTCAATAAAGTTATATTGAGTAAACACATCACCAACTTGTGGAACTTAAAGTGATATATTTTTCACTAGTGCACGATTAGTTCCTTTATACAAATTGTATGTGTCGTGCTGCCCTTTTAAAAAAAAAACGAACAAGACAATACAAAACACGTAACATAAATTACACTCTATGAGGTATTTTCCCATTGGCTAAAAGAACTGCTCCTTATATGCATGTATCGATGGTCTGAGCTCTTTTCTGACTGAATTGACAAAAATCGTGAATCTGTAAAAAGATAGTGAATTTGTAAAAATATGCATACATTATGTATAGGTTTTACATACATGTTTAGTGCCTAATCATGGCCCCATGAGCTCTACACGGGAGGGAGGGGCGCTTGTAGTCACACACTGAAAGCAAAGAAGTATGCAAAAATGATCATAAGATCTTGCAAGGAATATTCATTGTGAGTCCAACAGGGGATGCTCGTTGCCAAGGGGACCGGCTAGGCCGTATTCACTTCGTCAAAGCTGCACCCTTGCCCTGCATACTCTGCCTGCCCATGGCTCCAAAGATGACTGACGAGCTGAGACAGTCCTGTTAAATGTCAGTTGGTCTCTTGCTCGCGTCCTCGTGTCAGCGACGACTAGACCGCTGACTCAAACAAAATGGCCGCCAGTTAGTGGCATGACTTCCTGTATTCGATGTGTGTTCCCCTACGCCAGTTCTTGTCTGCTAGCAGGTGGGTGATTCGAAAAAATATTGTAAATTTTTTTTTTTAACAAATTGATGAAAATCAGCGGGCACTCTTGCAAAAATTCATGGAATCCCTATTGTAAACAGACTTTCCTGAAAACGGTCAGGTTGAGGTATAAGCCAATTCTGGTTTCTACAGAGGCTGATGGTGTAAAATATGGCTGTGGTGGTAAAACACACATTTTAACCAATCAAAAAAAAATTCAAACCACTCAAAGGAGATAAGATGGTCAGTTGGTGGAGGCTTATTACTCTAAGTTTTTCAAGGGAGAGTGTAAGGAAAAACAGACGCTCGGGAGGTTGTGTATTCCCTTATTGCAAAATATTTAATTAAATATTTTTAATTCTGATCATTAAAAACATTTGTGTCATAGGTCCGCTATTTGCGCTTTGTGTAATGGAGGTGTTTCTTCCTATATGTGCTGGTTATTTAAGAAAGGAGTCAAAAGTCTATTTGCAGAAACCAAGTGTGATTGTACTTCAGGTTGGGTTTAAGCAAAATGGCTCCATGTTCTACTATCATTCTTTCTTTTATTATGAGGTGTTACCATCTCGAACGTGGATTCTCGTTGTTAAAAGCTATTTTGTAGAAACCAAATAGATGTTTTACAGATTTGCTGAGGCATAATCATGAGTTTAAGCAAAATGGCTCCATCATGAGATTAAGCAAAATGGCTCCAAGGTATGCCATTGTTCAGTCCTTTTGTATGAGTTCCTAAGCGAAAACCCCAGCGTTGTTCCTTTTCAAATAGTTGGGATTCTTTAGGGATCTGTTCTATGATAGTCCACTGCAGGTCCTGTACTGTCTGTCCCGCCTCGATATAATGTGCAGACATTGTTGTTGTAGCCCTGTCACATCTTAGGTTGCTCTGATGCTCACGAATGCGTATTCTGACCATGCGTGTTGTCATACCGATATAATGAAGTCAACATGGGCAAGTGATCATGTAAATCACATTTATTGAGTTGCAGTTTGTGAAAGCGGCGTTGTTCCCAATTGGTGCTATTGTTGAATGTGATACTTTTGCTCTTGGTGGTCAAATGGCAGACACTGCAGCTTCCGCATGGGTGGTGACCTGTTGGGGGTGGGGGGGAGGAGGAAACCCTGTGATGTTTCCCCAACCTTGCTTTGGCGTGGTCTGGTAAGGATTATCACATCCTTTAGGCTTTTATCTCTTCTGTGGGAGAACATTGGCTTAGGAAATCTAAAGTGCCACAGTTCAGAATCCGCCAGTGTCTGTTGATTATCTTGCTCACCTGGTTAGAGGCTGTGTTGTAGGTGGTTATACAGATGGGTCTTTTCTCTTTTGGCTTTGGTGGTCTTACTTCCAAAAGGGCGACCCTGTTGTTTGTTTTTGGCTCGTTTCATCGCCTTGTCTATGACTCGAGTGGGGTAACTCCTTTTCATCAATTTGTAACGTAAATCCTCAGCTTGTTGTTTGAAATCCTTAAGGTCAAAGCAGTTTCTCCTTAATCGCAGGAATTGACCAAACGGGAGATTGTCCCTTAGATGTCTGGGGTGGAAACTGTCGTAGACTAGGAGGCAGTTCTTTGTGGTCGCTTTAATGTGTGTTGGTGGTTTTAGTTCTCCTCCTTGTGAGAAGATGTTCAGATCTAGGAATACTAGTTCCTTGTGTGATATGGTGTTGGTGAATTTCAGAAAATCGTTTTGGTAGTTAAGCCAGGTTAGGAATTGGTGTGATGTCTCTTCATTGCCATTCCATATTACCAGGACGTCGTCTATGTAACGCTTCCATAAACGGACGTGGGACAGAAAAGGGTTAGCAGGACTGAGGATCTTGTGTTTTTCTAAGTGGTGTACGTTTAGTCCCACTATACTTGGGGCGAATGTACTCCCCATGCTGGTCCCATGTTTCTGGAGGTAAAGAGTGTCTTCAAAAATACATTTTTTTTAGTTAATGCCCACTTGCAGCAATCCATCACGATGTTCCATGGAGTTTGATATTCCCATTCGATTTCAAACAGTACATCTTCTATGATGTGTAATGTTTCATCATGTGGGAGACTGGTGTACAAGCTTTCCACATCCAAACCCATCAGAAATTCAGTTTCGGGTTTGAATGGTCTGTCTTGTAGAAGTCTGAGGACATCTTTAGTGTCCTTCAGGTAGGTGTCTATCTTCTGGATTATAGGTCGCAAAAAAGCATCAGCAAATTTTGATAGTGGTTCCAGGATGGACCCTATGCCTGATACAATTGGTCTTCCTGGTGGGTGTGTGAGGTTCTTGTGAATCTTTGGTATTGCGTAAAAGTATGGTGTCACAGGAGATTTGTTTATTAGGAATTCTCCTTCTTTTTGTGAGATCCAGTTGTGAGCAAGTGCCTCTTCTACCATGCTTGTGATATGTATTCGTAGGGCTTCTGTCGGGTCGTCTCTCAATGCCTCATAATTCCTATCATCATGTAGCAGTCTCATACAATCTTGGCGGTATGCTTCTGCTGACTGGATAACTATAGCTCCGCCTTTGTCAGCCAGTTTTATGACTCTGTGGTTGGCCAGTTCCTTTATTGCTTGTTTTTGCTCCTTTGTAGTGTTGTGGAACACATGGGTTCCTTCTGGATTGAGTTCCTCTAAATCCTTCAGCACTGCCTTCTCGAAAGCTATAATCTCCACTAATAGGGTAGCAGTAGGGGAGCTGAAAGTGGACTCCAGCCGTAACCCTGTGTCGTCTTGTACAGAGGTACTTGATTCCTTGTTGGCGAAATATGCCTTCAGTTTAAATTTCCTGATGAATTCGTTCACTTCCTTGCATAGTTTGAACTTGTCCATGGGTACGAAACCTAATCCTTTCTCCAGGATTTCCATCTGTGCGTGAGATAGGACGTAGTCAATCAGATTTACCACTAGACTACTCGTTTGCTGGTCGTGGCCTGGTTGTTCTGAGCTCCGTTCATGCTCCTGGTTCAACTCCGGTTTGTTCCTCGTCTGCTGCCCAATGTGCTTGGCTCCTCTTCCGAGTTCGACCCCTCCTGGGACCCTGGGGTGATCCTAAAAAAGGATTCTGTGGGTAGTATTGATAATCCTGGTGGCTCGTGTTCCAATGGTTGAAAGGTACCGGTGGGCCTTGTGCTGCTGGCGGGCCATAGAAAAAGGTACAGGGTACATTTGGGGTCCTTGGTTGGGACCCCATCCTCTTGTCCCCCGGAAGTTCATCCTTTTCCCTGGCCTCTTCTGCCTTGGTAGCTTGCTCCACTATTTCTGCTGAAGCCAGAGCTGTTCGAGCCTGTGTCTGATGTGTCTCCGTCGGTGTTGAAGTCCTGATGTCTGCCTGATGGGTCATAATCGTCTCGGTTGTAGGGGTACACTCTTTCATGGCTGAACCTACTAGTGTCTTTCTTTAATTTTGTAAATGTACTCTGCTTCAGAGTCGCTTCAAAATCGATCATCGTTTGGCTTAGCTCTTCTTATCTCTTCTTCAGGGAGCTAACGGACTGGTAGCTTTTTAGACGTACTTCTATTGTCTGTATTTCAGGTTTTGTTTAGTTCCTGGGAGATACGGGTGGTTGTTTTGATTATTAAGATAAGCCAATCCCGTATACAGTGCCAGGAAATTAGTGACCAATCCTTTTGAAGGTTTTATCTTGCTGGAAGATAAAAGGTTCATTTCTGACTATGAGACCTTGTGGGGCCACATTCGCCCTCAGATATTCCGTCATCATAAGTCTATGTAGAGCAGTTTTTATCTGGGTTCTCCTTAGTGCAGTCAATTCATCCCAATCTGTGCTATCTGTGTTTGGTTCAGGGTTGCTCAGGCCTTCAAAGGGGTGATTGTGGTCAGAATTCTTTCCACTTCATTTGAAAAAGTGAGGCCTGTGATCTCAGTCATGGTTGTAGAGTGTGTGATCCAATTCCTATATACAGAAATAAAGAGGAAGAAAATTCCCCAGGGGAGGGCTACCCTTTGAAATAAAAATTACTCCCACAGCTGTGTGCTGTCTAAATTACGAATCAAAACAAGGGGGGAGAGAAAGAGGTCAGGTTCGCTGTGGACTCAGCCTCCTGTCTTATATGAATAACCAAATGATCAGAATTAAAAATGTTTAATTAAATATTTTGCAATAAAGAAATACACAACCTCCTGAGCGTCTATTTTTCCTTACACTTTCCCTTGAAAAACTTAGAGTAATAAGCCTCCACCAACTGAACATCTTATCTCCTTCGAGTGGTTTGAAAATCTTTTTCATTTCGATTGGTTAAAATATGTGTTTTACGACCACAGCCAAATTTTACACCATCAGCCTCTGTAGAAACCACAATTGGCTTATACCTCAACCTGACCGTTTTCAGGAAAGTCTGTTTACAATAGGGATTCCATGAATTTTTGTAAGAGTGCCCATTGATTTTCAACAATTTGTAAAAAAAAAAAATTTGATTTTTCCCCCAATCACCCACCAGCTAACAGACACGAACCGGCATAGGGGAACACACATCGAATACAGGAAGTCGTGCCACTAACGGGTGGCCATTTTGTTTCAGTCAGCGGTCTAGTCATCACTGACACAAGATGCGCGAGCAAGAGACCGTCTGACATTTAACAGAACGGTCTCGGCTCTTCAGTCATCTTCGGAGCCACGGGCAGGCAGAGTATGCAGGGCGAGGGTGCAGCTTTGACGAAGTGAGTATGGCATAGCCGGTCCCCCTTAACAACAAGCATCCCCTGTTGGATTCACATTGAATATTCCTTGCAAGATCTTTTGATCATTTTTGTATGCTTCTTTTGCTTTCAGTGTGTGACTACAAGCGCCCCTCCCCTCCCTTGTAGAGCTCATGGGGCCAATATCAGGCACTAAACATGTATGTAAAACCTATACGTAATGTATGCATGTTTTTACAAATTCACTCTTTTACAGATTCATGATTTTTGTCAATTCAGTCAGAAAAGAGCTCAGACCATCGATGCATGCATATAAGGAGCAGTTCTTTTAGCCAATGGGAAATACCTCATAGAGTGTGTGATTTATGTTACGTGTTATTGTCTTTTTTTTATTTTTTAAAAAGGGCAGCACGACACATACAATCTGTATAAAGGGACTAATCGTGCAGTAGTGAAAAATAGATCACTTTAAGTTCCACAAGTTGGTGATGTGTTTCCTCAATATAACTTTATTGACAAGTTAACTATGTGACAAAAATCCTATCTTTCCGTTTTGAAGAAATACACCGACTAGGAATTGTATGTACCGACTAGGTATTGTATTTGCATGATAATATCTCTACCAGACCTCAAATATACTTGAGAAGACCGATTTGGTTGTTTAGGAGTGTTAAAAGGGATCATTTAGTTTGGTCCTGAAGAAAAGCCTTAGTGGGTAGGCTTGAAACATGTAGACCAGGAGACACATACCTATTATAGTGTGTTTCTCCCTTTTCAACAATACCGGCTACAGGATTTAATAAAATTTAGGTTCCACGTAGCCAGGTATTTTTAGTTCACCACCTTTTGACCCTTCCACTCTCACATCACTAAATAGCCCACACCTTACAAAGTGCTCCCACGCCTTCGTCTGTCGCAGCACGCCTCGTCCCGCAGTGGGGCAGGAAGAACCCGATGATGAAGCATGCCACCAAGGGACCTTTTTGGTGGGTAAAGGTTATTTTAACAAAACTTATCGTTTTCCTTAAATAAAAACTACAGGAAGGATAGTTATTTAGAAGTACGGCTGGACATTCTTTGGTTATTCATATAAGACAGGAGGCTGAGTCCACAGCGACCCTGACCTCTTTCTCCCCCTTTGTTTTGATTTCCAAACTAGAAAAATCATAGCATTATTTTGTGATCTGTGATGGGAGAGGTTATGAAAATAAGAACTGGCAATACTGAGGAAAATTAAAAGAAATAGCCAGCTAAAGTTACTACATGTTACACTGGTAAAGCTGGCTCTCCTCTACCTCTGACATACCTTCTGTGAGTAAGGGATTAAATCTGAAAGATTAGAAGCATGTAGACTGATGGTCAAGCACAATAGGGTATAAGTATGAGAAAAGTAAGTGAAATGAAGAACATTCCATGACATATTGTTGAGAAGCTCCATAAAGCAGAAGTATTCTCAGACCCTGACATGGGCTGGAAGATGGAGTAGGCAGAGTTTACTGCTTTAAAGATCTACGAATCCCGAAGCATTCAAAACAATGGCGAGCAGACCACAGTCATGGTGGAGTACCCCGTCTGCCAGAATAACGGTCTGCCGTCTCTATTTAGAGTCGAGTGGAATGTTATGTTTTCACCTTTGCTGCCTCTGCTAGCTCCACCGGTGGAAACCTTACACCAAGAGCCTGATGGACTTGTGGCCACTGGTGTAAGGGCTTCAATCTGTCCGCTCTATTTAGGGAAAACCTGACTGTCACAAAAAGAAATATAAAAACATTACACCCACACCATGGGAGCAAAGCCACATGATGGCAAGGTCATTATAATCTTGTTTTAGAAAAATAAACTTCCTTTTTGGGAATTTGTTTTTGTAAAACAAAAACGTTTGCTGAGCAGCCATAAGAAATGTGGAAGCTGGTCAGCAAACCTTTAGTTCCTTCAGAGGAGCCACCTTGGCCATGGCTCACCTGAAGGCATAGAGAGTCTCCACCAGGCATGCGGAGACTCTAAATATGGCAGGCACTAATCTGTCAGGGCATCCAAAGTTATTACCTCCACCCCCTTGGCAGACAGTCGGCCACCTGTAATCTCTAAAAGGTGGCCTAAGTTCCAAAGAATAAAAGATGTCTCTAAGACCCTGTGGGTTTTCAGCTAGTGTTTATGAATCAGGATGTTCTGATTGTGCCACTACAGTATGAGCTTTATAAACATTTTCTCTTACACATAGCAGTAAAAAAATCAATGTCAGACACCAATCCAATGAGAAGCTTAATGGAATGCGATTTCTACAGACCTTTTGGACAAGTGAATTATGATGAATAAATTATAAAATCGATTTCCTCACTTTATGTATCTTGATCAATCAGGATTTGCAAAAGATCTGTAAACACATAATAAAGTGAGAAAATTATGTATCCAATTGAAAAAGAAGAAAGGCTCCTGTGATCTTTGTCATTGGTTACTGAGAAAGATTTTGATAGTGTCAGATTCAAAAGGGTTCAACCAAGTTCAATCAATCAATCAATCAATAGCTTGTAAAGTACGACTACTCACCCGTAAGGGTCTCAAGGCGCGGAGAAGGGGGCTGCTGGTCCGTTGAAGGCGCTGTGGTTCTGTTGAAGAGCCAGGTCTTGAGGTCCTTCCTGAATTGAGGAAGTGATGGTGATTGCCTGAGGTGGAGAGGCCGGGTGTTCCAGGTCTTTGCTGCGAGGTAAAAGAAGGAATTTCCTCCGGCTGTGGTCTTGCGAAAACGTGGGATGGTGGCCAGGGCCAATTGTGTGGAGCGGAGGAGTCTGCTGGGTACATGGAATGTGAGGTGGTGGTTGAGGTACTCAGGTCCAGCATTGTGTAGGGCTTTGTAGGGGTGTGTGA